>JAODTK010005745.1:0-600000 GCA_026419785.1 Sclerodactyla briareus | reverse complement strand
TGCCAGAGTTTTGGAGAAACTTCCCTACAATAAAAATAATTGTATCAATTTCAGGGAAGGCTACAAATTCCAGCGACACGGGTAGTTGGGCCGTTCCGGCAGTCTGGGGGTCTGTCAACAAAAAATTTTGCTGCTACGCTGCGCGGCCAACCGAAGGTGTCACTCCGCTCAGAGGGTGTTCATCTTGTACGCCGCCCCATCCCCCCCAATCGCTAACACAAATCGTCACCCTTGGATATGGTTATCATCAGCTGCCTGGGGCAAAATTACACCGGAAGTCTCCTCTCCACCGGTAGAGCGAAGCCGGTAGGATGATATTCATAGGGACAATTGCCCACCCCCCTCCCGCTTGGTAAGGACGGCGGTTTTGGAGAACTGTCGAATCGTTCCCATTGGCCAGTTCCAACCCAGAAAAACCCTTTTCAGAGGGAGTCATCATGTTGGTCACATCGCTGGCTGGAACCGATTCAAGAGCGCCAGTAAGGATAAGCAAACTGAGTATACTCTCGCCGCAGATCGATTGGCTGATTAACGCCTAGTGGGGACGGCGGAGGGTCAGTAAACGACCAATGGCCTGAATGTTCAGGTCCTTTCAAACGATCAATGGCCTGGTCAGGAAGTGGGTAAAGCAAAAGGGCAGATAAGTTCTTTCGTCCACGTGAAAGACACGAGTCGGACCTTTTTTAATTTTATTTCATGGTCTTCTACTTGCGAGCCGAGGGTCCGAAACCTGTTCAAGACACAGCTAGGGGTAGATTGGATAATGCACCTATTGTCAGCTGCGAATCCTTCACCAGGTAGGTACACGGAACATAAGGCAATGTTTTTTGGTGTACCTTAATGTGGGGGTTGGGGGTAAGGGTGTCAAACTCAGACATCTCAATTGCAAATTGCCTACCTCTCGCTTGTCCCGGCGACATTATAGTAGGGGTGTTTGTGTCATGTTTCGAGATAGGCTTGCCCAAATTGATTTTTATTGCATTTTTCCGGCTATTTCGATACGATTGAATCAAAAATCGAGGGGACATTTTTTCTGACATGGTTTTGGTGGCCAATTGAATTCAAAAATGGCCGCCATCTCTTATTGGAAAGCGATCATAACTCACCCGTTTCATAATACCTCCAACTGGTATTAGGACTAACCACACTGTTGTCCGTACGGTGAGATCTAACGGTAATATCACCATCACCCAGACTACATGGCGGCCATCTTCACATTTAAAATGGCGCCGTTCCGTTGGAAAGTTGGCGAAACACCGTGATCTCACGAGTTATGGGGACGGTTCTCCAGTAATAACGTACCTTGGACATAGTGTTTGATCTTAGTTACTAATCCGGAAGATCTATATAGTGCAGGGATAATAAGAGTAAAATATTAGCAAATACGGAAATACTTGTTGGAAGACTATACGCGGGTGCGTTTCAGACGTATGACATATTATTATTACGGGTAACCCGTCAATGGTATAAAATTGCTTCGGGCAAAGGTCGGTATGTTGTGAATCGTAGACAACTGTATGTCCATATTTATTCTTGATCCTATTGTTATATTTTATATTTGGCAAAATCTACGTAGCTGAACTTATTTAGGAGATCTCACAGGCCTCAGGGAGAGGGACATGCGTTTTCTATTGCCAATTGCAATTATCTTATGGTCATGCAAACGGATAGTGGCCATGACGAGTTGGAGAAAAAACTGCCGTCATTGTTGAGAGGAGAACAATCCCAACTCTTTTATATGTGGACAGCATAATAACAACCGTATTACTACCTAATACAAGATAGAGTAAAGGCTAGATATGTACGTATTTGACATCCATGATTATGAGTATGCCACTGGCAACTCGACCAGCCCTTAAGTTATCTTTTCCTCGCCAAGATGTAAGCATCTGCTCCAAGATATGGCGTCGGGATTAATCTTAGGAATCCCGCCATTTAAACATTTCCTCTAATTGCCGGAGATTTTGGCGTGCTCTTGACCGCTAACCTAGGCCGATCAAGATTCAAAATTCATTCGAAACCTTTCTTCCATGGATGGCCCCGCAGGCCGTGCTTTTGGGTTCTCACATGGCTAGGCTCTAGCCTAGTGTACCGACCTAGCCAGGCTTTGCCCTACCACACGGTAGTACGGGGATCTTTGCGTTGTAGGTACGTAGTACTTGCTTAGGCTCTTGGCTTTAGGCCTTTTGCTCTCGTCTCGTTATAGTACTCGTACCCTTCCTTTTAAGGGTGTTTTTTTATTCCCTTTTGGGCCTAGTTTTTCCCTCAGGGATAGATAGGGAGGCCCCTTTCCTTCCCGTTTTCTGAGCCTTTGGAGACGGGGCGAAACAGGGTTCGTTGCTGGTGGTTGACCCTGGACACGCGACGGGTGATCGGGTCGACGAGCCAGATTCCAGCCATGGGAGAGGCCAGAGGTATTCCGATAAACCTTGAGGAGTCAATCGGGTTCGTCGCAACGGGTCGGCTCGGGCACGGACGGGATGATGGGTGCGCCGGCCGCAGAGGGGCGCAGGCCTCAGCGCTCCGGGTGAGCCCCCGGGACTGGTCCAGGTTAGATCGAGCCGTGTCGGGCGGTGCTGGAGGAAAGTCGGAAGAGGAAAACCCAGATCTTACTTTTGGACCGTTCGCCAGGGACCCGGCGGTCATCATGGGTCATGGAATCTAACGAGTTGGCGGTAGCATAGCAGCCGGTAACAGTTGGGCAGGCTACGAGCGCGGGAACTTGGAGTCATCATTCTCGTCGAACCTTCAGGGCTATCTCCTAGTGGAGATATACCTCCCGAAAAGGACGCCCGGAAAAAAATCTGGACTAAGAGCCGCACCCGCAATCCTCCTACGTCCGAAAGCCAATCTTCACGGTCGGACAATCGGGGTACTCCAGACTAGTCTGGCCGAGGCGTGGGCCCCCTGCAGAATTCGGCCGGGGAGGTCGCACCGGCCGCGGGGTCCCTCTCTGGGTGTGGCAACTTTAGTTGGCCGGACCCTACCGACTTTCCAAGGTCCGGATACCGGAACAGCTCCAGAATACTGCGATCCGGGACAGGGGAGAATCAGCATTACCGGGAAAACCGAGAGTCTGCACGGACTCGTGAGGAATTGGCGGCTCCGCGCCCCGTGTCGCAATGGCTTCTCTGGATCAGGGAAGTGTCTGCCGAGGGCGGTTCCAGGAGCAAATCCGCACGCAAGAAGCCTCGTTTCGATTTAGCCACGTCCAGTAAAGTAGCGGCGGGTTCAGCGCCCCAAAAGTTCGAGTAGCGGTTGACTCAACACCACGGCTCCTACGTTACCCCGCGGTGGGCAGGGCTAGTCGGCCAGGGGTCGAGCTAGGATTTGGGTCGGACGCGGCTTCAGCTGTCGGCCAACAAACTCCGTTGCGGGAGCCCGGCGCCACCAGTCCCCGTTCAGGACTCTCTGGCGCAACCTGGAGGCTGGCCCGAGGATAGTAGGCTCTACCGACTCGCAGTCTCTGCATTGTTCCATCGGGGGCGGGGGGAGGAACATCATGAGATCGTGCAGGGGTGATTTTTTTTCAGGACAAATGTGGCGACAGGATAGCTCCTCGATCGAGCCCGGGTCTCCGCGAGTACTCCAACCAGGAGAGGGCAGGGGCTAGCACAGCGGACTCCCACCAGGAAGACGTAACACAGTTCGGTTCTTCCTGACGACCCTTCCGAATGCAGGAGTTCGGGTCCGGGGGGACACGAATCGAGGTGAGCCGTCTTGACACGCTCACCGACAGGATGTTGGCGAGAATGAGGGCAAGCCGCTCCTGGGTACATAGATCCCGGTTGAAGCCTTCGATCGAGCGCTACAGTTTTTCGCCGTATAATCGGCGTACGGACCGCTTGCAATCCAAGTTGGACTCCAAGTCGAAGCTTTACCCTTAACGCGGCTTACGAGGCCTAGAGTTCTTGATTCAGTGGATGCTGAATGCCGCAAGAGCTATTAAGCCACCGCAGCGAGAAAATTGACTTCGCACCGGGCAAAAAACAAGGTATTGGAGCAGGACAAAACAAAGGGTAGGAATTTGCAAGATCGTGGCCGGGACTGTGTGCATTACTCCCACGCCCACAATAGGTTACCGCTTGAATATATTCCGTGTACCTGTGAAGAATGCTCAGCTGACAATAAGGTGCAATATCAGGGTATGCACCCGTGTTGGGCCTTGAATAGCTTGATCCTTGCTCGCAAGTATACCATACCAAAAGAAGTCTACAGCTCGTGTCTTCCACCGTGGACGGGAGAGAACTCAAACCACCCTTCTGCTTCGCCAAGCTGCCAGACCAGGCCAGTGATCGTTTGGGGACCATAGAATTCTGACTTCAGAGAACAGTTCAAATCAGACCCTCCGCAGTCTCCACCGGCGTTATAAACATCGATAGGGTGGCAGAGTAGGACTCAAGTTCGCCTCTCCGTTCCTCCTAATTGCGCAAGTTTTGAGTCGGTCTTGCCATGATCTCGATGGAGCGGGTACTCTAAGTGAGCTCAGTTGCCCGTCATCTCCCCGTGGATCCAGAAAAGCGCGACTAACGGTCGACAGCTGGCTCGGGTCTCCATTCGTACTGTTCAGGAGCGCAGAGAAACCGTCAATGAGGCGGTCTCGTGGGCGTCCCCCAATCCATCAAGTCGGCTATCAAGAAGCCCTCTTCTAGACAAAGACCTTTTCAGGGAGAAGTTTGGGAATTACCTCCAGTCTAAGTTAAAAAGGGGTGAGGCCTGAAAAAAGGCTGGACTCTGCGTCCGTCAGCCGGTCCAAAAGGAGATCAGTCTGCCAAACCGCTCCCGTTCCTGTTTCGAAACAAGATCTCGTCGGGAACTATGATCTCCCAGTCGACAGGAATCTCGTCTGGTGGTCCCCTGCTACGACACTCCGGTTCAGACAGCAATGTGACCAGCAGTATGGCTACAGGATGCCTGGGGGTGGAACTGGTCCAACCGGAACGATTCCGATAGGTCTCCTAACCGCAGCCGTCAAGCCCGCGGGAAGGGGAGGGGGAGAACCCTGTGGAGTCCATTCCTACGGCTTTTCCGCTCTACCGGTTAGAAGACGAGACTCCATGCATTGTGCGCAGGCAGCTGATAAACCATATCAAATGTTGACTGTACATCATATTTTCTATGCTGGTTTGCTCGCCCGCCCGCAGAAACCGACACTCTGCCCTATACCCAGCGGGCGTAACTTGCCTAGCGTAGAAGTTTATGCTTACATTTGATCATATATGAAATGGAAATTCATCAACAAATACTCCGTGCGAATCTCAGGATTGAAGGGGGAAGAAGGATGGAGGGGGGGGGGGGGGGTCAGTTATGAAGGATGGAGGGGGGGGGGGTAGGTTATGATTAACACTTCTTCAACAAAGCCCGTAGGCCCTTGCTGTGTGATCAGGGTGCCGAATAATTCGACACACAAAATGGACAGATAGGGCTTAGTGGTACTATAAATATATTTCCTGCTGCGATGACGGATGTGAGCCTCAGTCCACAACTTATGTCCCAGTTGCAACTCGGGGGTGGGGGGCGAACCTCCACTTTCGCTACCGACTACCAGACTCAGGTGAGAGTTGTCTAATGGAACTACCACCAGTTGGGTGGAATCAGAAGCGGCAGGATATGCTTTGAAATTATAAACAATCTGGGACAGATCGCCTAGATGTGTACCAGTGAACCCCCTTGAGGGCGCCATGCACGTTTAATCCCCAAAGTAGTTCCCAACTCCACCAAGGAACACAATCGAATATTTACGAACGAAAACAGAGCACTAGGTAAATGTGTGCATGAATGTGAAAAGATACGAAAGCTTGTGGATAAGCTTTTTTCGTAAGCTTATTTACCGACCAAAAAAGCGAATTTTGACAATCAATGATGGCGCCTTGGAGTTTTGATGATGGGTCGAGTTACCAGGGATCCGATGTAGTAACAAAATAATGTTAGCCACTAACATCAGACCTATATGCCCCTATATTAATAAGGTTATGACCATTTTCCGGAAAAAATGGCGGCCATTTGAAAATCCAAAATGGCCCCGCGATAACACTTCCAAAAAATGGAACTCCATTTTGGATTCAGCAAGCGAAATAGCCATAATATGCAATAAATCAATTTAGGCAAGCCAATCTCAGATCGCCCCATTTTGTGGACACAAGTACCCCCACTAGTAGGGGTGTTGGTGTCATGTTTCGAGATAGGCTTGCCGAAATTGATTTCATTGCATGTTCCGGCTATTGCGAATACGCTGAATCAAAAAATCGAGGGGTTCCATTTTTTCTGACATGTTTTGGTGGCAATTTTGGAATTTCAAAAATTGGCCGCATCTCTTATTGAAGTGATCGTAACTGCCCCGTTTCGTAATACCTACAAACGGATTGTGACTAACACACTGTTGTCCGTACGGTTGAGATCTACGGTAAGATCACCATTCCCCAGATAAGGCGGCATTTGAATTAAAAATGGCCCGCCGTTCCGTTGAAAGGTGCGAAACACACGTGATCTCCCGAGTTAGGACGGTTCTTCAGTTAATACTTACCTTGGACATTAGTGTTGAATCTTAGTACTATCCGGAGATCTATATAGTGCAGAAAGAGTAATATAGATTACGGAAATACTTGTGAAGGACTATACAGCGGGTGCGGTTTCCGACGTATCGTACATATTATAGTACGAGGAACCCGTCAATGGTATTATAAAATTGCTTTCGGGCAAATGTCGGTATATGTTGAATCGTAGAATAAACGGGATTTCCATATTTATGATCCTATTTTTATTATTTTTATATATTGGCATAATCTAAGTAGCTGAACGTACGTTTAGGAGATCTAACAGGCTCCAGGGAGGGGACATGCGTTTTTCATTGCCAATTGCCATTATTATGGTCATGCAAACGGTAGGGCCATTACCGTTGGAGAAAAAAATGGCGAATTGTTGGAGGAGAACAATCCCACCTCTTTTATATGTGACCGCATATATAACAACGGTATAGACTACCCATACACGAGTAGTAAAGGTAGATAGTACGTATTGCCATCCCATGATTATGGAGTATGCCACTGGCACTCGACAGCCCTTCAGTTATATTTACTCCGCCAAGGTAAGCATCTGCTCAAGATCTGGCGTCGGGATTATCTTAGAATCCCTCCATTTTAACAATTTCTCCTAATTTCCGGAAGATTTGGGCGCTGCTATTTGACAGCTAACCTATGGCGATCAAGATTCAAAAAATTCATTCGACAACCTTTCTTACCATGGGATGGCCCGCAGCCGTGCTTTTGGTTATCACATGGGCGAGGCTCTAGCCTAGTTGGACAGGCCTAGCCAGACTGTGCCTACCACACGGTAGTAGTACGGGGATCTTGCGTTGCAGGTTACGATAGTACATTGCTTAGGATCTTGGCTTTGGCCTTTCCTTTGCTTCGTCTCGGTTATAGTGAATGTCCTTCCTTTTAAGGGTGTTTATCCTTTTGGGCTAGTTTTTCCCTCAGGGATAGATCGGGGAGGACCCTTTTCCTTCCCGTTGTTGGGAGTGAGCTTTGGGGGGCGAACCAGGGTCGTTGCTGGTGTCTACCCGGACACGACGGGTGTTCGGGCTCGACGAGCCAGAGTCCAGCCATGGAGAGCAGAGGTTATTACGATAACCTGAGGAGTCAATCGGGTTCGTCGCAACGGGTCGGCGCGGGCACGGACGGGTGGGCCTGGGTGCGCCGGCCGCAGAGGGGCAGCCAGGCCTCAGCGCTCCGGTGAGCCCCCGCGGAATGGTCCAGGTCAGATTAGCCGTGTCGGGGCGGGCGCGGAGAAAGCTCGAAGAGGAGGAGGAAACCATGATCTCTACTTTTGGACCGTTCGCCAGGGACCCGGCGGTCATCATGGGTCATGGAACCCAACGCGTTGGCTGTAGCACAGCAGCCCGCGGGTAACAGCTTGGAAGGCTACGAGCGCGGGAACGCGGAGTCATCCATCTCGACGAACCTTCAGGCCTGCTATCTCCTAGTGGTAGATACTACCTCCCGGAAGGACGCCCGGACATCTGGGACTAAGAGCCGCCGCAATCCTCCTTACGTCCGAAAGTCACTCTTTACGGTCGGACATTCGGCGGGGACTCCAGACTCGTTGGCAGAGCCGTGGGCCCCCTGCAGCATTCCGGCCGGGGGAGGTCGCCACCGGCCCGCGGTGTACCCTCTACTGGGTGCGGAAATCGTTAGTTGCCGGACCTACCGATCCCAAGGTCCGGTACCGGAACAGCTTCCCAAATTACGGCGATTCGGGGCCAGGGGAAACTCAGCATTACCGGGAAACGAGAGTCTGCCCGGGACTCGTGAGGAATGGTCCGGCTCCGCGCCCAGTGTTCGCAATTGCTTTCTCTGGATCATGGGAAGTCGTCTGCCGAGGGCGGTTCTCCCCCGGAGCAAATCCGCCAGCAAGAAGCCTCGTTCATATGTAGGCCACGTCAGTAGCGGCGATGTTCAGCGGCAAGAAGTTCGAGCTAGCGGTTTGAATCAATCACCACAGGCTCCTCACGTACCCCCGCAGCTGGCAAGGCGCTGGTGGCCATGGGTCGAGCTAGGATTTGGGTCCGACGCGGTTCGCTGTCGGCCAACAAACTCCGTTGCGGGAGCCCGGCGCCACCAGTCCACTTCAGGACCCTCTGGCGAAACATGGAGCTGGCCGAGAGTGCTCTCCCGACTCGCAAGTCTCTGCAATGTTCCCATCGGGGGCTGGGGGGAGGCACATGAGATCGTTCAGGGGGTGATTTTTCAAGGGCACATGCTGGGACCAGGATAGATGCCTCGATCGAGCCAGGGTCTTCCGACGAGTTACTCCAACCAGGAGAGGGCAGGGCTAGCACAAGCGGATCCCACCAAGGGGAAGACGTAACACAGTTCGGTTCTCCTGACCGACCCCTTCCGCCGAATGCAGGAGAGAGGCAAAGTTCTTGGTCCGGTGTGGACACGAATCCGAGGGGTAGCGTCTGACCACGCTCACCGACGGATGTTGGCGAGAGGAATGAGGGCAAGGCCGTCCTGGGGGTACATCGATCCCGGTTGAAGCCTTCGATCGAGCGGCTACAAGTTTTTCGCCGTATATCGGGGTACGACGGCCCTGCAACTCCTAAGTTGGACTCCAAGTTTCCGAAGCTTACCCTTAACGCGGCTACCGAGGCCTAGAGTTCTTCTAGTCCAGTGGATGCTGAAGGCCAGCAAGAGTATTAAGCCAACCGCAGCGAGAAAATGACTTCGCACCGGCACAAGGTTATTGGAGCATGGGACAAACAAGGGGTAGGCAATTTGCAAGTGGCCGTCTGGGTGTGATTACACCCACCCCACAAATAGGTACCGCTGATATATTCCGTATACTGGTGAAGAAGAATTCTCAGCTCGACAATTAAGGTGCAATATCCGGGTCTGAACCCTTGTTGGGCCGTGCATAGATTTGATCCTATGCTAGGCAAGTATACCTAAAAAAAGAAGTCTTACGCTCGTGTCTTCACGTGGACGGAGGAACTCAACCACCCTCTTGCTTCGCCCAAGCTTCCAGGGACTAGGCCATGATCGTTTGGAGGACATAGACATTCTGCACTCAGAGGACCAGTTCAAGAATCAGACCCTCAGCCGTCTCCACTGGCGTTAGCAAACAGCGATCGGGTGCAAAGAGTTAGGACTCAAAGTTCGCCTCTCCGTTCCTCCTAATTGCGCAAGTTTTGAGTCGGTCTTTCCAGATCTCGATTGGAGCGGGGGGTTTCTATCAGTGAGACATCAGTGCCGTCCTCTCCCTCGGGATCCAGAGAAAGAAAGCGCGACTAACGGTCGACAGCTGGCTCGTGTCTCCAGTCGTACTGTCGGAGCGCCGATGGGAAACCGTCACTGAGGCCCGGTCTGTGGGCGTCCCAATTCCATCAAGTCGGCTATCAAGAAGCTCCTCTTCTAGACAAAGACCTTTTCAGGGGAAGTTTGGGGATTGGCCTCCCGTCGGAAGTCAACAAGGTGAAGCCTGATGAAAAGGTCTGCCTCTGAGGTTCGTCCGCCGTCCAAAGGAGATCAGCCTGCAAAACCGCGCCCGTTCCTGTTCTCGAAATAGATCTCGTCGGGACATCATGATTCCATCGACAGGAATCGCGTCTGGTGTCCTCCTACAATCACTCCGGTTACAGCCAGCAATGTGACCAACAGGACTCCGGCTACAAGAGTCCTGGGTTGGGAACTGTTCCAACTGGAACGATTCGGACAGTTCTCCAACCGCAGCCCTTGCCAACGCGGGTAAGGGGGGGGGGGGATTACCTGTGGATTTGTCCATCCTAACGGCTTCGCTCTACCGGTAAAAGGGAGACTCCAATGCATTGTGCCAGGCAGCTGATAAACCATATCAAATGTTTGATTGTACATCATATTTTCTATGCTTGTGTGCTCGCCCGCAGAAAACCGACACTCGCCGTATACCAGCGCGTACTTGCTCTCGTAGAGTTTATGCTGACATTGATATATATGAGAATGGCAAATTCATCACAAATTTCGCTGCGCAATCCTCAGGGATTGAGCGGGGGAAGAAGCTATGGGAGGGGGGGGGTCGTATGAAGATGGAGGGGGGGGGGGGGTAGGGTATAGTTATGAAACAACCATACTCAAACAAAACCCGTAGGCTCTCGCATGTGTGATCAGGGTTCAGATAATATCGCCACACAAAATGACAGATAGCTTAGTTGTACTATAAATAATTCCTGCTGCGATTCCGATGTGAGCCTCGAGTCCAAACTTATTGTCCCGTGCAACTCATGGGGGCGGGGGGGGGGAGAACCTCAACTTTCGCTACTCGACGACCGACTCGTTGAGAGTTGTCTAATTGGAATACTACCAATTGGGTGGAATCAGAAAGCCGCAGTGATAATTGTTGAAATTATAACAATCTGGCAATTTCGCCTAGATTGTGTACACAACGTGACCTCCCTTGAGGGCGCCATGCCCGTTCTAATCCCCAAAGTAGTTTCAAAAACAAAAAAAAAAAACCCACACCAAGGAAAACAATCGATTATTTACGATACGGAAACAGAGCACTAGGTCAAATGTGTGCATTGAATGTGAACGCTACGAAAGCTTGTGGATCAGCTTTTGTCGGTCCAGCGGTATTTACCGACCAAAAAGGACGGCCATTGAAAAATCCATGATGACGCTTTGAGTTTTGATGTTGATAGTCGTGTTAACATTGGATCCGCTGTATTAAAACAAACATAATGTTAGCCCACTAACATCATAGACCCGTATATGCTATATTGAGACCGGTTATGACCATTTTTCCGAAAAAAATGGCGGCCATTTGAAATTCAAAATGCCGCGATAACCAATTCCAAAAAAAATGGAACCCTCATTTTTGGATCCAGTATCGAAATAGCAAGAATATGCATAAAATCCAATTTAGGCAAGCCAATCTCAGATCGCCAATTTTTTGGACACAAAAGTACCCCCATCTATCAGCATCCAACTAGAATAGAAGCCCTCTGAGCCTCGTTAACCGCGTTAATGGTAAGCTTGGAGACTTGGAGTCAAACTTCGGAGTGGCAGCTGGTCGTACCCGATGATGCGGCGGAAAAAACAGTAGCTGCCCATTGGAAGACTTCAACCGGGATCGATTTGTTTGTACAAGGAGCGTTCGTCCTCGTCGGAGTCCGGAGTATCGTAAAACATCCTGTCGGTGAGCGTGGTCAGGACGGCCACCTCGGATTTGTTCCCCACCGGTCTAAGAACTCAGGGAAGTAGTACCGCCCAAGCCCACCCCCCAGTTCCGCCCCCGCCCTCTGCGAAACCCCCCTCCCTCCCCCGTTCCCCCCCCCCCCATGCGAGGAAGATCAGGATTGCGGTGAAGGCACACTAAAAATCTTGAGAAAGCAGCCTCACTAAGACCACAGTGGCCTTTCTTTCGAACCTGCTTGTCAAAAATCCTTTTACAATGCAAGAAGAGCAAGAATAGACGATACAAGGGAGGGCCTTCCAAGCCCCACTTCTCTCGGCTGGCGGTCCAACTTGCGCTGGATCCACTGAGCAGTCTCTTGCCAGCGAGGAAATTCCCACGGTTCGCAAATAGCACACGGAGCCGTGGGGGCACATGCCCACTCCAGCACCTCGGGCAGGGTTCGTGAAAGTCCCAGGTAGAGTGGGGACGGTATTTAGAACATTTGCTCATCGTATTACTGCAACGAGAAACATGATCATACATGGGATAGATGCACATGACCACCCCTCGCGAACTGGCGTTCTTGTGCGCGGACGTATGAACACACATATATGATCCTCAGTTCGGGGACACTGATACCATATCGAGTCGCATATGACTGGGGTGGTGCCAACTACGACAGGGACTCTACTAAGTTACCTTGTTCCTACAACTGAAAGTTTTAAGCAGACCGGCGTGCCGTCGATACTCTGTGTTCTGTGATTGCTAATTGTATCCCGGTAGCACGGTAAGTTTCTGAGATGTTATGGTTTTGGGGCTGCGTTCCGCCGCTGCCGCCGCCGCCGCCGTCTTCGCCGCCACTGCCGGAAATTCTAGGCGTCAGGGCAATTACTCTTTCAATTGGTACCGAGAGGTGGGGAGCCACTCCCAGCTCATCTTGAAGTGGCTCCGCTGGTAGCTGGTCCTCCTCCACGATCTCATAGTTTTCGTCTGTGCATGGCCGTTTCTTGCAGAATGCACAAGGGTATACCACTATACCATATGAGCATTGTTTGTTGTACGCTGTGCAGGAACTGATTGTAGGCCTACTGTGATTTTTATTTGTGCATGAGTGGTGGGTGTATTACTATTATTATACTATAATATTGATCACACAAAAAGCTATATTGTATTGCTCCAGTCGTTATACTTTTGTTCTCTATCAGAGCCATCGCGACCGCGGTGTGTGGGTGGAGTGTCTCACCCCTCCCCTCATAAAATCGTTAGAACGCCTACAGGGAGGACAATCTGAAATACCAGCCTGTAACTCTTCGAAGGAGCAGCATTAGATAGGGATCTGAACCTACACCGGCATCATGCCAACTGCCGGCGACTTTGTTGGAATCACTCATTGTCCCTTTGTGTCCCTCGACTTACACTTACAAAGTGACGATCTAAGCGGAGCGTCAACATCATCAGTGACGCGGAAGTTGCCAGCGACACATTTAAAGGGCGGCGACTTTGTTGTTGGCGATTGGAGGACGGACAAGATGAATAATATCTAAGAGGAGAGCCACCCAGGTTGGCGGTAGCGCACAAAGAATTTTCCGTGTGATAGACCCCCTAGATTGCAGGAAAGGCAAACGTTTCCCTGCCTTATCGGACCAAATAAGTAGATTCTAACATTGATAGGCAAATTTTTATTTTAAGAAAGTTTCTCCACAAAAACATATCGCCTCAGGGATCAATTTCAAGGTTTTGCGTTGGGTATGTGACATTCTAAAATACAATGCGAGTGAGGTTACAGTCATAAAAGGAGCAAAGGAAAGGGCAATGGTAAACAACCACTACGTTCGCGCAAAGCGCGAGATTTGCAGGATCCAATTTGACCAACGACATTGCACTTGACCCCTCTCTGACTAATCACTTAGATAGGCCTGAGTTTTTTACTCAAAGATTACGGCCCATTTTATCTTCTTTGCGGACCACCAGGCGCATTTGAGGGGGACACTAAGCAATGGGCCAGACGGTGGCCAACTGAGTATAATACAGACGTGGAACCGCAACTGCGCGCGAAGCCGCTCGCGAATATTTTACAATTTCGGACATTCCATCGAAAGTCAGGCAATCTATAATAAATAAGAATCACAAAAAAATAAAAATCACAAGAATTCCGTCAGGTGGTAGACCTACCTCTGTCGCCTCAACCCCCTCACCCTCAAGATAGCGATTGTATGTGATTTGTTTGTTATTTAACTAAATGGTTCCCTAGCAGGAAATCGGCAAGTCCAATTAAAGGAGAAACACACCGGTTGGTAAAGCCAGTCTTATGCAAACAATAGGGATTGAAGCAAACCCCTTATTCATTGATAATTTATACAAAACCAGTAAATTTCTGGCATTTTTTTGTTAAGGAAATCATTAGTTGCACAAGGCAAAATCATTCATGAAATATACTACCAGTACAGAAAATACCCGCGCAAAATTTTCGAATAGGGAGCAGCAGAAGAATTCCCTCAACTTGATCATTTAGGTCATTCGCATTGCTTGACACGGTTGACTGTCGGATACGTGTATACAGTGTCAGCGAATAGCAAGCCGGGCTCATATTGGTGGGGGGGGGGGGGGGAGTGCATTGCGTTCCCCAACCCAAATATGAATTCCACGCATCCATATACATGACAGTACATGGATATTATAATAAAAAGTGTTTCAAATCTGAACGATGGAACTCCGCCCAAAAATGCACAGCAGATTTGGATGATAGAACCGTCTATTCCAGTCGAATTTACAATAAGAGCCTAGAGGCACTAACAACAGTAATGTGTCATTACAATGTAGTATGAAGAATTGACTGCGCGCAGAGATATAGGATATCACAACCTCACATAACAGCTGTATGAGTAGAAATCTCAAACGGATATGCTGTATGGTACGTCGATGCCCTAGGTTAAGTTATAGGCTCAGAGTCGGCCTTCATGATTATTTTGAACCAGTAGTACATCTTAACAAGGCGATCGCAGCAAGGTGTCTTGCGTAGTTGAGCGATCAGTACTAGATATAGAACACATCTATACCAAGTTGAACTTGATTATGCAAATTAATAATAATAACCAGAAAGCGAACAAGACTTGATTGTGATTTCTTGACTGATCCTGATTGTTCGAGCTACATCATCGTCAACTCAATATGCTCCACCAAGATTCAACAACAGCATCATGTAGTCCTCATTATAGGGAACAACCCACCAGACAAGTATGAACTTTAATCCATAACAGGTGAGGCCTTGTTAACAAGCTAAAAATTACCCCAAATATTCATTCTTTGCAATACCCCCCACACCCCCACTCTAGCTGGCCCGGTCTACATTGAAAACATGGATTCAAGTATGTCCCATGAGAAAAGCTGCATACCAACTCTCAACCTGATCGAAGCAGGCATTCTATACCTATTGTGTTAACTAGATTGTAAGCCTTCGACCTCTTTGACCTCAGATGACCTCAGATCTCACTCCCAAAACAGTAGGCCTAGGGATCATGCACTCACTATAAGCCAAATACTAAGTATGAGCTTCATTCATTCAGGTGTGACGGAGTCATCGTGTCAGTTGTGAACATTTTATAGCCTAGCTGTAACGATTGTTGCAAAGAGCATTTAAACGTTAATTTCCGCAGCTTATCACCCGAGTTTTGTCGTGGGTAATAACAGATTATTTCTCCATTCATCTGAAATGACCTAGAAAGGCCTTACCTTCTATAGGAGTGTGGTCGGTTCAAGC
Source organism: Sclerodactyla briareus (assembly GCA_026419785.1). Lineage (NCBI taxonomy): Eukaryota > Metazoa > Echinodermata > Holothuroidea > Dendrochirotida > Sclerodactylidae > Sclerodactyla > Sclerodactyla briareus. Next base: position 584,594 of record JAODTK010005745.1, on the reverse strand, counting down.
CTTTATTCTGGATTTGATGGTTCACTGGTGAGTTAACTGATTATAATGAATTGGTAATTCAGCTAATCGGAAGCAACACGGCCCAAAAGATTGAAAAGCGTGAGCTACGTCACGCACGGAATTGCAGGGAGAGAAGCGATCGCAGACTCGCAGTTATTACAATATCGATCCGATTGCTGATATAGGGTCAGGGGGAAAATGAATTGCTGGCGTAACTTTGTTCAATGATGGCTAGCTTGTACCTTCCGTGTGTACTAGCCCAGGGATTATATAGGAATCAACCATGGAACCATCAATCAATGGAGAGCAATAACCGGCTAATGCACGTAATTATTTGAAGAGAAAAATGTACCCGTGCGAGCTACACTGGGGAAAATCAATGTCATGTGCATGTTACATTGTATCAGCAACATGAAAATTGTGTTACTCCAGCGTGTAGTATCAGCGCAGGAGTGGCAATCAATTGCCTTCCAGCCTGGGTGGCTGCATGATGACTGATATAACACTCACTACGGTCCCAACATGAGATGTGCGACTTGAAATCGCTCCATTGTGCAGTACTTGGACGCCGCGGAGATCGTATGTCAACGACACCTTTCTTCGCGCAGTATACGTGTAGATAACTAAGGCCGGGATTCCATGGATGCGTATGCGTGTCCAGGCTGGAAGTGAAAGTCGCATATTTAGGAAAACGAACTTTTGTTTCCGAAGAGACATCACTGTAAGTCTATGGGACAAGACCACAAAAATGCAGCAGCAAATGCATATTGTCGTTGCTTGGCTTTCAAGGAAGATTTTCCATAGAATCAGCCAGCGGTGATACGCATCCGTATACGCATTGACACATGTGCTTATTTCGACTATCCAGTGCTGGTTTGCCTTCATTTATAATTGTTTTGCCTCTGTGGAACCAATATCTATCTTTGCAAACTGAATAGGACATATTCAAACACTGCCCCGCTCAGTGTTAAACGTAAATTGGCGATTACCTATGGCGATTATCTATGGAATCCCAGCCTAAGGCTGCATGGGATTCCATAGATGCGTTTGCGTCAAAGGTCAGCTCAGGTGTTCCTCAAGGTGCAGTCTTGGGGCCACTTCTTTTCCTATTGTATATAAATGATCTTCCCAAAATATCAGTTCAAGGATGTCCGCCTTTTGCTGATGGTGGGCAATAGTACCGGGTGGTGCGGAGTGGCGGATGACTCCCGTTGTAAGTCCCGAGCAAATCTGAATGCTTGTACATGCTTGGTCTAAACGGTCGCAGATGAAATTCAATACAGCCATGTGTTTCATTATGAGAATGTCACAAGCCCGCTCTCTAACACATGGCTCGTTTACACTTGGAGGTAGTGCACTCTCTGTTGCAAAACATATCCTTATTTGGGTATTACCATTTCTGATAACTTGAAGTGGAATACTCACATTAATTCCATCTGTAGTACGCCAACCGAACTCTTGCTTTATTAAGAGAAATTTACATTCTTGTGGTCAATCAACAAAGATTGAGGCTACGAAACCCTTGTCAGACCCCACCTTGAGTATGCATCGGCGGTATGGGACCCCTGTACCAAGAATCAATTCTTGGTCACTTGTGCCTGCCCATTGATGATCCCTTATAGTCGGTTTCGCGTCAATTCACGGCACAATCACCCAGATCCATATACTCCTGTTCCTGCGAATAGGGATTGTTACAAATACTCGTTTTCCCTAGGACAATACGGGACTGGAATACGCTCCCTCACAAGTAGCGATTATCCAGAATATTGACAGTTCCGGGATGCAGTTAGCACTACCGGAGTGACTCTCAAGACATGCCTGAACAGTGGTTCGTTTGGCTGCCAACCCACATCCTGGTCGTAATTGGCTCCCATCAGGGGCGTGACCACTATCCAGTTCAAGGTTCACGGTACGTAGCTAAAGAGTGGTTTTGATAGCAAGTGCATATGGTTGCACCAGTCTAGCCTAACGTTAATCACGATTATAGTCAGTTAGTGATGAGTTGAAATGGTATAAATGTAGGCTACACATGAACAAAAAATCAATTGGGACTTTGCGAAACGATGCTAGTGCAGAACTTTGATCAATGGATAATATTCACTTTGAACGAGTGTCCTCACATTTAGTGAGCCGAGTTGTTACAAAAAGGTAAGTTCATCATCAAAATGCAAGATTGGTCAATGTGAGTTTGTTTTTGGTTAATGGTGTCTAGTGATTTCGGGCTTATTAAGAAACAATAAAAAAGCAATCATGTCATTTGTGAGTGGCCCCGCACAAACTTGAAAATATTGTGTGTGCGTGTGTGTGTGTGTGCGTGTGTGTGTGTGTGCGTGTGTGTGTGTGTGCGTGTGTGTGTGTGTGCGTGTGTGTGTGTGTGTGTGCGTGTGTGTGTGTGTGCGTGTGTGTGTGTGTGTGCGTGTGTGTGTGTGTGTGTGTGCGTGTGTGTGTGTGTGCGTGTGTGTGTGTGTGTGTGTGTGCGTGTGTGTGTGTGTGTGTGCGTGTGTGTGTGTGTGCGTGTGTGTGTGTGTGTGCGTGTGTGTGTGTGTGCGTGTGTGTGTGTGTGTGTGTGTGCGTGTGTGTGTGTGTGCGTGTGTGTGTGTGTGTGCGTGTGTGTGTGTGTGTGTGTGCGTGTGTGTGTGTGTGCGTGTGTGTGTGTGTGTGCGTGTGTGTGTGTGTGCGTGTGTGTGTGTGTGCGTGTGTGTGTGTGTGTGTGTGTGTGTGTGCGTGTGTGTGTGTGTGTGTGTGTGCGTGTGTGTGTGTGTGTGTGCGTGTGTGTGTGTGTGCGTGTGTGTGTGTGTGCGTGTGTGTGTGTGTGTGTGTGTGTGTGTGCGTGTGTGTGTGTGTGCGTGTGTGTGTGTGTGTGTGCGTGTGTGTGTGTGTGTGCGTGTGTGTGTGTGTGTGTGTGTGTGCGTGTGTGTGTGTGTGCGTGTGTGTGTGTGTGCGTGTGTGTGTGTGTGCGTGTGTGTGTGTGTGTGTGCGTGTGTGTGTGTGTGTGTGCGTGTGTGTGTGTGTGTGTGTGCGTGTGTGTGTGTGTGTGTGTGTGTGTGCGTGTGTGTGTGTGTGTGTGTGTGTGCGTGTGTGTGTGTGTGTGTGCGTGTGTGTGTGTGTGTGTGTGCGTGTGTGTGTGTGTGCGTGTGTGTGTGTGTGTGTGCGTGTGTGTGTGTGTGCGTGTGTGTGTGTGTGTGTGTGTGTGTGTGCGTGTGTGTGTGTGTGTGTGTGTGCGTGTGTGTGTGTGTGTGTGCGTGTGTGTGTGTGTGTGTGCGTGTGTGTGTGTGTGTGTGTGTGCGTGTGTGTGTGTGTGTGTGCGTGTGTGTGTGTGTGCGTGTGTGTGTGTGTGTGTGCGTGTGTGTGTGTGTGCGTGTGTGTGTGTGTGCGTGTGTGTGTGTGTGCGTGTGTGTGTGTGTGTGTGTGTGTGTGTGTGTGTGTGCGTGTGTGTGTGTGTGTGTGTGTGTGTGTGTGTGTGTGTGCGTGTGTGTGTGTGTGTGCGTGTGTGTGTGTGTGTGTGTGGTGACGCCTGACTCGCAAACGGTATTTGGGTCCCCCATAAAAAATACATAGGCTCTTCGATATTCCGCGAGCGTTTTCCCTGACTGCGGCGAAACCATTTTCTCCAAACGACGAAGCTCGTATATTTCGATGCTGTTACGTAAACGTCACAATCATTTTTCCTCATTACAAAAGTAACCCCACTACTTACCTATGTTTATAGGCGTGAGAGGCGGGCAGAGGCCAATGCCCTATTGAATGTGGAAATAAGTTCTGGGCGAGAACACTTCGAAGGCAAGCAAATTTAGACTGGGAGAAACAGATAGACTAGTGAAAAAATGCCGAAGTTTCATGATTAATGCTCGAAAAAACGCATATAAACCGCGCATATTCCGCATTAGTAGCGCAGTAGAGGTCTGACTCTGCAATCATGTATTCGGACAAACTTGAGAGATTCTGCCCTTTTCCTGACCCCCAGCGAACTGAATCAGAATGTCGCATACGCCCATTGCTTATGTGGATATTGTGTATTCAGAGGAAAAAGCATAAATAATGCATGGCCAAGTCAAGTCAGTAAAATGTAGGATTTCAGCGAGTATTATTCATAGCAAGTGCATACAAATGCTGCTGGCAACTCTGTTTACTGTTTGACGATTATAGGAACGATAGCCTTTAGTAATTAACAATTGACAGAATCTGATCTGTAACGGATGCCCGTGGTGTTGTTTCATGATATACAATGAAGTAGAGAGGAAGCAATCAGGGCCGTCAATAATTAATTACAGCAAAGTCCGAGGCCGAGAAATCTTCACTGTGATTCGCTGCGATATGTTTGGGTTGGAAATGGAAAGATTCCCCATAATAATGCGAGAATTTGGTGGGACTAGGAAGATTAAGCTATATGGAAATGCTATGCGGCAAGGAGGAACTACAAGGTGCTGTCGTTCGATCTTCCATTATGTCAGTAGTCTACGTTTTTCAATTGGTAATTAATACTTAGCTCTTCATTATATTATAGCTGAATCCCCTGAACACTCTGTTTCTTCATTGTAGTTCTACAACGGTCATCAGTGGAAAAGGCTGATGGAACGGTAATTGATTCTCGGAAAGATCATCAAGATCATGCTCGAGACCTGGCATTAACACATCGAATATGTAATGAAAAGGATTAATCCCCTAAACTACCTAAACACCTTAACGTCATTGGCGATATTATGTCCGTGTTCATATAGTTCGTAATTTGCAGCAGTTCGCGGATATAGTGCATTGAATGCTGGGATGTTCGTACGGACAGCACCAACAGAATGCGGGCAGATTCTATTGTAAGACGAGTCAGTCGCAATTTTGGAGAAAGTCTCAATGGACGACCTATACCACCGTCACCTCGAAAGTAAATTCGCAGATGTCCTCAGTGACAAGAACCACCTTGCATGTGACATTGGAAAGTACAATGATACCCCGTATGTAGTGGCCGAATGAGGTTACCTCCATGCAACCACATATTGGTGAGAATCCTCTTCTTTCCTTCCTTGTACACGCTCATAATGAACATGCTCACCCGTTAGGTCCATATTCATACTAGGGTGATTCAGCTTTTACACTAAGCTCTCATCTTTAACGTTCTTGTATTGCATTTGTATTACCTATAGTCTCAAGCTGCAATACTGTCACAGACTATTAAGTATGCTTTTCGGTTTGTGTCAACTCGTGTTCAGCTTTATTTGTTTTCGGCCAGAGTGCAACTGGGAGGCACTGATGCCCTCTCAATTCTTCGTTTGAGAGCCAATTATGGTGTGTTCATCGCGTATAATTTGAGGTCACCCTGTTTGATTGACCTCGTTTACGTTTAAGCACAATATCGTCACATACTCGGGGGATTGAACTGTTTCATTTGTCTTCGTTAGGTTTCACATAGTGAGCAAGAAGGAGGCGTTCTATGTTGTGTTCTCGCAGTTCATTTGATCGAGAACTATATCTCTATTAATGCTCATCAAGTATAATTCGAGAGTACATCACCCATTACTCGCCAGCAAACATTAACTCTCAAGTCATAGAAACGAACTGATATACGCGATATGAATATCAAGTATAGCCTAAGTCAAAAATGTACATCGCCCACTACACATGCATAGAATCCCCCTTGACGTCCGCAGAAAAAACAAGACGACTTTGTATTTTTAAAACAAGCAAGCTTAGGTCAATTGTCCCTGCCCATAAGTCACCTTTACACCTGGCCTGCGTCAATCACGGCACACGCACCTCAATTCATACACCACCATTGCGGCAAACAAAGATTGTTACAAATACTCGTTCGTACCAAGAACTGTACGAGACTTGGGGAACGCACGGCCATTCAGCATCGTATCCATGAGGGATATAGACCAGTTTCAAGACAGCTGTGGGCACCCATCTACACTTGGCTTGGAGACGGGACTAATCTGTTTATGTTGGGCTGCCAACCCCATCCTGGTCGTCTGCTCCTCGTAGGAGCGTTGGCCAGTATATCTACCAAGTACCCAGTACCAAGCGTCAATTCTCTCAAGAAATCAAGAACTATATCGTCAATTTTCTCAAAAAATTAAGAACTATATATATATCTCTTGGAATGTAAGCATATTTCAAGAGTACAAAACCCAGCACTTAGCGTCATGTCATCAAGTTGTCTCTCCGTCCAACATCGTAGAAGAGTGATCAATCAAACTCAAACTCGCATTAAGCTCAGGTGGGAAGCTCTGAATCGCGGAAATAGTACATCGGGTCATGAGCTATTGCATGACATGAGAGGATGTTTGCTCTGCCGTCACCTGCTGGGTTAACACCGTTTCGTGGTGTAATTGGAGACATTACTCCGTGTTTATTCTTCCGTAGGTCAAACCTCGATTTCTGAATGGCCGGTGCGTAATTTCGGTATGGAAAATCAAGTAAGTCACCAACAATGTGGGAGACATTGATGTCTAATCATTGCTCAGTTTGGTTATTTATTCACAATTAGATAGGAATATACCCTAAATATCGATTATGAAAAAAAAAAAATTTGTAAAAATCACATTATATTTCTAGACCGAATGCCATGGCTGTCAGACCTATGGATCGGCACCGCCATTTTTGTCACTTGAGTTATGTCAGATTTCTTGCGATGCTGCAATGCAATGCGAATTATCATGGAAACACCGCACCGAATCCCTGTAGCCCGTTCGCTCCGTTATAACCTTTCGATCTTTCCGAACGCATATGCCTTTATTTCCTCTGTCGTCCTATTTCGATAGAATGTAGCTCATTGGACTTCTTGTCAACCATGGAAATGCAGATAGCGTTGCCCTGGACAGATGGAGGTACCCTACTCCCGATTGGTTTGGCCCAAGTTGGTAGAGCGCGGCCTCCCACCCGGGTGACCGGAGTTCGCATCCCGGTCGGCTCATACCAAACTTCACAAATGGTACCTGTGGGCCTCTCGCTCAGCAACAAGGGAGTGGAGGCAGGGACAACGAAGGGGTAGGCAATTTGCAAGTTTCCATCTGCGTGGGATTACCCCACCCCACCTATTGTTATTGCGTAAGAGGCATTGCCTTATTCCTGTACCTGGTGAAGGATTCGCAGCTGACAATGAGCTGTCGTATATCCAGGTCTGCACTTTGCTGTGACTCGAATAGGATAGTTTGATACTCTTGTCCTGCAAGTATACAAGAAAACCTCAGTGGTAGTGCGTGGCGACGATGTTTATCTATATATTTGGATTGTTATCCAACCATTGCTAAGTGGTGGTTTCAAATAAACGCTGTAGTGTGCTGATAGCGTCATTATAGGCCTATCATCGCCAGTTCGGAGATAGCTCTGCGCATGCGTCATTGCTCCCACGGTGCTGCATTGTGACAAATTTGTACTGCTCGGACAAACCGCCACAGTATTTCAATGGAGTAACGAGATCTTTGAGAAACTTCCACTATTACTCTTGTTGTTCAACAATGTTAATTTCAAATTGGGCTTTACATAAGAAAAAAAAAAGTTTATGAGTTCTAGTATTTCACTGAATGATAATTAGCTAAGAAAAACAACGAGAAATTCCCGAAATGTGATAAACTGATTAACGTGTCATGTGTCATAAACCACAAGTCGAATATCCTAATATTTCGGTAACCCGGAGTAGAATGGAATTTATTTTATTTAAACATTAAAGGGTAAGAACCGGTTAGCGGTGACGCTAATCTCAGCCGAGGCCCTTGTAAAAAGCCAATAGTGAATTGTAAAAGAAAATTAAGGAAATAGAGGACTAGAAACGTTAGAACAAACAAAATATAAAATATATAAAACACGTAAAAAAATATATATATAAATCACATATAATCACAGTAAAAGAAAACCTCTTAATAAAACTCTTTAATAGCGTTTAACGTGGATACGGAAGTTGCGCTTGCATACCATCGGTAGCTCGTTTCCATTCTTTGGCTGCTATGTAGGCGAACGATTTGATGCAGTACTGGGGGTCCACCCTCCAGAAAACAAGGTTTGGGTGTAGACCGCAGGGAGTGACATGCACATCGCCATGAACCGAAACATATCCCTTTAAGGTAGGGGGTGCTAGCCTCAATACTTTGTACACCATCACCACTCTTTTATAGCTCAGACTTTGTTCAAAGAGGGACCAGTTTAATGTGCGAAATAGGATTTCAGAGCTATCATTGTTGAAAGTGGCATTGAGAAGTATCTAGCGGCAAGACTTTTGTAAACGCGTAAGTATGAGGGCATTGGTGGCGCTGCATTCGCCCCATACTAAGTGACAAATACTCTAAATGGTCGAATTATCCATATCGTACAATATACACAGTGTTCATATCAATATATGGTTTATAGTCTGAGGAGGGCTAATCTCGGGGACACAATCTTGCAAACAAGTCGACATGGTCACCCCAGGGACAACTCGCTTACAATATAAACCCAGAGTATCTTTCACTAGAAACATTGCCTAATTACCTGGATCCCGACAACATATTTAATTCTTACATGGCAATGAGTTTAACTTTTGTCTACAACCAATCACCATGCTTTCGTTTTGGTGCTATTTATAACCATTTTACTATTTTACACCATTAACCACTCTGTCCCTATCTTCATGAGGTGTAACATTGTCAAATCGTCATACAGATTTGCCCCCTCATTGGGAAATGTGGTATCGTCAGCATACATACGCTTTACAGTGACTAATGCTTGTTCCATTTTGTATTTATAATAAAATGAATGTAATGGACAAGGATCGACCCTTGGCGGAACCACATATCACAGGCAGAGGGGGTGAGAGCCACTCCATTATTATAGTAGATTGCTGCCGATTTGATAAATACGACGAAAGCCAGTCAACAGATCTTTTCGACAATCCATACATGAAAGCTATCAAGTAAAAATCCTATGATTAACTACGTCGAAGGCTTTTCGCAGGTCTGAGACTAACGTCCTATAAGTTGCCAGTTGTCATTGCCTTGTACCGTCATTAGCGATCTTCAATAGAGCCGTCTCGCAAGAGTGAATTCTCTAAATCCAGACTGAGCTGCCCGGTGAGCCATGGTCATTTAAGAACTTAATTAAAGCACCATGTACATGTTTTTTAAAAGCTTCGATAACACTGGCAGCTTGAGATGGGTCGATAATTCGAAACATCAAGGTGGGACCCACTTTTAAAAATAGGGAAAATTTAGACCTTCCACAGGGTGGGAAAGATGAGCTCCTGATTATACTGTTAATATATGAGTGGTACTCTCAGTATTTCAGCAGCCGAAATATTTAAAACATAAGCGCTTATTTCATCCAGGCCAGTGGCTTTACTGGTGTCCTAATTCAACAAGGGATTTCAATACAAAATCGTTAGGAACCGCTGGAATTTGGAAACTAGAACTAGACGTAATTTAGTGATGCAATTCTTTAACACTTTCCAGATATTTCTTTCCTATGTTCGACGGTCACAAAGCATATGTTGCGATAACAGACGTAAAAAAACATTGAAAGTTCAGCAATGTCACAAGGACTAGACCAAAGATCCTTATCAGCACTATTAGTCGTATAATTTTTGTGTTGGCATTGCATGTTGGTTTTGTGGATGGGCGTTTCTAAGCAGCTTCCAGATAGCCTCCGAATCACCCATTAATAATTATATAAAATAGTACTAATTTCTTTAATGCAAATACGGCCGCGCAAGAGCGGTGTTGATTGGCTGGCATCTCCGAATTTGGTCGTCTGGGGTGGTAGATATCACTGTTTTATCTGAAGGGTAGCATGTATGATTAGTGACCTAATAGTTTCCTGGGAATAATTTGATAGTTCCGTATTTATTTGGATGGGAATCAGATGGGTTTAACAAGTTATGAATTTTCGTTACTGAATAATTCGCGAGATCCGGAGCACCGTGAAAAACCTATGGCGTGGACGGCACGTTGAGAAAGTTGGCACAAATGACGAATCGCGCATGCCGGCTGTTAACTCCGAAATGGTTATTGCGGGAAGTGATCCGCCCAGCGTAGCTCATAATTCATTATAACAGGAATAGTACTCCGGTGTCCTATCGGGTCCATATTCCGGTGGATATCGGTTGACATGATTGAAAGGATGCTTGACTCTGTGGCCTTTACCTCCTTTTTTCATTCAGTGCGAGGTGTAATGGAGACATTATTTATCTCTATTACTGTTCTGTAGTGAATTCTCGTTGGATAGATGGTCCTGCATAATTCTGTCATGGAAAATGAATTTAAAGCAAGCGATGGTCGGAGAGAAATTTATATAATTATTAAGCAGCTGTACATTTACTCACGAAATCGATATTAACATCACCTGAATATTCCCTGACCTACGATGATTTTTGGTGTAATTTAAGATTCGTGAAAAGGCTCTAACTTCCGTTTTTCAGATAGTCCAAAATGTCATGATGTGAAATATGTTGCATGGATAGACGTGTTAGTATTTCGCCTAGCATCTGCGATCAGTGGTCAAGAGAAAACACCAAATCGGTGATAACGGAATTCAGAGGTATCGACATTTCATATATAATCATGGTGTCGTAGTTACACCAAATGCCAGAATAAAATGTGCAAGTCAGAAACTATATCATCTTAAAAATGTGTGTAAAATTTACACAATACTGTATAACTAGCAAACCTATACCCGATGGTGTGTGAGAAATCACAAACATTGTGTAAAGGTCTGGTGTAGAAATTCACGCATTGTGCAGAGTATTACACGATGATTCGTAATTAGTTTACACACACGGGCCATGCCGGAATAGGTGTGCTAGGAACACACATGTTTAAGAGGGGTACTCATGCCAGGCTGTCTGTCGGCTGGTTTAATTCGCCTAATCAACTCAAATAAAACTTTTTTCCGTATTTTTACCGACGAGTCTGCGACACGGCACGATAGAAAGTAGACCTAGTGATGTAAATAGAATGTACTACTGTATGGCTGACCTCGTGTTCGATAGATCCTAACCGCCTGCTTGAATTCATGGACTACCAGCTTCATTGGATGTGTATTTGTCTAAGGCTCCCATTAATTAATTTCATGGCCAGTGATATGAAGAGTACCGATTATACCCGGGTGTCGTGGCGAGCAGGATTGCAATCCAATTAATTAGTCTATGTTCACTCGGAGATTCAAATTGAAAGTAAACATGACCGGAACCCATCGTTTGATCCCTTCTCGAATTAGTGAAGAAAAGAAAATGCAATTACCCTGTCTGTTATAACATAGTAACATCAATAACACATTTGTGGAAATTTCATCCTCATCCCTGTGCGCTATGTTCTGGAGAACAATTTGAGTTGACTCTCGGGGTAAATCAATATTCAATTAAGCCTACATAGGATTCTCTGATTCGGCTTGAGTAGCTACTCCAAAAGCCAACCACGTTTAGCTGGCGCTGCCAGAACAATGTGGCCCAAATTTTATTTCAAGAGCTGGGGTTAACAAAGGAATTTTATTCCTGTTAGATTGTAAGGTCAGTTGATTATACTTATCTATTTTTTATGCGACTGGAGATGACCTAATTACACTGATCGACGGCGTGTATTCCGAAAACTCAAACGTTCACATCTTCGTCTAGGACCGTGGATCCTCCTTATATACCTTGGTTAACCAAGAAGACTCTTACAAACCCCTGGAAGCAGTTTTGGGGGGGCATTTGGTTGATTTTGACCTATTCGTTTTCCTGAAACATTGGCTTGTTAATTTAGTGTATTGATTGCCCAAGAATGATGTAACGTATGACCTTACAGTAATTTTTGGAACATTGATTCACACGTAGACGAACCCCCCCCCCCCCCCAAGGATCATGTTTGCATCAATACGCTCATTTACAGTATTGACGGATTTTAATGTAGAGTCAATATTCATAGAACAATTAGATGGCGGTATGTAGGCTATGCGATTACATTAAATTTCCAAATAATAAATATTGCTGTACCAAAATGGAACGTTGAACATTTTCGTCATGAAATCCACTCACAATTAGTTTGGTATATATCTGATTATACAGTGTATTCACTATTGCATTAAGATGTTTATGGTTGTGTAGTTGTGTTTGTTTGTCGGGCGAGAGTATTAACACCATAGACAAACCCACTGCTACCAATTCTCGCAGACAAATGAAGAACAACTGCAGGGTAATTTATGGAGAGGATAATATCATAGCTGCAGTAAAAAATGAATGCGCAAGTCGGTTACACGATTAGTAAACATCAACCCGATAATGAAAAAAAAGGCCTAAAGTGTTTTTTATTTATTTATTTATTATTTATTCCGTATAAGTACTAACTTTGCTTGGTGAGCTGGTTGCTCTGGAAGGCCTGTATGGCTGGCGGACTCATTATAGCGTACGTGAGAGGACGGCCCGCCCCCTCTCGGTTTGCACTGTGAAAATCGCAACACTTAGCAGTAGGGTTCCGCGAACATCTCTTATGAAGAACTATGCCGTCGCGTGCTGCAGGCTTGTATGTATGGATGTATCGTTATGTCAGTATGTATGTAACCTAATGAAAATGTTTGCTATGACTAAAGACAAAACATGAGAAACAAGAAAATTTCAATAAATGCCCGTGTTCCAAAGAATAATCAATATGCATCTTATGGATTTATGTGTGAGTATATCTCCCTGGTGCCATGGACATATTCCATGCTTCGAATATAGGTTACTAAAAACACAGGGCGACTTCAATGCGTTCATGGTAATGCACTATATTATGACACGCAGCTCCAGGGTGCTGCAACAAACTAAATCTTCTGCGACAGTCCATCGGTTTCGATGATGACTGAGTGGAGATAGAGTGCGAGGCTATATAATAAGGACTTCAGTGCAGGGACTCTTGCAGGGCCCGGGAGGGAACTGCCGAGAGCGTTCATTGATCTTTGTTGTACGGTATGTTCGCCTCCGGCTTCTCCATCTCTGCTTTCCTGGAGCTATCGCTCCACACCGGGTTGTACCTATCATAAACTTTCGCCTTCAAGTACGATGGTCTACCTCGGCTATCTTGAGGTGTCGCTTATGAATCATTGATCGCCGCCTTTGTCCTCTTTCCTCCTTTCGCCTTTGTCCAGCTCACCGTAAAATACCAGCTTCGGGGAATTCCGGTCGGTCATGCAGCGTATAATATAAAATGGACCAGCTTGCTGTAGGACATGTGTGTCTGGGATTTTAATCCTGCCACCTGACTTTCTTCAGCTGTCTGAGATGTCGCAACTGAGTTCGGGCGAAGCCCCTTTATGTACCTTTTATAGATCCTGTGGTCAATGCCCGTAGAGCGGCAATTTAGTACACTGTGGGTATTGTAGATTTTGATCTTCGTTTGAAGTATAATGTCGTGTCTTGACCAGAAGACATGTTACGTGAACCAACACACTTATCAGTTCACGCAATTGCCAGCGACTGGAACATGAAGTTCGCCCAGTAATCGAGACAAGGGCACAACACCACAACTAATGGGGGGGGGGGGGGAGGCGTGACAAGAATGTTAGCATCAATAACTGCACTGCCCTGTTACAACAAAAGCTAAATAGCTATACCGCCTTTTTTGTATAAGACTGCAGCAAATGAAATGCACACAGGACAGTTACACGGTCTATCGTATTTGTTTGGATATCACGGGTAGAATTCATGGACGCTCGATTCAAGGGGTGACAGCGTTAACAACAACCGAATGTGAAATTGAGACATCTCATGATAAAGATCATTTAACCAAGGAACGTCAGAAATGCTACTGGGTAACACCAGTTACCGGTAACGAACGATGTAGTTAACAAGATGTACGGCGCTAGTTAACCGGTTAACGAAGACTTCCTCTTATATCGGTCAGTCTGGGCCATCTGAATGTTTTGATAATACGATATCAAGAGCAGCAGAAGGGTTTCCTTAATTAACTCGGGGTCGATGGGCTTTCTAGTGAATGTTGGAATTAGCGATATCTGAGTTCGTCTGCTGCAGAAGCTTCCCGGTTAGACGTGATCACTAAGCTAATACCACTGCTTCGAGTTGTGTAGTGTAGAGATAGCTGGTGTAGGCTATCTTAAACCTATATATTTAGCGTCATCTTACAACGAAGGTAGACGCCCGAGCCCAATTCCGCATTGGCTCTCACTGTAGCGGCTCCATCTCGCCCATATTCACCTGCTAATTATTAGTATTTAGTAACGCCCAGGCAAGGGTGTCTTATGTTAAATCAGCCAAGTTAGGCACGTTAGGGCATAGTCGAACCTTCCACGAGGTTTTCAACACGGGTACGGGACTTCTTTTACCGCGCGTGTTCTCGATTTTTCGTCGCTGAATCACCGATGTTTAGTAATAGGCTGAGCTTAAATAGCGATAGAAGACATTATAGTTTCTTTAGTTCAGTTCGCGATATATATTTTCAGTGTGGACATTTTACAGGATTTCATTCGTGTTTTCAATTTAGTTCATTCGCAGTCTTGCACAAGGGATGGGCTTCAGTATAGAGGCCACCATTATCCCAATAGTAGTAGCATAGTACGTTAGATGATGTCGCAGCAGAGTATCTTTTCGCGATCACTCAAGAACTGAGGGAAGTGGCAAATTCAGTACCACATTATGATCCTCCAAAATTGGTACCCGAACGTAGTTTTCCGGGTTTCAGCATATTCGTTTAGGAAATATAAGGATTTTGGACACCGTGTGAGTCCAATTCAGAAATTTGTTGCGGGTAGAAAAGCTAGCGGTAGCACAGACCGATAATTTTATTCGGCCTAGTTACTGCTTATTAACTAGGCCGAATAAGTGTAGTGTTGCATAGTGTAGTGTTGCATGATTTCGCACGTAGGTAACATCGAGGTAAGTTATGTTGTTATGGTTAGCCAGTTTAGACAGGAGATGCAGAATAACCAGTCAAGTTTATTTACGCATTCCTGTTGTTACGGTGATTTCTTATCGTAGTAGGGGCTAGAGTTACTATTGGTAGGGCCATACATGGCCAACCTAGTACTTACAGTCAGGACGATTAGGTCATAGTTCGAGGTGCAGCTGGTATGTATAAACGTTCTTACTTCAGAACGGTACTGGGTACGATCTAATTAGAAGTATTTAAGCGATCAAATGTCTCCTCCCCATCATCTAGTGTCTCGACTTCAGAGAATAAATTCACAGTATTAGATTGAACACTATCGTATCGTTCACAACAATTCCACCCGCATCCGTTTCCAAATTCCAAGGCCAGTAGAATAGAAGCTTTACAAGTCCCATTTTGAGTGAACAGCAATTACGTACAGATCAGCTGGATTTGGATGCCGTTTTGGAAATGTCAGCATCACGTATCTGAATAGAGAGATACCCATGTTAGGATCAGCCACTGACCTCTCCGGCATACAGAAATACGCAGATGTCCCAAGCGCAGGAACTGCTCAGGCCGGCTCATCAGTCCAGTGCCTTGTTGCGGACTTGCTTCTCACAGTTTTTACGACGGATTACACGCCACATCAACCTTGAAAAGGCGCTGGTATACCGAACTTGTGAGGACCTTCCAACTTGACGCGACAGGCACTGTCCACGCACAACTTTCCACGCATCTGCTGCATAGGATTTTACTTTTGTATTACTGTTACCTATCCTGTGTGTGTGACATTATATAGTTTGATTCGTTATCGTACTAGTGTTCAGACATCATGGCCCGAATAAGGTAAAGAGCAGAGTAAAGCTGCAGGAGCTGTGCCCAGACACAATTACAGCCGTACCACTTCCTCCGTTATGGCCAGGGTGGCGGCGACCCTACTTTATGGTTCGCCCAGTAGAGGACAAGTTAGGAATAGGAACATTATGTCGGAGTCGACATGTTTGCCTACGTCATAGCTAGTTTCAGCTGGAAGTGGCAGTCGAGGGTTGGTTATCGACCTGTGTAGTAACTCCGCCTACCGAAAGCTAAAGTCGGGGCTCATCGAGAGGACATCCGCTTCAGAGCAGAACGCTTAAACCAACTCCTCATTAATGAAGAACTAGGGGACCGCAAACAATTACGCAAATTCTAAGAATGATGTCCCAGTTGCTTAGTGGTAAGAAGCTTGAGAAAGCAACTGTCTTGAAACAACTGTTCTTGCAACGCTTGCCCACGAACATGCAGTCCACCAGCGAGTCCATCAGCGAGTCGGTGGACATAAAACAGTTGGCAAAGTTGGCGGACAAAATCGTAGAGGTTACCCCGGCCATGCCAACCGCAGCTACCCTCTCCGCAGTTTCAAGATCCGCACAACCACAGCCAACCCACCGTCCTGAGCAAGCACACTTACCGCACTTTTGTTGACCAACAGATGGAAGCCTGACCTTCGAGATACTGGAACGAAGTAGAAGCCTGAGTCCGAATCGGGGAGGGAAGCCCTTGCTGTGGGCGGCATCGGGTAGAGATCGCGATGAATCCCCACATACTGAAGAACATTGCTGCTTTCACTGATGGTTTGGTGAGAAGGCTCATCGTTCAGTCGTTGTGTCAACCGTGTTCCTGGGATCGAAGGAGTCAAACCCCAAAGCCGGCGAATAATGGCGACGGATTCGTCAGGAACCGAGCACAGTCGTCCTTTCAATGTATCAATCGCAAGACTGACACAAAGTTCCTAATTGACACTGGCGCAGAATTCAGTGTCTTGCCTCCCGCTCTCCCCAGAAGGCAGAAAGAAAGCGCAAGCCACCAAGTATACACGAGAGGCGGCTAAACAAGACCCTGATAGCGACCTATGGTGAAGTCAGCAACTTTAGACATGCCTAACCAGAGTTTTCGCTGGATTCTTCACGATAGCAGATGTTCGCACTCCCATTTTAGGAGCGGACTTCTTGGAGCATTTCTCACTAGTTGTGGACGTCAAGCGTAGTGTCCTATAGATACTGAGACCCAACTGTACAAGCACAATGTCACACACCTTATATTTACCGATGGTCCTCCTTGTCATGCCAAGCCCAGACGACTAGCCCCTAACAAGTATAAATAGCCAAGGGAGAATTCGAGCACATGCTGCAGTTAGGCATCATCAGGCCCCGTACCGGACAAGTATCCGATCCCACACATCTAGGACTTTGCAATAATCATCGCTCAACGCTCAACGGCAAGATTATCTTCTCCAAATTGCAATTTTCCGGGACTTATCATCAAATACCGGTTCCGAAGACTGCATCACCACTCCTTTCAGGCTCTTCGAATTTGCCCGCATTCCCTTCGGGCTCCGCAACTCTGCTCAGACCTTTCAGCGCTTCATTGACCAAGTTCTACGTGGTCTGCCTTTCGTCGATCTACAAATCGATGACCTGCTAGTCGCCCAGTTACCTCTCCTGAGGAACACCTTACACACCTTCGGGGGGAGCTTTTAAAGAGACTGGGGAGTTGGCGGGGTCATCAATCCTAGCAAATGTAGTTTTGGAGTCCCATCTCTAGAGTTCCTAGGACATCAGGTGAATAGTTATGGTATTCGTCCCTTGCCTAAGAAAATTCAAGCCATAGTAGACTTCCCAGAACCCATCACCGTGAAATACGAGAGATTCTTTAGGACTTTTTATTTTAAAGATGATTCATCCCTCACTGTTCCGAATGTGACGTTGACCGACCTCCTCTAGACAAAGGTAAAAGACAATTAAGCCCACCCAGTTGACTGAGGCTTAACAAAGCGCCTTCCAAGCAGTGACGTTTGGTTTAGTAGAGGCCATATACCATATATTCTAATTTTTGGTACCATACATCACTTAAAGCTAGCATATCTTCGAATTAAACGATTTCCATATATTCGGAGTAATGCGATAACGCATCCTCATATTCTTGAATTAACGAACAGATATTCGAGGAGTAATGCACCATTTATTCGAGTTATGCTAACATATATTCGAATTAATGTACCATATATTCGAATCAATGCTAGCATTTATTCGAATTAATAGTACCATATATTCTAATTTATGCTGGCCTATATTCTTGCCTTCTGATTGGCAATGGATTAATGCCAGCATAAATTGACCACAATGCTATACAATAAATTGGAAGTAAGCTAACCATGTAATTAAACAATGATACTATTATTTAATATATGGCCATCAGAATGTTATTTTCCAACACGCCTTACATATGCTTGTAAACATAAACTTCCAAAGGCTCCAACGCAACCTCACTTGCGTTTTGAAAATACTGCGTTTCCTTAAGACCAGCAAATCGAGCAAGTATTCGATTGTTGTGTTAATCTGACCAGCTGCCTCTTGTGTAGGAGAAAATACTGCCTGGTTATGCCAAAAAGAACGATGGACACGTGATGGGTTATTAGCCAATCAGAATCCTGTATTCGCAAGAACGGATAGCTTGGGGTGGTGTAGAATTCACTTTTACACGCGTATTCCACATACATAGTCACTTGGTATGTATGAATGGGGAGGATTCACAGACGAAAAGTTAGCCTAGTAAGGTGTAATGGAAGTAGTTGATGATACAAGTACAAACCATTCCCATAAAAAAAATGGGTAATAAAAAAAATGGATTTGGTTTTATAAAAATGTGATATCTAGTTGGTCGTTCATCCACCAAATTATGTAGGGAGCATTATCCCTGTGCTCGAACATTTTTTTTTATTGAAGATTTAAATCCACTTGAAAAATAAACCCGTCCGGTATTTTCATCATACATTTAATCAGTAAATCATCATATTAATCCGTTTGAACACCAATTGAGACTCAATCAAATATAAAATGATTTTATATAGTAATATAGCGAAATGTATTATAACGATCCGTACCACTGAAAGTAACCTCAGCAAATAAGCACGCAGTTGAAAGTTCAGTTTACTGCTGTGCGTATTTTTGTGGGGAATAGTAGTTGCCTCGTGCAGTTTGCTATGATGAGGTTTATAAAGCACCAATCAACGAATGAAATGCCATACCATTGACTGGGCGCTGTTTGCTAGAGCCAGCCGAGTTTAGTTGGCGATTGCTGGAAAATGTTCGCATATCGCTAAATTGATGTCGCCCACAGGGACGGATTCATTGCACCTCTTGGCGTATTTAAATGAGGTAAATAGTCTCCGAGGAGTTCTCTGGAAAAATTTACGTTCATCTTCAAAGACGGTCGATACATCTTTATATTACCTTGATGTAATGAGAGAACGTCTCTTAGGAATTCCGTGTCTCGGACGCCGTGTAATTTTTGTAAGTTTTTATCCCATCTGGCCCGAATGATATTGTAGTAAGTCCCTCATTTACCTATTTTCGTTGCTGGGTTGTGTCATAGCAACGGTGTGTTATGGTAGCAATGGTGGTGGTTGTGAAGTACTCACCGGGTCACCCCCCTTGGTGGGGTGACATGGTTTGTTGGATGTCGGCGATGTGATACACTCGAGAAAGTGTCCGTTAGTGTGTATGCGCGCATGTGTCGTTTGGCGTGATCCGGTTTTGTGGCCGGCGATTGTTTATGGTTCCTCACAAATTATCCACTGTGGGGTGACCAAACGTAGCAAATCTTCCACAAGCCTGACTAGCCACAGAATCACGTTTTTTTCTTCATATAATAAGGCAAGTAATAAAAATGTGAATGAGAAAAGCGCTGGTTTTAATGGTTGAGGAATGAGGGACACAAAAAAGAGACAACGTCTTCTAATGCGCGTAGACAAAAAAAACTACCGAGTATTAGTGTGGAGGGGGGGGGGGGGGGGGGATGTTTTGGGGGTCTTCTAATGTTGGAGTTTTGGAAATGTTTCCCATTTTCAGGATATTTGAAGCTT
The DNA here is from genome assembly GCA_026419785.1 of Sclerodactyla briareus. NCBI lineage: Eukaryota > Metazoa > Echinodermata > Holothuroidea > Dendrochirotida > Sclerodactylidae > Sclerodactyla > Sclerodactyla briareus. The sequence continues at coordinate 564,896 of JAODTK010005745.1, read as the reverse complement.
AAGGATGTCAAAACAAGGTCAAAATTGCCAAACATAGGTTTTTCTAGCACTGTTGCTGAAAAAATACATGAAAATGGGTGGTGGGGATAAGTTTGAACTACCGTATTTTGTTGCTTTTTCACTAATTGAAAGATATCTGGGTGGTGAAATTCCTCCGGGATGCCGATGAGATCCTGCCAACTTGTATTCTAGTTGGAAATAGTACATGAAGATTCTTGGTCCGTTGTGTCAGATTTCAAATAGTTGCCCAAGATAAGCTCAGTGAAAACATTGCGTCATCACAGCAGTAATATGACCATTGTCACGGACGGTACTTGTTTCCTGGTTTGCCCTGGTTCTTTTAATTTATCGAATCCACAGTGTATTCACCCGTAGCAATCCAGACATTACGGAGTAGTTAGGTTTGTTTCCGATACAGCAAACAACAGCCACCCATTAAAAGTCATGCTTCGCACAGATATAACTTAATGAAGTAAAACATAGCGTATATGGGTTCTTAAGACAAGCAAACAAAAGTTGTGGGAGGGTACTTCCGCATCAGCGTGCATGAAAAAAACCAGTCCAGTGCTAACAACAGCGTATACCAAGCCGACGAGTCTTCGGAAAAGAACCTTAAGGACGCTTTAGTCTGATTCCTAATCATGTCACGGAATGGACTTTTTAATAACACGTGTAACAAATACCGCAATTGATGCCCAAGCATCGCAATTTTCCTCAAAAAAGTCTTTCAAATAACGCTTCATATGCTAAAACTGCTTTCTTGTCCTGGGTCTTCAGCATGCAGTTAATTCTTTTGAAACAGAATATTAGTAAAAATGCAATGTTCACACTCATACCCGCACCCCGCATTCGCAGCAATGGAATTCCAAGATTGAATCAATTTGAGGGTTCGCAAAAATGAACAGCGTCAATTACATATTTTCGGAACACCGTTTTCAACTTGCTCTCAAAAGCTATTCACGCGCTAAATATGTGTTATCAATAAACGTTGATGAAGCTTCGAATCACCATTTGAAGTTTAGGTGGTTAATCCATCGTAGAAGTTAAATACGTTCAAAAAATGTAGGCCTCCAGTTGAATGCCGCACAATCAACCTAATGATTTATGGAAACGTATGGCCACCTTTAATGATGTTTGGGCCAACTGAATGTATTGTAAAATTAGGAATTTCGAGAGCGGCATGAACGTTTTCCTGATTAATTACGTGTTGATTCGAAGGTCAGAGACTTTAACGATGATCATGAATGATGATCGTTGCATTTGCGATATTTGCGTACTTTCATAGGAGCACTCCCTCCGACAAAAAAATTGACACTTCACTCCGTCAGGAAAGCTGTAAGAATCTCCCACAATCGCTGATGATCGCGTGATTGTAAGGTTGAATAATTGTCCTACAAGTTCGAGGGGCACAACTTACAACTTCTCTCTTCTTCCAATGCGAGTGGCAAACCTCGTTAGCATTGAAATACGTTTAAATGGTAGTGCATATTTCGGCCTCAGTTGAATGCCGGCGCAGTACAACCGAATGATTTATCGTAACGTCTGGACGTTTTTCAATATGTCTGTCTGGGGGGCAACTGAATGTATTGTACTTCGGGAGGATTTCGAGAGCGGCAAAAACGATTTCCATTTCCCATTCCTGATTTAACTAACTCGTGTTGATTCACAGGTCAAACTTTATTTTAAACGAGAATCAGTGAATGATGAGTCGTTGACATTTGCGATATTTGAGTACGTTTCATAGGAGCCTCCCTCCGACAAAAAATTGACACTTCAGATCGTCAGGAAAGCTGTAATGAAGCTCCACAAATCGCGATGATCGCTGATTCTAATGGTTGAATAATTCCTTACAAGTTAGAGGGGCACAACTTACAACTCTTCTTTCCAATTCGATAGGCAACCCTCGTTAGCATTGGATACGTTTAAAAAATGGTAGTGCATATTGTCGGCCTTCAGTTGAATGCCGCGCAGTACAACCTAATGATTTATCGTAACGTATGGCCATCCTTTAATGATGTTTGGGCCAACTGAATGTATTGTACATTCTGGAGGATTTCGAGAGCGGCATGAACGTTTTCCTGATTAATTCGTGTTGATTCAAAGGTCAGAGACTTTATTTTAACGATGATCAGTGAATGATGAGTTGTTGACATTTGCGATATTTGAGTACGTTTCATAGGAGCCTCCCTCCGACAAAAAATTGACACTTCAGATCTTTAGGGACGATGCAGTATTAGACCTACTTTTAATGCAAATAAAAGCTTCCGCAAATCGCTAATGATCGCTGACGGATTCTAATGGTTGTGTCGAGGTAGAGGGTTACAAATTCTTCGAATGCGAGTAGGCAAAAAACTACCGAGTATGTGTGTGGGGGGGGGGGGTTGTTTCACGTCTCATGTTGAGAGTCTGAAAAAATCTCTTTTCAGTATCAATAAAAGAGTAACCCAGATTTCAAAACAACCGGCGACTAATCCTTAGAAAAACCAGAGAGTGCTCTACAAGTAATGCTGAATTACCATAGATATGGACTTGGAGGGAGTGGATGGGTGAACTGTCAATCCGTCATATTTTGTTGATTTTTTCACTGCAAATCTCTGAATGGTGAAATACCTGAATAATTTCAAATTTTCCGAGATGCCGATGAGATCCTGCAACTTTTTCCAGGTTGGAAAATATTATATACGGGGGTGCGTTTTTGTTTGTATTTTGTTTTTCTTAACATATTGGTCCCATTTTCCAGTGTAATAGTTGTCCAATGATAAGCTCCAGTGAAAACGTGGTGAGGCGATGCCTGTACAAACAATGAGGAAGATTATAATAGCTGAAGCAATCTGTTGGTTTAAAAATTCGAGTCCTCATAAGATATTGAGGAATACCGTTATTTATCAAACGATCACATCGTTGGAATACACGCAGGTTTATTTAATCGAAGTATGTCCGTGAATTCATTGCTTCAAACACAGCGCAGAAATGACTATTGTCACATGGCAGTTGTTTCTGGTTTTGCCCTATATTCTGTTTCGGAACTAATTTAGCGTATCCACAGTGTATTCACCCGTAGCCATCAAGACGTTTACGATTCGGTTTGTTCTCCTACGCAAATAAACAATAGCAACCCCAAAATCACTGCTTCTTAAAAACAGACGGGTCACGACGCGAGTTTTTAAGACGAGCAAATGAAAGTTGTGTGAGGCACTTCCGCATCAGCGATGATTTAAAACAAACCGGCCAGTGTTACGAACAGCTGTATACGAGCTGAGTTTCCCGAAGAAAATGAACCCACAGGGGCAAAAACCGATGCCCCATGTCACATCCTAAGTGGTCACAACAGCTGTTATACAGCTACGTCTTCCGAGAGATAAACCTCAAGACGCGTTAGTCTGATGCCTAATGTCACGGAATGTCCTTTATAACCACGTGTACCAGACCGCATTGATAGCCCAAGCATCGCAAATATTCCTCTAAAAAATCTTCATGAATACTATGTCAAATTCTTACATAGCGCTTTACCACCGAAGTGCTCAAAGCGCTTCACAACTTACCCCGATCATAGGAACCAATCAACGCCTCCGAAATCCCGGAAGTATATTAGCAGCCGCTAATCTGCGCCAGTTTGTGTTTCTGATCCCTCACGGTCCCCATTTGTACCCCTGGGTGAAGAAGCAGCGTGATAAAGTACTTACCCAGGTACAGACCGTGGCGGGCTCGAACCCACAACCTCTGGGTTACAAGCTCGACGCCTTCGCCAATTCGGCCACCACGCTCCGGTAGCCGAATTAACGTTCATATGCCTAAACTGCTTCATTATTATGGTCTTCAGCTGCACGCTATATGTTCACTTTTTTGTTGAAAAAAAACAAACAAATTCGTATCAATGCAATCTTCAAACTCATACCGCACCTCGGATTCGTAGCAATGGAATCCCAGCCTGAATCATATAAAGGGGTTGGAGAAATTAATAGCGTCAATTATACATTTTCCTGAACACAGTTTTGACTCTACTTTCGAAGCTCATTCACACGCTAAATATTTTCATCAAATCACATGAATGTTCGATAACCACTCAGATTTAGGTGGTTGAATTCCATCGTTAGCATTTAAATACGATCAAGAAATGGTACTGCATATTGTGGGCCTTCAGTTGAATGCCACGCAGTACAACTGGATGATTTATCGTGACGTATACACATCGCTTGAACGATGTCTGGGCCGACGCATGTAGAAATTCTGGAGGATTTGGGAGCGGTGGAAACGTTTTTCTTATACCCTCGTGTTGATTCACAGTCAGAAACGTCTATATCAACTATGATCGTGAATGATTGGTTTTTTGGCATTTGGCCGATATTTGAGTACGTTTCATAGAAGCCTCTCGTCGACGACAAATCTGACACTTCGGATCTTCAGGAGCTTCTGCAAACTGTCACGGTCACCGCGCCTAATGAACCGCTTGGTATCGATTTCCTCTGTGGGCTGTTTCCAAGATTAGTCGTTCCATATAGCCTACACTGAATCTTTCAAGTATTATTTGTAATGTGGATTGGAGGTAGACGTTGGCGTTTTACCCTTCTATCATCTTTCACATCGAATAATCACAGTTGTCCTTTCTCATGTAGGTTCGTTTACCGTTTTGTGTCCCGAGAGTCGAAACACCTCTTCCTCTCTTCCGTCTTTGTATCCTGACAGTGTTCATACTGGCCGTTGGTTATAGATTTTATTAATTGCATCAACAGAATGATGCTGTCCCCATATGGAAAAGATTCTTACAAACTACGAGGTACATTCACATGATCGCATGGGTCCATTGCTATGAAGTAAGTTCACAGTATTATTGTCATGGAACACTCGTCTAGTAAGTTTATGAGAGATTATGCTATCCTATTTTTGCAAGCCAACCTATTGAGTGGACCTACCACGGGTTGTTGATATCACGGAAGACTTTTTTTTTTTTATTTTCTGTCCCAGCGGGGGGGGGGGGGAGACAGAGATCGTTTACCGATTAGACCATTCAGCATTGGCAAATATGCTGCTACGAAACTTACATTTGAACAAATCAGAAGTCTTCCAACCTATCATTATCTATCATCTCGATGTCTGTTTATATTCAAAATATCGTTTTCTGTCTGTTCCCCACTGGCCGTCGCGCTGCAGACTGCTCAGCATACTCCTACTTTTTGCTAGTCATTCACAATTGGATTTTCGTTACGTTTATTCAGGACTTTGTGTCGATGAGCAAAGGAAAATTTTCGGGGTGGGGGGGGTGGGTGGCTCCCTGATCCTATCCTGATCCTCAACCATAACAAATTATAGCTTACAATACTCTACCACTACCAATCAGAAAAAAAATATTTTCGGATGCGGTGCGCGTCAGCTGCTTGGTGTGCCGGTGGTCTAGTATTCCCCTAGGTAACTGCCAAGGTGTCCAAGCGAATGCAGACGTTTCTATACGTGTTCGTTTCTCATAGTTCAAGGCTTCCTCCTAATTTGGAATTAGCACTCACATCACAGTTACCTTTAAATTATATTAGGTAGTAAGAGGTACGCTTCGAGGATGCGTATTGCTTGGGAATATCGAACTCGCTGCTTCTAGAGGTTTAAATTCCACTCCCAGACATTAACGATTCGAACAATGTCATTCAAGTTTAGTCGCTGCTCGTTAGAGGGAGTCCACCTTATCTGGCGGTTGGGTGACATTTTCAGCAGATCTGCAGCAGATGTGATTCGAGGCTGGTCTGAACCGTCATTTATATTCTAAGGAGTATTTTATCAGCATTCAGCCTGCGGAGAACGGATTTAGCCCCTTCGATGCCTTGGATCTGTAAATGGAACTTTCACTTAGACATATTGAACAGTTAATGCGCATATCTAACTTAGTCCTTCGATAACTTATGCATAATTAATACCGTATATCATATCATATAGACCGAGGTAATTTCTGGGTGAATTCCCTATTTTATTATGTATTTTGAGTGGATTTATGACGCAGTAAAATATGTCCTGGAGAATCGGCCCTGTCACACGCTTTATATGCTCTGGATATTACAGGGGCCTTGGCGTTTGGTATACTGGCGAGCAGCGACGGTGTCTGACGGGTAACGGTATATCGTCGCTATATTATGTCAAATTATCGATATACCGTGGGTCGTAATTTTCAACGTAGTGAGCCTCTCGATAAGCCCCCACGGTTTCTGGTTTACTTCCCATCCCCTTGTATGGGCCCTACATCAATCATCTATTCCTGGTATCAGACTAAACTGTCCCTATTGTGGAAAACAAATGGATGGAAATGCAGGTTTCAGGCAAAACGAACCGTCCATTACTCGGTTTGCTTGTCCCGACACGATATGACCTGCTCAATGTTTATAGTCCAGGCATGCCAGGAACGAGAATAGTCCGTAACCCCATTTTCTAGATTCATGATTATGGAAGACATATCTCATCTCCCACGGGTAGAAGGCACCGTCCATACATCGCGGGCGTTGTGAGACGATGACGCCTCTTTAATTACCGAAATCCCACCAATCAGCACCCATTATTTGCATCTCTGCTCCAATATAGAACAAAACATAACCGCATTGTGTCTATTACAATGTGGCACAATATTGCTGCCACTCTTTTTTGCTAAGGGTGTCGTTAGTTAGACTTTAATGTTGTGTATTTTGACTGTCGACAATTGCATTGCTTCCGCGCACTCAGCTTGAGATGATGTATTTAATGACGAACATCAAACGATTCAGCTGTCACTAGGTTTGGAGATTGTCTATCCTGGCCACATTCAGATCCCAGTTTTCATATCAGTCCATCCCAGATAGTTTTCAAAAGCTGAACTGGAAATGTATCTTCCTCTCCCGATTTGAGAATGTCAGATAGTCAACGTGTATTTCATTAGCAACTTCCCATCATGTGAAGGATCGATGACTCAACCGACGTTCTCGGCTATATAAATTCATCCTTTGATTGGACCTCGGGATTTTCTCATCGGAATCAATTATCATTTTCGTTCGTTTTATGAGGTTCTATACCGTTTTGAAAGTTGGGAATTGGCATTTGCCAATGTTATTCATGTCCGTGTTCCAAACGGTCAGTGGTTTGTTTGTTCACTGCTCGAATTGACGAAAGGAAACGAGTGTGAAGCTCGTATGCAGGTGAGCGAGCTTTGAACACAACACTGTTATATATGGCCTGATCTGCTTAAGAGTCTAATGCAGCCTACTACGGCCCGGGAGAATACCAATGGTACATCATGGTATTTTCACCAGCGGGACTCCCGGGGAACACTGATTGCGAGTAGCGCCCCCATCATAATTATTTGTGGTAAATTGATAGCACAACATAATCATTGTGAAATACGATCAGCCTTCAGTGAGGGCCAATGTAAAGAGTGTATTACCCGGGTATTGTTCCGAGCGCACAATGGTATGGAGAGTACATGTGCTGCTGGTGCTAGCTTTCATTGCCATTTTGTTTTGCGACCTGTTTATTGTCTCTAAAGGAAATGGGGTTGAGGGCATGTACAATTAGGCCCTATGCACCCAAGGTTATTATGAAGAACAATATTCACTGGGCCCTATGCAAATTCGACGAATGAGTGCCTGGACATACCTAGGGAAGAGGGCATGTGTTAGTATCCTTAAGAAGTGAATCATGGCTTCTTGCAGGAAAAGCTTCCAACCTCATATTTGCATCCATTTGCTTTTTGCGAGCGATGAACTCGCTTGCATAGGAGTCGTTCCCAGATTTTGTGTAGTCCTGTGCAGTCTGAAGTTGCACTGGCCATGTTAAAATCGGCAAATCTAAGATACCATTCGTTGGTATTTAATCGCTAGAATCTGTGATTAGTTGATTGTTCATTGATTTCGATGAATTTACTATGAGGGGCAGTTTTTTCTTCAATTAGGATGGGATTTGTTAGAACCGCCTGCGTTGAGAAAAATACTGTCGTTGGGAAAACCCGGAGGTTAGCATTTTGTCCTTGTGAATGTACTCTTCGATATGATTTATATGGTGGCAGAAGAGCAGTATTGTTTCGTCTTCTGGTGATTAACTTGCTAGACATCAATTCAAAACTTTGTGTTTCCCACGAAAAACCAATGTTTTACTCGCTAGTGGATTTCCGTTTCTCTCGCATGTAATAGGTAACGATTTTGGAACATTTCTCCCTACTTTTAGGCGATAATGTATTTTCAACTGAAGCGACGTTGCGCAGAGATTTTTTTTTTTCACAGGTATGATCATCGTGCTTCTTTTCTTCCCATAAGTGAGTGACAGTGTCGTAAAACGTTCACGACTACAACAAAATTAGGCCTCTTTTCCCCCAGAACTGAATAGAATGGTAGTCAACTATTACATATTTCGTGACTGTTCTCTCCTCAATATAAGGTTCCAATTGGTCCATGTGTTTATTCCTTGGAAAATATTTTCATTCAATCTTGATGCCTCACCTTTTGTTTATGATAGAAAATACTTGGCAGGCAGCCACTCTTAATTTGTGCCCCTCTAAAAGTTTGTCAGCTTAGTAATGTGGCTTTGCTATTCATGTAGATAGGGAAATATGCGAAATCTTTAATATCTTCAGACACGATCTTTTTTTGGAATGATATCTGTTTGTTTCTCCGCTGTGGAATCTGGAATTTTACCACAATAAAGAACATCTTCAGCAACAGCTAAGGGCGGAATGGAGCAATAGAGGGCGGTGTGTGTATGATGTGAGTGTGTGTGTATGTGTGTGTGTGTGTGCGTGTATATATGTGGTGTGTGGTGTGTGTTGTGTGTGTGTTGGATGGTAAAAGCCGATCACTACCTCATTGTATTTCTTTTGGGTACTGCACAAATAGGGTGCAATGGGCAGTGACATGGAGGCCTGGCAGTGGCAGTGGGACCTGTAAGTTAACAATGGGTGCGCACTAGTTGGGGTGGTGGGCTTCACCATCGATTGAACCTGCATGATTAGAATTGGGCAGTGAAACATGTAAAGCAATCATAGGGGCTATGAATTCATAGAGCAGGTCTTACTGGGGATCGGACATGTATGATTAGAAATTGGGCAGTGGGACCCGTAAAGCAATCATAGGGGCTATGAATTCATAGAGCAGGTCTTACTGGGGATCGGACATGTATGATTAGAAATTGGGCAGTGGGACCCGTAAAGCAATCATAGGGGCTATGAATTCATAGAGCAGGGCTTACTGGGGATCGACCATGCATGATTAGAAATTGGGCGGTGGGACCTGTGAACCAATCGAGGGGAGATGGGTTCATAGAGAAGGGCATTAGAGTTAAAACAGTAACATTAGGTGGAAAGAAGTAGTATGGACCCCCAAACAGTCATTCTTCGATGGTGTCAGCCTAACTTGGACACAACGTTCCCCCCCCCCCCCCCCCCCCATTTACCCTGAGGACATCTTTGTCTAAGAAGGTCAAGGGTCCAGGTCTTAGAGGGGCACAACAAGCCATTGTGTGGAATTGTCTTTTTCACCCCAGTGGATCATTCTTTGAGGGATGCAAAGGGATGGATGAATATATCTAAAGTAACGCATGTACCGATAACATGAAACTTTGTTGACCCCTGTAAGCCAAAGTTCAGAGGTCTTATAGGGGAACACACTAGCCAACACATGAAATGCTATATGACTCGAATACCACGAAGGTTATTATTCTTTGCCAAATACGAACGTTAAAATATTGTGCAATCGAGTAGTTCTTCTTTTCGGGAATTGAGGTAAGGGCCTGCGGCCTACCAGAAATCAATTTACAGATATGTTCTGAAGCTAATTAGTGAACTTCGAGCCAAACTATTAACTGAATTGAAATAGTTCTTGTACCTTTATTTCCAATTTTAAGCAATCAATTTTTGTTTTCGAACGTAGGTTTGGTGCCTGTCTTACTCGAGGGGGGGCCCGACCAGCTGCATGCGATGGTAATTCTGTACAGTTTAGCTACATTCTGACATATTACAAACAATACTAAGGCCAAAGGTCATTAAAGGGGGTACATCACTCACTGGGTAAAATTGGCATGTGGCCCCCGTGGTCATTCGTTGATGGATGTTGGCCAAACGTATGTATAATGTTCATTGACTGCTAAGACATCCTTGACTTTGTGAAACACAGGGTCAAAGGTCATTAGAGGGCACAATAGGCCAATTGGTCATTCTAGCTCAAGCCAGGTATGCTGGTAGAGCTATTGGAATTTGCATGTCACTGCTATCTACGATATCAAGTGTGTCAACAATTGCCAATTTGGCCCCCAAATAGTCGATCATTGGTGGATGTTGACCAAACGTTGACACAATGTTGATTGACTCATTAGACATGTTTTGCTTTGTGTCAAGGGTCATTGAAAGGTCAATATACGCCATTATGTTAAAATTTCAAATGTATCTCCTACAATCCTGGTGGCATCAGTGCTGACGTCGATCATAAGAATTGTCTAAAATAAGCTGTACCTTGCGGGGTTAATTCAGGACTTGGGCTTGGGCCCAAGTCTCACTTGGCCCAAAGCCCATGTAGCGGTAACGACCCACCACCTACACCTGTCTAGTTCACTTTTTTGTTTCGCGACTTCTGATGACCCTGATGTTAGAACATATTATGACAGTCCACTTTCCACAAAATGACCTCTGTTGTCTGAGAACATTAGAGCAGACCCTAATACAATAAGACGTATGTTCCCTTCTACAAATGCACAATTCACCCCACATATGTTTGTATTGTAACATTCGCATTTCGTTTGATAAAGTGGTTTCCAAAAGTAATAATTTTTAGCCAGGGAAGAAATGTTTGCTATCTAACATCCAGCATTTCCATTAAGGAATCTGTGTGATGGTGCACAGGTGTACATGTGTTATGTATGTATGTGGCCCATGCCCTTGTGGGACAGGCATAACTCAACACCTTGTGAACATGACAACGGTCACAAAGGGGTTGGTTAATACTCTGTATATAGGTAGCCTAAAGCAGTGGTCAGAAAAGTCCCTGAATACCTTGTAAATACGAAACCAGACTACTGAAAATGGTGTATAGGCCCATACAATCAATGAAAACGTAACCCACTCCCTTTCTTCAAATTACTGTGATCTTTCCACATCGAACTTCATCTCATCGCGAGTATGAATGCACTTCACTTCTGTCAGAACTGTTGTCTTTCATATTTTACCTTACTTTACCCTGTTTCACAACGGTAAATATAATGGCGGTAAATTACGGACTCACAACACTGAACATGACTGGATGAAAATGGATATTGAAGTTCACCAAGTTCAAGTTGTATAAATACTCCGCAAACAGATAAATTTCCAGGTAGGTTTAGAATATCAAAATCATCCACCGAGGTTAGCCAGGTGGTATTCAAGCTGAGGGCAAAGTCGGAATCCACATCATTGCGGAAATTATGTACGAGGAGAGTAGTTGACTTCAGATGACTCCAAATTGGACAAATTTGATGAAAACTTCACAATTTTGTCCAAATGTGGAGAGGTATAGCTTTTTCAACCCGAAAATCTGCAGGAAAGCCCGAAAGCTGGGGGATTCGAAGGGATTGATATCCTCCAGTAAAGACCGTAACTGTTAAATGTTATAATGGTATTGGTATTGGTAACATAGGTTGAGTAAGAATATTTTGCTTTTGGTAACGAAATGGCGTAATAATAATAATAATAATAATAATAATAATAATAATGAATAATAATTTGCAAAAATTGAGACTACCAATCAGCAGCTAAAAGATGCTGATAAGCGGCAGCGAACGCCAAAACTTTATTCTACAAAATTATAATTTTATTATAGCGACCCCATACCACTGAGGTAAAATGAACTGAACACACCGCTTCACTTCTCGTATTCATCATTACTAGTTCTTAGATATGAAAAATTTCAAGCATCAAAGAATGAAATGCCATTCAGACCTGGTCGCTGTTTGTTAGAGCCAGGGCGCGTTAGTTGGGCGATTGCTGAAAAAAACAAGCACAAGTCGAAACGTCTTGATAGCTGCGGACGGGAAAATTCCTGTGGCGGATACACTGCATGTCTTCAGCAATCCCCAATTATTGTGGTTCACATTCAATTGACCTTGACGGACCATTCTTCATAACCAGGAATGGCTTGGAACATGTCTACCACATTGGCCTTATATTTGATATCAGTACCCAGCACAAAGTACCCAAGAAATAATTCCTAGTCCTGTATATTAGCTATATGTATACGCAACAAAAACCCAACATGTGGAAACACTCTTCCCCTGGCTCCCCAAACGGCCACCAATCACTGGGCGAGATGTGATGACAGACAAATCAATAACTATCCCCAACTGACAATAAGAACTGTTTAATAAATTTTCAACCGTAGGTCTGCAGACCTGGACCCAATAACCCTAACTCCAAGATGAGGTAGAACACTGCTCTGCAGAGATGGAGTAATGTAAACCAACCTCCCTCTCTCTCAACATCTCAGCACTCACGGTCAGAGAACTCATGGAAGTTTGAAATTGGTGTAATTAATTGTATTTCATTAAATCTAATCCAACTATGCAAACATAAATTGTAGTTTCAACAACTACAATTTTCAATCATTTGAAAATGATCGCATGTACGGTTAAATTTATGAATGACGTGACAACATAACGAACTAACAACGACAGAGACTGATGACTTGTCTCCCGCAGCTGAAAAAATCACGATCATGTCGATAAACTGATGTCGACCACGGACGGGGGCGGATTCATTTCACCCCTTGGCGTATTCAAATCAATGAATATCGTCTCCGGTGAGTTATTTTAGTGTGTGTGCGCTCGTGTATGTTTGTATTTGTGAGTGTGTGTTTGCATGTCGGTCTCATTTGTCGTGGTTTTTCGCAATATCTCCATTTAGAAGTGATGCAAATACTAATACTTTTCCATCAGCAGGCGAATATTCCTTTGCATCAAGTGAGTTCCAATATAGGCCTATACATAATTTGTATTTTGCATTATCATATATTGAAAACAACTGTTGTGATATCGGGCAGACTTGCAGTGTGTACCTGAGTCATCACCCTGAGTCTGAAATGAGTACGAAACCACCCATGAGTATGAGTACGAGTACGTACGAGTACACATAATCAAAATATCTGAGTACGAGTAGTGGAGTACCAGTACAAAGATCGTGAGTATGAGTACGAGTACGTGTAACAAACTAATATTTAGTTTTCAAATTGCTAAGTACGAGTACAGAGCCTTGAGTACTAGTACGAGTACGAGTACAAGAAACTCGAATACGGACTCGAGTAAAGTAAGAGTACGACTCGAGTACTACAAGTCTGATATGACCGGGCTGCGTGCAAATTCTGTCGGAAAGCGGACACTTGTAAACTGGTAAGCTGGTTCCGATTAATGGGCCGTTTGTAGACGTCCTGTGATCATATATTGAAAGAGAAAATTACGCCGCGCGTGCACCTGTTGATGAACCAATTATTCGGGGGAGGGGGTGATGGGAGTTGTATATTCTGTATATGGGCCGGAAGGCTGCGGGGGGGGGGGAAGGCTGCGGGGGGGGGGGGGGGGTAAGTCGGAGCAAGATCATTTTGAGAAGTGAAAGTTTTAATTGTACTGCCATTGGTTGGCAACGGCTGCTCCCAGTGCCGTATCCAGTAGGCACCCCGGGCTCTCGCCCCAATTTTTTAACGGACTGAAGAAATAATTTGTGGAATGCCTACAATTATGAAGGTTAGTGCACCGATATTCCGTCTCCGAATCGCAAGGAAATGCAGAAGAACTTTCTTCTCCACGGAGGGAGGCCCTTCATACCACTTTTAGGGGCTTCGTGCCAGCGGTCCTCGCGTTCGGGCAATTTGGATAGTCTGACCTAGAACGAAAACTACGCGCCCAGAAGATAGTTGCTTTCGTGTAGGACCTACATTCCGCCTGGTAATCCCCTGGACACTGGTCGAAAAGAAAAGAAAAAAATTCGCCCGTGTTAATCCACGGTAATAAATGGTCACGGTTCCTAGATGAATCTTTATTGGCTCCCTGATCTAGGAGAAACCAAAACAAATAAAGTACACACTCCTGAAAATCACACGTAAACGGAACACAAGCCAGTGTCAAATTCCCATGATCGATAAACTGCTGTCTAGTGTGGACGAACACTAATACCTAAGTATCACCATTGTCCTTATCGAAAAATACACCTGTTGAAATAGTTAAGACCTCCTTTGTAGAACGGAAACATCGTTTAAAATAATCGAACATTTGAATCACTGGTACGTTCACAACTTGGGAATGTTACACAGGTCTGAATCCCACCTGCAGCGAACTGTTTAGTAGATGCATGTAATAGGCTATGGCTGAATTCAGTTAGTAGGAAAGAAGAGTAAAACGAACTTTGATCCGAGCATTCATTATGTTTCATAGACCACTGAAAGCTAAATTCCCAACATGACTCCATATTAAAGTTGGTATAGGCCTAATGGCCGCCTAGAGTAACCTGGTAAATGTCAAATGTTGGGGCCATCATAAGCATTGACAGATATTAATATTAATACTCATAGTTGCAATCAAAAGGTTCGCGATTCGGTTTGTTCTCCTTATTACAAAACAAACAGAAACCAACAGTCCAGTGATCAACTACAGTTGGATTCACTCTAAGTCCTCCGACGATAAACCACAAGAGTCTCTAGTCTGATGTCTTATCATGTCATAGTACAGTGGCCAAATTACAAGTTGTATATAAGCGAATCTCTCGAACAATAAACCACGAGAGGCTATAGTCTGATGTCTAATCATGTCATAGTCCAATGGCCAACAACACAATAGTTGTATGCAAGATGAGTCTTTCCAAAGATGAACCACGAGAGGCTATAGTCTGATGCCTAATCATGTCATAGTCCAATGGCCAACAACACAATAGTTGTATGCAAGATGAGTCTTTCCAAAGATGAACCACGAGAGGCTATAGTCTGATGCCTAATCATGTCACAGTCCAGTGGCCAACAACACAATAGTTGTATGCAAGATGAGTCTTTCCAAAGGTGAACCACGAGAGGCTATAGTCTGATGCCTAATCATGTCACAGTCCAGTGGCCAACAACACAATAGTTGTATGCAAGATGAGTCTTTCCAATGATGAACCACGAGAGGCTATAGTCTGATGCTAATCATGTCACAGTCCAGTGGCCAACAACACAATGTTGTATGCAAGATGAGTCTTTCCAAAGATGAACACGAGAGGCTATAGTCTGATGTCTAATCATGTCACAGTCCAGTGGCCAACAACAGCTGCATACAAGCTGGATCTCCGGGAAGATACCCCACAAGAAGCTACGCTATGATGTCACAGTCCAGTGGCTAATAAAAAGGTGTATGCAAGCTGAGTCTTTCGAAAAATAAACCACGAGAGGCTATAGACGGATGCATGATGTATACGACTGAGACGTTCCGAAAGATGAACCTCAAGATGCTTCAGGCTGGAATACCATGGATGCGTATGCGAGCTCAGGATGGATATGACAATCCCATATTAACGAAAACGAACGCAAACTAATTGGCCATATTCAGACATTAGCCCCATCTCGGCTCATGTGAATTCGCGATTTCTCTCATACGTTCCGGACCCGCATACGCAATGGAATCCAAGCCTTAGACTGTCAAGAAACAAATTCCTCTCATTTGTGGTACGAAATTATTACGGAATATGTAAATGAGGAGAAAGATATTTATTTGGGTTGTAACAATAGACAATCAACTAAACCTTGACGAGCACATGAAAAAAGAGAGAAAATAAACAAGGCAAATAGCATAATGGGCCTAATTCGCAGATTTGTCACATACTCGCATAAACATATTTCTCGTTTTTTGTTTAAAATTAGGCATGTTACGCAAATGACCAGAGCTGTGGAGAGCGACTACGAGCATTGAAGCTACCTACTCTGGGTTACCGGCGAATTAGAGGTGATATGATTGAAGTGTATAAATTAACCTCTGGATTGTATGAACGTTACCACCTTTGCTCCATGTCAATGATGATAGCAGAACCAGCGGCCATAGTAAAAAGTTATCTTTCCAGTTCAGAGCAAACAAGAACATTCGTCACAACTTCTTCACGAATCGTGTGTTATAAGCACTTGGAATAGTTTACCTGAGGGAGTTGCGTACTCTGCCAACGTGCATGTTTTGAAAGAGGATATAAACAATTCTTGGAAAATTAGAAGGCTGTCTATAACTTCAATACCGATTGACACTGACAGTAGCTTCCACTTACGACAACGACAATGATGATCTGAGTATAGTGGCTACCAGCCAGCGCTCATGATCAGAAGAGAATCTGTGAGTATCTGTGAGATATGATCGTAATATTTTGCTTAACACGCGTTTCTTCTTCTTTTCACAAAATACAAGGCGTACGTATACATAACTGATATCGGGGTAGTTATTATGAAGTAAGTTCACAGTATTGTCATAAGAAAACCTGGGGAAATGCTATGCTACTTCTATTGCAAGCCAACCTATAGGTGGACTTACCACGGGTGTTGATATTACAAATTGAAAAGAATATTATTTTTATAGCACCGGTATAGGGAACAGTTACAGATACCATTTGGCATTGCGAATATGCTGCAACTACTCTCATTTGAATATACATAATTCATCCAACAACACCTGTCGTATGCTCTCTTCCTGTATATGTAAATATTAAAGCAATGTTTCTGTACGATCCCTTGCACTGCGGCGCGCGATGCTGCCAGGCTATAGTTACATTGGAACACGCAATTATTGACTGCCAGAACTTTTGATCGCTGGCCAGTATCTCATATTCCGTACTTTCCTGGTTAAGTTGTGCTATTCGATTCCACAATTAGTTTTCTTGTTACATTAATTCATTTGGAGCTTCTGTAACCAGGGTTTCCTTCGGTAGTCTGCAAAGATGTCCAAGCCAATTCAGGCGTCTCTTCGTATTCGTTTCCTTCTGGGCCTCCTAATATTGAAACTGTCACGTAAATCACAGTTACATTAAAAATTATGTAAATAGTGGAGCTTCCAGGGTGCGTATTTATATTTGCTTGGAGTATATTGGGCCTCGCTGGGCTTATGGAACTTCATTCCATACTGACATCAACGAACAAATGTTCATTTGGGGTTGATCACTGCTTGCTAGAGCAAGTCTACTTCAGCTGGCGGTTCAGAGAATTTTCAGCATATTGCTATTTGGTTCGGTAGCCGAACTGAACAGTGTACTTCCTCGATGGGACAGTACCGGTATTCGATTTGATTCGATTTAATTTGATTACACGGATTCAGGAAGCCAATTGAAGGATACTGGCAGCTTGGATACAACTGAGGTTGTATCGTGGGGATTTGAAGAACTGTATCTATAGATCCACACCATTTCAATCACGATGTTCCTATGTGGCGTTATTGACCTTCAAAGTTTGGGTAATTATGCAGAGAAATTGAGGAAAATCGCATGACGTCACACAGGGACAACACAGAAAGTAGGGTTATTATTTCAATTGTTTCATTTTTTGAATGAGTCAACATTTAGCAGAAGTTCTGTCGTCTTTCTCTCACCAAAGTACCGTTCACAACCTCAACCCCATGACAGCCATCCTCTCCCATAGACTGAATGCTTTCCGGAGTGAAATTGATGTGTGGGAATTTCAATAGAAAGACAAGATTTTCGCAGGGTTGTGCAAGTTGACTCATTTGTATTGCATGATGGGATGCTTTTTTATTTGCGGAATACACATGCACAACTTCAAAGGACTGTAACTCCGTAACGAAAAGTCGTATGAACTTTGGGTTTGGACTGACGCATTCAGTTTTCTCGGCTAATATATCAGCCTCTTTATATTGATCCTGTAGTTGTCCTTTAAAGCTCACGAAAAAAAAACCTGGTCGTATTGATCGTGGATGCACTTGCGATAACTCGCCTTCTCTCCTCGACTAGTGCTCAGAGAAAGCTGTCGAAACCTACCGCCATAGCCAACCGCTGAACTGCAGCACCTGTGGTAGACAAGGACATAAGTCACGTAGTGCTGACAAGTGGCGGACGTTGCAATCTGGGACTAGCGCTGACAGTTTCCCCACCAGTGTACCACCCACCCACTCCATGTAGACCTACCCCGAAGGTCAACAATCGTCTAAAAGGTAACTAACGTATCAAACATGCGCGATTTCATTTTATTAAGATAATCATCTCCATCCCAAGCTGATCAACGGCAATTCTTTATGAATATCTGGAAGATTTTTGATTATTTTTTATCTGGATTTTGATATATATGCTTTCGGTAGAGACAGAGTTGGAAGAGCAGGAGGTGAAGTTGCCATATATATACTATAAAATTAGGACGATTGCAAGAAGGCGGACGAAGCTCCAGACGGTGATGTGATCCGAAGATCGTGAGTTCGGACTCCCACGAGAGGGCTTTTTCCCGTAGTGCCCTTAGAAAGGCATGTCTCCGCAACTACACGTCACCCACGTGTAAAAATGGGGACATTGTGAGGTGACTTTTGTTTAGTAGGCGGGCGTCGTATTTGGCTGCACCCTATTGGGAAGTCCCCCTGGGACACGATGCAGGGGCGCAATGAAATAGTGTGTCGGGTGACAAGGGAGGGGTGCGTATGTATAAAATATAGTACAGGTGTGACAAGTCAACGATGATTAAGGGGTTAATATGTGTGAAGCGCTTGATCATGTCGAAAAGCGCTAAATAAGCACTTATGTATTATTTATTAGGTATTACGACCTATATTTGGAAACTGCGATGTCGAAGCACTATGACGCGAAGTGAAGCTACCATTACGAAAAATTTCTGTTTGTTGTTATCGACCCCCCCCCCCCTGGGATTTTCTACAGTGACATCGATAATCATTTCCATGAAATGTTTACTACTCCTAGTATATGCTGTTGTGTCATTTAGTGAACATTTCATGTAGAATCTGGAAACTTGTGCTTTTCACTTTCTATGATCACACTGAACACAAAACAACCTGTTTCCAATTTTTTAATTCATGCCAGTGCAAAATCAAGATGGCGCCAGCACATACCGAAAAAAAGCCATAAATCGTATTGAACATGTAATCAAATTGATGCACAATGATAAGCTTATTATGGAATGCTTGCTTGCGATATGGTATAATCCATATATGGTGTATGAAATGGAATGAACCATTCAAGGTTTTCATTTCATCTCCATGACAAATCCAAGATGGCGCCAAATTTTTCGAAAAATACGATGTTTTTATATCTGTCTAGATTATTTACGTACATTATATGATAATCTAAGGATATTTTTGTGATTAATTATATTCTTCTTCCAGGTGTTGGCAAGGGGCGTAAGTCGGCTGAAAATGGGGCATGTCGTCCCCAGATAAAATACGGGGGCAATTTTTGAAGAAAAACTGAAAATGCTGAAAAATAAAAAACTGAAAAAGCAATATGTAATGACAATTGTATGATGGCATGGGTGGGTGGTGTGATGGTCCCAACTGAATATTAACATGATTCCATTTCCCGGCAAACTGGGGAACACAGGCGCGGCGGAATTTATTTTTTATTGGGGGTTGGGGGCTACTGTGACTGCTTACTATCTAAGGCGTGCGCCAACCCCATGGTTGGCGCGAATCGTGGAAGAAATTTTGGGGTTTCCAGGGCCTCTAGATGGCCGGAAACGTCATTTGGCCGATTGGCCCTGTGCTACAAAAATCTAGGCATGAAATACAGGTCTCATGTTGAAAATTGCATGAATATCCAGACGATCAGAGAAAAAATGCATTTGAAATAAGTTTTTAAAAGGATTGTCGCTGCCACGTCCCGAACAAGCGACGGCGAATTTTGCATGACGTCAGCGACAAAATTCGTTAATGGGGGCTTATAGTGAATTTGAAGCGATACTACTTTTTAACTTATTATTATATCAATTTCATCTGGACGAAAAAAATGCGTGAAATAACCATTTGGTTTCAATTATCTTCTAATTTGCTAGGTGCAGTATATTTCCTTACAGAATTTATTGTACATTGACGCAATCCATCTTTATTACAATACAAGTTGATGAAAAATGTCACCCGTACAAGTAATTTTTGTTCATTGATCCAGCCTATTTACTTTGACAACAACCCTTCTAAGTATGGTACGTGTTGACATGTTGAGATGGCGCTGTCGTTTTCCATGAATGTTAGCTATGCCCATGTTCATCTATTTTTAAGCATATTTTAAACGACACATTTGAAATTGCCAAATTTTAATGATTGACCACCAAAGTTCTCCTTACACTGTCGTGGATTGAGGGTGTCCCACGACATTTTTTATTCTTTAAATTGGTCTGCTCTTTTTGCTGAAATATAGCCTACCAACTTACTGACTTACTGCAATGTACATCACTAGGCCTACAACCATTTTTTCAATGGATACTTTCAATAGTTACCTAATTTTACATATTCTTAACATCTGAAGAATGAAGCATGAAACACTGCTGAAGTAGAAAACAGGTTTTTGTCTTCATTAAGTCGAATAGTTTCAAGCCTTCGTTAATCACGTGACAAGCCATATTACCCGAAATAATGCCAGGAAATAATAATGCACCACTGTGTTTATCATGCGTAGCCTAAATATACACCAAAATGTACATTGTTAATTCATTTTAATGCCATCTGACTTAATCATATTTAGTAGCAAGTGACTGCTCTGACGTCCGTACAGCATCGCAATCGATTGATTGATTGGTATGGGTTGCTGAGGCAATATTACCAAGGCTTATGCATACTGTGGCATATTAGACTATAGTGGTGTACATAGGCTACAGGATGGTGCATGGGTGGAATGCAGAAACAGTGATTGGAGTCAGAGACCGATGCGACTCCAGTACATGCTTCTGCTCACGGGAGTATCACATTACCGACGACATTACGGCCATCTATAATACGCATCCAAGTGCTTAATTACGATTGATTGTCGCATTTCACGGAGTAATTCCTAGATGTTGAAATCTTAATTTAAACAATCAGGCGATAGCAATTAACTACAACATTGAATTTTTTCTAACCTCTGCAAATATTGGGGGGGGGGGGGCTAAACAAGCGTTTGCCCCCTCAGCTTTTTCAATGGGGGCTGAGGCCCCACCCCCAAGCCCCCCATCCCACAGGTTCCGCCGCCACTGGGGGGGAACAATGAGCACTACCCCCCACAATTTGATTTCCCCCCCCCGCCTCCATTTCAGCGCTACGCCCCCGCAAGAATGTTACTTTCAAAAGTTTTCAATGCTTTCATTATTGTAGTAGGATAAGTCCACGACGGTGGTCACAATCTTACAGACCAAATTCAAACCATTTATAAACATATTTTGGGTTATGGAAATGCACATAGCATGGTTCGTGTCAACAAAAATGGGGGGAAGGGAACAAAATGGTGTTCATACCCCCATATCAATTGGCTGATCAATTAAACATGTAAACGGATGCCAGTAAACGACCACGTTATTAGTCATCCTGCGCTGTCATCACATTCAAACTCTTTCTGTCTCCTAATTTGCAACAACATAGTATATGATCCTTTAGCACCTTCACACTTGCAAAGCCGTGAATGGCAAATAATTACTCATAGGTTCCCGAAGGGCCAGATGAGAAATTGGAGTCATATTTCACCTATATATACTATTGATGGTTGCCATAGGTGAACGGTTGCTATGGTTAAAGATAGTGGTGGTTAGAGCTAGCCACTGAGGGGACCCTATGGTGGGGTTGCCCATGGGCTGTGTCGGGTGGTCCGCAATGAGGGTTGCACATTCACAAAAGGTATCCGTTTGGTGTTTGCGGGGTGTGTGTGTGTGGTGTGATCTGCGTGAGTGTGCGTGTGCGTTTGACGGGTCAGTCAGATTTTTGTGTGGTTTTTCGCAAATATCCCACTTTGAAGTGACCGAACAAAGCAAAATTTTGCCACACTCCGAATAGTCACAAAACACAACTACATCTCCAAATGGCCACCTTTCTTCAGAATCATTGCAATTCATGGGGAGTAAAAACGGCCATTTTGGGTAAAAAAGAATTTCGCCAATTTTCTCCATGTGGTTCAAGATGTTCGGTGATTACAAAATGATACCAAATAATTGAGATGTTCTAACAAGGCAGGAAGTAGTAACAAAATATGGACTGTTTCCTTGCCATTTCAGGCAAACATTGCCCCCAAACTTTTTTTTAGGGAGAAAAAGTGCTCTCCATTCAGTATCTGTACTTTTTTCAGAGAGAACGTGGTCTCCATTCAGTATCGGTACTACAGTACGCTACCAGTACAGGACCGACTTCAATCCATGCTTGATGCTTCCATATAGGCCGCTGCTCTTCAACCCAGTCGCTCCGAGACACTGTAAGGCGCAGGGAACTACATGGAAAGGACCGGGACTTGGGATTAGTTTGCTTGGAACGTAGATCCAGGAAGCTAAGTTTTCCAGCCCAAGTCCATATCTAGCCGCACAAATATCGGCTCATTGCCCAGATTGTCTCGGGCCATCAGTTTGTTGAGATTAGACAGCTGAGTCAGGGTTGTGGTGAGTGTCGTCCACTCATGTGAAGAGATGAGTGAAACAACTCTCCATGGCATAATATTTAAAACCTGTCACAACCTTGGGTTCGAACCCTCCACACGAACAGAACAGCATGACGCATAATCAGGAACTTGATTTAACAATCTGATGGCATGTACAGGTATCCGACTTCAAAGGACTCCTGCTGACCATTCGACAAGGCCTGTCGCTTGACTGAAGCAAGTACAATATCTTACAATCCACAATAAACACCTGTGATACTTCATCGACCTAATAAGTCATTACAACACGACCTAAGACTAAATTGGCAAAAATCACTCAAAATTTGCACGAATTACCAAGAAATCCTATCATACGCGGAACCTCATAACACTGAGCCGAGGTTTGAAAAGTGCAAACTGAATGAGCCACTATATCCTACACAATTCCTCTCCTCTAACAACCCCGTAGAAAGTGAGCAAAAGAACAGAACAACATACCTGTAGTTATGAGAATAATCCCTGACTGTTATGGAAGGTTACCACTCTTTTTTGTTGTAAATTGACTGACAGTGGCGTAACGCACGGTGCGGGGATTTGGGCAGAACCCCCCCCCCCTCTGTACCTGGTGATCAATAATTTTCAACACTAACTGGCGTTTGAAGTTCAGTAGAAGTTTTGCAGCTATTTTTAGCAAATATTCAGCAGCCTTGCGTCAAGGGGCTCATGAATTGTACTTATTGTCATAGGAGGGTGAAGCCAAATATGAGGGCACACTTCCCTTGGGTTCCGACCTTACCCCCCTCCCCACTCCCCCCCCCCCCCCCATGACAAATATGGCGTCCGCTACTTATTGACGATATATTAGTTCATGAAAACCTCATGCTATTCTCGTGCAACTGCTCCCTATAACATTCTGGCATCAATACCAAATTTTCTAAAACTACGGAACCTAAAATGACAAGACAGTGGGCCATGACAGTGGCGTCAATTAATACCTCATTGGATGATTATTCACTTCATACTTTGTGTTATTGATGGTATAAGTACTTCAATAAATTCAGTACCCCAAAAAACCTATTAAAACGACGTACGGGACACCTACATCCATTACAAACGTCCAAAATAGTTTAAGATTAAACGATTATCCTGCTAAACGGCCGCCATCTTGGATTTATTATGTACCCATGCTGAAAAAAATGGAAACAGGTGGTTTTGAGTCCTATTTGAATCTGAAGAAGTGAACAAGTACCAGTTTCAGATTGGCTATATGATGTTCATTCCCCTGTTTATTGCTACATAACAGCATACACTATTACGTTTTTCATATAGAATATACTATCGGTGATTTCAACGTAATCTATTGAATGAAATCAGTGAATCAAGTGAATGCTGGAAAACACAAAATCGAATGTTTTAATCTTCAGATTCATTGATTGATCATGTTCATGCTACAAATGATTCCCAAATTGGGAATCTGAGTGGACCTCACTTTAAATGAGTGTTAAATAATTACCCATTTAGTTTCACATGGAAGAGTACGTTGCATAGCCGAGGCACTCATAACGGGAATTCTCAAAACGATGGACTATAGGTACATCGAACCTAGGTAAAAGTCATTCCTTTCAGAGTTGAAGAGGAGTAAAAAAAAATGTTTACTAGGAGCACCAATCCTGACAAGGCACTTGACCTATGGAACTCATTGTTCTTAGGAGCATTTGACAGACACGCCCCAAAGAGACAGAAAGGGTAAAAGAGATATTTCACACGTGGAACATAATGGCAACGATGATAATTTACGTTGGTGGATTGCATGACACAGGGTTCGTCATGACGCAATGCAAACGACGCCTTTATTTGTCACTTGCTACCTGAATACATTGCCCCTTGATTAATTATAGCGTATGAAAGTTCTGCCAGATGGGTTCACTTATATTTGTGCATCATTGCAAACTCATTTTTTCCAGTTGTTGGAATGTCGGGGGACTTCAGGGTAAGGTTAAAACTCAGGTGTTATAGAAGGCTATACCGCTCGCAGCCACGGTGACTAGCAAACGGGAAAGGCCTCCGAACTATATCGATGCATTCTGTTAAATACATTAGGCCCTAATAAGCCATTGGAGAATGCCCTTACAATAATAATTCTCGCTCTCTCTCTCCTTACGTGAAAACAGCTCCGCTTCACCACTCTGTCTAGAACCCCCTCACTGCTGATTGTTGAAGGTGTGGTAGTGTGTCTGGGTGGGATGTGGAATACAGACAGTGGTACACGGGTCGGTCGATCACCTCGGTTTCCGGCAAACAGATCAGTGTTTTCGTAGCAAGCCCCATTATATGGATTCTGCAGTCTTCGTCGAAGGAAGACCATGAAGAGGTAAGTATTCATGAGGGGCGATGGCAGTTTGAACACGCCCTATTTTGACGGAATCATTGCGATAACGTTGGTTCGAGCACGGCAGGTCATAGATCTCGCCAGACAAGGACTGTCGACCAAAGCTCAACCATCCGCGGGCAGTGCGGAACCGTTAGTGTCAGTGCCTTCCTCGTGGTGTTAGTTAGAAAAGCATGTTGAAGCGGCACAACAAGTTTCAAACTGACTATGATGCAAGATTTAGGAAGTTCAACACGAACTATTATATTTATTCTAATGAAGTTGGTTTCAATTTGCACTCTAAAATCACAGTATATCACTTTGGACACCTGCTTATTTCGGTCAGGCCTCTTCGTGGGTTTAGTTAGAAAATCATGTTGAAGCGTCACAAACAGGTTCGAAAGTGACTATGATGCAAGCTTGAAGTTAACACGGAACTATTATTATTTTATTCTAATGATTGTTGTTTTCAATTTTGAAAATTTAAAATTCACAGTATATCACTTTTGACACCGGTATTTTCGTGTGAATAAATATAATAAGCATGTTTGCCTGGCCCACAGGTGAGGGGCTTAGTGCTTCGAAACAGAAGCCAGATATAATGATCATGAGAACGCCCAACATGACGTCAATAGAAGGTATACCCAATCAGCACACAAGTAGGTATTTGGTTTAAGTCTGTGGGATATGGGGTGAAGCCATTTCACTCTGAACCATTCTCTGAAACATTATATGTAAAACAACGGTAGTTTGGGGTACCCAGATAGCAGTACTCGAAATGATTTAGTGACATGGACATTCCTACCTCTTGGAACTGAATACATGTGTGCGTAAACCATTTCTCTATCTAAGCCATATTGCTTACCCACATTAGCATATTATTCGTTATCCACAATCAACCAAATACGTTGACAGGATACCGACCAGCAACAGACTATTCCGACATCTATATATTTGGTTCAGGAAGATATCAGGTTCGCTGGTAGGTATGTAATCGCTTTCAGTTGGTACGATTGACTTGCAACTAGAGTCTGTTAAAGGCCAATGTTCACGTGACATGTGAAAGGACTTTCTATTATTACATCATGACAGCCGAAATCCAGACCGAACTTAGCCAATTCGAGCGTACGGATAAGGGACAATCTGCCTAATTGCGAAATGTTACCTTGGGACATCACGGGAGAAGAAACCACAGATACCCTATAATACAAAAGTAAATGTGAAACATGTACTCCCGAGAATCGTGTACCAAACAAAACTATAGATGGGCTTCTGAGGGAAACCTAAAAATAAAAAGCGTTTGCAAATAATCAAGCTAACCTCAATCATGTTAAGTGTTTATACTCTTTGTCTCTTTGTTTTCATGGTGTAAAATGCAACTTTATATGTAGGGTATATGGGCGGCCTTTCCATTGTTTCTCCCGTAATGTTATAGATCCCTCAACGTGAATTAGAATATCTCACAAGGCAACCTGCAGACTCTCCAAACTTGGGTGTGGCGTTTTTTGATGCCCCACCTTTTTCACCTGTTGCAAGTTCAAAACAACTCTGTTAGTACATGACTAATGGCCTTCAAGTACAACGCATACTCATATTGATCTAATACGTCGTTGTCAACTGTTGTCGTATAGCTTTGGGTCCTTAGCGACTGCATCGTAATTAACGCCATTATTACTTGTTTCCCTCTCCCCCAGAAGAGGAAACTGAATAACCGACCTAAAAACAAACGAACCTGGAGAGATTTATTTTCATCTCGCTGCGGAGAGGTAGACGACGCTACCATGGAAGAGACGACGGATCTCGATGTCTTGAACATCACAGGTACGAGTGTATAAAACATTATTTTCAACGAATATAACTGAACTCCAATTGGAAAGCTCAACTATTAAAAAATAATATATATCACACTTTTACCAAGAAACTTTTCAAGAGACCATTCCTTTCATAAGTCGTGAGTCAATGAACCTAAAATATTTTGTGAACTGAATTGTGACACGATTAATAATGTGTTCTCATGGACCCAGTCTTTCAGATTATAGGTTTCAGACTTATTCTAGGTTCAACTCCACAATGTAGCGCAACGGCCAGAGTTTCTTGAGCAGTGGGGTGTGTGGCACAGTTTCTCATTCTCTCAGTCTTCCAATTGTCGTGTTATTTTCTGCAGTAGGTACTTGATGGCAAAAATTTCTCCTATGGGGCGCATCCCCCTCCCATAGTTTATGCCACGATTGACAGAGTGTCGCATCCACAGCAACAACGCTCTCATGGGTGTAAGCATGAGTAGTGCCCTGTCAACCCGAAATCTCCATCGTGACGTCACGATCCTTCAACAATTTGACTAGATGGGATCTGGGTAATATACTTACAGATACTTACGTTTATCGAACGTAACAAAAAATCGCCTCCTGGTACACATCCACACTAGTTTATTTTTACTCTGACATATCTTTGGGGCATATACTGTATCGACATCAATCCCGAGAATGCTTCTTCTGCATGTCTTCCGGGTATAAGGAGCAAATCGCAGGCATTTACCAAGTCTATGCATATGCATGGGCGGCATTTCTCTATTGAATTCGGTTCTCAAATTCGTCGAAAATAGATCGAAATAACTCTAAAAGGCAACATCGCAGAATCTACAAAATTGGGTCAATATGTCTTCTTTTCACCTGTGCTAGTTCATGAAACATGTCACATTGACTTTGGATAAATAGTAATAACGATATTGGTATATAGTGAGAAAATATGGATCATGCCTATGTTTATATTATCCGTTAATTTGTGGAAAGACCAGACAAGCATATAGCCAATTCCAACAACACTACAACAAAATGTGATATGCGGTGAAATGCATCAGTCTTAGTTAACGCTAAAGTTGGTCACCATGGTACGATCAATTGCCAGTTCTTCAAGTGACTTACAGTTAGCTAAATCAAATGATTTCATACAAAAGCTTTCTCACTTTTTGCATGAAGTGAAATTGTTCAGAATTGTTAACATACTAAAGCTACAGGATTTAGTCGAATGAGCTATTTCTAGGGAAAATGAACTTGCTCAAAAACATGTTATTTGTGCTGAACCCTCGCTGGGCAAACATAATGAAACCCAGAAGAGTCCTATTTGCGGCAGCTCTTTACTGATTTCGAAAGAAAATCTATAGATTGTTTGTACTATTTCAGTTTTGCACTAGTATTTTACCCGACACTACGACCATTCCAATATCAAGATATCTTGAAAAAGTGAGAAATTTCGTCAATCCCTATAGGAAGTCCATATTCTGGTCATTGCAGTCGATGAAATTGAAAGCTCGGTAAAAAATATAATGACATAATAATTCAGCTCGAGTGAATAAGTGTCATCAAGACCATACGCCAGTAGCGTGTCTCCTAATATATTGGTTCATTTGCCGTGTCCATTATGAGTTTTTATAGTAAAGATACTCCTGATTGCACGTCAACTGCCATATTTTTACCCATATGAATGGTAAGCCGATAACTTAGCTAAATAATTATCAACCATGGTAATACTATCCCGAAAGCCCAATTTATCAGTGTAATTCATTGGTGCCTAGTGAAGGGTCACCGTGGCTACGGCATTAAAATCCATACCAATTATCAATATATATATATCATATATTAATATCAATAGAAAAAAATGCAGAAAAAACTTTTCTGGTTCCGTTACTCTCCATTGTATTACGAAACATACCACCATGTGAAACCTCATCCATACTGTTTTCCTAATATTTAAAGAAATGGAAATTTGATCGAATTATGTTTCTTGAACTGGCGGACAAATTTGTGTTCAAGTGTGACAATTTAGTTAAGGCTCATGTAAAATGTGACCACGAAACACGCCCATACACAGTCCTATACATGAGCCCACGCACCCACACACACACCCCACCGCACACACACTCATCACACTCACACACATTCACTCCACACCTACACCCCCCCCCCACCCACACACACAAACGCACACACACCGCACACGCGTGTAACCCACACACGCATACACTCACAACAAACATATTTTAGCGTTCTTTTTTTTCACTGGGAGCCCCGACTCCTAATGGGACCTCGCAATGTAACCCTTAATGATGCTCGTTAACCACTGCAATTGTTACATGCAAATCGTGTGTGCTGTGGCACCAGCACAGTCTGAATAATGTCTATTGGCAGACCGCTACTATATATCATCCAGCCCTCCGGAAACCGAACTGATTAGATGCTCCTACTATCACATTCTCCAATGGCCCAATTATATCTCATCAGCATTTGATTTATACATCCCAATGGTGTCACGAATTCCCCCTTCACAATAACAAACGGGTGCTTCACCTATGATCTTTATCCCTAATTTTCTCATGAATGTTGGCACTATCAATATCAATGATAATTATTGGGTCAATCAATATCAATGATAATTATTTGTATAGACCTAATAATTGCGCGAGATCCAAGTCCATACATCTTCTACACCCTTCTACGATATTATTATGTGTTTTTTCAAATCGTATCGTGTCACAAATACTTTTGCATTAACATGCAAATCAAATCCTCAAATGCTATCTTCTTTTATTAAGGGTATTCGTGACAATTGCACCTAAATCCAATCCATGAATGCATAATAGTACATGGTATACACCCATCCAAATAAACAAAATGATGAAGCTATCCTAATGTGAGTGACAGTTCAGAATCTGCTTAACTTAAAATATGAATACAACCCTCAATCGACAAGTGTCGTTCATTTCGAAAGATGAAATACCTCTTTTTGCTATAATAATAAAAGGTAACCTCTATACTCTATAGAACATATACACCCATGACCCATTATTAGTATGTAAAACGATATCGCCGATGCGCAGGTCCCAATGTTTGTAACGAACGAATGAACCCCCTTGTTAAAATGATTATTGAGTTAAAAACGACAAGCATTGGATGTGATAACCAACAATGACAATAAAAATGTTTTACCTGTGAGGGTGAATCACATGTTTCCCTAATTAAGTCCTTCCCGTCCATGACGACCGATCATTTGTAATTCTGTTTTACAGTCCCTCTTGGGAATGGGAACGAGAGCAAAGGATTATAAATGTCAACGGTATCTTTGAGGTTTCGCCCTACTCTGCAAACAATAACATGCTCATATGCCCGTATACTTTAGAAACTTCTCTAATGGACCTATCTATAGTTAGAACCTCAAGTACAGGCATACTACTGCAAGAACATCGCTGCCAGTTTATTGGGATCAGTAGAATACGCAAGAACGGATGACATTTGGCATAATTGCATGGAGGTCTCGTCACTTCGCCTTGAATTCACTGATGGCAAACAGGACGGTAGTCAAATGGCGAACCGTCCTTCACTTTACCACAAATTTCGGGGCAAGTGATCTACGTAAGTCAATTAAAACATGGCTAACTACCGGACCAACGGCGATCACAAGAAATTACAGACACCGTACAAGGAAGGTATATAGACTCATGCTTTATACGATAACATAACTACAATTGTGGTCGGAGCACGCGCAAATGAAATACGACATCACGTTGATTCACAACAAAATTGAACATTGTGGTATATTTTGTCATTTTTTGTTATTGGGCCAAAAATAAAGGTTGTGCATAGGACAAAAAGGTGATAGTGAAGCTAATGGAAAGGTAAAAAGGTTCCAATACTTGAAAAACTGTTTCCAGAAACACCTCGAATTACCCTTTGTTACCGTTCTACCGGACAGCTCATAGAATAGTACTGCAACGAGGTCAGGCTGATAAATGTTGAAAAAACTTGGATGATTGGGAACGCCTCGAAAAACAGTCTGAATTTGTTTTTAGCGAACACCAGCTATGTGGTTGAGCTATTGTGGTGCCCATCTATCTATCTATCTATTCTATCTATCTACTATCTATCTATCTATCTATCTATCTATCTATCTATCTATCTATCTATCTATCTATCCATCTGCTAGCCTTTTGCCTGTTTGGGCCACAAAATGTCGTGCTTTTATGAATCTTGACCAGACTTGGTCCCATGGTGTATTGAATGATGGGTTCATCTTGGACCACCTAAAGATCAAGGTCAAATGGATGAGAGGGGCACAATGGGCCAATAAGTAGAAAAACTACAAAACGCTACTTCTCCTCCACAAGTTTCAATGCACAGTGCTGATGTTGGTCAGAATGATGGTCTTCTATCAGCTGTACCTTGGGGATGTTCAGAATTTTTGGCCTCCAGGTCCCACTTGAGCCCGAGAGCCCATTATGTAAAATTTCCACACAATGGTTCTTGAAAAGCAATCTCCTCCCACAACCTCCAAGTAATTTTAGTTACTGTAATGTCCTTGGGTAGAAGCCAATTGGGGGTTGTTCGGGAATTTGGGCCAAGGGCCCATTATGTGAAGAAAATCTGCAAAACAATTTATCTCCTACAAATTAGTTGCCAAGTGCTTGATGTCGTATATAATATGAGTCAAGACGTACCTTTTGGGGTGTTAAGGATTTTTTTGTTCCAAGGTCCGACTTGGTCCGAGGGCTCATCTTATGATATTTCACACATGGTGCTTGAAATGCATCTCCTCCCACAGCTTCATTCATTGATTTTTTTCAAGTTACATGTATGGGTTCCTTCAGTAGGGGGCGCCATCGGAGTTGTTTAGACCTTTGGGCCTAGGGCCAGTTTGGGTCCTAGGCCCATCAGTGAAATACTACTAAATCTTGTATCTCCACAAATCTAGTGGCATCCATTCTGATGTTCGGTCATAAAGGTTGGTTTAATAGCTGAACCTTCATGGTCCCATGATTTGGGACCCCGCCCATGTGGGCCCGAGGTCCACCATGTAGAATTATGCAAATGCTTCTTCTCTTACAAAGTTTGGTGCACTGTACTGACATTATGTCATAATGAAAATGGTCTAACAGACGTACCTTCAGACCGTGTTCAGGATTTTTTTTTTAACCTAAGGTCCCACTTGGGGCCTGAGAGCCCATTTATGAAATTTCATGGAATTTCACAACTTGGTACTTCTCCTCCCACAAGTTCCAATTGATTTCGTCATATGTTACAGGCGATGCTCGCCATGGTTAGTGGTACATCGGGGTTTGCGAAATTTGGGCTGATGGACCCCCCAATGTTGGCCCAGGGCCTATCATCATGTATCATACAAAATGCCCCACAATTTTGTATGAACAGGTCAGGATGGGTTCGGTCATAATGGACGTCTAAAAGCCGTATCTTCAGGGTTCTCATGAATTTTGGACTTGGGGCACAGTTTGGGCTAGGGCGGCCCATAATGTGCAATCACGTAAATGGTTATTCCCGCAAAAATTACACTTAAAACGAATATAAAAGAGTAAGAACCAGGGTGCTAGCAGAATGAATGGTATGTTTCTTTAGTGATGCGTATTCACATGGTTCGGAACAGTTTAATTAGCCAATGTGTGAATATTGCAGAAAAGAAATGCATTTGCACATAATCGTTGGTCTCTTAGTAATGAAATATTTGATAAATTTATACGGTTTGAGCTATTACAGCATATGGTGCTCTTGTTTCAGGAATTGTAGGCGCATTCTTTAGGTTCTGATTTTCGTCCTTTTTGAGTTGCAGTGGTTTCCGGTTCATTATGAGGATTTTTCCTTCGACCCTTTTCTTACCTAAAAAACTGAGCTAAACTGGATTGAGGTTGAGCAGTGAAAAGAAAATGAAAAAGAGTGAAAAAGAGAATGTTGTGGTACGTTTATCTCATACTTACAACACAAGCTGGGAACGCGAATGGTGATGAAACGATGCTAAAATCATCGTGTTTGTTCAACGGGGCTGATTCAATTGATTAGCAAAATACTGACTTTGTTGGGTCGGCCCGCATTACACGTCTTATTGATTGGATTTATATCTAGTATATGCCAAGTTTAAAACCTGCGATTTGCTCCAAGCTAGCATCAGAGGCAGACAAGTTAGGGATCATATTTTGGACACCGCTATATTCGTTTGAACGTCCATATAATTAGCATACTTCCTTGGTCACAGTGGGTGTTCGGTGCGAGATGGAGGAAGCGACATTCAACTATCATTATAACGTGCCATTAATCGAAACGGTACACAAATCATCAAGATCCCAAATAAAGGCACTGCTGATTTACTCCCCTTCAAAAGTGCTGACCGTACGGGATATTTGTCGTCATCTCAATAACGAACTAACGACCAGATAAAACATTACCATACTTCCGTCCTGAAAATTTCCAATTCGCTGCCCCTGGACCTGTATTGCTTAGTGAGACATTTCTATGCTCACCCAAGCGTTCAACTACTCGCAGGAGTTATTCCCATTATATAAGAGAACCATGTATACTTAAAGACCATGTCCACCTCCTCTGCAGCGGAACTCCAATAATCGCTGATTGGAGACAACAGCATTATGGATTTGCGTTATCTCGATCAGCGTTACGTAGGTACCGGTGATTGTCTACCCCATAAACTCGATTTAAATCCTAAAAATAGTAGGAAAACTGGCTAATAAGTTGACCCAATAATGAAGCATAAGGTATGTGTCTTCGATGAATGCCCTGCAAGTAATGACGTTGTAGAAAACAGAACCCGTTCCATCATGTGGACGACAGTAGGCCTACCTCATACAAAGCACTCACGTACTTTCAATGTCTCTAATTAGGATGGTCGAAAGCGGATTCAATTTGAATAAAGGATAAGGCGCATGCTCGAAAATGCTGAAAGTTCTATGTGTAACTTTATCATAAATGAGGGGCAGCGCACAAGGCAAGCAAAAGAGTCGTTATGATACACCGCGCCAGATTAGGATCAGGTCGTTTAAGGTACGTCTGCCAGTTTCCGCCAACTGATTCTAAAGATCTCATCTGACAAGGAGCTGTTCCTAGCAGAAATTCGAAATTTAAAGTGTTCATATGCCTCAGAGATAGGATTATAAGGCTATTTACATTCGTTACGGTAGCTGTTGAAGTCGATTGACCTGCTGAGCTAGCCGTTTGATAACGCGAATTCGCTCTTTATGACGTAGCATCTTACGTAGCATCGGATATCCGCGGACCAATCTGGATCATTCAGAGCTGATGAATAAAGAGTCAGAAACAGCGAACATTTATTTGATTCCTTCGAGGTTCTTACAGATGAGGTAGTCGCCTTTTTTTTCATGGCTATTATTCTGGTGCTGGTCGGAACTTGTCCCTCCGGTGTGTATGCTGGCGCGTCTGCCAGGATTTTTACGGTATTCGGTGAATACTTTTTTCAGTAGGAAATGGGGTCAGACTTCAACAAGGAAGCCAAAAGGTTGTGACCCTCGAGGTCCAATCCTGACCGAGAAGTTGTGGGTTATGATTATCTGACCTTGACCCGAAACATATCCGTATAAATTCATGCTTCCTACCAGAAAGCAAAATATTTTAGACTTAATTCTGAGTAGTGACCACGGATAATGCAGAGAGTTTAGGCAAGCTTGGCGCTCGCTTGTGATCCACGATATTATAGCGTAGATATGTCTGGTTGTCAATATTTCAAAGACGTTGAGCTCGTTCCGTGTTTCTCGAGGGCGATTTGGATGGCATTTCTGGGTTTCTGAGTAATGCAGATTTACCTAAATTGTTAGGAGGTTTGAATGCTGTTGACTCATGGGAGGGTTCCATTCAAGATAACGAGTATGAAAGTTTACGTTCCTTGAAAAAAGCGTAGCACTAAGAACAGGCCTCGTTGGATAAAAATGAGGGTTTCCTGGCCATTAGACGTAAGAGTAAAGTAAGGTTCCTTGTCTGATTCAGTTCAGTTCAAAGTTCGAAGCTGGCCAATCAGAGGGCAGACAAGTCAGGGATCATATTTAGGACACACGCTAGACTCGTGTGAACGTCTCTATAATAATCATATTTCCCTGATCGCAGGGGGGTGTTCAGAGCTAGATGCAGAAGCCCGACATTACTGATCATTAGAATGTGCCATCCATCGAAAGAAAATAATCATGAAAGATCCCAAATGAAGGCATGCTGATTAATCCGTTAAAAGGCTACACCGGTACGCGATATTTGTCGTAATCTCAAATAACGACAAATCACGATAGAAAAAATCAAACACGATAAAATCTCGTCCTGGTAATCACAGGCCGGGAGTCTTATACTAGTGTATCTGCAAGGTGTGGGACTTTCATTATCGGATATATATTCAATTTTTTCCAATAAGTATGGTCTAATTTGAGGTTCTCAACATGGATTTTAGGAAGAATCGTTCTTGTTTGACTTAATCTAATAGGAATTTATGGGAGATGTTACCAGTGCAGTTGACAAAGGCAGTAGTACGGTGATTGAATCTCCAAGAATTCCAAAAGCTTTTGACACGGTCAATCTTAAGCGTCCTTGCTCAATATAATTGGAAAAGTTCGGCTCGAGTTGTATTGATGGGCGTTTGTCTCCTTGGCAGAAGGTTACTAATGCATTGTTCCCCAAGGATCGATTTTTGGACCATCACTTTTCCTGGCATATTGACGATCTTGAAGATCCCAGACGTTAAAAGTTGCGGATGATACCTAGATGTGTCGGGAGGTTGCCTCGAACGAAGATGTTGCATTGCATTGTCCAAAGAGAATCTTGATATATCTCTCCAAAGGTCTTCCGATTGAAAAATGCTGTTACAATACAAGGCTATGATGTTGGTTGTCTTAATTCTTAGCGCTTCCTCAAGTTAAATGGCTAAATTATTCCTCAGAATACGCAGAATATGATCGCGGCGCACATTTTGGTTTTCTTTGAACCCTTAAGCAGGGAGGAAGCGGGGTGAGGAAGGGTAATGGATTTTTGGCTGATAGACGTCAATTCAGTGTCTTGATAAAGAAATTGTTGTCAGGCTGTTCAAGATGCAACTGGTGAAAAACCGCACCTGAAGTATTCTGTCCGAGTATGAATCCTTACGTCTCGAGAGTAAGCAGTAATTGAAATGTTCAGAGGAGGGTACTAGATCATTCAGGTCCCAGAGATTTACCGTACGGAGGAAAGATTAAAGCGTTTCGGTCTAACTTCCATGACCTGATGACGAATTGTAGTGATTGATTCAAGTTTGACCAATTGTTCATGGATTAGATGGCCTTCTTGGGTTTTCCAATGTTACAACCAATAGGGGTCCTTGCCCAAGTGTGTGACCAAAACAACGCTGAGATTGGCACATTGGCGAAATATTCTTCTTCTCGCAGAGAGTATTGATTAGTGAAAAGCCCTTCATGAGATGTTGTTGCGTTCTAAAGTGTGAATGCGTTCCGAACAGTCTTGGTTTATTATTCAAGAATTGCAGGCGAATTATTCATGCATCTGGGTTATTCTCTTCTTTTGGGCGGTGGCTCAGGGCTCTTTATGAAGATTCTGTCTTCCCTGCCCCTTTTTACTCAAACTAAACTCAATGTGGGGGAACTCACCTACACAGTAGGAGTTCTTTCATTTAGGTGGGGTCGAGGATTGGTGTTAACAAGGTTTCAATTCAGCAAATATATCAATCTTCCACATTTCCCGGAAGTGACTCCCTCTCTACAACCAAAAACGAAATTGTTCGTGCATTCCCCCCAAAAAAGTTGCAAGCGAAATTTCAATTTAATCAGACCAAGTTTTCAGGACTTCGATGCCGTTTGATGTCCTTTGGCCTGACAGTTCTATGAGCTTGATCAGGCCGGTTGTGAAAATGATGATCTCCAATATTCCACCCTTTTACGAACAAAAAAATGAATATAGTTCTTGTTCTTTTCAAGAGGAAGCTATATACCAATTTGCAGCTCCGGATCGGACAGGAATTCTGTACTCGTCGTGCTAACAAGGTTTTTATACTTTGACCTCTGTAAACCTCAGATGCCCTATGAGCCGACCGCAAAACAAAATGGGGTCGAGTTATCGTGGTACAAGCTTATAAAATTGGCCAAAATAATGAAATTTTCACATTGTTATCATTGTTCACTTTTTATCAGGAAAAGCGAACTCCTGGTCTACACCGAATTCAATAGGGTTCTTCTACTCCTCATAAGGACGCTGTATGCCCCATTTCAACTTGATCTGACCCGGAATTCGGAACTGCTTGTTTGAACTTGACCTCCATCTATCCACATCTTCCTGAGACACATAATCAATCCAAGCCGAAAATGCGAAATTCAAGGCGACACGCGCTTCACAGAATAGGAAATGGTACTCCAACCCGTATTAGACGTTCAAGTCAATGACCTGCCGAGTTACGCATGCTGCATTGGGCACCATAGATTTGAAATACACTTCGACAGCTTGTCATAGTCGAGTCTGCTTATCAGGTAAGGGTAGGTCTATATGTTGGTGAGCGGATGGGGAGGCGTCACGTGATCGTTTGTCGGCACAAGTTCATGCATTTACGCCCTCCCTGATACTGGTCAACTGCAGATAACATTTCACTCACTCCCCACTCACTCACTCACTCAATCGGTCCCATCGGGGGACATAATATCTGAAGCTGTCATCTCTCTCCATGCTGGTCTGTCAGTAGTCTTGGAAAGTAGTTCCGGCATGATAACTATGACATCACCCGAGTAAGTTACTTTTTTTCTAGGAATAGGTTATTCGTACTCTACTGCAGTTGTATAAACTGCCAATCTAGTCCTGATATTTCCAAACTCACGCCTTCTATCATAGGCACGTCGACAGGTACAACTCGACATCTGATATTTTTTACGTAATTATCCTGTGCGTTGGCTTATTTCGGTTTGTGTGGGCGGCGGGTGACAGAACGCGACAAGTAGACGGTGAAGTAAGGAATGTAAAGCGCACCTAAATAGAAATCATATTTCAAGTCAGACATCTTATGAAGAAACATCGGGACGTCAGTTGATACGCAATACTGAATGCACTGTGCGTGAATTATACCATTACGAAAGGCGATGCTCCAACTGAATGTAGGTACTGACCTCGTTATAAGATAGGATAAAGCTTAGGAAGACTTCTGCCGGTAATATATGAGAGTGATTGACCTATCGAGCTTGCCGGAAATTTATATAATATACAGGTATAGATTTCGACAGGTACAGTCGACTCCTGATATTTATGGCTATTAGGCATGCAAATACGCTACGCGGGGTGTTGGATGACGAAGAGGGACGGATAGACTGTAATAAAGTAGATAATCAGCCTCCACAGGAACGACGATAAAGGGTACATCAAGCAAGCCCTCTGTTAGACAGTTTGCGATTAGTTCGAATTGGGAGGAGTGCCGTGGGAATGGAAAGTATGTGATAGATATGTGATGAATACGGACAGAACCTGCCCGACGATAGTATGTTAATATAGTCTCAGAGTTTATGGAGAGTAACACCATCAAATGCAAAGTGTATAGTGGAAGGACCTATGCAGTATCTGAACGTCCACATAGCGCTGAAGGGATTAAATGACAAATGCTAGAGAGTCGTTCAAACTCTAATCGGCGGAAACTGATGATACAATGATTCCTACTTCAGGTTATGATATACACTACGTAACTAACAGTGTTATGGCCGCATAATTTTTCTCCTGCATTAATTTTCCGATTCCGATTCCATCGTTTTTTCTCACTTTAGTGCTTAGTGGTATTGGTCTTAACAATTAACATTCAGCCATTTCTTGAAGCTTGCGTCTTCTTCAGCCATTTTGAATTTGAGGTGTTAACTTTTTTTCTACTACTCAAACGTACATGCGGACATCACGCCAAACATTAGTACGGTAGGCTCCAACTCTATTCGTGGGAATTCATTGGTATAGCCTGCCCGGAACCAATATCTGGGGCTGCCAATGCATATCAGCTGAACTAACCAATTCCTCGGAAAATCATGAGATGGAAGAGGCAGAGGATTTCATCTCGCCAGCGATGGAACAGTTCAGCGCATGCTCTTTGCTTTATGTAAGATATTTCGACAAAAGTTTTATTTCTCGTCAGATCTGAATAATACGCCCACTTCAACAAATGTTTTCCTGATTAGCTGTTCGTATTGCACAGACCTGACTGTACTCTTTGTCGGGGATTCAGCTAGGAATGAGGGATAACGTAAACCATTAAGGGAGATTCTTGTTCGGAGGTGTTGAAAGACTATTTTAATCTCCTATAATGTCTCCCATTTCAGGGATTAACATAGTTGTTCAAGTATAATTTGATTTTATAGCGGAAGTCATTGCAGTAACGGCGTGAGGCTTTTCACTGTACGCACTGCGTATGGTATAGCAATGTTGTGTGTCGGTTAGCTCCTACGCTTTTCGACATAACACTTCTATGGTCCGAGATATGGGAGGGTTATGCATGACACAGGGTTTTATTTGGATAGGGGTAGGCAGCGCGATGATGGTGGCCCTCATGAACCTTTTTGAACTTTATACGGTGTATCTGTGCCCCGGCTGTGTTTCAGTAGAAAGTCACTGAGTCTCTGCAGCATCCTCGGTGGTTCTGTGTCGTGCGCGATGCTACACCATCAGCCTTGAGATAATAAGCGGCGTCATGAGGTCACTGGACAGTAGCGCTGGGGAGCAAATTAAACAAACCAAAAAATGTTGAGTGTTCAGCTTCATCGTGCGTCCAGTCTTGCTCGAACATCCTGACATTGCTTCATGGCTAATGAAGCTACGCTTCCATGAGCACTGTGGGCCCGTACGATTTCGAAAATGCTACGGGCGGTACAGTTTCTGCCACGGTCCAAACGGACGAAATTTACTGTTACATGGTATCCGAGTAGTGTACGGGCCGCAAAACCCTCTTACGAATCCATACAAATCAATGCTCAAGCCTGCACGTGAGGTAACCTCACAGTGCTTGTACGGCCCCGAGAAAGTCCGCACTGCTCCCGCACGACGCTAGTACTGTCATACTGGCGCCACGAGTATCAGACTAATTTAGCGCGAGTCCCAGTAACATTTAACAAGATAACATTTCAATATATTGGGCCCATGTTAGCGAGTTTGAAAATTTTACCATGAAAAGAAACGAGATCTTCATTGAGGAAGTTAGAGAAATAGGGGACAGACATAAGGGGATCGCCCCAACCCCACTCGCCTGGAAATCCAAGGCTGTATGCTCCACCATCTTGCAATGACCTTCCCATCGCTCCCACATGTGAAGGGCAACAGCCACTGTATGTGGATGCTCAGTATGGAATAGTTGCTGTGAGTGCATCAGCGCAAATCGTTAGGGAGGGATTACAGACACCAATCTTCAATGGCTCCGTCCACGTACATGCTGTAACTGAGACTAGACCTAGATATTGCGTTTACCTTCGTGGTACACGCAGTATGTACGAGCCTCGAAAAGGCAAGAGGCCCGTAGACACTCGCACAAGGGCCTCAATACTCGTACGATGTTCTTGTGACCTGACAAAAGACTGCCACACAGCCTACGGGAACCGGTACGTCTTCCAGAGATACGGGACATTCTATGGGGATCTGACAACACTCCCGAAAGGGTGCGGCCCGTACGTCCTGAGGCGCCTGGTCAAGGCTTTGTGAAAAGTGTAGGAAAAATTTAAGCAAACAAGCACTGCAGTTGTCAACTGCACTAGTAACATCTTCCATATATTCTAATAGATTTTGGCGAACACGAACGATTTTTCCTAAAACCATGCTGAAAACCCCGAATTAGAGTATACTCATTGAAGGAATCTTCATATGGTCTCTAATAATCGATTCTGATACCTTGCAGACAACACTAGTAAGACTCACTGGCCTATAATTACAAGGAAGAGACCGTTTGCCTTTCTTGAAAATAGAAGAAACATTTGCTTTCCTCCAAGCATCCGGAACAACATCTTGCAAGGTTTTATTTTTAAATAATAGTAATGAAACGACAAATGGTCGCTAAAGATTTCAATATGAAGAGGTAAACTCCGTTCGGACCAGCAGCTTTACGACTTTTGTGCTTCTGCAGTTTCTCCTTTATCACATCAGGCGAACATATACCAATAGCATTATGTGTTTTCCTGAGTGAAAACCGACGACAATAGTTATTAAGAATCTCCTGACTCTAATGCTGGTTGTGTACCAGAATCAGACATCAACTTTACCAATGAAACACTTCCATGAGACAACAGCATTCGAACTTCCTAACAAACTAGACCAATCTACATTACTCAGGAACCCGGAAATGCCATCCAAATGCCATCCAAAATAAGGAACGAGCTCAACGCTCCGAGGAATATTGACAGAACAAGGCACATCGAAAGCTATAACTGTTCAAATATGGTGGTCACTTGCACCAAGCTTCCCTATACTATCTACATTATCATAGGAACCTGGATCACTACTCAGAAATTAATTTGAATAATTATGCTCTCCGTAAGAAAATGAACATGCTGCGAGAGGAAACAATCTTGGGTGACATTTAAAAAAGCAGATCCTTGCCGACCACTTCTACCATCAGACCTAGAAATATTGGAAGGTGAAATCACCCATAATTATTGTACGCTTATCGGAAAATTTGAATGGCATGCCGAAAGGAGCGAGTCATTGCTTTCAGAGCTATTGGGAGATCGATATACAACACCGACTTAAAGGATCTGGGAATACCTGAAGCGTTTGACGGAAGTTCACGCCAAACAGAATTGACTTAACTAATACCAATATCTCTCAATGCTTTTCAAGTCAGATCTCACACACAACAAAACTCCGCCCCAGTGCCACGAAGATTATCAGTCCGATCTTGCCACACAAGCACAAACCTTGAACGTGAACTTCGGCTGAGGAAATTTCACTGTTTAGACAAGACTGCAATTCACTACGTCAAGTTTTCATTCCTGGACTAACATTCGCTACTCATCAAACTTGTTCTTGATACTTT
Source organism: Sclerodactyla briareus (assembly GCA_026419785.1). NCBI lineage: Eukaryota > Metazoa > Echinodermata > Holothuroidea > Dendrochirotida > Sclerodactylidae > Sclerodactyla > Sclerodactyla briareus. The sequence continues at coordinate 523,242 of JAODTK010005745.1, read as the reverse complement.
CATTAGCACAGAAAAGCTCGCAGCTAATATGTCTATCGCTAGAAGTATCTAGCTTGCCCGGCCTACTACCACTTAGTAGTCTACCATTTACAACAATGTCAGTAGTGGAACCCGAAACCCTCGCTCCCGAATCTAGTTTAAAGGCTGTCATGGATCAATATTCGCACGAAATTTGGTATCCGGTTTTCGGTCAGCTGGCTGCGTAGCTGCGTAAGTTGTTATTCAGTGTATTTGAGCAACTGAATGGGAGATATTCCAATATGACCCCAAAATCACTTGAATATTCTGATAATTGATCGGATAGTATTGAGAGAAGATCTCTTGAAGTTTTCTTGTAATTGTTCTATGAAATCTCCAGGGCACCTAACAAACCGATAAAAAAAAACCCCGGAAAGTTGAATTTTCAAGAATAGTGAGCTAAACTGTACAAAATTAGCAGCGCAGCGGCGGCTCGCGTAAGCGGTACCACTTTTACGTTCGAAAAAAAAAAACGATGGCTTAAAATTGGAAATAACGGAAAAAGAATTATTCCAATTTACTTAATGTTTGGCTCGAAGTTCGCTAATTAGCGTTGGAACATATCTATGAATCGATTTTCTGGTAGACGCCAGGATTTGCCTCAATTCCCGAAAAGAAGAACTGCTCGATTGCGCAATATTTTTAACGTCCGTATTCGGCAGAGAAATCATAACCTTCGTTGTATTCAAGTAAATAGGCATTTCAGGTGTTGTTGTGGGTTCCCGTATATCAACTCTGCGAATTGCATTAAAGGGTGGCAACTAAGTCACGGTATCGGTACCTGGCGTACTTTAGATATTCATCCATGACCACCTTTAACAACCCTTCCAGACAAAAATTAGCCAACTTCCCTAACACTGAGGCCCCTGTACCATAAAGGTGACTACCATCTTCAGCGGAAAGATCCCTTCATTCCCCGGAAACACGACACGTCTACAAACGGCATGCCCTGCCAAGTGCACTGCAACGCCAATCACCTGTTGAGGCCCGCGATCTTCCTATCAGCAAACCCGACCGTCAAACCTGGGTAGAATATCACGAATCGCGACTTTGGACCTAGCAGACTTAAGCTTGCACAACAACTCTTTAAACCGGGATCTAAGGACATCCTGGATCTGTGGAGGGTGAGGCCAGCCCTGAGATTGGAATTCAAGTATTAAAATACTCAACTGAGCAAAAGCTTGGTTCACTACAGGATTGAAAACAATATGAACAAAAGTTAATGATTGTCATGCCCAATACTAAGCCGTTTATTGAGTGGGTACATGGCAAGTCGGGTCCAGTGATTGCCACACAGACGAACAGAACTTTATGCTATTCCCCTGATATATTTCAGTGCCGAGTCAAGTCAATGTCGAACATGAAATGTATCAGTATTTTAAAGCTGCTTCACAGGACATAACTGGGGATAGCGTGTCATTACTTCAGTGCAATTGACTTATTGGTCGGGCTTGCTGCACAAGACGAGTCTGGTCGTTACGATGAACTGTCAAAGTAAGTCTAAGTAGGTCGCCGGATGCAGTTTTAACAGACGAACAAAATTTTCCATTATGGCAACCCCCTAAAATGTTTCGTTGCGGGGATATATAAAGATTTGAAATTTATCAGTGTTTTAGAGGCTGTTACACAGAGGACATAACTGGAGAAGATTTGTCTTTGCTGTAAGGATAATATGGTTGAGTTTAGTACTTCGGTGAATTGGTAGTTAGTTTTTATTGAGTGGGTACATGGCAAGTCGGGTCCAGTGATAGCTACACAGACGAACAGAACTTTATGCTATTCCCCTGATATATTTCAGTGCCGAGTCAAGTCAATGTCGAACATGAAATGTATCAGTATTTTAAAGCTGCTTCACAGGACATAACTGGGGATAGCGTGTCATTACTTCAGTGCAATTGACTTATTGGTCGGGCTTGCTGCACAAGACGAGTCTGGTCGTTACGATGAACTGTCAAAGTAAGTCAAAGTAGGTCGCCGGATGCAGTTTTAACAGACGAACAAAATTTTCCATTATGGCAACCCCCAAAAATGTTTCGTTGCGGGGATATATAAAGATTTGAAATTTATCAGTGTTTTAGAGGCTGTTACACAGAGGACATAACTGGAGAAGATTTGTCTTTGCTGTAAGGATAATATGGTTGAGTTTAGTACTTCGGTGAATTGGTAGTTAGTTTTGTTAAGTACAGTTGGAGATCTTCAGTAGTGATAAGGAGAAATCATACTTTATGTAAAGCGCTTCGAGCATATCTTGGCTCGTGGGAAAGCGCTATACGACCACCAATTATCATTATTATTAATATTATCAGATAATCGGTGTATTCAGAGTTAAAAAGTTTGCGGAAGTTGTATCGGAAGGTTGCTTCGAACGAAGATGTTGCAATTGTGCAAAGGGATCTTGATATAATTTCCAAAAAGTCTTCTGATTGGCAAATGTCTTTCAATGTCGAGTGCAACGTTATACATGTTGGCTTCCACGATCGCAACGCTTATTTCAAGTAAATGTGCAAAATAATTCATCAGGTAAATTCAGCAAAGGATTTCGATGTTCATTTTCATTCTTCTTTGAAACCTTCCAAGAAGTGTGCTGAAGCTGCGAGGAAAGGTAACTGTATTCTTGGCTTGATTAGACGTCACTTCAGTTCCTTGATAAAAAATATTGTTGTTAGGCTGTTTAGGCAGCTGGTGAGACCTCACTTGGAGTATTCTGTCCAAGTATGGAGTCCATATTTCTCGAAAGACGAGCAGGTAATTGAAACCGTTCAGATGGAGGGCACTAGATTAATTCACTGTTCTGGAGATACACCTTACGAGGAAAGATTAAGCGTCTCGGTCTAACTTCGATGGAGCTGAGAAGAATTCGAGGTGATTGGATGCAGGTTTTCAAAAATGTCATGGATTACGAAGACCTTTCGTCCACTATAATCTTTGGGTGTGCCGAAAAGTTACCACCAATAGGGGGTCATTGCCTAAAGCTTCGTGGTAAACCGACTGTGATTGGACATTTGGAACATACTTCTTCTCGCAGGAGGAGAGTTATTTATGAGTGGAAATCAAGTTTTCCCTAGAGGTGTTGTTGTGTCTAAGAAGGTGAATGCGTTCGAGAACTGTCTTGATTTTGATTACGTTTATTGCTTGGTCTTCAGATATGTGCTGACAGGGGTTTGTATCAACACAGGACCACGCACACACCAACGCACCAAACACACACACGCACAAGCGGGCCGCGCACATACAACACACACATACACATGTGCATGACTGCATAGATTCCTGTTGCCTTCGGCAAGGAATAGAAAAAACGAATTAATTAGTAGCGCTCACACAGGTAACATTTGTATAACCCAGTCCATGCAGATGTCGCTTTCACTAAAAACCGCGAGGAAAAGGTCTGATAAACAGCAAATAAGGTTTATTATTCACTTCAGTACAGTACTCAGAGGGCATATCAATGCACGATCGACGATACAGAGAAGCAGCCTTATGCTTGGGGAATCATGGACTACAGAACCTTTTGTTAAAAAAACTCAACCTGCTGCTGCAACCGCTAATGTAGAAAATCAACCGATAAGTGGAGCGCCAATAAAATGAAACAGATACTTAGTAATGTGACAACGCCCGATAGTTGTAAACGAATACTGATTACATTAACAACGCTGATAGTGATAAAATACCGTAAGTAAAAAAAAATTGAAACGATGATGTGAATTTTATTCTAGATACCTATCAACAATATCATAGTGACGACACGGGAGGAATTGGTTTACGTTGGTGGGCGTGGTGACCAGTTTAAAAATATGCGTAATGCTGAAGTTGTGTGGTGAATTGTTATATACACAAGCACTGTTAGGGGAGAGCAAACTTATTATACAGATTCCTTTTGCCTTGAGTAATGGACCAAGAGCCAAATCACATGGTAGCCACCTTCAGAGTGTGGTAGTAAATAATCGTATCGGGCAGAGGGATTGTAGCATTATCCGACAGGAGAATAGAATTAATCCCCACTCATTATCCCCAACATATTTTGGTTCATGTCTTCCCAAGTAAATCCCCGGATAAGTTCAGAAAAGTGGGCTTCACGCTGATAAAATTGAAAGGTTATCGATGTAAAAAAAAATTGGTGGGTGTGGACTTCAAAAGGTTCTGAAAAAACATGGGCAATGAATTCAGGTTCACTGGAGGTCACATTTGCGAAATATTTACATTTTTACATTTTTCTCAATTTTGTTTCTTCAAGCTCATGGCTTTGGTATTGGAGTTCCCCATGATGAGTTACTGAACCCTATTTTTTGGGATCTGGTGAGAGTGAGAGTTCATTTGAGGTCACCAGCAGTCAGCGTCGAGAAAAACCTTGAATTCATTGTGTAGATTCCTTTATCGAGAGTATAGAGCCATATTGGGTTGTTGGGAGAATGGAGGAAATGAGGAAATTGTCAGACGTATGGTTCTCATCTTGAGCTGGTGCAATCTCCATAATTTGTCCTTGTGTCTGGTTACAGGTTGTCAGAAAGACTCAAGGAATCCCTAAGCCTGTTGCTTTCTGGTTTGTATTTCTGATAGTGTGGTACGGTAGTGATATAAAATTGTATCCCAATTCAATTCCAACCACTGGACGTTGGCAGTTGATCACATCTCGGATACAAGTGGGATTATAGTCTATTGCAATTGAGTGATTTTAAACAATGTTCGTATTTTTTGGTGACGGGTCCGGACCTAAATTGAAAAATTACTTCCACTTGCCGAAATTAATATGGCTCATTTGGTGTATGAAAGGTGCCAATTGGCCAGCGGTAATGAGTGCGAAAAAGCTTATGATAAGCTACAACATAAAGCGCGATGAAATGCCAAATTATTATATCTATTCCCATCTGTCTAATGCCCGCCTCGCGGCTCAGACGTTCCTTCCAAATATACGTAGACAATGATGGACCAAGTATTTATAAGAGAGATTGCATTCAATCTTATAATATGTATATATGTTCATTTTGCGATTAAAACAAATGAATAAATGTATGAATGAGGATCAGTAATAAATCCTAACAAGGCGTAGACTTCAGTAAGAATGAGTTTGTGATATTACATGAACGTAAATCCAATTTAACAAATTACCAATGACAAAAGCCATAACCTATATTCTTGAAGCAATGGAACATCCCTCCTGCAATTTTGATGAGATTGCTTGGCGATTGTGGAGGTCAATGTTTATTTATTAAATGACATGGTTGCCCTGCTGCCTGGGGGCGAGAGATTTGTAACACACGATATGAAGATGTGTTTAACGGCTCCGTCTACAACCTTTGGCTGACTTATGATGACAGTATGGAGAAGTAAGTATATGGGGAAGAAAACAGGGTGACACTAGCGTTTCGGTCGCTGTATATCTTTTCATTATATCTCGGAAAATATGTGTTATCATCCACACTTGATCACAGACATGGAATGTGATGGGATTATTGACGTAAACTACTCAACTTACGTGCGTTGATGACGTGATGGTGGTTAGAAACTCCTGCCAAGGAAACTACCATTTGGGCGCGCCCAAGGGTTTACAACTATAGGCATATAGCACTACTGCACCTTATTGTATACTAGATACTGCACCTTTATTTCTCATCGGTCCCAAAGGGCCAATGAGATATTGTAGTCAGTTTACCATTTCACCTATATATACTGTTGATGGTTGCCATAGCAACGGTTGATATGGTACGATAGTGGTGGTTAGAACTATCCACTGAGGGGTACCCACTGGTGGGGTGGTTCTCATGGGTGTCGGGTGGTCCACCAATGAGGTGCACTCGCAAAGGAAGGTCGCGTTTTGTGTGTTGCGTTGTGTGTGTTGTGTGTGTGTGTGTTGTGTGTGTGTGTGTGTGTGTGTTGTGTGTGTGTGTGTGTGTGTGTGTTGTGTGTGTGTGTTGTGTGTGTGTGTGTGTGTGTTTGTGTGCGTTTGCGTTTCCGTCAGATTTTTGATGGTTTTTCGCAAATATTTCCACTCTGAGGTGGCCGAAGTTGGTCAAATTTGGCATACTCCTAAAGAGTCCAAAACACATGTTTACACTCCAAATCAGACACATTTCCTCAAAAACAGGGCATTCAGGAGAGTATAATGGCAATTTGGGGGTAAAAATCTTTTTTGCCCATTTCTCCTGTTGTTTCAAGATGTTCCGTGATTCACCATGATAGCCGACTAATTTGAAGACTTCCTAACAAGGCCGGAAGTAACAAAATATTACTGTTTCCTTGTATGTAAGCAAAAATTGCAAAAAATTATATCCAGAGAGAAACACCCCATTTTTGGGCCAATTGTGAGTTTTTCTTCGAAAGCTGGTGACTGGAATGACTGGATGGTTCATAAGTGAATTGTGATACACTAAGACAGAAAGGTCCCAAAATCCAGTTTCACAACTCTACTTCTAGTGAATTTATTATAAGATTGGAACTTGACTCTTGAGAGAGAAACTTCATTAAAGACCCCCCTCCCTCACGGAACTAGACCAGGCATGATTGAGTAAGGGGGGGGGGGTGAGGGGGAAGGGGTTAGGGGTGGGAGATGGGGAGAATTCAATTGATTCTCCCATTGATTAGTTACTACATCATTCAAATCAGAGTAAGACAAGCCTAGAGCTGGGGACTCCTACTAGACTGGTGGGAAATGGGCTACAACGCCATGTGTTGGTAATGATAAGATTCGGGATTATACATCTGGAATCTGACCTACCTTCGAACCGGAATAAATATTTTTTCATTCAACCCACTGTTGGCTCACTTGAAGCCATTGACCCCCCAAAGGGCCTGAAAATAGGTCTTGGGGACCCAACTGCCCCATTTTTGGATCGTATATCATATTTGAAACAGGAAATTGGAGCCAGACAGTGAAATTGAATTGAAACAAGCTCATAACTACATCATTATACAATATAATCCAATGCCAGCCTTGCATGGCCACATTTAAATCTCATCGGTCCCGAAAGGGCCAGATGAGATATTGTAGTCAGTGTTACCTTTCACACCTATATTACTGGTTGATGTTGCCATAGCAACGGTTGATATGGTAACGATAGTGGTGGTTAAGAACTATCACTGAGGGGTACCCTATGGTGGGGTGCCCATGGCTGTCGGGTGGTCCACCAATTAGGTGCACTCGCAAAGGTGTTAGTGAGGATCAGGTTTTAGGTGTTGGTACCGAAAGATTTGGGATTCTGGAATCGGAATCTAACCCTAACCCCCACCCCTAATTCCTAACATTAATCTCATACATCCAGGTAAACATGGGCCATGGCTATACATAATACGATCATGCCAATTAGCCTAGCCTTGGCCTACTTTACAGCTAACAGTAACAATGTGAATTTACCTCTTCAAGCAGCAGACATACTAGCCCACAGGCCCCCTCAACGATTTATGTAGTACTACACTTCCATATTTATAACTATGAACGTTGAGGGGCCTGTAGTACTTGCCAAGTCCTAGGCTATAAGGAGTAGCCTATATATAGTATAGGTAGGGCCTAGTTAGTGAACTCCAATTGATGTTTCCCCTCAAAATACTTTACTAGCCGAAAATGGTACGATAACTACACTTCACACCCTTTTCCTGAGCCCAGTGCAAGTTATTACTACGCTACGTATACTCCACCCTAAATTTCCGTACTCTGTCTGGAGCTCGAGTCTGACAGTGAAGTTTCACGCTGATGACTGACTGCTTGAAGAAGTTAGCGAAAGTTTTAGCATGCTGTCGAGGATCAAATCTCACATCATAATAGACAGGGAAATATTTTGGAGAGAAAATACCTCAAACTGCAACCAGATTCATGTAAATGTATACAAATTGCACAGGACGATGTGTTCTTCCGAATAAGGGCAGAATTGATCCAGCTGAGGAGACTGAACCCCCAATTTGGCCAGAAAGCGAAAACAATATGGGTCTATTTTTTTGAAGGGGAACACCTGGCGGATGTACATCAGGTGTAAAGGTGGTGTGCTGCTTTATTCAGTGTTATACCTCGAGAAGATTTGAAAAATTGACAGCACAGTCCGGAGGTCAAATGAAAGGCTCAAGAACGGGAAATGAAAGAAGGGAAAGTAAGAACATATAGTGGAACTTGCCACAAAAATTCAGTAAAATTGGGAATAAATTCAGTAATCGCAAAACTGAGTGGGCCCAAAATAGCAATGAGGGTAATGGGGACCGGGTATAGTGAGGTAGGGGGAAACCTGCTTTTATGATGCTTTCATAAAGTTAGAGGTCACCTTACCCCCCCCCCCCCCCTCCCCACTCCACCCCCACTCCCTTCACTCTCCCTCATCCCTCCCCAACTCATCGTGGGCCGAGAACCCTGGGAAGAAATGTAGCCTAGTGATATAAAATTGGCAAAATATTTTGGAGAGTGACTGCTGAAAATATTTGCCATTCACTATCCCGGAATGGAATCTTCTCCCAGCCGATCTGGAAGGGTCTGACAACCTCAAAGGCTTCAATTTTAATTCTAACTAGTCCTGGAAGACTTGACCAAGAAAGCTCACACCAGAATATAGATCAGTGGTTCCCAACCTTTTCTCCCCATTTCCTACTTTGCCTTTCGCTTGAAGCCTTTGCCCTTATGAAAACATTATTGAAGGTTGATAGGTGGGAGATGCGGGAAAGGGTTTAAACTGCTATGTAATTGTGCTTGTGGAAAAGAAGAATTCCCAACTTTTTCTTCCTCTAAATCTTAGAAATTTCCCCCCTGGGGGAAATTTCCTCCTGGTTGAGAACCACTGATCTAGACCGTCTGCTTCCACAGCTCACTTATATTGCACCAACTGCATATTAAGACAGCTTACCCAGGCAATTCTATGAAGCAGAATTTTCTGAAGACTGAATTTTCATGAATGCCGATGAGATATGCAACTCCGGGGATTGCCCTCTGTTGTCAGCTGCGAATCCTTCAATGCAGGTACAACACGGAATAGGGCAATGCTTTTTGGCGGTACCTTAACTGTGGGGGGTGGGGGGGTTATCACACGCAGACAGCAACTTGCAAATTGCCTACCCCTCGTGTGTCCCTACTCCAATCCCTGTGCAACAGGTTCCATTTTTGAAGCCTGGTATGACCCGACCGGGAATCGAAGCCCGGGCTCCCTGGTAGAAGGCCGACACTCTACCAATTGTGCCAACCACTCATTACTATCAATAACTACTCCCTCTCTTTTTACACGATAGATATGATGTCCTGTTTCGTGTGCAACTCGTCCAGGTTCTGGTACGACTCGTCAATTCAAGATTGCGTACCTCGGACCTTTGACTATCTCGATTGGGATCATCCGTTCACCTACATCTGCTATGCGGTCTCCGCAATCGGAATTTGCAGCGCCAGTTTCATTGCGGTCGTTTTCGTAATCTACCGGAATACACCGATAATTAAAGCTACCAACCGTCCACTGTCGTGCCTCCAATTACTCGCTCAGTTCGGTGTCCGCTCTCTGTTCCTATTATACATCGGGGAGCCCTACCAATACCTATGCCACTTGCAACTGATCCTTCGGGGACCGTATTTTCTCTTGCGCATGTTCCTTTGTCATGAAGACAAGACAAGTTTTGCGGATATTCTCGTCACGCCCTTCGACATTAGTAAAGACGCCAACCGACCGCCACCGGGAACTGCCTCCAAATCACCGTCGTCCTTATAGGGACTGTGATGCACTTCCTAATTCTTGCAACCTACTTTTATGTCCGTCCTTCAGAGATTCTCGTCTTGGACGATATCCATTTTAAGAAAATATACGTGGAGTGCGACTTTGGGAACCTACGTTATTATTCGTTCACATAATGCGGTATGATTGGTCTTGTTTTCCTTGGCAGCAATCAGCTTCCTTTTGTCTTACCGGGCGCGTCATGTTCCGGAGAACTTCGGGGAATCGCGTCATATCTCTCAGGTATCGGCATTTCGCTATTCTTTTGGGCTGCCCTGATTCCGCCATTCGTAATGTCTAACGGAACGATGAAAAGTATAATCCTTGTAGTAGTTCTCTATACGACAGCCTTTAGTATCCAGTTCTTCATTTCTTTCGAGTGTCAGTGTTACCTAGTCTTATTTCAACCGCATCGGAATACAAAGAGAAATTCCGTCGTCTAACGTGATCACATGAAAAAACAAGTCGCTCGCAGGATGGAATCTTCAGCCTGCACGCCGCCTCAACGGTTAACGAATTAGAAAGGGAGAACCATACGGAAACCACTGGAATTCAGGGAGAAAACCGCGTATCAGCTGCCTCAAATAAAATTCCACCGTGTCGAAATGCCAACCGGAGATCTGTCGTCAATCACCTGAATAGCAGTAGGACGGGCATTTCGAGTTTATGCCTGAGGAGGTCAATGAATAATTCGGATGGTGATGTGGGCCTAGAAGGCAATTACAAAGTTTCTGACTCCCCGCAGAATTGTTACGCGAACGGCGTTAGATCTGATTTAGGCAGATCTTTGAATAAATTCGAGATTGGAATCGACATCGAGGACGAATGTACATCGATTGACTGGGAGGAGATAGTGAGGCGAAAACTCGTCCGTATCGTGTGTACACATTTGCAAAGAGGACGAGGATGCAAGAACGTTTAAAAATTGGCGGCCGAGAAGCACGTGGCCTGGGAACGGAGAACGGCGGCAAGTAACCATGCACGGGAAGAAAGTCTCTTTGGATGTATACATAGGAGAGAAGGACGGTCCAGGGATGCCTCAATTTCTTTGATATATTCGGAAACCGAGATCTTTAGAACCAAGCAATACGGGCGTGCGTCAGGAAGACATCAAGTAGTTGCTAATGTGTGATCGCTATACTGATTATCTTCTTGTTATTTCTGTCGGTGTGTCCTCAAGCAAGGCATTTTGTTCTCGCTTAAGTACACAATCCGGGGTTGGTAATGATCGGAGAGCCTCCGCTTACAATAACAATAGCAGCGACTTACTCTTCAAAATGTCAAGATAGTTCAAATGTTCCTACGATTAGGTTAATGCCTACAGACCGCGTTGCGAATGTCAGGACGCTGGTTAGCGCGCACGAGCATGAAGATTATTTAATAATTATAATTAATTATAATAATATCAAATCGTATTCTTAGTTCAATTTTTTTTTTTTTTCCGAATCATAGTTATATTTCTGCACATTGCTACGGTTAGCAATGTGCAATACGTGTCCTTTGCTGAAGGTCCACGTAGCAACATCTATATTCTCATTTTTGCAAAAAGGGTTTTTGTCACGCCTGAATGAAATTCAGGACGAGACTTAGTGGTCACTTTGACGTGTGTGTGTGTGTGTGTGTGTGTGTGTGTGTGTGTTGTGTGTGTGTGTGTGTGTGTGTGTGTGAGTGTCACACTTTCTTGTTAGCAGGATTTCTCAAACACCGTGAGGCCGATTATGACGAAATTTCGTGTGTTGGGTGTACACGATCTGATTAGATTTTGGCAGCAAAGTCATTAAGTTGGCTAATTTGCTTATTTTTATGTAATTTATTGTTTAAGCTCGTTAGCACGATACACAAGAACCGTATGTCCTACAGTGATGTATTTCGGCAGGTATGAGACCTGGATGACAGGTAGATGAACTGATACATTTTCAGCCTAAAATATGCTAATTGAGTGATCTAATTTGCATAATTAATTTTCAAGTTTGTCAGATTTTCACGAAACTTGGTGGATGTGGCCTACCATGGTTCCCGAGAAATTTGAAAGTTATGTCGGGGTCACTGAGGTCGTTTATTGTCTATTTGCATAATTTATGCAATTTTCGAAAGTTTGTTGGATTTCCACAAAACATGGTAGATTTGATCCACCTTCGATCCTGATCCTTTTAAGGTACAGCTGGGGTCAGTAAGAGGTCATTGTATGTGCCTAGATTGCATAATGTATTCCAATTTCCAACTTATAAAGAATTCCGACAAACTCAGTATGGTATGGTCCGTTAACATTTTTTGGATCTGGTGTGATGTGCTTGATGTTCATGAATTTGATTGAATTCCATCATATAATAGCTTCTGCTAGAATGGAGCACTGAGGAACGAGTAAACTATAGCTCCTGTGACAATTTACTGCTGTTATTAGCTCATTGTATGTGCCTAATTTGCATAATTTATTCGGAATTTTCCAACTTGGTAAGAATTTCGCCGAATTCAGTAGGTATGTTCCATTAACATTTTCTGAATCTGATATGTTTGATGTGAATGAATTTGATTGAATTCCATCATATAATAGCTTCTGCTAGAATGGAGCACTGAGGAACGAGTAAACTATAGCTCCTGTGACAATTTTATTGCTGTTATAAGCTGCCGACAAGCAAACCCTCTCTTACCCAACCCTTTGATTAGTTTTATTAGACCTACAAAAATACTGTAACATTTTTATTTCCTCTCTTCTTACCTGGAGACGCGTGCCCACCCCCCCCCCCCCCCCCAGATACGTGCCTGGATTGCACCATTTTCACTCACTTTGTGCGTACAATGCCATAATGTCCTGATTAGAACATCTTCTCTCTTACTGAATTTGCGCACCTAGCACTCCAACTGCGATATTTTTTTTATGACTCAGATCCAAATAAAAATGCAACCACTGGAATCACCTTCTCGCGCTCTTCAAAATGAGACCTAAACGGGTCGTATCCGGTGAAAATTCAGGAAACTGTGGGAAGAACAACAAAACAGTATTTTATGTGAACCCCACCTCAATTTGCGCATTCGGAACTTGGTCGGACCTGCCACTGAATTCAGACCATTTTCTCAAGAAGTTGTACAACAGGTACGAGAAGATACTTGGTTTCTACTACAAAGTTGAGATTTGACCATTGAAGAACGATTGAAACAGTCACGAAGACAATTGCCGATTTCCGGAGCGAATTTAGTGAAGCTAGCTATAGGACAGGTGCGCAAATTGAACGTGGTTGACGATACAGGCAGCCCTATATCCGTCTCACTGATAGGCAGAGTACACGCCCAAGCCCAGAACCTTACTCGAGATGCAAGCAACGTGATTTTTTTGTTTCAATGTAAATCCTGCTGCAGGCCAGGTATGTAGTGAAGCAGTCATGTTAGGATTCCAACACACAAGTTCAACACAACCAAACATAACTCAACAACGAATCTGGTCGTTCACCACTTTAACTTACCCAATCATTCATTAGATAGCTACGAGTGCACAATTATTTATTCAGGGTTTTCCACAAACAACCCGTGTAAACGTAATGGAACAAAATGGCTCTTTAAACTGCACACGTACTTCACCAGTCTGAATGAAGATACCGGAACACTTCAAGCATGGCAATATTTTTCAGGAATCAGTCATTTACTCGTTTTATCAACGAATTTGCAAAGATCATTTACTCACTGTATCAAACGAATTTGAATGTGAATGTATTATACTTCTGTGTTTACTCAACGTTGACTAAGACCCAAGGTGGGTCACAATTTCGTGCTTGAAATAAATTAGATGACAGTATTTAAAATGTCAACATTGATTTGATATTTCAAAGTTGTATTTGTTCAAGTTTTTTATTTGTAGTAAACATGGAACTCTGCAGTATCATATAAATAGGCTGCCCTTATAATCAAGATTAAACGAATTATTGGAATCAATATGTCACACCCTGCCAATTCTGCCAATATGAATTATAGAGATTACTCAATGATAATGCATGTGTACTTTCCTTCTTTCATTATAACACGGGTGTCATAGCCCGACTGAGCACGGACGCAAAACGTGGAATTCTAATATATTCTACTGGTAGCCTACACACTCTGAAAAAGAAATTTTCAATCACACACTTTCCGAGCACTATTTGCAATCACTTTCAAATTAAACTACTCTTAGCATGTCCGAACAGACAATCGATATATGATTTTTGCATATTTTTGCATGATAAACAATTATGTTCAGGACTCAAATGAAAGAAATTGAAAGAAATTTTAAATTCATTTGTGGTACAGATCGACGTACCATTTTCTCATTTGTAGATACTGCTTTTATATACGTAAACAAAACTCTCAAATGTGTCAAAAGAATGAATCCCTGCGCAAGGTCGTAACCGTAGGTGGCGCAAGCGTGGGGGGGGGGGGACGCGTCCCCCCAAATGTTTCACAAAGTGGGGACCTTAGGGGGACCTTCCCTCCTGAAATTTTGACCAAATGAAATTTGAAAATTAACACCAACATCGACAATTAATTATCATTATCGATCAACGGAACAGATTGATATAGACAATGGATTATAACAGGCCTAAAAAAAATGTGAAACTAGTATCCTTTCTAAGTTCACAAATGTTGCCGTATCGAACCCGTGGCCGCATGGTGCGATATCGCAGCTTGTAGCGAAATCTGTATCGAAACAAACCGCTGTATGCAGGGGCGTATGCAGGATTTTTCAACGCGGGGGCGCGGGTCACTAACTAAGGGAGCGCCACCATCGAGGTTCTAACACCTCCCAGATCGCCGGAAATGGCCCCTCGGGCATGAGTAGGGACCGTTTTAATATACTCACACTATCGGTTAAAAAAACCAAAGTGCCTTCTCGAGGTGGAAATTACACTGAAAACAAAAATGATCTTGTACTCTTACTGAAATCTATTGATCTAAATGTGAGGGTTTGGGTTTGCCTCCTCCACATACATATCACACATATATAAACCACGCCATACGAGTGACAGCATTGATCCTCTGCCCGTCAGTCCATTACAGTATGGCCCGACACTGAACAAACCTCTCATTTATGGTCACTGCTATGATTACAGTGTCGTATATGTTATCTTGTTTAATCTTCAAGAACCAGAGGAAAAGTGACGTGACAATCGGTTCATGTTTGAACTGGAAATGTCGCGCGGGTAAACCGCTAGACGTATATATCCCCTCACCTCTTATTCAAGAAATTTGTGAACATGAAACCGACAATAACGTAAAAAGACATTTATGACTTGTGAAGCGACAACGTGTACAGGTATATGGGTCATTCCATGAATGGAAACAGAAGGGGCCAACCTATGACATGGATATTTCAGGCCCAAAATCAGTTTTTCATCCATTGCTCAATCAATTTCTACTCAAGAAGGACTTTCTTGTGTGATTCTCATTCTACTGTCTAAAACAGTACTATTTTGCCTTGAAAAGTATTAGTATACAACATCACTAGGTTCATAATTGGATAAGACAGGGTTTTCATATATGTTAAAGGGGAACCAAAGTATTAGAATTTAAAATCACCCCAAAGAAGCTTTTTTGTTTTATGAATTGATCTGATTATTTGTCAATTTCTAACTGGGATATTAACAAATTCTTCATTTAATGGTAGTTTCAGGTTTTCAGGGCCATAAGAAGCATATTTTTCCTTGTTTCATAATGTTAACGGGGAGTGGGCCACCCAAGTGATTTTTGCTAGATTTCGGAAAAATTAGAGTAGTTAACCAAATTTGTGATGGTTAATTAAATCATGACTACAGATATAATTTCAGGAAACATTCTAAACAAATCTTTTCAAGAAGTGTTAGTTTGTGGACTTTGAATTTTCAAAAAGTCAATTTAGGGGGGGGACACCGAAGTCCACTGTCCATATTTCAAAATCTTTTTTCACCATCTATACATTTGATTTGGTTGCTTCAAACGTTGCCTCATTAGTCTTGTAATGGTCTCCGGAAAATGATAGAATAACAAACAGGAATTTAATTTTCCTGTTCAGTTTAAAAATAATATAAAGGGGTTCTAGTAAGCCATTGGGGGACACCAAAATTTACATAGTGACATTAATTCTGGATCATGATTTGTGATGCCAATTAGAGTTGGTTTTATGACTACTTAGGGAGAGCTGGGAAGTTTACTTCAGGTCAATTAAATACAGCAATAGAGATATAGCAAAAGAGATAGGTGACATTTCATAGATTCAAAGAGTCAGATGTACACTTGTCAATTGTTTATGACGCACTCCCCTATACCCCGGACAGGGGGGAGTCATTGTCAAAGGTGGGTCATGCAATTCTTGTTCATTGACACACCCATCAGTCACTTAAATGGCTTAACAATTCCTTGAAAAACCCACCAGTAGGCCAGATTTCCTAATTATTTTCTAAATCATCAGAACAAAATGACGCACCCTAGAGTCAGTTTTGTGACTTTTTTGTGACTTTGTGAAGTGTCCCACATGTGATTCACTTTGAATTTGACGATGACCCACATTTGACATCGGGGGGGGGGACGCCCTATCCGGGGAATGGGGGTGCGTCCTTACAGTTTTGACAATTGCATAAAGGGGTGCACAAATTTGTACGAGTAGCATTCTAGAAATAATCCTGATATTGTGACAGAAATTGATTATTCCATCTGATGAAACAGAATGTGACTAATGGTGAAAACGAACATAGTTTACTAAATATGGAAGCAACAATAGGCTATAATTGCACATTGTTAATGTAGGATGCACCATACAGCCCCTTGGGGGGTGGCGTCTTACAATTGACAAGTGCATAAAGAGGGGTGTACAATTTACCAGTGCATTCTGATGAAATATCCTGATATTGATAGGGCAGAAATTTGATATTCCATCGGATGAACAGGAATGTTGACTAATGTGAAAACTTATATACATAGTTTACTAAATATGAAATCACAAGTCCCCTATAATGCACGTGTTATGCTGAGGCACCCCTACTGCCCGGACAAGGTGCGTCCTTAATATCAACATTTTATTCAGATTCTTCTTACCCTTTAAACCACATGACCACCCTAAGAGGTCCAAATTCCGGTCAGAGGTCACAACCAAGCTGCAGGTCACAATTATATCACAATGGAACATCCAGCCTTCCGCAGATATTCAATTCTCGATATTGCCAAAAAACAGTTTTTTTTGAACCCCCTGGCACTCGAGTGACCTTTTAATATATGACAGTTTTTATTTTTATGAGAATTTGGGTTTATTTCCATGTGATACCACAATCCCTCTTGAGCATTTGGCATCCTGATGAACACACCCAGTGCTATTGCCGAAAAGTACTAAAATCAGTTTTTGACCTAAGTACCTTTGAAATACCTTCAATGACATGGCGGTTTTTTTTTTTATTAAAATTGTTACACTCCCTGTGATCATCCATCCTAGAAGCAATTGGCATTCCAATGAACATGTCCAATGTTCTGCGACAAAAAAAGATTAAAAACTCATCATTTTGAATGATCAGGCATACTGATATGCAAATTAGTCCCCACAAATTTACCTCAGTGATCTTGATGCTATTGATAAATTTTATCAGGACCTGGTAGTAGGGTCCTATTCACAAAGTTTCGTCAAATCCCTAAAAGAGAAAATAATTGCATTATTATCTAATATGCTAACAAATATGTACATTAAACACACATATGACCTTAGTTATTTCACAACTGCAATTGAATAATTTTATCGGGTCTGTTAGAAGGCCCTACTCCCCAAGTTTCGTGATAATCCAACAAAGTTTTATAAATTTGCCTATTGCTAATTGGGCCAACTATATGCAAATTCGTCATGCAAGATGACCTTCAGTGCCCGGCCACATTAGGAAATTCCATCCAATGAAGTATGAATATCACATACATTATGCTACTTTAGGCTACTGGCCAAAGAAATGCAAACTTGACCTTGGATGAGAACCTGAAATTGTCGCCATTTTTTTCGGCTCTACAACACTACCTCCCCCCAACCACCACTTTTCTTGACCTTGGATGACCTTGGAAATTGTCGCCATGTTTTTTCGGCTCCAAAAAACAAGTACCCCCAACCACCACGTTCGTGTAAATCGCACGCACTTGAAAGTTAGGGGAAAGCCTGCCTCCAAAATAGAGGGCAGCAAAAGACGATATAGCCCATTTTCGAACTTACCCGAGATTTACTAATACGGACATGTGTACCAAAGTTTTTGTCAATCGGATAAAGTGTTAAAGAATGAAGAGCGGTAACGCCTACAGTTTCCGCCGGCGGCGCGGCGCGGAGACGGCGGGCAACGGTTAAAACTATAATATCCCGAACACTTTCAAGTGTTGCGGGGGATATAATAACTGATGTGTAGTGTATTGACATACATCCTTCTCCTTCATAAACTAACACATTCATATCAGCTGAGATCACTGATGCACATTCAACACGGCCTTATCTCTTCAGTCGGACACGAATGAGGCTAACTGTCTCGGGCTTGTGGCTGCAGCTGAGCTGGGAACGCGCTACCAATGCAGGAAAGGAACACGAACCATCGCTGGAACTCAGGCATGATTTCCATGCCAGGAACGGCGGCGGTGGTTAGCATCTCTTTGACGTTTCTTACTCACAGGTATCTGGATGCAAGTCAGGGGGCCAAGCGTTCGAAAATGTGGCTCGTATGGAGTGCAATTTTTTTACTATCTGAGCGGAGCGCCATCAACGGTTCGCGTATCGCTCCAAGGAAATGGGGGGGTTGGCTTTTTATACATAAAAACGTCAACAAACTCCAAGATTGCCGGAAATGGCACTTGCGGGCCTAATTGCAAAAAATCTGGATGTGCAATTTCAGTAAGAAAAACAAGTTGAAGAGTTGTCACTCGGTAGAATATAAGAATGCAAATATAACAACACCAGCATACTACGGCCTCTCTATATTTTTTATGGAAGAATACGTCAGCAAGTATTTCAAAATAAAGACAAGTACCTACTGCAAGTTACAATTTTCTACGTTAACAGGTGGAGCTAGATTGAACCCAACCCCCTCCATTTTAGCCAAAATATTGATTCATGAAATATAACACAATATTGTGAATTAATGTACGCACCGTTGTGAAATGTGGAGAGGATATTGCAGGGTATCTAAACGGAGGTCAATCATTGTTGGTCGAATCCGTGAGGAAAGTTCGAGCGTAGCGCACACGAACATTTTGGAATTTGCAAGCCCCCAGATGACCGAAAATGGCCTATCCCGGGGGGGGGGGGGGGTCCGTCCCCCCCTAAAATTTTGACCAGATGAAATTTGAAGATTAACACCAACATCGACAATTGAACTATCATTATCGATCTGCGGAACAGACGGAATAAGCAATAGATTATAAACCGCCCTAATTAATGTGGAACTAGTATCCTTTTTAAGTCAACAAATTTGCCGTACCGAACTTGTTGCCTCCTGGTCTGTGATATTCGCAGCTTGTAGCGGAGTCTGTAATCGAATGGGTAATATTTACCTCCGCGTAGATAAATGTTTAAAAAACTAGAACAAGAAGGAAACACGATTCAGCATTTTTGGCAATACACGTGATGACCGACATAGACTGTACTGCTAGTCTCTTGACTAGGCCTACTAGATTTTCAAGATGGAACAATAAGCACCACTGTCTAACAAGGCCACAATACTCCGCAACAAAAGTGGGACATTTGAAGTTTAAAGGCCTTTCGATTAAACATAGAAAAGTGATCCCTGTCATAATGTGTTCACTTTATTATTACCTGAAGAATACCCCAATTACCTTACATGTCTGTGAATTACTTATTATCATTTACATATCTTGGAATGGCTTTAGGTGTTACTAACGTTTCAAATAAAAACAGACACCCAAAACACATGATTCATGTATGTATCAAACAGTATACCGTAAAAACAGGGCGCAGCAACTAGGGGGGTCCGGGGGGTCATTACGGCCCCAAACTTTTGGGAATGCCTTCCATACAAATTGATTTTTTTCACTCACCAAAGTTCCTCGCCTGCTTCGGACCTCCCCCCCCCCCCCCCCCCCTCAATTGCCTTGACCCCCCCCCCCCCAATTTCAGACATTGGCAGCGCCCTTGCTGTAAAATTGCTATAATTTGCTTACAGATATGTTGCGATACAACAGTACTATTTTGAACCTTGATCCTCTTGTTTGTTACAACACTTCATCACCAAGTGAAGAAAGGTATTACGTACGTTTCACAAATACACCAATGTGTCCACTTTGGTGTCTTTTAACGTACGTAATAATGGTCACTTAGTTATTCACTATTGTAAATTCGAGGAAACCAAAGTGTTAAAACATTGTAACTTTCCAGTGTTTGTTCGTCCCCGCCTCGATCTAAACTCCTAACAGACTGCAAGTCCGAATACGCTAACCACGTGACCACAGTGGGATGGCCGACTGGGGGCGGAAGGGCTACCTGGGTGAGCATCATAATTACTCCTCCATTCTCGATCAATGGCACTGCCAATGCACCGTAATGAGAGAAGTCGATTTTTCTTAGATGGGGCGGGGGGTGCTAAGGTGTGACATCCCTTCACCCGGGCTCCTTCTTCAGCGCGGAATTTGCTGTCTCCAAGACCCCTCTGATATGCATAATCATTCTTCATACATCCTTTTTTTATGGCCTACGATTTTGCCGACATGACCCCAGTTTGATAATGGGTAGATATAGCTCACAACGCTCAGGATGGCGTTTCCGGCCATCTGGGAGGTTTGTAAAAACCTAAACCCAAAATTTGCCGGTGTGCTCCGCACACACAACCAATGGTTGGCGCCCCCCCCTGGGGTGGCGCCCCGCTTTGATATTTGTACCACACACAATTCATCAAAAGTTTGTGTGCGTCCTCCCTAAATTTGTGGGCTTCCTCGCCACTGTCGTAACGAATAAAAACATAATCGCAATCGCCCAATCTTAGGTGAAACTTTCCGAAATTGTTTCCCTTTAATTATTGCGCGAAAAAAACCTTCGAGCAAATAACCATATTTTGCTGAGAAAACACAAAGTTTTTAATTGTACTTCTACACGTAATCACATAAAAAAAAAAAAAAATACTGTCTTTTCTGGCATTCTATATGAATTTTGATTGAGGTTAAAATTACCGCAGGGACAAAATAATAATGTCTGGGTTGTCGCCGTCTTGTTGTTCTTACGCCGGCATTTTATTTTGGAACGAGAAACTGCTTCTCGTAATGGATCATGTATTCAAAATCCACGGTACAATCAATCAATGTTTTCTCGATTTAATCACAACTGATTCGTATCATAGATTTTGTGCCCATTGGTCACATGTGCCATTTCAATTTCAGTAGTACGGCCACTGCATCCCTCGCAAAAAGTATGAGGATATTCTTATGATGGAATATTTTCTTCACATGATTAGTATGGGGCAACCATATATCAGATTCAGAGGCCGTGGCGTCAGTCCTTCGGCCGCTTTCCCGATCAGCCACAGCGGCCATCGGTTAATGGTTTGTTTTGGTTAATCGGGATGGTTTTGGCCCAGTAGCACCTCAGCAGGGCGCGGTTTAATTTCTGGAGGATATATTTTTTGAGTAAGGGAAAGGCTATGACTATGGCCGAGAAATGTTGACGAATTGGGGGCCCTCAGATTCACCGGCAAAGGCCTTTACCAGCTGAGAAAATGTACATACGGTTGTCTAATTTTTAATCACTTATTCTAGATCCACGTACAAATTTTGTACTTGGGGGCGGCGAATAAGTGCAAATTGTCGTGTTAACATGACAAGTATTCTTTATTTATAGAGCTCCAAAGGATTCCGGTAATTTTTAAAACTGCTTGGGCAGTACGTGTCCCCGTGTTTACTCGGATGACCTTATCATCATAAATTACCATATCATTTTTCGAGCAACTGTGATTTGAACTGGTTCATTGTAAACTGCAACATCTATCACTATTCGAGTTTTTGTTTTAAGTATTTGCTGTGACCTGCGTTATTAATGTTGAAATCGTTATAATATAGACGCCGATGGTAAGGCCTGTTACACCAAACATTGCCATGCCATCCCTAGTTGATCTCAATTGTGTGAACTATCAATAACCTCCGTGTTGCATATCTCCGTCTTTTCCTATTGATTGAACTAGTGCCCATTTTTTTGTCCTCCTTACTCTCTATCATTCTTCTCATGGTTTTCTCTAGTCAGAGGACTTTCCTAGTAGCGCTTTCCGTTCCTTTTTCCATGAAACATCAAAATATATATATGCACAATCGCTGGGGGAATCCATCGGATCATGTACTTGCGAATCTGAACATAACAAGGATAGGAATAGTAAATTTTCTCCAATTTCTCTTACAATTTTCGCATCAGTTTGGGCCGAACAATGACAGTCTTTATTACACCGTGACGGTACGTGGCCATAAGCGCCTTTTGAATATACAGGCTCGTTCCTCTAGAGGCCATGCATGTGGATGAACAGCGTGAAATTAAAAAACACTTGGAATGATCGTCCAATTGTATTTTCCCTAAATTTACCATGTCCGAAAGAATGAAGGAAAAAACACCGGATATCACGACGTTATACAGACGACGTCTAGTGAGCTCATATCGTAAAACTAAGACGCTGACATAGCCCTAATTAGATGGAGGACACATAGTTCGAAGAACATGAACTCGGCAGGTAAGGGAAATGGATATCAGCGGTTTTGTGGTACGGTAAAGTCCAGGTGAGAAACAGTGGTATCAACTGATCAACAGATGAACCATGCAGGCAATGCTACCCGGCCTGAACCCTCTCCAGACCCAGGTATCGATGGTATTGAGATGTGTCGAGCGTGTATGACAACTCCTACCTCACACCCGGGATAACGGGGGAAGATGTCAGAGACACCCATGATCACCCCACTTTTTACTCTCAGTTCCGTAATACATAAGAGAAGCAGGTGGTTAAGACAGGTGAAAAAGGCCACGCTACTGAGATGACTCTCCAAAGAGTCTCTCTACGCAAAAACTAGACATACATGCAGATGTCGATATTAAACCGGCAGATTAGATAAAGTGAATTTTTTGGACTAACCGGATTTTTTTTTATAGTTTTTTTTCTTGGATGATTGGATGCTAGTTAAAAGGGTGCTCTGTCAGATTAGGCCTGGTTGAAATCGGTCACTCTTGAGCGTTTTGAGTAATGCCGGTAGCCGACCTAACATATTTTCTCCATAACAAAGCTCCCATTCAGCAATGAATGATACTTTTGGTGTTATATGTATTTTTGGAGGTAAAACAATCCACTAAGTCTAAATGTATGGGGGGTCTGTTAGTTAAATCAATGACATAATCCAAGACGAAGTCCAGAATGGCGGCCCTAACGCTATTCACTGGGACCCCCGGACATTTAGCTTGAGTGGATTGATTGACCTCCCACAAAACATAAAAATAGACCACAAGATCATTAAATGCTGAATGGAAACTTTGTTATGGAGAGAAATATGTGAGGGCGGCCATTTGGACGCCATCTTGGATTTCTCAAACGCTCAAGGGTATAACACAGGTCCACCCGGCAGAATCTGAAAGAGCACCCTTCATACTATAGCAATCATCCAAGGAAAAAATTATATACAAAATTTCCAGGTTTATCTAAGGTTCTGCCGGACCTAACAAGACCCTAACTAGAAGCATACAAGAAACCCCCAACCGAACCCCGCATCCGCTCAGACAGGACATGGCGTGCCATGGCGCGATCCATAATGGACTTTTCGGAAGTTAAACCCGACTGTTCCGAATGCTGATGCGCAAGCGGCTGACGACGAATCCCATTCAAGATTGTTTCAATCAGCATATTTATCAGACACCAGAAAGTTGAGATGTCACTCGAGTTTCTCACCAACTTACCGAGCAGTAGAGGCCATGCATCTACTCAAAGACGGCATGGTCTTGGGCCCAGAGCATTACGGGATGCTACAGAGGACCTACAAGCCTCTCACACCTTGATGAAGGCTCCAATATCCTGACATTTGCCCCCAATAGAAGTCATGACACAATCTGCAGGGTATGCAAGCCACCAAATGATCCAAGCTTGAGGAACAAGTCCTTGAAGTAACCAGCAGAGGAGAATCGGGCTTCATCAGTCCTGCATCTACCCAGCACCTGCCCTGATAGCGGGCATCGCCCTAGAGGCTGAGTTATAGTGAGCCCCAGGATCGCCCTCATAGCCGACTGTGACTGTGAGGTTCCTGGTGCCTGGTTCCTTCTCCATCGACTCAGTCGTGTTGGACACAAGTCACACAACACGACACAGCGATATATATTCAGCGCCTCGATACCCGGCTTACTATTGAGTCCAGCCTGGCGACCCTGTTCGATGGCATCAATTGTTTCCCTATAATTGATTGCCCTGGTGGTCTCCCTATGACGTTTCAGAGTGAACTCCCTCTGTCTGGCTATTCTTGCTCGGAATCCGATTCGACCTCTCAAGTGAATACCCAACGTTGTCAGCATACACTGTTGCAACATTCGAATTCTGCAGTTGGCTACCCTCTTGAAGCGTGATGTAGCTTCTCACAGGGTCTGTTGTTGGAGTAAGCCATTTAGACTCTTATGACTAGCAGTCTATGATCAGCCAAGACGCACTGACCATATGACCCAGTAACCGGGTTCCGCTTCTCCATGTGTGTATGTTATTTGCCTGATTTGAATGATTGAATAATAATCGATGTTCCGTTCTTAGATATCTAATTGACATGTTCACTGACACGGAGGGCTAAAAAGGAATAGGGCTCCCTCCTATTCATATATGCAGCCTACTCTTCCCTGTTGAACCCTATTTCGGATCTTGCATTACCTCAAGTTTACTCGAAACCCATGGGTTGCTTACTGGTCGTATTTGATCAACTGGAATGTTCGTGTACGCTCCGCGCCACCCATAGTGGCGCTCGCTTAGTCAGTCATGCCACCTGATGATAAATGACCCTAGCTATGGACCTGACAGTGTGACAGAAAATGTATATGTATCTATTTCAATTGGATTTCTCCAAGAATAGTTGAGAATAATATCGTTCAATGATAGAGCTTCGACCCGTAGAGAGAAATGAGTAAAATACCTGATAATAGGTCGCGAGAATGTATGGCGGTCATTGCATGTTGATAGACCACATGGTAGCGTGGTCTGATTTAAAGTGAACCATATATATCGTGATGTGTGTTCAAGATTTGTAAGAATCCAGAGTCCTGGGCAACTTTTGCGAGGATTAAGCTCAGATGTGTGATAAGAACGTTTAAACCCGTTGCTGTTTCGCAAATGTTTCCAGGATGTTATGAACCGGGAGTACGGATTGCTTCGTAAGAGGAGCGCATATGAAGTGGCCTAGAGCGTGCGGGGCAATATTTGATTTTAATACTCCAAGATCACTAAAACTGCAACCTAGGCGTATTGGACATGGCACTGAACAGCAGACACTAAAGTCACTATTCAACAGGACGTTGGCTCGTTCGAGCCTTGGGTAATGTTCGAAAATATAGGATTGAGGTGACTGGTGAGGGTGATGTTCAGAAATCTCGCAGCCGTCACTGTATCGTAAATGACTATTCAGGCGGCTGTTTACCTATGAATATCAGATAGGGATCAGTCATGGCATGTCCACACCAAGTTCTTGTTACCTATGTTCTGATTAGCTGATACAGTGACCAGATAACTAACCACTTTACAGCTAATGGGTTTGTCAGTTCCCAGCGCAGGCAAATGGGAAGTTTGTTTCGCGTAGAGCGAGAAGGACTATCACTCTTCGGCTGGATGTGACACATTTGTGGAAGATAGACGACGTTATAGAAATATGCAGTAAAATATCAGCCTTACCCACCCTACAGAAACGACGTATCGTTTAGATGCAAAATCAGTCGACTATATTCACAGATCGCTCAGGTCGTATTAGAAGTCTCACATGACTGGGACCCGCTGATTTCCATGTTTATCTTGATTTTTCAACAGGAAAATTCCTGAGAAACAATTCCAAAAAGCATGTGCAGACATACTACAGGGGGACAGAAGCTGCTCCCGAATAGAGGGTGTTCTGGGCTAGTATAAGCTCCGTCGATAGAACTCCGCATAGATTTATTTTGACAGATTGAGTGTTCTATTCCTGCCGAGGGTCAATAAGCTTTTCCAGTGAATCCTTAAACAGAAACAGAAAAAACTGTATCCGTGATTTCACCCTACCCGAGCGATGATTGGGGACCTCCGAGGAAACAGAGGTCGACCTGCGTTGAAATAGGATCGTACTTGGTCCCCATGATCGGGGTTATATCTGTGAAGCGCTCTGAGCAAGGCCGAATTGCGCTCTCATAATGTATACATTGTATTTAGCTTCCTCGTGATCAAACCCCCATTCTGGCCCATTCTGCCTCTTGTTTGTTCGTTATTTTTTGGGCAACGCCGCGGCATCCCACCACGGACGGCAGCCACAAAATTTCCCGGATTGACCCCCCCCCCCCTCTCCCCGTGAATACTTTTTTACGATGGTAAATTGGTTCTGGAAGACTTGACTCCCATCTCGTCTCTTCCAATGACTGTAACGCTTCAAGAATAATTTCTCGCGGAACAACGAACACTGAACTGGGGGCGCTATCAATAGAAATAACTAAATTCGAAGCAGACTTTCAAACGGGTTGAACCGGAGTTGTTGTCTTCCACTGAGATCACTCTACACGTGAAAAAGGGAGTGAGACCGGCCTCCCTTGGACGTCAGAGAATTTAGCAGTAAAACTGGATCCGGGCATAACAACCAGCACGCGAAGCCGGAGACCAACAGTCCCGTAAGGCCGAGACGGAGGCTGCGATACGCCGTTGGCTGAATTCGTACGCGTTTAAGCCGCGTTTCCATGCACGCGGGCGGGGGCGGGCGGGCGGGCGTCTAAAATCGCTCATCGTTATTTTCAATGGAGCCATTTCTATGCACGCGGGCGGCCGGGCGGGCGGGGGAGGGGGGGGGGGGGGGGGGGGCGGGCGTTTTCTCCGAATCGGTCATGTAGCGATTTTTTTTCCGCCCGCCCGCGTGTCCGCGTGGTATTTCGTAATCGATTTCCGGGGATTTCCCTGCAATCTTACGGCTTGTAGCCCGATAATGAAAATTAGAGGACAATTTTATGTTCAGATAATGTTCCAAACAACTTCATAATTGTTTCAACACTAGGGATGAGATTTTATACAGATATCTCTATTTTTAACGCCCAGACACATATTTGAACACATATTACATGTTACACCATTGATACGTCAAGTATTTGCTAATTAAATCTCCAAAGCCTGTCAATTGTGAAGTTTAATAGTAGGCCGTGATCGTTTACATTTAGAACAATGGTTTTCTGAAAATGAACAATGCGGTGTTTGGTTTAAACACTAGTATGCGTCCGGTGTTGATAAATAATAATAATAATAATATAATAATATAATAATAATAATAATAATATAATAATATAATAATAATAATAGGCTACATCGGTTCTTATATAGCGCATATACACACTAAAAGTGAGAAGAGGTGCGTGACTCGAGAAAACGCCCGCCCGCCCGCCCGCGTGCATGGAAACATTCTTCCAAAACGCCCACCCGCCCGCCCGCCTGCCCGCCCGCCCGCCCGCCCGCCCGCGTGCATGGAAACGCGGCTAATGTAGCCAGTTCCGAGGTACGCCTATATACGCATAATGATAATAATGACGACATCGTTTAAAAGTCGTGGATGAATACAACCCGAGACCATCATCCGTCAAACGTGTCGGAAGCCCATCTGTCGGCTGACAAACCGAGCAACCCCGAAATAAAATCCTGTGTAATATAGGCTGAATATAACGTAATGTGATAGCCTGAGTAATTATTTGTATTTACCGAAATGTTCGGCGACACATACGTGTCACGAAGTCTCGTTTGCATCTAAGGACAGTACAGGTCTTTCCCTCATGCTATAGGTTAATTACACATTGCCATGATACGAGAGGAAATAAATCCTCGCGCACTTCGGTGAACGTGAAAAAACATGTTATACATGGTGTAGTAGCCACCACCAGGGGGACTGGTGGGGGGGGGGGGGGTACCCACAGGAGGTTGGGGACGCAATAGACAGCACACGAAATATCGAGATGGAGAGTTGGGGGTAATTCGATGGTAGAATGATAGTTGTATAGGCATAACAGATTACTTAATTCAAAAAAAATTGTTCTAACAATGGACTGAAATGAAGCCAGGAGGACAGGCAAACTATAAAACCTAACTCACGGTGGTGAAACGAAGAATGTCTTTCTACCGAGTCCCCCAATTTTCAATCAAACGGCCGAAAATAAATTAAGTTACAATGTTTGCACTCCAGTACAGCTAGCTTATAATTCCATTATGTAGAAACCCATCATGTTGCCCATCCCTTTACAACCTTTTCGGGTTTTTTTTTTGTCGGAGAGGTAGGGCTAGGTGGTAAGGACCAGATTTCTTTACTGGGAAGTACGGCTAGTCTTCAATCCCTTGACGAACCTCCTCAACACTTTTGTTCCCATCTTCAGTGACTTTTGCTCTGCATAAGGGGTCCGGACCGTCCGGTACAGCATGCCCGTTGCTTGGTATAATTTAAGTTTGCCATTTCAGCCTATATCGATGTTCTGTTACCTCTATCATACCCTGGAAAATAGAACTCATTAGTGCTCAAAATTGAGCGATAATATTAAGGCTTTTCCACCTGAAGAAACCTGGAATTACAGAGTTGTTGTGATGGCGCTATTCCACTTCCGCTCATTTGGACAAAATTAATGAACCTATATTCCATCCGTTGTGAGGCTGTATATGCTTCTGGTGAGCCTTCGCCCTGCTGGAATGTTGATAGAGTATTGGATTAGGATGAAGAATATAACACGGAAACCCGGATCAACACAGTGCAGAAAAAAGCAGGAAACTGCGATCAAGAATTTGCCAAAATGTAAACATTGGTTTTCGTTTCAGTGATTCAGAACAGTTACCAAATTCCGTGGATCTCAACGATCGGAAGAAATGCAACAAAATGCAACAAGAACAGAAACGTTTACAGGGTTTCGGGATATTGATCTCTGTTGACTTGGATGACCTGATGAGACCCCAAACAGTAGAGATCATCTACCTCCGCATAGCCGACCTGCATGCAGTGAGAGCCACCTTCATCGTTTTGTTGGGCAGTATTGTGGTCACAAACTTTTCAGATTGACCTCTGCTTACTAGTAGCCCTCGGATTTGATTAGGCACATACACCAAGCAACTGCGCAGGAGTGAAGTACCGTATATAATCGCAGGATGTAAAATCATGTCTGCATCTGGATGAACTGTCACGTATTTTCTTATGGAAGACGTTTTTTCAGCCAGTTTCTTCCTGAGCTGCTCGGATCTCATGTGTCTGAAAGTTCACCTTTCAATGTCAACAAGCGAGACAAAACCCCAAGGCTCAGTGATTCCTTTGTCGCGCGACTGACAAACTGAAATGTTACCCCCTCCCTCTTCAGCCCAGTAGGCCTCACGAGGGTCAAGATACGAAACAAATCGTCGGAAAGATGGTCAAGCACAACATTGATATAATGGTATGACACTGAGGGCTGTTTTATTCGGATCTCTCATCCATGCACACTCAATTCACTCTCATCCATGCATTAGCATATATCTCAAATCATAGTATTTTATTAATGTTCTAACGCTTTGTGGTTTACTTAATAATAGCCTGCCCAAGTCCACTCCATACTACTACTAACGACTATAGGTTTCAGTGCGATGACGAGGAAGATGCAACCGAAAGACTTGGGCGGGAGGAAGAGGACTGAGTAACTTCATGCAAAGGAGAAACAACGACAAATGAAGTATCGGTGAAGGAGACACAAAGATGATACAGATCTGCGATGGGACAAAGGCTTTGAGTGTCATTAGATGATCATCATTGAATGAACCGAATGGCCTCGAATTCGGTCAAGGACACTGACTGGGAGAAGATGGTGACCATAATTCCGCAGGGAGCGAATTTGGGTTTTTTAAAAACGGAACGTGGGGGTGACGTGTGATACAGTACTTTGTGGAGCGAAATAAAGATCCCAGCTTACTGGAAGCATTGGTGGCGTATAGCGTTTATAGCGTATGTCGTTTAAGCCCCCTTTACACTTGCCCGTATTAGGGTTCCCGCATAGTTTGCGCATTCGTTCGTACCAGTTCGTGCTAATGAGGGAACTGTTCGTTGCAGAACAAATTTCGAGAATTAGTCGTGAACACTTCGTGAACTACACGCAAACTAGTTGTGGCAGCTTGTGCCAATCTGTGCCCATCGACCCAGTGATAAGCACTTCACGACTAGTTCCCGACTACTTTGAGAATAGTTCACGGTCAGTCGCGCAATCTAAGTTCCCGCATCGGCTGCGCATAGCTCCCGCACACGGTTTTGATGGCAAACGTTTTAAACTACGCCTGCGCAATGATGATCGAGAGCGGTGGTCGACAAAAACCAAATGGCTAACGGTAAGCTACATTTCGTGGCAGTGCGTAAATAGTTCGTGGATAGTGCATGAACATGGCGTTACCACTCTCTAAATCCCTTGGAGTGAAATTAGGGACAACTCTGGAATTCAGAGTGAATATTCGACTGCTTTCCTTTCTCAGAGTGATTAAGTATCATCACTCTGAAAAAGAGTCGATATTCACTCTGAATTTCAGAGTTGTCCCTAATTTCACTCCAAGGGATTTAGAGAGCAGTGCGTGTCCTGTTGATTACGCATACTGGTACGCTCTGCAAATTACGTCACATTACGGGGTAATGCGATAGAAAGGAGGGTATAGATTTGAGAAGGGAGGTCCAAGGCGATCCCGAATCAAGTACATGGCTAGCAGGGCGAGGGACGGTTGTGTGCACGTTAAGCACAAGGTCACGGGTTCGAATCCCGTTCGTACCCAGTTTTCCTCAACGTTCTTTCCCTCGACCAAAATAGTAAGGTGCCAGTACTTGGGATTCGAACCTCCGTCGGCATAGAAAAATATCTGCACAGAGGGAGTGTTAGTTCTCATTTTTTCGTATTATGTCGATATGCCAACCTTACATAAGTAATTGTATGTGGCAGAGTCTTCAATTGGCGGCGTCCTTGAGGAAAACTGGTTCGAGCTGGTATTCGTTCACTGTTGACTGGCTTCTACCTGTGGAGTACGATAGCTCAGCAGGCGAGCGGTGTGCACGTTAAGCACAAGGTCGCGCGTTCGAATACCGTTGTACCGGTCTTCCTCAACGTTCTTTCCCTCGACCAAAATAGTAAGGTGCCAGTACTTGGGATTCGAACCTCCATCGGCATAAAAAAATCGCTGCTCAGAATGAGTGTTAGTTCTCAGTATTTCGTATATATATTCAAATTAGTTCAACTTAATAGCGACGCCAGCTTGTTGGCCATACGTTATATTGACTGTCCTTTTTATCGCGGTAACATTGTTGTTGTATGGCCGAGATGACTCAATGATCCGTGATCAAAAAGCAACTGGTTCCACCATACACTTTTCGGAGGAGGCAGAACAAAACGTATTATGTGCCTGCCCTATACTGCCATTGGGCTTCAGTCTGAGACATCATACGGACAAACGACAGGGACTGCTGCTATCTGATTATAATGACTGTATAGTGACATAGGGGCGGAGACTTCTTAGAAAATACTTTTCGCTGCCCCCATTAGGCTTTTATTGCTATCATTGCTAGAGCAATTCGAACAGTTTGGCTAGGAGCAGATTGAACCAATCAGTTTCATTACCATATCTATATATACCCTTTCAGCTGGTCAGCAGTTGAAGGCTGCATGACATATCTTTAGGACCACTGTTTGTACCTGCGTGTAGGACGACGTTAACTGTTATTAGTATTTCGGTAAACCCTCAACGTATAATATATAGTTAAAATGCAAAAGCTTTTTTTTTTCCCGTGTGCCTTCTCAGTTTAATCAGATAACACCATATAAAAACCTCAGTGCCTCTTCATCTCAATAAACCTTCCCGGTCTGCGCTTTGAGTGCTACCACTAGCTATTCCTGTGATGGTCGGAGCCGGATACATGAGCAATAAGTGGATAGATTTACTGGTAGCAGCTAGATTGTAAAAATCGTTTCAAGTAAGTGGACCGCTGTCTACTGGGAGACTGAGAGTGCATTTATTGTTACTACTATGGCCGACTGGTATCTCCCCCTCACGATCACGTTTGCGTTAATTGGTGCAGCGGCTTTTCTTCTGCGAAGAGCACTTAGATTATCGAAACGATGCACCTTCCCGGACCGCGTGGGATACCCTACTTGGGTATTACACCCCTGCTGCCGGAGAAAGATCCTTACAGATCTTTCAAAAAGTTGTCACGACGATATGGTGACGTATTTTGCTGCAGGTTAGGGAGTACTGAAGTGATAATGCTCAACACTACGCATGCTATAGATGAGTTCTTCCGCAAGAGGGGCAAGGTCTTCAGCACCGCTTCCTGGATATTCCTGACTTCATAGATGCTCCATTGGGTAAGTGGATAATCAGATCTAACTGAAAGTTCCAATTGATCCAGATTTTCGGGGTGAGTGGGTTCGTTTCTTTTCACAATTTTAGGCCACTGGTACTCAAGGGAACAACGTGCTGCGACATACATAGTCGCATCCCAATGTGGCTTCCATCTGCCAGGCTTGGGTTCTGTTAGCAAGCGGCCTGTGGAGAGTGCAGAGGGGGGGGGGGGGAGGCTGTCGATACCTCCCCGTCGGTCCTTAGTCAGGGAGCACGCCATTTTCACAGAAGCACACTTCGTGATCACGAATCAGGCAACCAACCAGTGCCGCAGTTCCATATTGATATAATAATCATCCCAAAACTACATGAGCCTTGCAGGGAATCCATAATGAATTCGTTCAAGACTGGCCGCAAGGTTCACCGCCAGATGAGTTAGCTCGCGGTGGCTACAGTTATGCGGTCATGCAGAGGCCGTGAATCTACCCGCTCTTGACACCAGCCTTGTATTCAGCAAATTCCGTATATGACAGGCAGAGGAATGTTGCGCGTGGCATTTAGTCGTTGAGTAGCGGAGATCAGGAAAAACTCTTCTCCTACATTATAACCGGAACGTCGTACGTGACAGTTTCTGAAACCTTCCTAACTAATTGAACAGTTACGTAAGCCACTAACTTGTGTAAACTTGTTTTGCTTGGAACGTCTCTAATCATATGAAGGAACGCAAGGTTCGCCGCCTGATGAGTTAGCTCGCGGTGGCTACAGTTATGCGGTCATACAGAGGCGTGGATCTGGCCGCTCTTGACACCAGCCTTGTATCAGCAAATTCGGTATATGTCAGGCACAGGAATGTTGCGCGTGGCATTTATTCGTTGAGTAGCGGAGATCAGGAAAAACTCTTCTCCTACATTATAACCGGAACGTCGAACGTGACGGTTCCTGAAACCTTCCTAACAAATTGAACAGTCACGTAAGTCACTAACTTGTGTGAACTTGTTTTTTGCTTGGAACGTTCTTTCATCATATGAAGGAACGCAAGGTTCGCCGCCTGATGAGTTAGCTCGCGGTGGCTACAGCTATGCGGTCATGCAGAGGCCGTGAATCTACCCGCTCTTGACACCAGCCTTGTATTCAGCAAATTCCGTATATGACAGGCAGAGGAATGTTGCGCGTGGCATTTAGTCGTCGAGTAGCGGAGATCAGGAAAAACTCTTCTCATAATTATAACCGGATCGTCGAAAGTGACGGTTTCCGAAACTTTTCTAACGAATTGAACAGTTACGTAAGCCACTAACTTGTGTAAACTTGTTTTGCTTGGAACGTTCCTTCATCATATCTTTATTAGTTTGCAGGCGTTGCCTTAAAATTGCTACGTATGAAGTTCGTTCTCCTAATGTTCTCGCGCTGCATACAATGCATTATTTTCTTGTTTTTGTTGACCATCCGATGAAATATTCAAACAATGCATTTGTGTGTTACGTAATTATTGAAAGGAGGAATATGGAATTCTGACTCTGAGTAATGAGCGACTGAACTAGGCGTGGTGGGTTCAACAATGTTTCTCATTCCTAGGTTTTGCTGATCTGCATTATGGTGATAAATCAGTGGAGCTACGAACGTTCACGACTCGCAACCTCAACAAACTGACCCTGGAGATACTGGTACTCTGGAGGAAACCATTAATGACGAAACGGCGCGATTCTGCAGTTACGTCGAAGATTTGTAAGTTTATTCACCTATTCAATCGTTCCAAAAATCATATAACATCTCTCAAAAATCAGAGAGTCATAAAATCTCAACGACGACAACAATATAATGGCGTCGAATCCAACAAATAAAAGAACCATAACCCCATTGTTTTGGTGTAGACCAGGGAGTTTAGTTTCGGGGGGAAAATGGGAAATGGTTGAACAATTATATTTTGCCCAATTTAACTCGTTAACGCGACAACTCGATCTACCTAGATATATAGAGCTAAATTATTGGTACTGTGGGTTCCCCATAATGCGTTCATGATCCGTATTGTTTTGGAAGCCAGGCCAAAGGTAATTTTAGGTTAACAGAGGTCAAAGTTTAAAAAAACTTGTTAACACGATATACGTCCATAATCTGAATAATGCCTGACTCAATCAGGTTGGAATTTGGTATACAACTTTCTCATGAAGTACTATTGCTTTTGGTGTAAATTTGGGAACTAAAAAATTGATACCTGGGCCAATTTCAATTCAATTTAATTATCATTCCAGAACAAACATAACATATGATATATCAGAAATAGCATATATCGTCCAAATGAATAAGTACGGATTGTTAACCGATAACTTGACCCCCCCCCCCCCCTCGGGCGGGCGGGAGGCAGTTCATGCTTGGTATGTGGCTCCCCATAATAAGAACATAATCCCTATTGTTTGGGTGGTAACTCAACGGCCATCTGATGTATTGTGAAAAAAATGATATGTGGGGGCTAATGCTCATGACCTCACAAACTTTCCCAAGAAAACCCACCTCATGAGTCAACCAGACTTAACCAAATACCAAATCAAGCCTAATGACTTTACTCAGGAAGCCAGGAATTCCCATCCGAATTCGCCTTCAAATGTACATGATGAGAAGGGAAACAGTCCTACAGTAACATTGAAAAAGTCGGAACCTTGACTTCACTACTACCTTCAGACCAAGGAATATATGGGTAATCAAAACCAAGCATGATGTGTTGTATTCCTCACCAAAACTTTGTTAGGCATAACGAAAAAGGAGTGAGCTGTTGCTATGAGGGCTGTTCAGAGATTGGTGACCAACTCCAACTGTTGAAGAATTAGGAAAACATAAACTTGATCGCACCCCCTTGATCGAGTTACACGGTATTATACGCAACACAGAATTGACAAACTACTGCTGAATCTTCCTTTGCAATACTCTTTTAAATCAACCTGCCATAAACAACACAACTCCACAATGCCATCTTGAATAACACACCCCACCCGGAATGTGAACTTCAGCTGTGGAAATGTTCTCATTCAGTCAAGACCCTGTGATCTAACTACCAAGAGATGGAGCTCGCTCAGGGGTGGCGCCAGCGGGGGCAGGGGGCCATGCCCCCCACCCGTCGGGGAACTGTCCCCCCTCGGGAATTTTTTCCCATTTCTCCGTCGGGAGCCCGAGTGGGTACACACCCCGACGAGGGTTCTTTGCCCCGACAGTATAATATTTCCAAACTTCTTTATTAGTTGATATTCTAGATTGAAGAATGAAATTTTCGGCGCGCTTTCGCGCGCCTCATATCTTTCTATGTTAATGCCAAGTACCTCGCTCGAGTTTAAAATCAGCGTAATCATCTTCCTACATGCTATACAATCGTGGAATATATATAGATAGGATACCCAAGCCTTATGGATATCTTCGAAATGTCCCTGCAAGAGATTAATGTTACAATTCGTTTGGGGGGGGGGGGGATGCTCGTGCTGCCGTCTATCACTGTGTTTGCCTCTGTGTAGAGTGGTGTGCTTTCACGACGCAGTGCCCAGGTATTTCCTGTACATTTTGGGAATAACTGACTCTATTATACTAATAAGGGCGTCTGATTGAGTGGGAAGCTATTGAAAGTAAACATTGCTCCCCCCAATTGTAAGTTCATTTTTCGTTGTTTTTTCTTCAAGAAAAGAAAAAATGTTCAAAAATGAAAACATCAAAAATGCAGGTTTGACTTAGGGGGTAGGGTGAGCCTCGTCGGGGAACTTGCCCCCCCCCCCCCCCGTCGGGGAACTCGGACCCCCCGTCGGGGAACTCGGGCGCCACCGCTGAGCTCGCTGAACTTATTCAATTACTTTCAACATTTAGAAAAAAGACAACTTATCGCTCGAAATGCTGACACTAAGGCCACCGCTGTGCAGACGACTGACAGGAACCCAGGGGACGTAGATGTCGATCATCAGTAGCACACGGGCGTTGGAGGTATGGGAGCAAACCATGGATAGATTCCGCGGAAATCGCCCCAATTTTGATCATGAATATCTACAGAAGAACGCTGCCCCAAGCCTGGTCCAAGCCTTGTCTGTGCTGTACCGAACAGCTATAAACTATGCTATGAACCCGACAGCGCCCACGGAAGAGTTGTGAAGATGAAGAATGATTCCTCGCGTGATGCTTCAGCATGTTCAAAATCTAAAGTCATTCTCGACAGCCTTCCCTAGTTCGAGTTTCAAGTTATTTAGCTTTTCTGGTCCTGTGTTTCACTGATGACAGTTGTTGTCAAATTACATGTTAGGGTAATACTGACAGCAGTTGTTTTCTAACTGTAGGCACAACTAGGCCGGCCTTTACTATATGTCGAACCTCCCAGCAGACGATCCTGCTCACCGTGTCCCGTACGAGCTGGAGAGTTGGGGCCGTCCGTCCGGTCGCCCTCGTAGCTCTGGTTAGGGGCAGGTACCTCAGAGTTGGGGTGCTGGGTCAGGCTGGTCGCTTACCCAGTCATGTGCCCCCTTGAGTGCATGAGGGAGTGAGTGTGTGAATGAGTGGGGAGTGAGTGTTACGGCAATGTGGGTCCATGCCATGCAAAATCATGTTCACACAATTGGACAAAACAGGTTCAAAAACACTTGTTACTACACCACAAAAACATATGCTGTGATAGAATAGTATAATGTGATAGCTCCATGCCCTTGGCACACTCCAAACCCTCATCTAAATTAACTTCTGGCTTTCTGCTACCTATTCACCTAGCCTAATCTCTAACTCTAACCCTACACACCATTCCCACACATGTAAAGGAAAAGTGACTACTATGGCCATTCTTACTTCGGGGGTGCATTTGTATAGATAAACGTGGATCCCAGTTTTATGCAAATCTTAGCTTCACACAGTTTGTGTAAGCCCGTATTCAGACCGGCCGGCCATACTCCATAGTCTCCGAAGGCAAACTACGTAATCATTCGGGGTTAATTAATCCGTGAAAAAGGAAACAACGATTTCAGTATATAAAATTCGGCTAGAGTAACGGGATTGTAACATTATCTATGTAATACTCCCTTGTCAATGTCAGAGATAGACCCCACTAACCAATTTATCAATGGTATCGTCGATGGGTAAAATTTGAAATGTCCAGATCACTAATCAGTTGCTTGTCTTCAATAGAGCGCCAAAAGGGACCACAACACTACCATAGGACAAACGTTCTCACCACGGGAGTTGCAGAGAACAGCTTCCCACCAACCAATCTTACACCAACTCTGAACTATACTATGTGCATCGATACCTTTATCTCTGATTTGACCATTAGGAGTTTAGGACTGCAATTTCTTGACAAATCGGTTATAGAAATCCGAAATAGTGTAGACTTGCATTCAGTGATTATAAATATTGGGGTAGTATGCATCGATATTTCGTACCCCTCTGCCTTGTAAAGCGAAAATCGTGGGTCATTTTGAGGCGCGCCATTTGTGCCACCTAATAATGGCTGGCTATATTTCGATTATGTCATAGAACACATGACAATAAGGTTAATATGTAATGAATGCACAGTGATCGAGTCGCGTGACAGTGACATGTGGCCTGTTTGGGGCCTGAGCTAGAGTCTTTTTATGAAGTACCGAGTCGACCGACACCAGCAAAATTTCCGACCCCTCAATGTCCGGCACCAACACCGACAACGCAGTGCTTCGACACCAACACCAATATCGACGTGGCCGTAACATGTGATCACATGTCATGATCAAACATGCTTCTTCGAATATTATCCCAGCCTTTTTTTGCGATGATGTTGCTAGATGCTATAAATTTTTATTATAATTAGTATCATATTACTAACACTCATTTGTATTGCTTTCGCTTGTACAACGTTGAATTATGCAGCGGCGCTTTATAGGGAATCGAGGACAGTATCATTTGATATGATAAAAGTTGAAACAAAAAACAAGAAACAGGAGCCCCGCAACTAGCTGAAACCTGCAATGTCAAACAAGTAGTTTTTCAGGTACTTTTCGAAAACATTAAAACCGTTGGTATGTTTCAACCTGCTAGAAAGCTTATATACCACTCGCGTGATTGAAACGGCCCGATCGCAAACACACACTGTTGGTCGTTGTTACCACAAATGGGGGCACGGTAGAAGATCTAACGTTGTACCCGCGAGATGGCTTCACCTGAAAGTGATTAACTAATTCAGTGGGCTCTTGACTATCGACACATGTGAAACAAAGACAAATCAATCGGAATAGGAATTCTGAACCTGACTGGGAGCCAGTGAGCAGTGTCCTTAAGACAAACAGAATTGCAACTAAACTCCGGTCAGTTCCATTGTAGCTTTGCAGCTGCTGGAAGGTAGCCAGTGAGGAGCCCGGTAAACCATAGAACAAAGTGCAACAATAATCTAACTGACACAATCACCAATAAGGTGTACAACCTGTACTAGACACAAGTAATATATAACCACACGGCTTCCAATACGCTCATTGCTAATACACAATCCAGCGTATCGCACTTTGCTCTTTGGGCGTCACCACCAAAATATCAACCTATTCTTTCCCATCCACCCACAGATGATCCTCGCGCACTCCTTTAAACATTTACTGTTTTATTGTTCCTTATTTCTGTTCTACTCTCTGATTTGTTTTAGGTTGTGAAGCGCTCAGAGTCTCCTTGCATCAGACGCTATATCAAGAGATATATTTATTACCTCTGCAGACAACATCTAATTTCAACTGCCCAATATCGTTTCGATTTTCAGGCACAAGTTCAAGACTGTAGCTCAATGGAGATGCTTCGGAATTGTACCATCAACATACTCACGCAAACTTGCCTCGGGAGCGAATGGAGACGACTGCCTGCCAAGAAATCGAAAAAGTTCATGAAGACGTCACCAACGTGACTCTCACGCAAATGTGTTCATATTCTTCCGTAATCCCTTAGAGAAGAAGGTTGATCGAAAGCTAAGGATATTTCCCAGTGGACATCCTGAAGAGATCCAAGGACGTATAATGCAAGGTCTACAGGATTCAAGGCGACAAGGAAGTGGATGGTTACCTCGCCCTGGCGAAAGAGGGGAAGGCAAAGAAACTGCTTCTTGGGACATTGCCTATCAAACAATGAGACGAAGAAAGGAAGAAAACGCGGCAGACTTTTATGACTGAGAACTCCATGAAAGGTAAGTGTTCCCCTCGGAAATCGTGATTGAGGTAATCAGTAACACCAGTCGACTCCTAACCAAACCATATAGACGGGGTACATGAGTCTGAATATCAATAAGCTGGTATATGCACCGCTGCCCGACAAGATCACACTGGCTCAGAGTAGGTAGGGTTGGAGTAACAGATGAGTATCTAGTGTATGTATGTATGTATGTAGTTGTATGTTATGTATGTATGTATGTATGCTATGTAGGTATGTGATGTATGTATGTATGTAACGGGGTATGTACGTATGTATGTATGTTGTATGTATGTATGTATGTATGTATGTATGTATGTATGTATGTATGTATGTATTGTATGTATGTGTATGTATGTATGTATGTTTGATTTCTCAACTTGATCGAATAAATTCACGAAAGAATGATAACATTTTGAGGAATTTCCAAATATATTCGCGGGAGGCATCGACTCTGTCAAAAGTCTAATTTTCCAGCGAAGTCGAGTAGCCTGAGTTTGCTGTTATTAATATGGATGCCCTGCTCCACAGAGCGCTATAACCTTGCTGACGCCATCGTCTACACAAACCTTCGAGTACATCACAAGTGAATCACCGACAGATACAACACTACATGTTGGTTATCTGCAGTCCCAATAATCGTTTCGTCGGATAGGAGTGACTATCGAAGCCAAGGAAAGAGTAATTAGCCATAGCGAGAGCCATTCCCTGCGTAAGCCGACCATTGTCCCGACCCGACAAATAATAGGTATGCCACTTCTCAGAGAGCGAGCTACGATACTGATGACAAGCCACTGGCTACAGATCCGACAAGGGATACATCTCTGTTGGTCGACCGCACCGGAGGTAGTCCGGCCCTGCTATCAGTATGCGAATGGTGCAGCTTTTTCTTCTTCCTTGTTTCCCTTCGTCTTTTCCTCCTTGGGAAAACAATATTTTCTCGTTAAAACTTCAGTGAAGTGCAAGATGCAATTCAGGAATAATGAATTTCAGCCATGCGAAGTGAAAATACCTATGGGGGAATTTGTGGCCATTGTTTGAGGCCCTAGCACAGACTGGTTTGATTTTGAACATCTGACTGTCATGAGGCATTTTTGAGGAAAGCAAACAAATAGGTGATTTTGAACCGTGATTTTGTGCTGAATATGACTATCTTGTTTGTGTTTCCCGAAATCGTCGAATTAGGTCAGTAATTGAGGTCAGAGGTTCATAGAGTGGGCAAAATTTCAGTTTTATCACGGGAAATGGCTCATTTACTTCCTTAATACTATGATGTCACTAATTCTGCATATTTTCTTCAATGAATCATACATGAACATTGAATCATTCATAATTGTCATGAAGAAAGAAAAGTGGGGCACCTCCCACCATCTAATTAGGTCAATAATCAGGGTCAACGTTCACAAAGTTTTATCACGGGGAATGGCTCGTTTTATTTCCTAATTACTATGATGTCAATAATTTTGCAATTTTTCTTCAATACATCATACAGATCATTATAATTATTTAATAGAATGAAGTTCTCCCCCTCCTCCTACCCATCCCCCGTCGGCAGGATTTCCTCCACCCTGTCGGGAGCCAAGAAATGGTAGGGAGCCGAGCGAAGAAATAATAAGAGAAAACTAAAAAATGGAATTCAAATGTATTCATATTTCTCAGGTGAGGGTGAGTCATTTGCCCGCCCCTGTTTCGTTGCGGCCCATTCCGCACACACCTTTTCCCCTTCTCTACCCCTTGTCAAACTGGCTGAACTCTGCGAGCAAAACACTTTTCATCAGCTCTTTTGTCTACCCACTTCTTGAAGCCACCCGCACACTTTTCGGTGTCTGGCGCCGCCTCTGAATTGATGGGAATTGTTGAAGAGTTATGCACTCCATTTGAGACTTTTCTACTTCT
The DNA here is from genome assembly GCA_026419785.1 of Sclerodactyla briareus. Taxonomy (NCBI): domain Eukaryota; kingdom Metazoa; phylum Echinodermata; class Holothuroidea; order Dendrochirotida; family Sclerodactylidae; genus Sclerodactyla; species Sclerodactyla briareus. The sequence goes on along the minus strand of JAODTK010005745.1, from coordinate 482,051 downwards.
CCATGGGATGGAGTTTGTATCTGCTTTACTCATCTAAATCACCGTTGATCAGCGTTCTCTGGTTAATTTACATTGATCTGGGTGGTGAAGGATTGGAATGTTTTATTTGGTTCCATAAGTTATTAATAGGGCCGAGAGTCAATTGGTGCAGAATTCCAAATCATATGAGATTTCATCTTGTTCATTTCCGTCCATTCTGCACTGAACTATCAGACACATTCCACCTGGTTAACGTTACACGTTAACCTAATATTAAGCAACAGAATAATCCAAATCAAATTGAAATATTAACGATAAGCCCGAATCGTGACTCTTCGGCACCTCGGTGGAAGCATATGGTGTGTCCATTACCAAGGTATTTCGCATCGCTGCTTGATTGTGATTAATCCAGAACGGAGTTCTTAGCATGGGCAAACCAGGTTGTGGTGTAGATTAGGACACATCTGTTGGCTTCGTTTTTTTTTTTCATCGCACATCCTCGGACTCACTGCATTTGCGTGCTGTAGACATTTGAAGTTCCACTTCATGCAAGAGCACCTATCACAACCCTTCGTACAGTTACATTACACAATGTCCTTGCATGCCTTTGGGCCCGGAGTCAGTCGGTGAGCGGCTAAACTGGTTTGGGATGACATGCCTCTCTCCACACTAGGCTTTAGTAGGTGACACGCTGGCAGTATCACGTGATGGTGGGATCGAGTCCAGTGCCTGCCTGACACTTTGTGAACAGCTTCGCCCGGGCTTCGTCACAATTCTGGAATGATGACTCGCTGATGTGACAGATGAAGTTCTCGGCATCTTCTGTTACCTCCTCTGACAGAGTTGGAGACTTTCCAAGATCCTTCAGTAGATGATAGTGTGCAGTGAATACATGCCATGCTGACTTTTTGAAGGTCCATATAAAGTACCTATGACACCGTATCACATCCTGCGATGACATGGAATGCTAGCATGGTTTGATAGACTCCGTTACTAAGCCAAGTCGATCCCTAATAGGGGGAATGGGAGCATACTTTGGTTTCTTCAAAGTACCAGTCTCAAACCATAACTGCCAGCAAGTGCACTTGCAATAGTGAGCCAAAAGTAAGATCAAGATGTCTGTATCACGAGCTGAGACGGACTGAGTTGGGCATTGCTGTGGATACAGTGAAGTACAATCCGTTTTACCGCTTCGTCATGGTTGCCTTTCAGCAAAGTTGTGGTCTTGGTGGGATCACTACTTTGTACCTCAGTCTCGACTGCAATACCTCACCCACCAACGATCTTCTCACTAGGAACTTTAGCAATGAGAAGCATTGGACAAAAGTAGTTTTAAATGTGTTTTTTTGACGACCATCTGCCGTTTTTCCTTTCGTCCTCCGAAGTCTGACATCGCTGGGCTTTCCCAATGGCATTACAGTGGCTCCCTTAATCTATATAGGCATTGGCAGGTAGGCAGGCTCACTGATGGCGATTTCTGGAGTGATTCAAGGGCAGCTCTGTTATCATCGGATTGATTGAACTAGTCGATCGACACAATCACAAAGTCTGGGCGAACGAACCAAATTTGTGGGTGGGGGTAGGGGAGGGGGCTCATACGTGAGCCAACTGAACTAACCAAAAGTAGCTACAGTGCATGTTGATAGACTGGCCAGTCGATTGGGGGGCTGGAGGCGAATGTGGATCCCGACTCAGGAGGGCCACCAAACTTCAAAGCCTGCATCCTCAAGACAACTGGGCAGTGAATCCAGGAGGCGTCCTAGGAGGTCCACCGGGGCAACAGTCGAAGGGGAACAGTCGAAGCCATCGAGCGGAGCCGCCAGGCCACGCTCAGTGGTAAGACTCAGCTTGCAAGGGAGCTTCGGCGCATGCTCTGAGGGCACTGCGAGGCGACTGTGAGACGGACCAGCGTTTCCGTGAGTCCACGGAGAAGCACATGGCAACGGTGTGCCTCGCAGCCGGCTCCAGAACGATTCGGAGACTCCGCAACTCGGCCTCTCAGCTGTGGTGCTGTCAAGGCGGATGGTGGCAGGGTTTTGACCGAGAATGCGAGGGCCTGTTTGAGCTGGGTATTTTGAGGAGTTGTACAAGGCTGGACCCACAAGTCTGGAAATTCGGATGGGTATTGTTGCAACTAGGGCAATGTTGTGCAATGTTGCTCTAGTGGCCGAACCTCCTGTAGACTGTGGAGTGTTTTTTATCGGGGAAACTCGAGAGGCATTTGAGCGGTTGATTGGATTCCTTTTCGACTACCTCAATTCGTCGCATCCTTGGTTACTGCTGGCAGGTTCACGTATCTAATGCCAGGGTTCTCGGGGAGGCGGGATGGTGAAGGTTAGCTACCTGATCCGTGATCGCCAACTGCGCTCCTTTGAAAACATGGCGCACTTTCCGGCGACGGTCCTGCCCATTGTGTCCTGTGTGAACGGGATCCGGGGGTTGAGGCCAGACCGCCAGGACGCCCCAGTGCTCATAGTTGGCGCAGATACGAGGGTGCGTCAGGGTGATGAAGTCGGATTGGATGGGCCAGGCCCAGGTCTGGTCCCTTGCCCGTAGGAAGCCGGGCGATTAGAAGCGGCGAGTGGATGCGGTGGGGTGCCTTCCCGACATGTGCTCCTATGAGTGAGTGAGTGAGTGAGTGAGTGAGTGAGTGAGTGAGTGAGTGAGTGAGTGGGGAGAGTGTGTGAGTGAGTATATCTGACAGTGAAAGGGGCGGCGCCAGATTTTCCCTGATGGGGGAGGGGGTTCTTCTAGAGGGGTGTGAAACTCCACAGGAGCTGATGAATAATTTCTTGCCCGCAGAGTTCAGCAGTTTCACAAGGGGTGGAGGAGGGGGAAAGGATGTGTGCGAAATGGGCGGCAACCAAACAGGCGGGCAAATGACTCACCCCCACCTGAGAAATATGAATATTTATGCTCTGTATGATTTATTGAAGAAAATATGCAGAATTATTGACATCATAGTATAAGAAAGTAAAATGTGATGAAACTGAAATTTGCACTTAATGACCTTTGACCCTGATTATTGACCTAATTGGGCAATTTTGAGAACACAAACAGGATATTCATATTCAGCACAAATTATCTTCCAGAATCACCTATTGTTGCTTTTCCTAGGCTTTTCCGTTGCTCATGCAACTTAAATAGGCACATTTCTGGATGTTTTGCCTAGACTAGCATGAGTTGAAACAAATTAAGAGCACATACAGTATGAAATATCGTTGTATTAGTGTTGGCACACAGGATAACGACCGTGACCACGTGATGGAGAGACGTATCCTTATGACAAATCGTCTATGGACTGTGATTGGTCAGATTGTTCTTATAGTACAAAAATGTACGCTTCGTGTGTTTGAGTACATAAGATCTTTGAGGAACATTATAAGGCAGTTCTACCGGTGCCCTGGTTTGACAATAGGACAGGTGATCGCGAGTGATTCTACACTACTCCTTAAACTGTGTTAAGCCAACATCCATCACGGGTATGCCGCGAAACTGATACCATGATTGGACTTTACGTCTTTCTCAATATTTCCATTATCATTGGAAAGAGGGGGAAGTCTCAACTTTTAATTTAAGTCGAAGCATAGTGACGACTTTTAGACTACTAGACATGCTTTTTCATTTGTGACAATACCGACCATTGCCGTCAATCAGGTTCTCTCGGGTGGCCTGAAGAGGTTCTAGTTTCTCATTAATTGCCGTCTTGTACGTAGCTCATTGGCCAATTCGTAGACACAATACCACGGAATGGTTCATGAGTTGACAATAGTATGGTAACAGTATTTTCTGCAAGAATCACCGAAATCACTGTAAGCGAATGCATATTCAAACGCGCGCACTAAACTTCACGTCCGAAGTGAGCAGCACAGCGGGAATATTATACCCCATTCCAGGTTTTTAAATTAGCAGAGTACATGGGATCCTTAAACATTCTGACTGGTATAACTCAGATTTCCCAACTATCATCAGCTATCCGCTATTTTTTGGAGGGGGTTAGACACCCGCACACTCCTCCGTGACACAATACGCTTGTTTGAAGGAAAAAAAAGGCAGTCGAGAAGTCTCTACAGTCAGTAGCCTGTACAATTATCATGTGGGACAGCCCTCAGAGCCTGAGGGCCGGACCACGGCATGTTGTGGGTTCGAGTATGTCAGTTTATTTGACTGCCAAATCACATCATTTTTACTAGGGAAACGAAAACGTGTGTGTGTGGTGTGTGTGTGTGTGTGTGTGTGGTGTGTGTGTGTGTGTGTGTGTGTGTGTGGGTGTGTGTGTGTGTGCGTGTGTGTGTGTGTGTGTGTGGGTGTGTGTGTGTGTGTGAGCCCGATATCTCCGGGGACCAATTGTCCAAGAAGTTCAAATTAGGCATGTGGGCAGGATGCTAATATGAGAAGAAAATTTCCTGGTACGGATGAAGGTTATCCATATCAAGAGAGACCAAAAACGGAAATGCCCGTGACCACAATATCAGGAGATTGGAAGTACCAAACTTCGGAGTAGTCATGTATGTTGCAGATATAAGAGGGCCAGGAGAAGAACCCCTATTGTCCTGGCATCAGTTCAAGGTGTTCAATGCCGTGGGAGGCCAACTACACATATGTTTTCGAACATGAATTCATGAGATTTCGAGCGTCAATGAACTAAGAAGTGGGACTGCATAATGCAAATATAACGTAGAAACACTTTTGGTATCCATTCAATGCCAGGGCGGTCAACCCCCCCCCCCCCCCCCTCCTCTTCTCGGTAGTACGTTGGTACGCTGTTTGGAAAACACAATAATTCAACAGGTTCTAATCACCAATTAGCCAGGCATACATGTTACAGGTTTAAGGGGGCCGAACAATATTCTTTTCCGCACAAGTTCAAGACATGTCAATGACATGAAAGATCACTATCTGAAAAGCTTGTAAGTATGAATATTTAGCGATAATCATAGTGATATTATTGGTGATAATTGTATTACCTTGAGAACACTAACATGATTAAGATTCGAATTACGCATATGGTTACAATATAAGAAGACGGAACTCATTGTTTCGTTATTTTTCGTAGTGGGGTTTCGAGGCAAGTATATCAAGGTCAAGAGAGGTCAAATCCCAGTAACACTTGCTACTTTGATATCTGAAGAATGAAAACATCCATCAGCATCACCTTAGATGGCTGGTTCCAGAATATGGTTAGAGTGGCCTAGATTGTTTCTGTCCGTCCAAGCCTTCAAGGCAGCTCAATGTTTTCATAGCTTCGTTATTGTTGAAAAAAAAAATAGTATCAAAGTCTGAAATGGGGAAAGGTTGCAGATATGAGAGGCAATCCCCAATTCATTTTGGGGGCAGGATGTCTTTCACGGCCGAGAGAGGTGAAATTCTAGAAAAGTTTGTTTATACCAAATCTAGGAGATACTACATGTTAGCAACTTAAATCCGATGGGCTACTTGCGAAAAATGATGGAGAGCCCTACCACTTCGAGGGTCGGTTTAAGGTAGCTCGAGGGGTTGCAAATGTTGGTATTGTTTTCAAATGTGGCAAGGAATCACTACACATCGAATGTTCTAGCTAGTTGGCGACCTATTCGACTAGCAGAATAACCGAGACACGAGCAAATCACTCAAATCGTCACCATTGTGCTTCCGATAAACTGACTATACACCACATTCTCGCCTTTTTTTCTAGAGCATGGTGCAAGTTTCTCCTCCTGCGGATATTGTGTTTCGCATACATAAAGGGACCATTCCTCTGTTTTTCTCCAGGTGTACTCACCAACATCTTCATTGGGGGGATTGAGGCGACCACCGTGTTTTCAGCCTGGATGGTGACTTCCTAGCAAAGTATCCGAAAATGCAAGAGAAAATACGGAACGAGATCTTCGAGAAGATCGGACGAGACAAAATACCAACGCTTTCGGACAAGAATAACATGGAATACATGAACGCATTCTTTCAAGAAATACAACGGTTCGGTAGCCTTTCGCCATTAGGTAATTTTGAAGAAAATTGTTAATTAAAGTCGACGTTATACCGATGTACTTTTCCTAATTTGAATAACTGATTCAAATTTTCAACATAAAACTAACCTAAAAATTATATAATTGCTCCTCGCACTCCGTAATTAACACGGCGCCGGTTGGACTCGACTTCATCGGAGCTCCTAATTTCAGCCCCTGTTAAATTGGGGAAGAACCTTAGAGGAAGAGCCTTGAGCTGGTTCGAAATCACAGCACTCCGGAGTTCTACCGACACAATAGGACAATGCACTGTAAGACACCTGCTCCTGCAGATTCATACATGGTTTACAAATCAACTTCTGGTTTTGCTCGCTATACACACGGTCGTTTCACGGCATGCTCTCTCATTGTGAGCCAGACCATCATGTACAACATCATAATTTCATTTTACCGACTTCCACAGTGGAAGGTCATCGAAATAATGAATTAGAGATTGTACTTTGTGTTGCGAAGTGTTTTTAGAACATTCCTCGACACTACTCATTTTTAGCATGAATATCCCTAACTGAATCTTGGCCATAATCATGGTCGCAGTCATATAACGAAACACCAATCGAAGTATACCATGTAGCTGATCGACTGTCCAGCAGTTCGCATTTGAGAGGCTGATCAGCAGCTCCCCGTGACCTTCCAAATGTTCGATTAAAGATGTGCTGTAGTGTGCTAATTCGTGAGCCGTTTTCACGAAAGTTCGTCGTTTTTCACAGGGTGATTGTTGATGCGGGAATTGAGTTGAGAATTGAGCAGTTAATTCTGGCTGCTGGGGGGTCCCGGCCCACTAAGCTGTAATGGGTACCTGGTGTTCGCACTGGGGGGGGGGGCTGCTGTCCGCAGGAGCCAGCACGGGCCCCGTCGTCTGGACATTATAGGCAGGTAGGCTAGGGCCGAGGTGTCGGGTTCAAAATGATTAGATTTTTAAATGGGGGTTTAAGCCTCAACTTTCAGCCTCCTAGCCTAAATAACAGCACCAGTAGGTATTTCCACGTTTTGGCTTTTTGGTTATCTGATTATTCCCCTACATAGTGTTCGCTCTCTGTGGTGCAGTATTCCTGGTTGTGTGTGGTGGAAGGAACTGTATATCGGAAATGCAATGTACAACATAGTTCTGAATAATCAAGAGATCAAGAATTATCGTTACAGGTGCGCCGCACACTGTCGCCGAAGACACCGAGCACGATGGTTACTTCATACGAAAGGTACATACATCTTGCCTAATATCTGGGGAGCCCATCGTGACGAGAAGCTCTTCGACAAACCTGATGAGTTCAGGCCTGAGAGGTTTATCGACGATCAAGGAAAATTCATCAACGACAAGCATGTGATCATGTTCTCATTAGGTGAGCAATAACAACAACCTTCAGGAGGCTTTAATTTGTCGGATGCAGCTATAAGAGGCGGGAGAATGGTAGAGTGATATCAGTGACACTTTGCAAGCAAATATTCCGGATTCGAAATCCAGCAGTCACCGGAAGTTTTTTTCCCTAGATGGCTGTACTTGCAGTAGCGGTAAGTGAGGTCTCTGTCTTCGATTCACGGTTCCGCTGTGATGCAATGGGCTTCCTTGGGTGACTGGGGTTTGTTACGGAATCTTTGCAATAAGTCTCGTCTGTCGGCTGTGAGTTGTCTAGACGAGAAGGCGAGTTATCGCACGTGCTCATCACGCGATCAATGCGGCTTTTGCCACAATGCAATGTTCATCCATATGGAAATATACAGGAGTCATTCATCTCCACGTCTCTTGAATATTTGTCCAGTCCGAGTCTTCAATTTTTATTGCATATCCAGGACCCTTGTTGTCCAAACATACAAAAACTTTGTTTGGATAGATAGTTGTCAATGTGGATTTCGAGATATTTGAATAAGAATAGACTACTCCCGAAGGTAGCATTTTGGGATTAGATTTGTCACAGTCGTTCCGCGCAAATTCGCGCCAGTTGTTAATAGTTAGGGTAAATATCTGAACGTGCAATAACTTGTGTTCAATATAAGGTAAAACAATGCTATGGGAACACACGTGACTGTAATCATCGACTAATGTTATATTACTCAAACAACTCAGAGTGTCATTAACTGGGAACGACTGTTTTGTATCTAATGGTCTGCAGACAATTTTTATTCATATCTGTATTAACAAAACGATTCTCCCGAACAGGAGTATCTTAGAATTCTCCCAAACAGAGGCATCTCCTGGACTGTTAATTGGCTTCCTGAACCCGTAGAATTCCATTAAAATCAAATCAAAATCAGAAAATATGGGGAAAAAAATTCGGACATAGAGGTGGTTGGCGAAAGTGACCAAAAAAAAATTGTAGTTCCATACATCGTGTTTGAATTTTTCACCAATGAGAAATCAGATTGATCTAATTAGCAAGGTATTAGACGTTATGAAGTGAGAAAAAGTATTCAGAGAATAAAAATAGAACAATATTCTTTCACGTGACCTAGGACTACTGAGACTGTCTGGATAAAGTTCCCAGCCATCTTATAGTGAAGAGATCATTACTTAGGTGGAAGAGACACTTACTGGAAAAACAAACAAGTCAACTATTCTCTTGAAGATCAATAATGAATATTCCGAAATTCAAAACGCTTCCGAAGCAAAGTGCATTCAACAAATTTATTTAAGTTTGCGTTGCTGAAGAACGATACTACTAGGGTCGTTTGCAGTGACGTAGCTATGGGGGGCGTGGGGGCGCGCGCCCCCATTGAAGTCGGTCTTTCCCCCTCCCCCACCTCATGCGCCACCCCACCCCACTGAGAATTTGAGTGTCTGTTCTTTTTCCATATGTGAAGAAAATTCACCAGTCCTCTTTCAATACATGTTGCGCATGTGAACACGAAGAGGGCAAATTTCAACATCAGTATTCTGAAGAAGAAAAAAATCCAGCGCTACGCGCGAATAATGTATCTGTTTCTGTCCGCGGTGTTCTCATGAGTCATCACTGCGCAAAAGATGGAACTGCCTAAAATTTAAGTATATCATTATAATCCAGGACGTGCAGATTCCAACTTTGGGCAAGAGTTGTATATGTTTGTAGAATACAGTGCACTGAGGCAGTAGGCCTTGGGTATGTTGGGGGAGTGAATCCAATGACTGTAGTTAGCTGGAACCGCCACTCCCATGGGTTATATGAGCAAAGTCAAGGAAATGGGCTGTTAAGTAGGTAGGCTGCGAGTATGTGTTCCGAGAAAAATTCAAGCAAAATATCGACCAAAGAATGGGTGGAACACTGAACTAGTTCATTTCATTTCATTTCATTCATTCATTTGTTTGATCGCAAAATGAACATATATACATATTATATAGAATGAATAATTACTCTAAATAAATACCAAGGGGAACCAGGAATTGTGCATATATGAACAAATGCGATAGTTGAATAGGGGAAAAGACTGGAAGCCTGAATTTGAAACCAAGCAGCCTGATTTTTCAGCGAGCTTTGCGCGCAGTCGATTCCTTTATACGCATCAACTGCGGACAACGCTCCGGGATTCGGGGAGTAATGGCAGGGCGGGTCCCATACGCTTATATGTATACACATGAACATGACTCCAGCGCAACTAACTTTATCATGTGGAAGAACAGATTAGAGAGGGCAATGTTCTTCCCATACACTGGCGTATCCAGGACATAAAATTATGCACACCAAATTTGTTGGCCCTCTTGATGATATATCGAAAAGTTGGTTAGATTAGATCATATTACTGCATTAACTGCAAGAATCAGATTTCGAGCAAAGTCCACGCACACGAATCATTTATGACGCACAATGAATAACAACTTCGTATTTCGACCGAGTAGAGCTGTATGTAGACTACAAGGGTTTTGCTACGGGACCATACTAATCGCGCCGTGTTTGAAGTTATTTTCCTGTAAAACGGCTTGGTAGTCTATACACATCTGCACATGTCTCCGTAATGTAGGCCGTAACGATATTGGGCGCGGCCTACAGTACATGGTAAAATCGCATACAAGAAGGGCGCCTCGAACATTCCTTGGAACCAGCTCAAGAAAAGGATAATATACTCACGATTTTTAGAAAGGGGAAAGGAAGCGCGGAGACTAGAAGGCCCAGAAGGCCTGGGTGGTGAAAGCACTACCGCCTCTCAGGCTTCCAGAATACGTTTTGACTGTTGACAAAGTGATATCGCAAATTTGACCGAGGAAGCAGCTCGTGATATGCTAATAAGCCCCGTAACCCCACCCCTGGCATGGTCTTCCTTCAGCGCGGTCCCTGGTTTCAGTGTGCTAGATTTCATCAACGACCGGAGTTACTGAGATAGTGGGATCATGCAGGTGAAACGCAAAATAATTTCCGAAGCGGACTGGATGTTTAGGTGTGCTATATGCACCCAGTTACATCAACGCCTGCCTGCAAATGCCAAAGATTTCAGTGAAATGGCTTACTTAAAATCAGACTAGGTGGAAGCACAAAATAATTTTTGGAACGGAATAGGTGTTTCGGTGTGCTATATCGCACTAAATTGCATTAACAGCTGCCTGGAAATGAAATTGTTCCACAAGATACTATGAGATAATATGAAGTTGAGCTGGGACAAAGCAAAAGTGGAAGAATTAACTGAAATATTTAGCCTCCTGATTGCACATCTCTTCTTGGGGAAATTTTTTTTTCCCCAAAAATGTGGCAGAACTAACTTGCTGAAATTTCCCGGCTTGCTCCGTTCCAACCTGTGGTGGCGCTCCGCTTAAGGTGACATGGCGTCCCCTAGAAATGGTCTAGCGCCCCCCCCCCCCCCCCCCCCCACTCGAAAATTCATAGCTACGCCACTGGTCGTTAGTTACCTAGGATCAACAAGCAGAACTCCAGTGTGTTATTCTGATGAATATATCCCAACTTAAAAGTCAGTGGAATTATGGAACTTTACTTCTGAGAGCATGATTCCTGTTGGTTAGTATATTAGTAATTTTCAACCATCCAGATGACTTTCAGTCATTGTATAAGCAGAAACGATGAATGACTATGTCAACAGAAGATGTTCAGAAATGTATAGATGAAAAAAACATTAAAAAATCCAACAGGAAATATAACACTCGCACTTTCTGCTATAAATGGTCAAAAACATCAGACTGTCTGCAATTGCTCTGTAATCTTTATGGTATGAAATGCGATCTGTTCATCTATATGTAATTCAACCGCAAGCCGCTGCAACGTGAGTTTATATTTCCACAGACCTAATTCAGAAATATATCAAGCTGCGGTTTTCGAATCACAATCATGGAAACATCAAGGAGCAGCGTCAACGGAACGGGGTTAGCAGAGAAGGTACACCACGTGGGTTTCAAACCTACGTCTGGATGAGCATTTGGGTATACTCAGTCGGAAAGGAAAGGTCTCTCCAATTGCTAAAGTTGTTACCACTCATAATACATCATTTAAAATGAGAAACTCCCAAAAGGTCGCCGATGCAATTATATATATATACTGTCTATCTTTTCCACTTGGTTTCTGATTTGAATAAATTATTTTCCAGGTTTTCGATCGTGCCCCGCGTCAGTCCTAGTATAAAGACAGGCGTCCTAATACTGGTGTGCTGCAGCTACGACAGAAGTTCCAGGTGTCCTTCCCCGAAGGCGTAGGACCCGGCAGTATTCCGGATGAGGACGTACTTCGGTGGTTCGGTTGTCCCTCCGACCGAGATCAGATTTGTCCACTGAGCCGAGACATAACCAATAAATAGCCGGTGTATTGGGTTTGTCGTTTAATAGTAGAACCACGGGAAATGCCAGTTCGGAAATTTTTAGTTAGTATCGAATTCTTATTGGTGGGGGTGGTATTTTTTCAACGATGGGGTGACGGATTTGGGTGACAAAATGGAAAATTTCTGCATTTCTTTAGTTCGCACAGTAAGATTATGGGTTTACAAAAATTGGATTGCTAAGTGTCACTATCAATATACTGTGATATTGGCAATTTTAATAAATCTAGGTTTTCGGCGTACTGCAGAATGTTGCTGTCTGCCTGACGAGAGACCTCTCTTTCGTCCAAGATGGTATAGGCAAAGACTATTATATCTGATGAAGCGACATTCTCGAAGAAAAACAAACTTTCGGGACAATAACAGTGTTACGGCCCTTTTTGTGAGTGATCAAAATGCGAACAACTGCGTCCAAAAATGCGGGAATAGATCAGTCTCAAATTCAACACTTTGGGAGGGGTTCCAATTTGAAACCTGACCGCTGAATGACGGAGGAAGTTCCCGCTGCTCGCACTCTTAGACGAAAGTTGGAAACCAAATGGCGCTCATTCAAACTAACAGTTGATTGGGTGGTGTATGAAGCACCAAATGAGTTGTCAAAGAACGGAAGCAAAAACTGTCGTACTACTCCAATGAAGTCGCTATACAGCGAAGTGCTCTAAACTTGTGTGACACACAAAGCTCACAAACAGTACTGACACTGATCCAAATGAGCTCGATGTTCCTGGATGTTTTAATGGTCAATTGCAGCCCTGGTCCTGTTTACTAATGAATAATAATAAATAAAATAGGACATCTATTATAGCGCCTTTTCGAGAGGATACAAGGCGCTGTGAACACCTCATGCGTCTTCGAAAGCTGCTGAATCAAGTTGCACGTCTTTTTACTCTTTTTTTTACTCTTCAAGTCTCAATGCGTGATCATATAATCCGTCCTAAAAGAATTAAATTGCCTCCTCGTTTGGGGTTTCTTGAAAGCAGAAGTAACGATGAGAGGTAAGTATTTCCTTGGCACGAAAAAGGGAACCCAACTTACTGGAAGCATTGCTTGCGATAGACTTGATATGAGAGTTTGAAGACATGTTACTGGTAATATCCATACCAAGAATTTTAAGTGAAGCAGACAGCGGGAGGCCCTGATCAGCCATGAAAGTAACAACGGCGTCGGAATCGCGCCGTCAAAACAGGAAGGTTTGGGGCTTTATTTTGATAGAAAGTAACCAGATTAGAAGTACCCTACTCCAAAATAGAATTCCAAGTCATTGTTCAACTGGCTGGCAACGAGAGAGCGATTATGAACAAACTCATTCCGTTTCTGGGGTCGAGGAAAGCAGAGTGAATGATGAAGGCTGGAGTCATCAGCGAAGGAATGGATACGATATGTGGTAGAGCTAGAAGGTCATTGATGACGATGAGGAGGAGTGTATGAGAGAGGACACAACTTTGAGAAACACCAGCATCGGGAAAGTTTCAGGAAGGGCCCCGTCAACACGAACAGAGATGGATGATCCAGTGAGAAAACTAGTGGCCCATGAGGTGAGACTAGGACCAAGCCAAAAGCAGGCAATTTAACGAAAAATAATTTAACGGAATCAATAATTGGATATCAGGCCTGTCTAATAATCGTGTTTTCTTTGAATAATTCATGTTAATTTCAGACTTTCAGACAAATATTATAGGAAAAATGGCAGTGACATCTATATAGCGCCTGTTGAGAGGATATGGCGCTGTGAACAACTCATGCGTCTTCAAAAGCTGCTGAATCAAGTTGCACGTCTCCTTACTAACTCTTCAAGTCTCAATGCGTGATCATATAATCCGTCCTAAAAGAATTAAATTGCCTTCTCGTTCAACATAGAAATTAGGTTTAAGATGCTGAGTAGTTTTCTGTTTCTTGTAAAGCGCTAATGACATACTCAAATTCAGAGGGGCGTTATTTAAAATGTTAAGTATTATTATATCAATACTATTATTAATATTATCATTATGTAATGGCCTCCTGCTCGAAGTGTAACAACGAGGAGGTTCTCTTCAGATATTTTGACTTTCAAAATAAAAACAACTTGAGGTAATTATCACCACGACCTATAGAGATGTGTTTCGTATTTATACAGGCCCATATTTCAACTGCTCAGTCGTTGTTGATGATGTTCTATGTGGTCTTGTAAGGGACCAAAATTATTCCTTTTTTCCTCTTAACAAAGTGACCTGAGGAGGGGCACACCCATATTGCCCCCGAAAGAGGGGGGAACACCAAGCACAAACCAGTGAATAAGAGAGAGAGAGGAAAGATCCCGCCTATTAATTATGCACTCCAATATTTAGAGATTATAAGATGAGAAATAATCTTGAGGAAGGGAATTCCATGCACTTTCTAGAAGTTCGGAGGAACACTGACATAAACGTAACGGGGAAGGAAAAAAAAAAGAATCTACCGGTGGAAGGAGGCTGAAGAGTAGCAGCGAGACGGTCGTCATTGATGAGGCAAATAGCTTTTCTCTGTATACTATCCAGGTCACCGAGGTCCGATAGAAAAAGCCTACCCCAAATATGGCACCCATGTTCCATGTTGGAGCGACTTTGGGTTTTTTTTTTAAAGCAGAAGTAACGATGAGAGGTAAAGTATTTCCTTGGCACGAAAAAGGGGAACCCAACTTTTTGGAAGCATTGGTTGCGATAGACTTGATATGAGAGTTTAAAGACATGTTACTGGTGATATCCATACCAAGAATTTTAGGTGAAGCAGACTGCGCGAGGCCCTGATCAGCCATGGAAAGTAGCAGTGCGTCGGAATCGCGCCGTCCATAAATAGGCAGGTTTGGGGCTTCATTTTGATAGAAAGTAACAGATCAGAAGTACCCTACTCCAAAATAGAATTCCAAGTCATTGTTCAACTGGTTGGCGACAAGAGAGCGATTATGAACAAATTTCATTTATTTCGTTTCGGGCGTCGAGGAAACAGAGTGAATGATGGAGGCTGGAGTCATCAGCGAAGGAATGGATACGATATGTGGTAGAGCTAGAAGGTCATTGATGACGATGAGGAGAAGTGTAGGAAAGTAGGGAAAGTTTCACGAACAGAGATGGATGATCCAGTGAGAAAACTAGTGGTCCATGAGATGAGACTAGGACCCAAACAAAAAGCAGGCAATTTAACGAAATTAATTTAACGGAATTATAATTGGATATCAGGCCTGTGTAATAATCGTGTTTCCATTGAATAATTCATGTAAATTGTAGACTTTCAGACAATATTATTAGAAAAATGGCAGTGAGTGTGGTGATATTCCGATGCTATCGATACTTGTGGACTTCTTTATAGAAATGTCACCTTCCCCCACCTCTCCAACTCCTCTCTGAATGATTCGCAAACGCCGCTGCAGTCCGGAATGCCCTTCCTCTCGAAGTTCGAATGGCCGACCCCACAGCTGACTCCCAGACATTGCTCAAACTTATTGTTTAAGCATGCATTCAATTTGTAATTTTGTTGGTTTTCGTATTGTTCTGTCGTCACTTACACATCGCCATGAGCGTCCTCGTGACGGATACCTGGAAAAAGAAAAAATCAGGAAAGAATAATATCTGAGTGCTTATATAGCGCCTTTTCACCGAAGTGCTCCAAGCGCTTCACAGATATTACCCTGTTCATAGGAAACTGGTACGCACTCCGACAACCCGGAGAGTGTGTGGCAGCAGCTAACACAGCGTCGGTTGTACTCATTTAGCACCTGATAGAGAGGGGCATGGAGATGGAATGCCTTGCCCAAGGACACCACGGAAAAGCTGATCGTTCTGGGGATTTCGAACTCACAATCTTCCGATCAACAGTCTGAAGTTCTACGGACTGAGCTAATCCAATCTCCACATCAGAATGAATGGAATACCCTAATATTGGACTATAATTAACTCATGATCAGAAAAATCGTGGCAACACCAATTATACAACAGGGCTAGGTTAATGTGAAATTTGAAAACTCTAGAATATTCCTTCTTATCCGATGGGAGTTCGCTCACTCAATACTGGGTTCATATAGGAGGGAGGGGGGTATGATGCCTAGAATATGGCCGGACATCGGCTCTGACAAATCCACTAAGGGGAGGGGGGGGGGGTGGTGGGACGCCGAGCGAACAACGTTAAAGAGGGCCCCCTAGCACTCTCGGCCGAATGCCCTCGCCACGGGCATGACGTCACCCCATTCTCGCTCCACCGATTCCCAACTTGAGTCCTCGGTAACGGGAGAGCGTGAGCAATCTCCAACCAAGAACAATTACAATGTGAAAATGTGGTTGATTCTCAATCAATAACCTGGAAATCAGAGAGATTTGGTCACATAGTTGTGTGTGTCTGCACCTTGTCTACACCAAACGCCTCATTCCCATTCCAGGTGCCTTGGGGCTAACAAATGTAGCTGATATCAATTCGAGCAACATATTTTCTTATGTATTTCCTATGTATTCCATTAATAGAACTAGCTTGTGCACGACTCAAAGGTGGCACACTGTCCTCTCACAAAACCTCCCAAATAATGAACAGTGCCTTTTGTCTGCAGAAGTTTGATAAAAACTCCCACACGATATTGCAGCAGATTGCTTTGGAATTTGTAAAGATGAAAAGTGCGCATCTCATACCCAGCCACAAGCCAAAAATATGAGGGTTTTTTTTTTAAACTAATTTCCGTTTTGGTGTTTTTTCACAATTAACTGGCAATATCGACGTCGTAGCACGTAAGGAATAAACTGTATATTATATTAGAATGCCGTTTGCATGAAAATTCACCAAAATATCGTCTCGCGGTATATCGAACATTTGCAACTGACATTCCATAATGACGATTAACCGTATCGTCATCGGATTTCACCGAGAAGGTTTTTCGACGTGACGTCTTTCAAACGACACCACTGATTGTTGACCATCTGCTACCAGACGACAAAGCCTCTTCAAATATTGGCTCGACCACCTGATTTGATTTGATTTGATTTCTGCGGGTTCGGGAAGCCAACCAAGGCTCATCTAGGAACCCTGGCCGTATTGATCGTGACTCGACTAGTGCATTCTTCAAGCGCTAACCGTGCATGTGGTGGATAATTATGCGAACACTTGTTATACGATTGTAGTAGCTTCATTGCGCCAGCCGTCCATCTTTTGCAATGCATCGTGGTATTGTCTAATACCAATCCTCACAAATTGACCTTAAATCGTGAAACACATTCAGTTGTTTACCCTCTCTCTTTGAATTTGTCAGCGATATTTCCCGACGCATACCTCTGTTGCTTCATAATATTCACCTCACGTCACAGTGTGATATTCTGGGACATCTTTAGTGAGTGTTACTCTATTTCATAACATACCGGTACTAGAAACCACTTTTCCTTATACATTCACGGAAGCACAAAAAACAACATAATTAAATCGAAAATACAACTCGACTGCGTCTGACAGAACATCATCTAGGACCTAGGACTCTGGTATTCTTTCGAAATGCGAATCACGTTATCCATTTTACATGTCACCACTACTGTTAATGTAGCGGCGCCCCAGGGCAAAGCAACGACTCCACGCTGACTTCACTCCTGCAAAGGCGTTTCAGTACGATTTGGTGGAAACGGACAATTTCTCACGCGCGTGGCAGGATTTTCTGTATAATAGTTATTTTTATCCCAAATTCCGAAAGAAAATTCTTAAATTTCCAATCACCACATCCTCCGAGCGCCAAACATGGTAGGAAAATCAAGCGAACACTTGTTATACGATTGTAGTAGTTACATTGCGCCACCAATGCAATACATCGTGGGAATATCTAACATCAATCCTTACAATTGACAGTGAATCAAAATTGAAGTGGCTGCATACCATACGGCATTAATGAAATATGATGATATTTCAGAAATGTTTAGTGGACACTATAGATCCATAATGAATAAAGTTTAGGCGAACAATTCAGTAGATGTGCGCGCGTGAAGTGTGTGTATGTGTGTGTGTGTGTGTGTGTCGCATGTTTGAGTAACAATATAGTCGCTATTTGTAAGTAAGACGTGCAATTGACACTGGTGATAACACTACTTGTATTTTTTTTTTAAACGATACCCTCCAGTTCACCTGCTTTAACCTTTCAATGAACACCTGCGAAGGAAAATAGGAAGAGAAGGAAAAGGAAATGTTTCCTCCCAGTTTTTATCATATTCCTTCAACAACCGTTGGTTCATCTTTTCTTTATTCAAAGACTGGTATGTTTCCTTCCCGATTCCAGATAAACTGATTGAAAGGTGAACGATCGGTCAACAGAAAAATTATTCAGAAGAAAATTATTAAGGTTTCATTCATTTTAGTCTGACTGCATATTAGGCCTTTATACAGCTATGTCACCCTTTTTCGTTTTGCTATTTCTTTTTATTTGTCCTATGTCTACACAATTCAAGAACATTGTGTGTATCTTTTTCTAGTACTCATGTTTGCTATCGTCTGCGTATCCCGACACATCAAGTCTAAGATACCCCGATTCACGCGAGTAAAAATATGAACCAGAAAGCCAAACAGCTCAGTGAGTCCTTGCCCCATTTCAGGTAACCTTCTAATACGAAGACAAATGTGAAATTGTACCAACTCATTATGGGCAACATATGATATTTCTATCAACATTCCAATTTTTCACTAGAAATGACAGCATCCTGACAAAACAATAGGGTTCCTTCACTTGATGAGAAACCACACACTGTCTTTCAACTTGAACTCGAGGATCACGTGGAAGACGCTGTTCCTTTTTCGTGGATTCGGTCACACGCCCCCTCTCTCAGTACTTACCGAGTGCCATTCACTTCGAGTCATATCAGGCAAGGAGTCATCGCTACTTGCATAGCTGATGCGACAGCTCTCTCACTGACTTATTTAATTATTGCCAGCGGAGCGATCTCTTGCATTCTTGCAGCTCGTTCAGGCACAGGACAGCTGTTTCATCAACTGACAACGTTTGCGAATGGATTTTTATATTGAGATAGGGTTTTATCCGCTCTGTGAAACACTACAACTGCGACGTCGTCGCTCCACGGTCATGGAGATCAATTCCACCCTGCGACCACCGGGGCCATGGCCTCTCCCTACAACTATGGAGGGTCTAGCCGTGACCACGGAAATTACTACGGAACTAGGCTTTACCTCGACCTGGGTAACAATTGAGTAACGGCGGGTTCTGTCCGCTAGCAATTTTGATCATCTGGACTTTCATTGGCAATATGTTGGTTTTAATCGCAGTATATCGGGAGAAGACTCTCAAATCGATGGCCAATTACGTCATCGCAAGTTTGGCCACAGCGGACCTCTTGCTTTCCGTTCTGGTGATGCCATTGAGCCTTTATTATCTGGTAAGTCTAACTTAATACAGAATAGTCCGGTTACGTAACAAGTGTTCTAACAAGAGCTACGGTACCTACGGTCGGCATAATATGAGAAAAAAAAAACTGTCACTTTTGACCGCCTGATGTATTGCGGAGCAAACGCTCTCACTCGTGCCCATGGTGTAGGTCAACCAGACCAATAATATAGATATTCATATTTGTCTAGAATTAAATGATTTGAAGTATGACTAATAATGACTATGCCATAATGATACATCACAGTGATTTCCACTGTCGAAAATTCTGCGTCTAACACAATGAACTCTGAAATAATTGTTTCAGTTTGCTGTGAAATTGGAAACTTCTGAAAATGGCAGCGATCCGTGGTTATGAACATTGCTAATTTGGGTTGCCAAAATTCCATAAACACGAAATGCTTTCGATTTTTTTTTTTCAAAGTTCCTGATCGTAGCGGCATAATGTTTTTTTTTTTTTTTTTTTTTTAAATCAAAGTTTCAACAACATCAACAAAATAATTCAAGATGTTTTAGTTGAATGTTTTAACCGAAATATTTTGGAAATGAATACAAAATTCAACGTAAAAGTTTCAAGAATGTTGGAAAAGATGGCTGATTCGGGGTGCGTGCACTCATAGACACTACCTTAACGTGTACTGAGGAGAGACTGGAGCACTGCATTGGTCCGATAGAGATATTTCTACACTATTATGTCTATAATCACAATACATTGCTAAGTTTTTTTCAGGTCTGAAACACTTGTTCCCCAGATAGGCACAAAGATGAGTGCTGTGAATCTTTCAAAGATTTGCTTTTGATATTCTTGTATTCAACTGGACCATTTGGATACAGCAAATGATCCATGTAACATTAAACGACTTGGAATTCCTTTACTATCACCTCCTTCCGTTGTGATGTGTTTCTAAGGAGACCCAACTCAACTTGGGATTTGCACCATAGAAATACTGTTATCGCAGTCAAACATTTAGAAATGTAGAGCGCAAACACTAACACATTCTAGACAGGTCAGTTTGAAATTTTGTTCCCCGGTGAGGTTAACTTGTTTACATTATGTTCAAGTTATCAAGATTGACTGTAATGTCCCCCAGGATTTAGATGTTAATGCAGTACAAGATTCTAAAAGTTAACTGGCTCGCCATCAGTTGAAGTGCGCCTGCACCAATAAAGTGTTGCTTGATTGAAATTATTGTTCGGAGGTGTACCTTAATTAGCCCACTTGGAATACCGATTGGTTGACCAATCTTATCGTATAGAATCGATTCTGGTTTTTGTTAGTGTTAATTCCTAACACTTACGAATAATTATAACTAATTACCTATTCCCTCCTGTTAAATCGATAATGTTCAATTCCCTTCTAATCAATTCGGAAGGGATTAGGGTTAGCGTTATCCAATAAAGGAAATTATTGTTCGGAGGTGTGCGTCGGCCCACTCGGAATACCATCAGCCTGATAACATAGTTGCAATGAGTCACACAACAATAGCAGTGAATATACCTTTGTTCAGGTAGAATTATTACCAGTATTCAAGTATAAATCAACTGAAGCTAAATGCCTGAAACAAGAGTACAGATAAGATGAACACATTCTCGGAAGGGGAAGGCATTAAAAGTGACTCCATGAATTTGAACACCAGTGTGTGCCAAAATTAATTTTAAAAAATCTGTAATTCTCTCTGCGGTAGTTAGAAAGTAACCTCAAGAGGGTATACGTTTGCCAAATCATCGATGAAGGAGGACAATTGTCACGGTTCCCAGAATGAATAAAACCGTGTAGAAATACCTTCCATTCAGATACCCTTGCAGCTTCATGACATTCCAACAGATTCTAAAAATTCACTTCATGTTCGATTTTTTTATTGTTCCTGAGTGTAGGACTCGTTGTTTCGACAAAACAATTGAAACGTTTTTATGCGAGAAAAGAATAATGAGTTGATGCTCTTAGTTGAAGTGACTCAATCCCGGTGTGGTCGTTAGTCTATTTCATTTAAAGGGCTCAAAGGTCAAATCGAACATTATAACATACATTAGCTAAATCAGTTGCATTGTACAGTATAGCTGTGCTAATTCCGCCCTTACCCTCTCTATTCATCGTCGACAAAATTTAAAAATGGCATTATCAGATTGTAGAACGTACACACCACTAGCATTAACATAACATAATCTCATTTAAATGGAATGTAACGACAGTGGAATTTAACAAAGAAAGCACATAAATGACGTGAACGTTCATCGAAATATATCTTACATTCAATGTTGACAGTGTTGGCACAAAACACCTCTATGTAGATCCAAAGTTCGGAATGGACAGGTGCATGTGACGTGTTATTGCATGTGGAGTTATTAATTGTTCCATCGATCAATGTAGGATATACTCTGACCGGAATTCTCGCTCTGAGGACTAGGAAATTGAAATGCAATCGTCTGTAGGCTGAATAATCTCGGTACTTCGGCTGGGCGTCTTTCATTCGGAAACTGGGAAGTGCATGCGTGCCTTTTGAGGCACTGCCCCATTCTGTGCCCTGGTCGAGTTTCGACAAACTTACCCGTGTCCATAGGAAATCAGTGAGAACTAATGATGTTAACGATGAGCAGTATAGGGTATTAGGATTAGGACACCTTATTATGATACAATTCATTGACTATCGTCTGATAAACATGATAGGACCACTGCCATTAGTTGAGATAATGCGGCTACGATGCTCCAGTCGTCGGGTCACGGAAGATATTGATCGCAAGAAATGAAATGGTTCAAAGATCTGTCTGGAACTGTCACCCAGATTGGAGATTTATTCAAGTTGGTTGGTTGATAAAAAGAAAGGGAAGTATGACTCGCTCAGTTAGCATGCATTATAGGCATCTTGTGTCATTGAGAGAAATAGCTTCATTATACCATTTGCAGGTTCAGTAGTGGTGTCATTCCCGTTAAGTTTACAACGAAAGGTGTAGAAACGTTCTACTGGGATTGGATGCAATCATAATTTGACGTTTCACTGAGTTTCGGTTCCGAATAGTATCTTTATATTGTTCACTGAATTCTAACTAGCACAATATACGCACAAACACATACACACACTAATACATCAGCACATTACATGATAGATTCCGTCTAGCACATGGCCGAGTTGCCCCGATCAGTTACACACTTTCTTGGTTCTCTTTCCTGGTACTACTAGACCGAGCACGCGTCGGATGGAAATCGGACAATTTACTCAATATCTGAATTGCTGTGATATATGTTTAAATATGTTTTCTCACCGCGAATGTTCTATTCATCATAATTCTAGAATATCTAGAAAGATGTTTCGTCTTGTGGTTTGGTCGGCAAGGTGATCACAAAACTCTAAATTACCCAACGTAAATACAACCAAAATGCAGCCAAAAATGTATCTCTCTATTTGCGTCTCTATTGCTATTATGGGTCAGTGTGGGCAACATGACAAATGCCTATTAAAAAAATCGTAATGAATACACTAAATCAACCTGATCAACAGAGCAGGCACTTGTGGTCAATATC
Organism: Sclerodactyla briareus; assembly: GCA_026419785.1. Taxonomy (NCBI): domain Eukaryota; kingdom Metazoa; phylum Echinodermata; class Holothuroidea; order Dendrochirotida; family Sclerodactylidae; genus Sclerodactyla; species Sclerodactyla briareus. The sequence continues at coordinate 459,469 of JAODTK010005745.1, read as the reverse complement.
TGCAATATGTGCGATGTCAATATGCTCAAAAATAAATACACTTCAAATAGATCAACTAAATATATAGACAATCCGCACACACTCCAGTGCGTAGTCTAAATAGTGTGAAATTACGCAAGGAATGAATGTCTGGTTTTATTGATTTGAATGCGATAGCGAAGATTCAGAGTGACCGAGGAATTAATTTAACTATTCCTGCTGAAGAGAAAATCGCCTGTTCGCCAAAACATTGTAACATGCGTGAATTAAAAGCCAGGTGTCAAGTTATTCCAAACTGAGGCATGGTTGCTGACCCAAACGTAGCAAAATTCCAAGTATACGTCTAGCTCCGTTCGCCTGAGGAAAGATTAGTAATAGATTAGGTCAATTTGAGCGATCTCCCAAAGAATATTAGTCAACTCGCCCATGATTGTATATTCCCATATTGATTACTGTGTGCGATTGCGAGTTCGGGCTTGTGGACTCTGTATCCGACTATCTATGCAGGCATGTACTCTGGGGCGATTTAGAGCAGATGGTGAATATCCAGAGGACATTTTCTGCACTGAAGTGGGCAACAACCATCACTTTCATGACTGGAAAGTGACCTCCTGGGACTACATCAAAGTACCATTCTGAATTCTGAGCGAAATTCTGAGCGAAATCCTGAGCGCCTAAACAGCAGAACAAAAGAACGTTCTGTGCATATATAGCATGACTAAGATTGAACTTGAGTGCTATATAACACGAAACGAGGAATGAGAACGACATCTCTGGATAAGACAACGCTTTATATATCCTAAGCAGGAAAAGCCTTGAGACATCATGGCGAAATTCAAGCTTAAGCCGTGCAGGCATGCAAAGTGCAAAGTGCACAACAGGATCGGAAGTGTCTTGTCAAAAGTACGATAATGTACTCAAGATGATAAACATGCCCACCAAATAAGAGAGAATAGAAAAGGTGCATAGGGAGACCTTCAGTGAGGGGAAGTCAATTTGATCAGCGAAAAATAACAACATTTTACAAATTTGTGCTGTATTGAAGTGGTCCCCACTGGTAAACGTACCATGGTTGTGATTCGAAGCCTACTAAAGCAAAGTAATAAAGCACTCAGACTATCACCCCTGGTTTAGGAGGAATCAGCGACGTCATATCAGAGAACACTGAGTGCTGTATGTGTGCCGTAAGTTGTGGCAAGTGCTAGTCTCGTTTCAACTCTTCAGTCAATCATTCACAGAAAACCGATAAAGTCATCTATGAATACCGGTTGAATGTCGCAACAAATATAAATTTCGCCATCTGGCCCAAGGATCGCAGGTATATTTTCATTAATCCGTTTTTGTACATGAAGATTCGACAAAAAGGTCAGGTAACGGGTATTTATTTATTTATTTACGTCTTGTTTTAAGAGTGAACAGGTGTCAAATGATGACGTCAATGTATATCATTAACAGCGAAGCGCCACAACTTTGCTCTTTCACGTAACTGCCTTCACAGTTATTTGTTGAGCAACATGGTGATATGGAAAGTGTTACAGGCCCCAGCAGTATATAAACGAAGAATTATTAACGCAACTCTCCATCCAAAGTGTGATGGGATTTACACTCCATTAAGAGTGTAACACTTCTAAAGTTGGTGTCACGGAGTGATTGACGACGTCAGTATTGCGTAGTTCTTAATAAGGAATATACTACTAGGTGTGACACCTACCAGGGCAACCAGCCGAGACGTGAATTTAAGCTCAATAACGGACAAGGGAACAAATTCTGGTAATCAGTAGAGCTTTGAATACAACCCGAAAATTGATAAATTGACGAAATTAGCGACATGAAGATGTTCGAATATGGGGAATAAATTGCCGTCTTAAGAACAATACCAGTTTCTTAACAATACTTACAATTTGACACGAGTGGTAACCAAGAGGCAGATCGTTGGGTCTTCACTTCATGGATCAATTAGGACTAAGATCCAGTTATTTTGGAATCTCGAACAGAGCTGCGTGTCGTCCAGGTGTTGGGCGATAGCATGGACGTGGACTGAGAAGAAATGAGATGATGTGGTCCTACTATTGATGGTAAAACTTTTTTCAATAGCTAAGGTTAGAGATCAGCAGACGGGCTCATACTATAGCTCTCCTGTAGGTAAAATAATAATCTCATGCATGAAAAATCCAATCCGCAGGGGACCATGACCCCGTTTATATCAACTGCAGTTTGGGCGTGCACGTGCATTCACAATTACGAATTCTTTTATGTCTATGGATTTCCTAGCAGGAAAGAGAAAACAACCACTCCAAATTCTCCGACCTGGTAGTATGTGCTACTGACATATCAAGTCGGCAGATAACCGATTTCAAATTTGTTAACAATTGCCGTTATCGTCTTGATATATGTTGTTGTCGATGTATTGCAGCTGTCGCGTAAGTCAGTAAGCTGTGGCTGCTAAGCGGCGCGGCGTGGCGTGGCATCAGTGACACCTGGCGAAGCAAACATAGCGACTTCGAGTTCCAGCAGTCATCGACGCTTTTTCCTAGGTGGCTGTATGATCGCAGTTTCGTGGGCGAGGTCTTGTTCTTAGTATTGGTATGCTGGGTGGGTGTCTAGGTTGTTGTTTTTTCCAGAATAGTGATTACATTTCAGGACATTGTACCATCGGTCACTGATAAGCAGTCACGTTGGGCACGAATCTGGAAACCGCCAACTCCAAATTACGAGGAAGTGGTCGGATCATGGATTTCACTGATCGTTTTTTCCGAAAAGAGAGTGGCGCGGTCTATCGCCAGGGAGCAGTGGGAGTGTGGTGACACCTTGCCGCAATATCATTTGATCACTACTTGAGGAGAGAAGGCGAGGTATTGCTTGTGCTCATCCATGAACGGCCAGGGTTCATCGATGACCTTACATGGTTTGTACTTGGCTCTAACTCGTAAAATCAAAGCAAGTAGTCGATAGAATTGACAACTTCTTCTCTCGTTTCACAGATGTAAAAAGTGTATGTGTTGTTCCGTGGGTTCGAAACGTCTCTACGTACACTTCAAACATCGCGACATAAACATTTTCGCGATATACAACCACGGTCTATGAAGTGAACGCTAAATCAATAGAAGGATGGACATTCAGCTCGATTGAGTGGGCCAATGCCTCTCCCAAAAGCAAATTAATGGGAAGTATAGTTTGGCCAAAAGTTTTGCGGTTTATACCTTAGAGCCCAGACGAATATGTGAGGGAGGGTATGTTGTCAGTGTTCGAAAAACGGGTTCCTCTACGTACACTCAAACATCGTCGACATAAACTTTTCTCGATATACAACCACGGTCTATGAAGTGAACGCTAAATCAATAGATGGATGGACATTCACGATTGATTTGGCCACTGACTCTCCCAAAAGCAAATTAATGGAAGTATAGTTTTGCAAAAGTTGCGTTTACATACACTTATAGCCCAGACGAAATTAGTGAGAGCGATCGTAACTATCTAAAATTTTAACACTATGTTCGATTTTGCTGACAGTATAATTCAAAAGCAAGACTGGCTATTTAACTTGCATTTATTCAAGGCGATATAATCCTCGTTACCCACGAATGAACAGCGCATAAGTCCAATGTCCTAAGACCACTCTCTCTGACCATGTTCGCCTGTTAATAAAATAAATATGACGGAATGTAACACAAGAAAGTAATCCACTTTCTAGGGCGATTCATAAGCATGGCGTGAATCTTGAAAAACAACCTTACGTAATGGATAGTATAGATAGAAGGATGTGAATTCCTGCGAAAGTAGCATGGAAAAACGAATTATGCTGGGGAATTACATTTTCCTAATGTGAAAAATATCAATTTACTGATACGAACGTTTGCTTCGAGAGAAAAACACTATAAGTGCATGCGATGAGACCATAAAAAGGCAGCAGCCGTGCATATTGTCGTGCTTGGCTTTTTAAGGAAGTTTTCAAATAGAATTCATTTCACAGTGATACGCATCCGCAGACGCATTGGGTACATGTGCTTATATCGCCTATTCAGCGTTGGTTGCCTCCTTTATGAATTTTGATTTGTTGACAATATCTATCTTTGCAAACTAAAGAATTAATTCAAACACTAGCCTCCACTCAGTCCACGTAGATTGGCGCTTTCCCATACGCATACGAGCTTTGGAATTCCTGGCTGTAGTCCATGGTATCGGTTTTGGCAGTTAGTAGGTTAACGAAGATGCGTTTATAGATTGAGTGCGGAATATTAAAAAGCTGTCGCATCAGTCAGCTGTAGAAGTTGGTTCTTCTGATATTGAATATCTGGTGGCAGATAGCGTGATTGTTATTAACTTCATTAGAAAATTAGACGTGCTTACATAGAGGATTGCTGGGATTTAGGTTGGTCTCGCAGGCACGTTAACATATTAACCTGAATCCCACTCGGTCGCAGCAATTCCGCTACGATGGAACGTATATAAGGAAAGCAATGTATCAACAACTAATAGTAAACAACGGTGAATGTAATTACAACCGTATAAAGCATAGTATTCGCTTAATGTAATACCAGCCCTGATCTCATTGAATCGAGGTACTATGGATGAAACATCAACATGAATATACCCTTGTAACGCAAAATGTGATGAGCGCGGCTAATGAAAAATCGATGTTGAATGTAGCAATCATATATTTAATCTCTACGTTATTTTGATACGTGTTGCGAACGAGCAGCGAGTGAATTTTTGGATAACATAGTGGTTTTTGTCTGACCCCAGCTGCCTCCGCCGCGTTGTTTCGTACATATCACGCGAACCTTTTGCAGGGTTCTTCACAAAACTGAAGCAACATGCCCACCTGCATACTGAGACTATTGTAATCACGGTGTAATTGCAAAAAGGAGGATAAATACGATGTGATACCTAAGTATAGGGGCCACGGCTAAGGAGACCAAACCATGGTGATTGGATGATGTGGATAAAAACATATCCAGCAGAAAATAATAACCTGCCAATGCCAGTTCAGAATCATCGCACCGTATGGCTAGTTCACCATAGTTAAAAATGTAACTGTTTGAACTTCTTTTTGTTTGAACTTGTACTTTTATGTTAAAGCTAATTGCTCAAAAGATGGAGGTCTCCCGATCGAATATGTAATGGAAATTTGGTTCCACGATGTTATTCTGTCGTATCTGAAGTTTTGCAATCAAACATTTTTTAGAACGAAATTAAATTCATGTACATATGTGTGACTGCTCACAATTGACTAGTAGAAAGAATTCATATTATTAGGAAAAGGTTAATGGCGGCCATTATAGACAATTGGTTACCCGACTACAATGGGATGTGTGGGATTCACAAAGGTCGGCGATTGTACAGCCTCATTCTGTCACCTTGTAACCTTCGCAACAATTACTTCTAGTTTACTTGAATTATTCCACAGACAGCTTGGTGAGCCCCTGCATGTATGTGTGTTACAGGACGATTACAAAATTATATGTGTGGTCACACGAGGTTGTGTTTGTTAGGCAAGAGAATACACAAGCTGGGATAAGCAGCAATTTCCGAAATTGACAAGTTGGTGAAAACGACACTTCACCACACTTTCAGATCACTTACAGGACTGTATATGAAATTTTGTGCATTTCATATGGAGGAACCTGTGTACTTATCAACAATGTATCGCTCCTTGAACCCCCGAAGTCCTCGTTCATGGCCATGTTTGTTACTATCCCGAACAAAGTTGAAAAGTTACGGCTATACGCAGAGAATAACCGTAGCTCATTTCTTAACTAGTTATCAAACTACTGTTCTGAACGTTCTACTTCCAAACGTTTTCTCCTCTCTTACTGCTTTGATTATCAATTTATTACTCTTTTGTAAACCGCCTGGCGCAGTAATTTCTGTTTTTGATTCAGCGCTTTATTATTATTATATTATTATAGTTGTATCATTATTATTATTAACTGGTATGCTTCATCATCATCATCCTGTTTTACGTCCGAATTAATCCGCCGCCTGAGGGTACGATGGTTTTTGGCAGCTCTCACAGCTTTCCTCCAAAGCTGTGCGCGTCCAGTGGGAGGGTGGATATGTCCGGTTATCTGATAACCCAGTTTCAGCCAACTCAGCTGTCAGTGATCATACAGTGGTTCCCCGCTGAAAACTGTATTGCACAGAACAACCAATCCCGTCAGGGTAATCCTTGTTTTTACAAATAATTTCCCCGCCGAGAATGTGTTATTTTGAGCAAAGCTGTACTCCGGGTCAACTCATTTTCCCCGGCATGGGGGGATCTTCAGGGTTTAAGTGCGTACAGATTACTGAGGCCTGTGGTGGATTAAGTTATTGGTCATATCAGTTTTCCGAGAAATTAATCATGGTAGGTAACCGGTTATCCGAAGACTTGTTTTGGGGGTATACGGTAGCTAATAGGGCACTGCGGAATGCAACCGGAACATTCTTGAACATGGGATTGCTTGGGGTATGGGGGAACGAAATTCTTAAACATGACTGGTGAATACCCGGAAAGCGATAGGCAAGCAAGTCATATAAGCAAACCCGCCAGGAATTCGTAGCTTATGATTCTTCCACTCAGTTCTCAGTAAACCAACGTTGGAAACTTACATAGTGTACCAATGTTTTTCCCAACGTTTTATTCGTTTATTCATATACACTTTGGCTAGAACAATATGAGCTAGCATGCTAGACGTACCGCCAATCTCTCACATAATGCACTCAATCCATAGCAACGTGGTGACCACACCCTCTGCCTATAGGTAGGAAGGCTTTTCGTGCACTGATGCATTCTTCCACTTGTCCATAGTATTGTGTCCAGGGCTAAAATACGAAAGACACAACGATTTCTAAAGTATTATTTTTCTTGACTTCTCCAGTGCCTTAACACAGTTTTACCATCGATTGATCAGCGATTTGAGTAGCTTTGTTGATGACCGCTGCTCGTACACGGCTGGCAAATTCTCCAGGGCCTGGTCAAGGTAAATAAATTAGAGAGAGGGTATTCTTCCTCCTCTGATATCGAAATTAGTGTTCCACAGGGAGGCCCACTTTCAGCCCTATATTACAATCTAATACGACGAAATACTTCCAATTCAAACTGCACTGTTGTGAAATACGCTGATGACACATACACATAACAAGATCAGAATGATGTCGAGGCTTCTTCACAAAACTTGTTAGTCATATGATGAGAAGCATTTAATTCTCACCAGAATAAAATGTGAAGAAAGGTGTTTTCGGAAATGTCAATATTAGACACGGAGGGGGTAGTTGGAACAAACAATGAGAAAAAACGTCTTCATGGTTCATTTGTCGAGCGTCTGCCCATATGATTATCTAGGAGGAAGTTGGCACGAATAAACTAACTTCTACTAACCATTTCTCGAACTCAAAGGTTTCAAAGTTACCATAATTGTTTCTACCTTGATGTATTATACATTGCTCCCTATTTTCCTTTTGACACACGGAACAAGGTTTTTTTAAGTAAGGCCATTTTACCACATATTATTTATGCTGTCCCAGTTGGTACCACTTCATACATGCCAAGAAAAGACGGATTGAGAGCTTTCTCAAATTCTGTGCACGATATTACGTCTAAGTACTATGACGTTCTTAAAATAGAGTCGACGTGCATTCAGATATGAATTCGTGAGACTTGCCAAAAACAATTCTGCTGTGGAGATCATCAATCCCCTTTATTCAGCTCTGACATCCCATGTGCAGAAGACAAGTACACTTTAAGAAATCCTGCTATTACTTCTCCGAGCTTCATAATTACACTTTTTAGAAATTATTTCATCTATAAGCGCAACCGTGTTTCAGTGGATTTTTGGAGCTTTGTTTGTGATGTTTCCATCATCTCAATAATCGTTGCATCGTTGCATTCAGATATGAATTCGTGCGACTTGCCAAAAACTTTTGCCTGTGAGAGTCATCCCCTTTATTCAGCTCTCATCCTGTGAAGAAACAAAGATACAATTTAAAAGAAATCCTGCTATTTACTCCGAGCTTCAGACTTACACTCTTTAGAATTCTTTTCATCTATAGAGCTGCAAAAACATTTGTTCAGGTGGATTTTTGGAGCTTTTGTTTGATTTTTATCAATCTCAATAATCTTACCTTCTCATGTAATGACTTTTTCTGAAAATTTATACTGGAATAAAAGAACTGAACTGAAATAAGCTTCCATTTTCATGTGTGCGTTGATTTTACCACCTTTCACAACGCACTCGTACTATCTCTTCGGCCTCTAAACCTCGGTTTTTCAGGGACCTCTGCGAGCAAACTGCAACAGTAGACCATTCAGAAAACTACAAGAATGTGGACCCGTGAACCGGTTTTTGCAGATCTATGTAGTAAGTACTTGCTAGCCTTTCCAATATTCTATATATATATGTTACGTAATTAATAGTACGAGTTGGCGACACACGAAATTGATGGGTCATTAGAGATGTTCATAAAAAAAAAACACGGTACACATTACATCAATCGACTGGGAACGCAGGCAGTAATAATGGTCGAGATATGACTGTATGATGTATAGCGACGCGATGATCCACAGTAAAGCGCTGTTCACCTTGTGCGATACGATAACTTTATCGGATGGAGTGCTTACACGATAAAAAATTCCGTACGATAATTTGATCGGACGTCTCGGCGCATAACTGAGAAAGTGGTGAGATTTGCGTTGAGAGAGCGCACGTTTTCCCTCATTGTCGCTTCAGCAGTGGAATAAGCTTGGTCGGGCAGATTTTGGATATCACGAATTGTAATTTCAAAGCAATTGAAGCTTGTGTCTTCCTCCAAAACTTGAGGTGGCGTGAAGTGGTGTTGTTAACGAACTGTCCCTTCCCCCAAACTCGAGGTACCCGCGCAGTCGCGCCAAACCATTAGCTACTTGCCGCCCCTGCGGACGGCCCTAACCAAGGGGTCTCGTGGAGACAGAAAACACGGTGGGTCGTGATCGTCAACCCCCCGGGAGGCGCGCCATATGCCCCAAAACGCAATTGACGATCACGAATCAGGCAAGCTTACCTCACCATACCAGCACTACTCTTTCGTGGAAACCCATTATCAATTGGCATCGGTATATCCAGAATGCTGGGATTGAGGTAGCAAGAAGCATTCAGTCTCCGCCTCAGTTCAACAGTTGAGCATTCACACTCACTAGAATCTCGGATAAAAACTGGAATCACAATTGAGTGAAAAGTGCGCTTGGTTAGTCTGCACAGAACAAGCTTGAAAAAATAATGCATACGGCTCCACCTGCAATTGTCTTGTCTTGTCTGCTACAGCACAACACCGACTATAGTGGGTATCAATGCATAGGTGAGCAGTTGGGTACCCATCACTTTCTCACGGACTACACGACATCATCTCATCAACATTATACTTCCCCCCATAGTTATTTCCGTACCTTCTTCATTCTTTTCCCGCCTCTTTCTTCACATTGAGGGTTGGGGTAAAGTTCCCGTCAAAGGGGGGGGGGGGGGAGCGGCCTGTGGATCGGCCCCCTCTGGGAAACTCCTCTTACCCTGCACCTCTCTGAACTGCCACAGCACCCCTCCCCCGACCACTCAATACCACGCCCTATCTCCTGCCGTTGCATGTCACAAGATACTGGGGCATGGGCGCCGGCGCACATGACCCTCCCCTTTACCTCAACTGGTCACGCTCCTATTGTATATGAGGAAGGCATCATTCGTACAAAATAATTGGTTTTGTAGGTCCATCCTGTTGCAAACAGCTAAAGCTCAATCAGAGGGCCGATGTCTTCCTCCGGATACTTCACTCCCCATACATTCATCAGCCCTTATTTTAATCACTAAAACCCATTTTTCCACTCCAAACTTCCCCAATACCCTTTTGGCGTTCCATACTCTTTGCTGATGCGCAGTTTATATCACCTGCATTACGCAATTTATCGCACCTATAAATTTTATCGTACGATCAAAAGTTAAAATATTTCAACTTGACGCCCGATAATTTTATCGTAATTCGTATCGTATCTCGGCAGCTGTGAACACTAGTATGAAAATAACACTTTTTAACTCGACGTCCCATAAATTTATTGTATCGTATCGCACAGTACAATTGTGAACTAGCCCTTAAGCAACGAACGTGGTAGAGTTAAATTCAATTCTCAATTAGTCAATTCACCCGTGAATACTTTTCCTCTAATTGCTCATCAGCAAGTAGTTCAATACTTGTGCTAGTTTATACTTGGGACTAATGTTGTGTTGGTGCTTGGTACTGAGGCCGAATCTAAGCAAACGACAACTCACCTGCTCACGATGAGTTACTATGACCCCAAAACAAACAGCGTTCCAGGGAGGGGAGGGGGGGTGGAGCTGCTCTATATACAGATATACTAACATCACAGTATCAATACCATTGAAACGTTAACAGCAAAGAATGAGGTAAAAATGAATCGTTGAAGTGCCTCATGATATCTCAGTAAATTTCTGGAAAATTCGTGACGAGTTTTCGCATCCAAACAGTGTTGTCATGACCAGAATGACACACTTCAATTGAGTATATCCTGATGTACCAGTAACCGCAGTAAAAGAAGCGTCGGAAGAAACTGGTTCCAAACGAACGACCCTGAGTAAGACCCGGTATATTAGGATTATGACGAGAATCCCGGAAGTAATATTTGAAAGCGTGAACAGTTGATATTCGAATGTCAATATGAACTTACCCATGGTAACCATCAATAATCGGACGAAGGTATTCTTCACAGATGTGCTCTCTACCGCCTATACCGTCAGCAGATGCTTACTATGGCCATTATGTATTCAGAGCAATACATGTGTGTTACAAAGAGAGAAGATATGCACCCAATACTGACTGTGATTGTCTAGTGTGTGGAGAATGTCACGGAGAAAAAATATTGCGGTAATTTTTTTCTCCAATTAACGCAAATATTTTTCTCCAATTTGCTACCTCCCTTCTAATTTGCGCCATTTATTATCCACGACACAAAACTTGAACAACACGACTAATAACATACCACATATCCTGTAATCACGGCTGGCATCTTACTTATATTCATTTTAATTCCTAAAATCAGCAAATATCATATTTCGCCTAATTTTGTTTGTCAAGTTCATGAATATCTTTACCTTTCCATTAGCCTGGTATAATTGCCGTAATATCTGCCCAAAGCCTATAAGTCGCGGTCTAACTTCGATGGAGCTGAGACGATTCGAGGTGATTTGATTCAGGTTTTTCAAATTGGTCATTGATTCGAAGGCCTTTCCTTCCCCCTATTTCTATACTAGTAACATTACGCTTGCGTGTTGCATGCAAAAGGTCCAGAACGTCCATAACCGGACTTTATTGCAAAAGTTATTGGTCTTGACCTTCTGTGGTGGTGTCGTTCAGTGGCCTTGGAATTTTTTTTGGTATTGTTCCGGTTACCCCAACAAGTCCCACAGTCGGCTGCAATCAGTTACGACGGAGAAGATTATGACTTCGGCTCCTCTGGTTCCGTGAAAGATTTCGATCCTTGAGTTCCTAATCGTCTTTCAGTGACGTGAATGGGGTCCGCAGGAGCATGTTAAGATTAGTTTCACTCTGCTGCTTCGATACCTTCTCAGCTCGATCGGACAGAATAAATTATTGGCCAGTGCCCATTGGCAGGTCGATGCCCCTGACGAGCGGCTTTATGGCATCCCTGACTCGTGACCAAAAACCAAATGTATCAGCCTGATGGGAATTTTAGTTCTTCGACCTTCTGTTTCAGACAATGATAATGAGTTAAGCTAATCCGACGGCTCCAATGATTGTGTGATAGGTTAACCATACTGCTATGTTAAATTTAGAAAATATAGCTCCAAATAACATTTTTCTATCCGAGGCCAAATCGCCGCAGTTCTGCTACTTCCGTCACCTTGATTTGGTAACCCTCTGTCTCGACATTGCTGGACCTTGTGAGAATTCATTTAATTGGTATACATGACTCTTGTATCACTTTAAAAAAAAAAAATGCTGAAATTCCAAATGGGCCTGAATACGGCTTAGAAGTTTCGAGAACTTTCACCCATTTTCGATCATCGAACTTCACTCCAGCCACGTAGTCTCACAAATATTAATTTACACTAGGCTAGACACGCATTGGCTAATCTTCCTGTCGGGGCGTGTCCTAAACTTGAGTCGCGTGTTCGAGTGTGGAGCATTTAGTCTGATTGTAAGACGGGATGTGACCGAACGTGAGTGCTGGGAAATCCTCCAATTTTCGTTTGAATTCATTACTTTGGGAAGTGATCTATATTTACCTTTGCACACCTCTGCTGTACCTTTTTGGGTACATTTCCTGTATTTGCTGTCATTTAAAAAAACCCTTCAAAACATTGACGATTTTTTTCAGGTGTCCATAACTACAGGGGACCATTGTCCACAGTATTCCAGGCACCCTTGTAAATCTTGGTTATGCTTGTGGGACCTTATGTCGCTGTTTTTCTTACAACGTCTCATCGACTAAACGACTACTAATATGCAAATGTTCATTATTCTGGTATGGACGGGTCCAACAGAGCGCTTCTTTGCTAGCATTTTCCAGATTTTTGCTGAAGCGCTTTCCATAGTTGAACACCCGATGGCATTCTAAGCTGTTATACATTCATCACCCACTATCCTAAGCTGGACACTTGATTTTGGCAATAGATTTGAACGATAAATTACATTCATTCTCTGACGCCCTGAAACTCTGACACGTCTGTTGTCATTACTTTGTATTGGCAGAATCGTTGTTGCCTGAACACTGTGATAACGAAACTAGCGAATGGTGGTTGCTCAATGAATCGACTTCTCTCTCAACATCCCGGCCTTCTCGCTTTGGATTATTCTCCGTGGCTGTGTTTCTCTTCATTATTGTTTGTTCATCACCGGCAGCTGTAATCCATTGGGAAAATTTCCTACGTAGACGCAAACATTGTCAACATAAACTTGACCCAATGCGTCTGCCGACTACGGTCCGTCAGCGGTGAATCAATAATCTTATAGCCATTCACGGAAGAGTTAACTATGCTTTTCCGGTATAAAAAAAATTGACTGATTCGATACTATTTTTGCCCGGGGCAATAGGGTCGGCTATGATATTTGATAGCCAATCAGTAATAAACGAATTCCCTACATGGTTATTCAGGCCAGGTTGTTACAAGAGGAACGATGTCAGGTTTGAGCCTACGTCATGCGACCTGGAAATTATCTTACCATTTTTCTTTACTCATCAGCCTCAGGCACAAAATGCGCCAACACCGCTACAACGGAATTAATTATGCAGTTTGGTACAACTGCATTATTAAGATAACATTGGTAATCACACAATAACTACGCTGTTCACATAGTGAAACTCTGTGCATGATTAATATCATATGAGGTATTAATCACGTTATCAAATTAACTAGTTGATCACGCCGTGGAATACACGGCCACGCTGTTACTGGAACATTCTGGAGCATTTCTGCGCAATTCCCAATTTCACCATTATGAAGTTAAGATGTAACTAAACAGTAACTACATACATGGAGAGCGTATGTGGGTATTCTTAACAGCAATAACATTGCACTATCCTCACGACACGAAAAATGGAATTGGTGGTTTGTACTGTGTAACTCATGCGTCTCCAGGCAATAGTTCAATCATCAAATCATCAAAGGTCGGTTTCCCGCCATTAAAATTTGACATAGTTGATACCCCACATAGGCGAAAGTGGCGTTGTGATGCTCAAGTCCATTGAACTGACAGACGTGCTAGAACCCTCCTCTTATGAGCTGTTTGAGCTAGTCTGTGGGCCATTTTGGTTGTAGTCATTTCTAGTAAGAATGCTTCAGAAGGTTCTTTCAGGTTTGCACTTGCCAATTTGCATCGAACGGGGGCTTTTCCAACCGTTACGATCTTCTTAGAAATTCGTTTCTTAGGTTTTGTGGAATCTCATTACTGCCACCACAGCAATTTGCATCAGTGTAAATGGCCTGCACAAGACCAAATGGATGAACGTCGAAAACATTGGAAAACCCTCCATTCATATGTATATTGCGACATCCCATCTAAGTTTGCAAAAGAGGACGATGTCAGACATGATAAAGATATCTTAAAACACACACGGAAAAGATGAAACTTACGTAATACCGTTTTAGTTTGGCAATACATTTCAAGATTATTCAGCTACCCCGTTAAGCCACATCAGAAGACACGAGACTGTGAAGTTTCAACCACTGCCTAAGAGATCCAGAAATTCCAAACGTGGTGACAAAAACAATTTTTTTCATACAAAAAAATAGATAGGCAGATATTCATAGATATTATGGAGCAAGGGGTCACAATGAACGTTGGACGCATTATCAGACAATATAAATTACCAATAGAATATATAGGCTATGGCTGTACGGGGACTGCACAGTTGATGGACTCTTACAAACGATTGCTGCATATCACACCTATATTGTCGCTGCAGAATCTCAGGATCTATAAATAATAGGAGGAATTTACACTCACTGGATTTGGACTACTGCGAACAGCCAATCCCAATGTCCAACCTTTCAATATTCGTACTCGCTTTTGTGAGGAAGCAGGAATATGCCACGAACAGAATAATAGAAATAATTCAATGTTCCTTAGTACATGATTTGTGTTCCGATTACCACGAATGGATTTTCCTTTATTCAGCATTATCTCGTGTGTCATCGCAACCTGACAGCTTCAATGAATCCGTGATAAGGGTTGACGTGTTCTGAGGTCAGTTCAATTGAAGGCAACAAAATGAATTTGCTCTACGATTCAAGATGTCCCGATTCGAATGAACCGCCACTAAATGGAAAACGAAACGTTGTTCATAATTGGCATCGCGATACTCAGTTTTCCGTATCACAATATATATTTGAAGAAGTAAATGTCACACATGGGTAAATTAGTTGTTTTTCTATTACATGCCAAAAATAGCCAAAACTATACTTTGTCACGATTCACTCCGTTGCACTTTTACCATCGTACTCCTCATTTGGCGAAAATTGGCGCATTAATTCCAACTTGATCAGCTCGACTAAGCATCTGGATTCATAGTATATTCTTTATTTTCTGCTTACTTTGACCTAGATGAACCTCTAACCTTAAAAAATAGGACTATTTTGGGATCACACATACCGAGTATGAGCTTGATCCCCCAGTTAAGGTCAAATTATCGTTTTCACGAGTAGGGCATAACATACATACATACATACATACATACATACATACATACATACTACATACATACATACATACATACATACATACATACATACTACATACATACATACATACATACATACATACGCACGTTCGATGCGCTAGGGGTACCAGCAGGAGTACTGTTTTCGGTCAGGGGAACCGCAAGCCCCGAGCGCGGCTGCAGGCGCCTGGAGTGGCACACGCATATTATTTCCCCATGACTTACACACTAAATTGGGTTCCGTTCTCAGCCATCCAGGAACCTCCAGAAGTTCTACCTCGAAAATCGCCTTTACTGCTGGGAAGCAGAGAGTCTACCCATCCCAACGATGTTCAATTCGATGTCCCATGACCATGTAGATTTTGAGCTAGTAGGGGTCGATATTCAGCATGGTATTTTCGACTCGATTTTCCGGCAGACACTCAACGAGGGCCTATTTTAGTCCATGAATTGGTTCAAAAGAGCGGAGCTTGTACGTTGACTAACCCTCTTTCAGATAAGTCGAAAGATATCCGCATTTACGTTCCCACAAGCAGCAGATGTACCCGAAATATATATGGACTATACGCACGTTCGATGCGGTAAGTACCTGTTTTCGCTAAGGGAAACCGGCATGGGGCCTGATATTACACTGTATATATCCCATATAGAGTGTAATATCCCACCATATGCATGAACTACGGAAGTGCATGTTAACATGATCGGATAAATGAACTTAACGAGGATGCGCGGTAACCCATAAAATCACATTTGACCAACGAACCGTCATAGCAAAGCGGGTGGGCTTCGTTCAATGACGGCTTGCAGCTATCACACATTACCCCGAGATATGCGCAAAACTATTAGTCATCTGTATCGTGATGTTAACCTCTTCTGGAGACTTAACCTAGTCAGGTGTTTATGACCTTAACCGGCTTCTCGTCTCTCTGAGCACCATGTTCTAACACCTCGCTTACTACTGTGGTGAATGCGTCTCTCTCACATTTATCTGGGGTTTCCTTCATGCAATCAGCTTACCGAGCTGAGCATGGTATGGAGACCACATTGCCGTATGCCCACATTGAAATTCGTAAAGCCATGCATGAATAAGGGGTAGTGGTCTCTCCCTATGCATCGCTGCCTAGTAATAACTTAATTATCAACGCCAGCAAGATGGAGAACGATGCACGTTACGGGGATATAATTGGTCCACTGTGCTTTACTATGTAACATCCGTCCCATCGCTGCTACTTTACAGAAGCACGGAATGAAATACCACATACATATATGCTAACGACGTACAGCCTATATTTCCACTCGATTTCAACATCCTTGGAGAGGTCTAGTGTGCAACGGTATCGTCTTTCAATGTGCATCAGAGACATTGAAGCATGGGTGACTATCTGATTCGATGAGAATCTAATTGCGTCACTCCACGTTACCAATGGTATGCAGGGGCGGCGCCAGGGTTTTACAATAGGGGGGGGGCGAAACTTGTCGATTTACTATCTAAGCGGAGCGCCACCACAGGTTGGCGCGGAGCGTACCAGAAATTGCCGCCTGAAGCTCCCAGATGACAGGAGGTCGCCTCTCTGGGCCGTTTCATCGACACTGAAAATATCTCCAAGTTGGCTTTTTTGTCCGGTCATTTGTATAAGGGGTATGTTTATTTAAAGTTTTCCTCACTTTATGATGGCGAGGATGTCCGACGACCGCATCGACCGCCATAGCAGTCAATAAACTGATAGCATACCCCCCCCCCAAACAAAAAAAAAAACGACGTGAACGTAGGCCTGCAGTTACAGATGAGCCTATGCGGCAAGACGTAAGATTGTACTGAACCTTGTACTGCCGATTGTTGGACTAAATAACCGCTGGAGTAAATATGCAAGGACGGGGGTGCCGGTAGGGCGTCCCCCAGCCGAATACTGATGAACGCCTCCCTCTGAAGTCGATAGCCCCAACGGTACAAGTAGTTATATGCGTGTCATACAATCGGGTCAAATGAAAATTGACGAAGAAAACACAGAAACGCGTGCGAAGCGCACGTAAATTGTGTTTTTTAACTTACATAAGTGTTAAAAACTCTCACTACCACACAAACATTTTTAATTTTTTCACAAGGATTTGATTGGGGGAACGTGCGCCCCCTTCTTTGAAGATTTGTTCGAATCCGACTAACTTCCATGTTTGTTACATTAAATTGACGCGTGGCATATATCGGGTCGACTGGAAATTGACGACAAGAACACAGCGTGGCACGCGGACATTTTTGGGTTTTTTTTCCTACATAAGTGTTAAAAACTATCCCACAACCATTTTTTTTCACCAAAATTTGATTGGGGGGACGTTCTTCTCCCCATCCTTGAAGGTTTGGTTCGAATCCGACAAACTTTGAAGTGGATTCATGCATGGCATTTCGGATGAGATGCAAATTGAATGGAGAACACAACCACGCCGCGAAGCGCCGAAATTTTTTGGTTTTTGATTGACCTAATCGTTAAAAAACTATCACCCACAAACATTTTTCAATTTTTTTTTCACAAAGATTTGATGGGGGAACGTTGCCCCCCCCCCCATCTTTGAAGATTTGGTTTGAATTCGACAAACTTTATTTTCGGTACAATTAGATCATGCGTGGCATATAATCGATGCAAATGAAAATTGACGTAGAAAACACAACGACGCGCAGCGAAGCGCGCGAATTTTTTGGGTTTTTGATTTACCTAAGTGTTAAAAAACTACACCACAACTTTTTTGTTTCATTTTTTTTCAAGGATTTGATTGGGGAAACGTGCCCCCCCCCCCATCTTGAGAGTTGTTGGCATCCGACAACTTGGTTGTTTCGGTCCAAGTAGAATCATGCGTGGCATATCTCCGTATAATTAAATTGATGCAGAAACACAACACGAACGCGCGCGAAGCGCGCGAAATTTTTTGGGTTTTTTATTTACCTAAGGTGGGGTTAAAAACTTCACACACACAACTGATTTTTTTTGTTCATTTTTTTGTTTTTTTTCACACAAGGATTTGAATTGGGGAAACGTGCCCCCCCCCCATCCTTTGAGAGTTGTTGGAATCCGACAAACTTGGTTTGTCGGTACAAGTAATCCATGCGTGGCATATACTCGGATGAAATGAAAATTGATGCAAAAAACCCAACGACGCGCGCGAAGCGCGCGAATTGTTTGGGTTTTTGATTTACCTACGTGTTAAACACTATCACACAACATTTTTCATTTGGGGTTTTGTTTGGTAACATGCCCCCCCCCCCTACCCCCCATCTACTAATATTCGTTCGAATCCACGAAATTCATGTTTGTTACATTTAATTGATGCGTGGCATAAAATCGATCAATTAAAAGTACGAGAACACAGCCGGCGCGCGTGACGCGCCGAAGATTTTTGGGTTTTTTATTTACCTAATCACTAGGATTTGATTGGGGGAACGCGGCCCCCCATTGCGAAGACTTGTTTGAATCCGCGAACTTGATTTTTGGTAACACCATTAGATCCATGCGTGGATATCATCGGATCAAACATGTAAATATGACAAGGAAACACTGCCACGCACGCTCTCGAAGAGCGCGAAAAAATTGGGTTTTTCATTTACAAAATATTAAAATATTCAACCAACCCCCATCACCAATCACCACAACCTTTTTCTCTCACTAGAATCGATGGAAGAACTGTGCCCCCCCCCCCCCTCATCTACGAAGATTGTTCGAATCCGACAAACTTGCTAGTAGTAGTAGTAACATATATAGACACTCACCCACCCACTACGAATATAAATGCGTTAAAACATCGTTCAAACGATTTTATTTTTCGGCCCAAAACCCATAGGGGGGCAACCGCCCCCCTGCCCCCTGTGGCGCCGGCCCCTGGGTATTTGGCCCAAAGTTCCTTGGAGGGATAACGATGCTGAGATTGAGCCTCCACCTCCGTCCGTAACTTTGAACGTCATTAGATATGCCCATATTATTAATGATCACGTCACTAGTTGTCGAGGTCAATGAAATTTCAACTACGCAACTCAGTCAGACTCAGATCCGTAATAATTGACATCGATACTTGTTACATCCAGTGCAGTCCGGTCGTTGGTATCATCTCGAGCAACTTTTGTTCGATAGTACGTGCTCTGGCAACCTTTCATTCTTGGCTCCCAATCCTTCAGAACAAGGCTGGCCCGTCTGGTGTACTAACTGAAGTTTACACATACTTAAGTCACTTCTGATAAGCACCGAATAGACTTTCGTATTCCACAACGAGATAAACATTGCCTTACAAGTCACTGCACAAGGAAGCCCGACAGTACATGCTCGAGATGAGCGTCACAAGGCGAACTTGGGACATCTGCTGGTGATCCTTGAATTTCAACTATCGCTCCCTGTCCCTCCCATCCGATTGCTGATTTTCATCGAACGTTGCCCTTCATGAGACACCTTCGAGAAATATTTATTCGCTTGAACCCATCTTTACCAGCGCTTATGTTGTCCTCTTCCGTATTTCTTGTGTTAAGAGCCTGCGCTTTCCAATTTTCCGAAAAGACGCTTCATAAATGTCACTATTATCATAATGACAATACAGTATCAAACAGGCTAGACGCAAATGCATACAATCATAACAATTCTTTACGCTCAGATGATCTGAAAATTATCAAGGAGGACTCAAACAACCTCCTTCGCAGGACAGAACAAAATTGATTTTGATTAGGCCTAGATCGCAAATGTGCATACAAAAATAGAAATTATTCCATTATTGTGTTAGTTCTACAAATCAATGCCAAAATAGAGGTGAATGTATCAGATAATTAGCTATCAGCATCGACACATAGAAATTTGGCATTAATAATATTATTATATTTCATTGATCAACAGCCACCAACTTCTTCTTAATAGCAATTCCACAAAGAAAACCTGCCCCATCAGATGGATGAACATTTCATCTGAAACATCTCCCGTTGCAATCGGCGGTCAATGGGATATGTGTCGTTTACACTGCACCATAGGAAATCCGTAAATATTGTTGTTACCGTTTGACTCACGAATACCCTCAGCACCACCGTTCGCCTTCCGCTTTGGCG
Source organism: Sclerodactyla briareus (assembly GCA_026419785.1). NCBI lineage: Eukaryota > Metazoa > Echinodermata > Holothuroidea > Dendrochirotida > Sclerodactylidae > Sclerodactyla > Sclerodactyla briareus. Next base: position 439,229 of record JAODTK010005745.1, on the reverse strand, counting down.
GCCACGTGTACATTTTGACTGGGCGTCGCTTCAGAAACAGCAGTGAGACAGTGCATCAGTGTTTTGCCACAGTACATACAACTACTTGAAAACTGGTATCGTAACCCGGGCGAGACATGCAAATCAGAAGCGGACATATAGGCTATATTGATATTCTTTTTTCTCATTTAACAGGTACGACAGAAGTGGGGACTGGACTCTTCCTTTGCGTAACGCATCTTTCCATGGACGTGCTCCTTTGCACAGCATCAATAATCACCTATGGCCATCGACGTTAACCGCTATCTTGCCGTGACATTTCCGCTACTATACTCGAGGAGGGGTCAACTCCAGGTCCCGCATTCTCGGAACAATTATACCCGTATGGACGGTAGCCATTGCCGTGTTTCTACCGCTGGCTATCCAGGGAATTATCCATCCTGAGTATAACCTTACGGATAACGGCGATTCTTGTGGATTCTTCGAGCGCTTCATCGTAGACTCCTCCCTGTGCTCTTTACCTGCCTCTCATCGTCATGATAATCGTGGATTTCCGCGCAGTTCGCAAACTCCACATGCGCAAATACCACCTTGAGAACGGAGAGCAACGCTCGAAAACGCTGTCGATACACACCATCGGTGACACCCGATGACAGCCCGTCGCGGTCTTTTGATCAAACTGATAGGATAGTCCAAGAAAGCGTCCACTGAGAATAAACTTCCGGGAAACCCACAGGGGAACGGCCGTGTACGGGCAGCCACTCACTTGAGGTAATGAGACCCGTCAAGCGAAGTTTCCACTCAAATAAGCGAGAGAAACGGGCGGCGAAGACTCTTGTGGTGGTATTCGTGTGTTTTATAGTCTTTTTTTTTTTGGTTACCCTTCTTCGTGATGCATTTAATTAATGGACTCTGCACGCAGCGTCGATACCAGAGACTGTCTTCATTCATTTGGAACTGGCTCGGTACGCTTCATCTGGGGTTATCCCGTACTACACGTGTTTCAAAAGGGACTTCCGCCGTGCGTTTCTTTCGATAGTGATGTGTCGATCAAGGGACTCGCCGAAAGAAGTCTGTACGTTTCACGGAAACAACAGTCGTGCCTCCTTCCAGAAACCACAGCATCAAACACAGACGATATTCACATTACTGAAGGTCATTCATCAATGACTTCATCTTCCTCATTTGAGTGATCCTCGAAATATTCTCCGGCGATTTCCATGTCATTAGCGACAGGACATAATTGAAATATGGGTATGATAAACTGGGGTCTGCGATTGTGAGATAATCTTTTAAAACGTGGGAGTACTACAAACAGTTGATATCTTGGAATGAACTGTCCGCTGCTAAAATTAAATGAACAGTGCACAGTGCTAACTCAAGGGTGATAGGGTGGGAGCTGTGTCCAGTAATCAATAGCGTTCAGCCTAGTCATAGAAAAACGAACGGAGAAAATTTTTGTACCGTCTCAATATAAAAGTGAGAAACTACACTTGAATGTGATCCGACGGTTGATATGTGTGTGACTCGTTAATAGTATGTTATATAAACAGACAATAAGTAAACGTCTTCACTGTTCGAAGAACCTTACGTACTGAATTTCAAAATTGAAATGAAGGAAATAGTCATAACATTTTTTTTTAAATATAGAAAAATAATTATATAATATTGCAAACCATTACCGTTCAGTAGGCGTGAAATATTTCCTGCTTTGCTCTTATTTGAAGCAAGGAAGAGAGGTTGACTGGTAACGGTGATTTCATGCTTGACATAACATTCGTGGTAAGGAACATATTATACTGTGTGGTGGCTATGGAGGAATCTAGTAAGGAAGTAGAGAGCCTCTAACGGAGTGAACTCAAGCTCAACTTAATCGGACTGCCTTCACTTTATATATTGATCCATGACAGACATATTACATGAATATTGCTTTATTTCAGATAATAAATTGGGGGAGTTGGACATTAGAAATACCTACGCGGGCGGTTGAAACAGATAAACAGATCGCTTCCCTGGGTCATATTATAAAACACAACTATTCTCAGACAAAACAATCGTAGGAAGCTATTGTCTATCAGACTATTTCTATATGCGGAAGGTAACTCTATTTGAACGATTCGTTTTCAGAAGTTGAACACAGGTTTTGCCGTGATCAATAGTTGATTGTCTTTTATTCTACTGCATCAAAATTGAAGGGTAAGATTATTCGTGCTATTAGCACAATAAAAATGGTTGTATACGAATATATATAATATATATATATATAGATATATATATATATATATATCTATATATATATATATCTATATATATATATATAGATATATATATATATATTATATATAATATATATATATATATATATATATATATAGATATATATATATATATATATATATATAGATATATATATATATATTATATAATATATATATTATATAATATATATATATATATATATATATATTATATATATAGATATATATATATATAGATATATATATATATATATATATATCTATATATATATAAATATAATATATTATATATATCTATATATAATAATATATATATATATATATAGATATATATATTATATATAATAACCATATTGATGTCGTTGTGGTCGTCTTTTTTATTCCACTGAACTACAAAGATAGTGGCTCATACAAACGGAGCTACACTGAACTCGCTGTTGATGTATATACGTGGGTTTCAATGTGCAATGGAGTATGCTATAGTTACAATTAATTAAAATTACAGTAACGCCGTTCGCACTCCAAGTTCTCCAAAAGATGAGAACGCCCCTAATCAAATTTGAACGATATACTCAGTTTTTGTGTAGGCACATTGATTGTATATGCCATTCGCGATAATGCTCTGACAGTAGTCTCCAATCTGACCCTGCCTCTCAAGTTTTAAATTGACGGGGAGGATGTGTTTCACATCTGTTCACCAACCTGGACACGCTGATGGAGCTTTGGTATTGTTGGTCAGTTGACAAAACGTCTTCCCACCGAATGTGACAACTTGGGATATTTTGCAAGAGAAAACTGAGTTCATCTAACTCCTTTACAGTGCGTTTTCACTATGAATCCCTATGCAGCACTTCCCACATCACGGTACATATACCACACAGACCTGGTCTGGTCGTGATTTATTATTGTGTGGCGTATACGAATCACAGAACATCTTCATATCTATTTTACATCCGACTAATAAAAACCTTCAATGACTTTCAAGCAGGAAAACAATAATTGACGCCCCTAGTTTGAATTCATCTTATAAACGTTATTTCTAGGTAAGTAAATAGCGGGTAATATTGCATATTGCATGATTATCTACTAGTGAACAAGCCATAATATCCACCAGGTGAAATATATAGAAAAAAGATTATGGTGGGTTATATATCGTCTGTTTTGAAACATCCTGAGCAGTAGGCTAAAGGAAGCAAATTCCTGATTTGTTGAAATAGTTCAGGACTAGTTGGTTTCCATTGCAATCACTTCTTGCTCATCTGAGTTTTCCAGGTTCTACTCTTAGGGGCTTTGTCGCTGAAGCTTCGTGGCTACAGGCTGGGATGGGTGAGTGTTTACATTTGTATATCTCAGTTGCTGAAATAAGCTGGGAGCTAATTCATATTACAAACGTGAGTTAGGTGTCCCCGCTCTTGTGGGGAAATTGAATTCCTATATTCAAGATATTCAACACCTATTAAAGTGTCAACTATCGACCCGCATCTCCAGTTATCAGGAGGATTAAGTTATTAGAAAGACACGTGAAGACTGCTTTGAATACGTTTCTTAAATGAGGGTGAGATCATACGTATGCCACAGTCTGGCTTCAAAGAATGTCACTTTTATAATTGAGATCACCGATTAATTGAACGAATCTGATTGATACCTGGGCATCTTATTGATCTGTTTTCTTCCCAGATCTGAGGAAACTTCCATTTAAGAGAAACTGGAAATTTTTTCGATATATGGCCTATCAAAAATTGTTGAACGGGTTTTCCGTAGTTCTTCGATCAAGAGCAAGTCTTGAGTATATTGAACAATAATAGAGACCAGGAAAATTGTTGGGAAGGCCTTCGCGAGGCTTTTTTCACTTTGGGTCGTCGTAGGTATCTTTTTCTGTTCGGTTTTTGCTGAATACTTCTTTTAAAATAATAATATATAATAATATAAAAAATAATAAGAATAAGAATAATAATAATAATAATAATAATAATAATAATAATAATGTAAGTGTTTTATATAACGTCCTCACTCAAAGCCTCAAAGCGCTTAAGAAACAGGAAAATCAGCCTGTTACGGAATGGGAAAGTTTTCACAGCTTCTTTCATGAAGGAGTCATACTGTTGGCCGACCGAAGGTCGTCTGGTAGGCATTCCAAAGATGGTCCGGTATGGTATGCGTTCTTTCCGCTGGATTGAGTTGCGCGAGGAACGTACGCAGGGTGCGTGTAGGGCTCACGACTCAATCAGGTCTGACAGGTTACTTAGTGGGCCGATACCCTTAGAGATCTTAAACATGTGATAGAAGTTTGAACGAGATACGATTCAGTGACAGTGAGCCAGTGAAGATCCCCAATACCGGGTGATATGTTGTCCTTGGAGGTGTCCTGGTGACAATTCTGGCTGCCCGCCATTTTGAATGTTTGTCAGTTCTTTAGTTCAAAGCAGGAAGTCAAAGAGTAGGCCAGTGCAGAAATCGAGGCGGGAGGACACGAACGAGAGTGCAAGTCTTTTCGAAGAGGATTGGTCAAGGGTATTTTTCTGACCCTCCCGATCTGGTGAACACCGAACCAGCCAGCCTTGATACGCTTTACGCACATGCGTTTGAGGTCAGCTTGCGGTCAAATAGAACACCAAGGTTTCGGCGGTCCGGCCGTTCCGGAGACGGGTAAACCAAAGATCCGCCACATGGAGAAGGTGGGAGGGGGGCAGAATTACAAAACTTAGAGGAGACATGGATCGTTTTTATTTTTGCTTGTCATTCAACCTTTTACTGGTTTTAATGTTGTGTTACGTGACCACTTTATTGTTTATTAAATTCCTTGTATATATTGTTTTATGGGACCTCGGGTAAAAAAGCTTACTGTGAACCACGAGGTGGGGTCGAGCGCCAGGCGTCACACACACAACCAACAACCCTGTCAGGACTCATGATTGCTTTCGACTTCGTCATCAGATAGTACAAAAATACCCCAAACTAATTTCCCAGCGATGTGCCGTTCTTATTGAAATTCATCCGAACTCATACATTTTTTTATTATTATAAATCCCACGTATATTATAAAAAAGACCCTGTTGGGGTTCACGTGAAGGTAACATTCGATTCAAAGGAATCCTCCGTCCCAGTAGGCATGTTCTCAAATATTAAATAAATAGCATGTGACGTCCCTATTGGCGTTACGTGAAGGCAGGAAAGCTCATTTTTTTGATGAATGGAAGTCTCAGTCCCAGTGGGCTTTTGAATTTTTTGAATGCGACGAATTATCGAAATAAACGTTTGCACAATTTCTGTTTTAAACTATCCATATCATGAAGTCGCCACTCCCACCGGCAGTTCGAACATTCGAAGGAAACTCCTAATAAAAATATTGCAATTTGCTGTGCCTAGTTTCATCTGACAAAGGAGATACATAAAACTCAACCATCACCAATATAATCAGTGAGTGGGCGATAAATACGCGTCCTGTAGGTATATATCCCTGAATATGGATTGACGACACTCTCTCAAATTTATGTATACAACGTAAAATAAATATCCCATTACAATGGAAAACTGAAGTTATACTTTGCCGATCAAGCGGAGTTGAGAGCCCAGAATTAGGTCAAACTTTCTAGTCTTGTCTCGGTGGTTGATACAATATACTGCAATCATCAAGAAAAGGGAAATTTAGGCACTGTGTTTGTGGTGTACCCCGTCGTTGCGTGTCTCACCGCTATTAAACGTGGATGAACATGCTTGTAGGATCCATATACCAAGTTGATAACATATCTACTCATAAAGTTCGTCACCTGTATTTTCTGTTAATAAGAAACTAATCGGGGGTTATGTTGTAGAAATCTCAAAGGAACACAATGTACCCGGCGATCTTGATACTGTGAAACGTATAAGCGTAGGAAGTCATGTAGAGGATTGAACGCTGATGGCAGCGCGGGATCTGCGAGACCTTCACGTTGTCAAGTTCAGTAGCCTACTTTGTTACCGCTTTCACACTGTAAGGCGTTCAGTTTATTGTAGGATATTGACAAGATAACCGAACGAATAAGATTATTGCCGATGTCCTTTTCCGATGTTATTTACCATACTCGTACGAGGAAAGGAGGCAAGAATAATGAATAGGTTACATGATGGAAAACTATCAGACTACGCTTATACCATAACTACTCGTTGGGTTGATATCCAGACGAAACCAGTACACTCTAAAGAATGTTGGATACAAATACCAGCTGGGCAATTCGTTTCACCCAGCATGGGTAAACATTTTCCGAGTGTAAGTACTCAAACTCCTCAACAGTACCAGCTTGAACTTTCCACGTTACTCTGTTTTAGTAGCGTGCTCCCTGCCCATGTACACGAAACTGATCTGTTCACTGGGAAGTTCTCCGTTCCATGCCTTCGAGGCCCACATAATGAACAACATTTTCAGGATAGTAGAGTACATAATGCTAAACGGTGTGCCATAAATACAATAAAACCTACTGCCAAGATGAACAGGCCATGACAGACAATCATATAGGCCAGAGAAATACATAGTAAAGACGCGGGGGGGGGGGTCGAACCCGCTATCTACTATCTATCCTATTATCTATCTATCTATCTATCTATCTCTAGAGTATAAAGTTCATATCACGTTTTGGCGTCCAACATGGTAACGATTTTTTTCTCTTTTAGGGTCAGAGCAGATTTGGGTCTAACGTGCATGGGCTGTAAATCCATTCGAACGTGGGGGGCAGGCTGACTGCGATACACGATCTAAGCGGAGCGTCACCATTGTTTGGCGAGTAGCGTACCGATAAAATTTTGGCTTGCTATATCCTCCATATCGCCGGAAATGGCAGTTGCCGGCCTGATGGCAAACATCTAAGTGTGCAATTTAGTGAGAGGAAAATGAAAAATGGAAAAAAGAATTGCCACGCATCTACGACTCTTAATGCTTGTGAAAGAAATGTCAGCAAGTGACTACAAACCAAATATACCAAGAACCCACTGCAAGATTACAATGTGGGTACATTAGAACAAGATCATTGAGGGAATTTGAATGAAATGGGTCACTCAGAGTGCAGGAAGCGGAAACGGTTACTTTCGGTAACGAGAGTTTTGAATCCCCCGCGTTGGCTAGGATTCTTTTTCAGTGGGCGGCGCGCGGGCTGGTGGGCTGAACTAGTTAATAGGTCTTGCTTGACCTATTTACCCGGCGGCTGATGCAGTGCGAGCCATGGTATGAGTAGAGGTTCATGGTATTGGAATGGGTGGCTTTGTTATACTATTCAATTGAAATTACCACCAAATTACTAAAAAAAGTTGCCTAAATTTAATTGAATTCATGTAGCCATTGGAGGGTGAACATTTCATTTTCGCTTCCACACATGCAGAGCGGAGTTCGCCATTTCCCGCCTGAATTATGTTCACTTGCACTACTCGATTCTCAAGTCGATTTCACTTGATTAGGCATTATGATCCACTGACTCGGATGCCTGAGATGATGGGTTTACCCCAGGCGCGACAAATCGAAAATGTTTTTTCTTATTGGGGGGGGGGGGGTGATGTGCCTGTTTACTATCCCAGCGTAAGCCCCTTGGTGGCGCGAAGGTTTACATAAATTTTGGGGGTTCAAGGCTCTGAGATGGCCGGAAACGGCATTCAATTTTCTTTTTAAAACACCTTTTCTAAGTAGCTACGTGTTGCCAGGGTTGAGATGCGCTGTCGTTTTCGTGATGTTATAGATATGCCCATGGGCATATATAAGCATATGTTAAACAAACAACAATTTGAAATTGCAAAATTTGAAGACCAAAGTAATCCTTACACGGTCGTGGATGAGGGTGATCCACCGAATCTTTTTTATTCTTTAAATTTGTATGCTCTTTTGCTGAAAATAGCCTCCTCAACTTACTGTACATCAACTACAATATCATTTTTCAAAATGGATACTTTTCATACTAGTTACTTCATTTTAACATATTCTTAAATCCATTCTGAGATGAAGCACAGCTGAGTAGGAACATGTTATGTCTTGAATTAATTCGAAATAGTTTCAGCCTCGTATGCACGTGACAAGGCATAATAACAGCGAAATAAATACAAGGAATAATACTGCCACCACTGGGTTTATAATGCGTAGCCTATATATTACACGAAGGTCCAATGTTAAATTCATTGATGGCTATGACTTTTCAGGTCATATTAGTAGTAAAGTAATAGGCTCTACGTCCTGACAGCATCGCAACCGCGATTGATTGGTTCGATGGGTTGCATGGGAGCAAGTTTACAAACGGGGGATATGGTACATAAGTTTCATAAAATACATAAAATCCGTTTGTAAATTTCAAGGAATTATTTCTAAAACTTTTCTGTAAGGCGAATAAGATCCTACAGAACTCACGCGGAGAACAGAAAGAAAACAATCAGTGGAGTGAATAAAACGACTATTAGTATTAGAGGCTAACTCAGGTAACTATACTGGACTATAGTGTGTACATAGGCTACAGTGATTGGTGGAGTGGGGAGGAATGCAGAAACAGGTGTCTATATCAACCGATGCGACGCGCAGTACAGGCCTTATGCTCACGAGTATCAAATTCGGCAGACGGGACCGCAAAGATGCAAATGGAAGATGACTCAAATGCTATATATAGCCGCCGGAGTGCTTTAATATGATTGATTGTCCCTATCACGGAGTATTCCAGACATGTTGAAATATTAATTTAAAACAATCAGGCAATGGCATTAAATACAAACATTGAATGTTTCTGAACACTCTGCAAAATATTGGGGGGGGGGGGCTGGCTAAACAAGCGTTATGCTCCCCTCCTTTTTTCACTAGATGGGGGGGGGGGGAGAGCCCCCCCCCCCAGCCCTCCGGTTCCGCCGCACACTGGTGTACTCTAACGTGGTTTTCCGATGCCACCTGACTGCGCTGTCTGACTATATTGGGGGGACGTGACCCGATCTAAGGAAAATATCTACCCTCTGAATAAGGATACTCCAAGGTTTGTGTTGAAAGTTTTACAGAATCGCGAGCTAGTATATACCGTGTACCAGTAAGGGTGGAAATGTAAAGTCTGTGTAATGCCTACAAGGAGACAAGAAACTCGTTGGGGTCAAAGACATCGTTACCCGATTTATAAAGTCACCATACAATCATGAGCGTCAAATAGAGCAAAGCGTGTTAATGTTACTTCCGGCTATATGAACGCTGTCCGCCGATATGGATCAGAAGAATTTGTTTGAGAGGGGGAAGGGGGTAGTAGAACATGGTGGCGTAGAACGTAATTTTGGGTGGAGGTCCCCCCCCCCCTTCAAGTTTCCGGTGGCCATAGATGTAATGTGGTGCAATATAGCGCACCCGAACACCCACTCCATTCATTCCAGAAATAATTTAGGGGGCAGTAAGTTTTACGGTAAGTCTAAAATCTCACTCTTCAGAAGACCGCCGAATCCTCCCTCCTCCCACATTAGTAAATGTTTGCATTCTGGTGGCCTCAGATGCGTCTGATGCATTAGGACACGCCTAAAACATCACTTGTTTCAGAAATTACTTTTGATTTTCACGTCTTAGATGCGAACTTGCTACTCGGATGATCTCTTGAGTTTTTTTTTTCTGCCAAATTGTTACTGAGCTTCCATGCGCAGTGGTAGTCTCTTCTTTGGGAGTTGGTTTGATCCTTACCTAACAGCGGACCGCCAACATAGGCCTACGGGACTATTCTATGTAGCGGCCGACAAAAATTTGCCCGAAAGGACTGGTACGCGCGGAAACTTTTGCATGTTTTTCGCGCATTTTATCATAAATTTGGCCAGTCAGCAGAGGATTCGAAGAAACGGCCATGTTTTTTTTTTTTTTTGCCTTTTCGCTGCCCAAATGTTCCAAGAATGTTTGTCTTTCTGCCCCGAGTTTCTCATTCAGAAAAATGTGTTCGGCAGTCTTATAAAAATTGCACTAGCCTATCGTAAAAAATGCTCGAGGGGTCAATTTGCAGATTTTACACGAAGCTATTCCGACTTGGTTGTGTGAATCTATTTCCTTACCCTGATTCCCAATCATAACAATAGACACAATCTATGCTCTACAATACCGACAGCCCATCGCGAGGTCGTTGTGAATATGTGTGTTATTGGACGAAAAAAATATATTATTGCGAATTGTGACATTAAAAATTAAAAAAAGGGTTTTCACACTCGAGGAGTGGGGGGGGGGGTTTGATGGTACCCTCCACCCCAACATTTATCACTGGGGCAATCACCCCGATTCCTACGCTTTTGGTCGACCCGAGTCTGATGAATTGGTTCCCGGGGAAAAGAAAACACGGACAGTCGTAATTTGGTGGAATATGAGGGAAACTATATTCTTTAGCATGTGGCTTTGATGGCCAAACTGTTGAGCAGTTTACATACGCAAGCCAATAAACGACGATGTAGTATGTAGACACACTAATCTATAGGCTCTGCAGTTGCCCGGGCGGCTAGAATGACGCACCTAACTGCCTAATTGATTCGGCGCATCAGGGGCGTCGGAGCGGTTTCGAAAAGTGGGGGGACACATCGATGCAAATGACCATCTACGCGGAGCGCCACCATCAATTGACGCGGAGCGCCCAAGACAATTTGAAGATTTTTCATACCAACCAGATCGACGGAAACGGCATCTGCCAGGCTCAATAGCACCCATTTATATGTGTGATTTGAGTAAAAGACGGACAAAAAAGTTGTCATTGTGCATACTAAGATGATTTACGAGTATCACACATGGTATTTTTTATTACCTTTTCTACTCTGGCTGTGTGCGTGGGATCCAGGGGTCTACCGAACGGTCTCTGAGGGGGATCGAAGGGAAAAGCCATAGGCGTAGGGGACCACTAAAATTGGGAGCAGAAAAATTTGTATCCGAATTTTTACAAGTCACTCATTGGAAACTACCGGCGCCCGCGAAGGGCGTGAAAAAAATGCATGTTTTCCGGCATTTTATCGAAAAAGACTGCAGAAAATTCAGGCATTTTTTCACTTGCTTTTTCTCCCAAATTTCCACAAATTTTTTCGCGCCCGGCATGTTTCATCTCAGAGAATGGGGGGGGGGGGGGTGAGTCTGCATCACATCGCATCGATTCGAAGCATCACATCGCATATTTAGCCTACAACGCCTGGAAGAATATCGCCATTCGGCGCGAAACACTTGAAAAATTATGCACTCTTGGCTATTGGATTTAAAATTCGAGAACTCGGTATGAAGCAGGGGGAAATCCTTCCACTTAGTCGGATCAAGTCTTCATCTTGGGTCCGAACCTGGAATTAGTGGACTTAAGACAATTTCCAACGCAATAATTGTCTGGTTAGACAAAAATTGAATCAGTTTAGAGTGATACAAACTCGGGCATGTGCCTATTATTTTTCAACTACATACGGACGGTTCCGGAAAAGTGGGGGGGGGGGGAGACAAACTACATGATATCCCCCCACTTTTGGAAGTGGGGGGACTGTCCCCCCCCCCGTCCCCAACTGTTGGCGCAGCGGGCATTGCAAATTGTTATGTTGGGGTATAACTCAATTTCTTTCTTCGATTCGAAGATGTCGGTAAGTGTTATTAGTTAATCAAGTTGAGAAAGATGAGTGAAAAGCTGTTCAGGTGGGGTATAGGCAGGAAAGGTAGTCGAGACCGATCTCGGTCTTGAATTTTCTCGCATAACTGGTCTCGGTCTCGACTTACGAGACCGAGACCGCCATACATACAGTGTATAGACTCAAAATGTAAAGCAGTCTCGGGCTATACGATCGCGACTACATCAATGGGAGTAGGCTATAACTAAAGGTAATTGTCGAAGAATGCCACAATCTAAAATCTATGTTGTTTCGTGAGCAGTCATTGATTTCCAGTTTTTTGAACTTTGAAGGAATACATGATATTCTTCAGGGAAACGGGTGACCAAAAAACTCATGCTACATACTTGGCATTGCAAGTGCGCGGAAAAAAAAAGGCGACCATAGCAAATTCTAAGGGTCAAGGTACAGTGAATTGGAAGTGAAACTTATCCTGGCTCAGCCGCTCATCGAAGGAAAGTCAATTCACAGCCATAACATTGTGTTCTCTAATGTCAGAAGGTACCTAACGAATTCCTTCCCACTATCTTCAAAACAACGTCGGGAGTAACTGTCTTAATATGTGCAATGTTCCCAGAACGTAAATGTCAGAGGTCGAAGCTCAGACAGGCAAACAAATTTCTCCTACACATACCGACAGGCACTGTGTTCATTTTTTTGTTCCTTTGTGCTTCAAGTCCTGCTGTGTTTTTGTGATCGGTGCACGCTCACTGTTGGGTTTCTTCTGGACTAACCCCACTCCTTAGCTACCGCCAGCAGGATTGGGTATTCGAGAGCGTTGATGCCACCTGCCGGAACGGTCACGTCGCCTCATGGATGACACAGATTCGTGGGTATCCATTGGGATGTATCGGGAACAGGCTTAGTCTGGAGGATCAGAGTGGAGTGAAAAAGGGGAGTTTGCGGCTAGGTGTCTGTCATGCTCGTACTCCCATGAGTTCATTCAAATGAATTTTTTTTTCCACATATCGGAAAACTGATCGTCCCACGGGAAAGAGTGACCTACCCTATTTTTTGTGCATTTGCTGGGTAATTTGAAGATGAAATGAGAACCCTTGTGAAACTAAATTGTTTAATAACGCCACTAGCTCTCCCATTCAGTAGTTTGTGCTGAACTAGGAAGAGGACTCTTGGAATCCATATCACTCTTTTATGCTGGTCGGTTGCAGCCTTGAATAAATTCTATGTTTCACGTTGCTAGGCGATACAAACTTGAGAAATTAAATGTTCGTTCCATTGGAGAAAACAATCTGATTCAACATGACAATCCCTATCAAATTCACTCGATTATTTCGATGTAACTATAATCTCTTGTCGAAATTTTGCCTCTTGAATTCCTGCAAGACGCAACGCAGTGCTATGCGATTAAGTGTAGCCAAATATTTAGCGGGGAGGCTGGCGGCGCAAACAAGGCACAGGTTCACAATAATTGCCAATCCAGTAATACGACGTGAACGCTAGAATCCGCTATATGTTTCAGACGAGTTTGTTGCATCTCCTGTAGATACACGCAAAAATTGAATCACTCATATGGGTATGATCTTATTCGAGGTAGAACATTATTCCTAGTTTTCAATATGATCCTATTGTCCACTCAAAAACACCCGGGTCAAATTGACCTGATATCGAATAGTGAACATCACCAGAAAGAGTTCGAGTATATACTAGTTGTCGATGTGGTCAGAATGTGATCTTTTTTTCCCTCCCATTCGATTCGGTCTCTGGTCCGAATTGGCCATATGAGAGCGTGTATTTAATAATGCAATTTATCGCAACTGGTTCGATTGCACTTGCTCAAAACATTACCATGAAAGAACTACTCGTTAAAGTTGATTCACACAATTTCAAATACAACAGACTGTAGTCAATTCCTCATGTATTTAGTCAATTTGCCATGGAACAATGTTACTAGTATTAATTAGCACGTAACAAGTATGCTTTTTTTGAAAGGAAACTCGGAAAAAAGTCTTGCAGAGTCCTAAAACTATGGAATCCACACTACTTGCAATATAGCCTTTGACAATTTTGCCTCTTCAAAACAGACTGCCATTAGCGCGTGCAATACAAGTGAAATTTCCCATTCACTCGCCACGAAACCGTTAATAGACACATTTAACGTCACATGTAAATTTGTGGCAAATTCGTTGTTGGAGTATAAAGATTGTTAATGGAAAGAGGTCGTCCAGTAACTTAAACTCAAGCTGCACAGTGATCGATGGCTTTAATGAATCAACTTGAACGTTGTTACAGTTATCAGCATGGACAAATGTTGCCAGAGTACATCATGCTGAACACTAAACTGAAATGATCAAGCGCGACGCGGGATGAACCGCCCCTCCCCCCATTAGAGGTTTTCATTAAAAGGTTTGGACGACGAAACACTGTTCGCATATACGATATATGTTTATGTAAATAGATGTTGCAACGAAAGGGTTATTGTACTTTGTTTGGCATCCCTCGGGGGTTGCCGAGTGTACCACGAACTTACGTGAATTTGTGTTAACCGTCTGAGTAGACTGGTACCTGGGCGTGAACTGGTTGAGTGATACAGAAAAGACGAAGAGGGAAACTTACCATTGGATGAAATTAACTGGGTCATCTCGGCAATAATAATAATAATAATAATAAAATAATATAATAATAATAATAATAATAATAATAATATAATAATAATAATAATTAATAATAATAATAATAATAATAATTACAATAATGATAATAACTCCTTATTGTCACATATTATACTCCCCATTCCCGCTTTAGCTAGGAGATAATGGTATCCGACCACCCGGTGGCCTTTCGGCGGGACCACCCATAGATTTTTTTTTTTTTCAGTATTTGCAATATTTTAAATTCCCTTGTAATGATAATTTCCAATAATGTTTTGTGCGGGGCTCGTCCCAAATGGTACAGGTGTGTCAAACTACGTAGCATAATTAATTTGTGTATCCGTAGCAATGTGAAATTTATTCAGTGTAAAGATTAAATTTATGTCAGCTTTTATCCACGGAGATCACCAATTCCGTATGAAATGATATCGTCTTGATGCACTCGGGCGGCGATGATTCAACTATGAGAATCGGTTTAAATTGATTCAGGAAGATGGGAGGCCAGTCGAGATGCACTCGAAGAGGGAATGTGGTGTGTACTTGTACGTATACTTGAGAGAAAACATTTAAAATTCGGGTATACAGGTTTAGTAGGGCACGATAAAGATTTGTTTGTGCAGTAATGACAGTCCAATTCCGTTCTCTTTTAGAAATCGCCGAATGCTACTTCAGCACCCTCAAGCATTTCCTGTTGGTGACGTCACAAGCCACACCCATTCAACCACAACAAGTATGAACAATCTATATTTAGTGGTGTATTTCCTCGTGACAAAAAAGTAATATGAATATACTAACTGATATTACCCCTCTTGTTAGTGGAGTTAAATGCCACAGCCTCACAGCAGGAAACAGGATTACAGGTTGCATGTAGGCCTAACAGTGAGTCTAAGTGGACCAGTAATAGGATAAGTATCCGAACGCTGACAATGTTATTGTGACTATAAAATGACAAAACGTGCCTGGAGCAGACTGCCGCATACAATCCGTCAGAAACGTCGAAGCTTGGGCGAAGATAAGGTGAAATTCCAGCGAAGATAAATCAATAATTAAAAGATGTCATGGAATCTTTTCATCGATTGCCCGCAATGACGGAATATGAAAAAGTCAGCCTCTGACCCCAAGGGAGCAGAGAGCAGGTAAGATATTCTGTTTTTTACTGGATATGAGCACTGCGCAAAAAGCCATCAAAGGCATAGCGGCGGGACAAGAAAGGGGCACAACACTATAGCAAAACGGATTTCATCAACACGCATACAAATCTAGTTACAATCCGAATCGCAAAATAAACAGACATATTCTTACAGATCTGACCGTCATGGCGACAGCTATACCGTTGAATGGTTCGACGCTCGCTCGGAGATATTACCTGATTGACCCCTCGAAACGAGGCGGAAAATGGAGGTCAGCAGGGCCCGAACAAGACGAGAACGCCAGAAAAACGAGTCATCACGAGCTGCACGTGTTTCAAATGTTCCCTAGAGGCCTAAACCGATCAGTTCACCTAAATTTTTGAAATGTTGAGTATATGCTACACTTCGATGAACCTCCTTCTGACCATTTTCCCCACCTTCCAAATCTTGAAAAATCCTACCTCATATTGGTTTAATATAGTGTGTTTAATATTCATTCAACTGCAGTCGACAACATAACAGAAATAGTGTTTTGATGTCTTCTCAGATTCCCATTTCCATCACTGTAAAAGTAATTGTATGCCTTTTTTGTATTTCGAAAATTATTCCCAGTTCAAAACTTTCTGTGTTCAAGATTCAGTAGTGGCTTTGTCTGCGCACAAGCTTTCTTGAAGCCGATCAAGTTTTTTGTTTCTTTAACGACACTGCCCTCGACTTGTTGTATTCAATTTTCCTTTCAGTGTTCTTCCACAGAGTCAATACACGACTTATCACAGAAATGTTCTTCCTTACGTCCCTTGGGCTGAATTCAACAATGTGTTACATTAGCCAAAGGGGTAGGAGATCGCCTATTTATGGTCGTCTTGTATTCAAAACCGCAGGTGGTATGCAATGACAATTACATGCGCAAGCGAGAGCACTCAAACAACCCAACTTATTGTCGAGAGAAACACAATCCTTTGGGTTTGTACTCATCCTGCTGGGATAACCAATCCGTTAATTTAGCCAAATGTATTTTTGATATCACGTATTGATCATTTTATGTTTCCGTGAACACACGTATATGTTCCGCGAATGGATCGGGATATCGAGAACCCGCGTTAACTATTCTTGTGTCCATCACAATTTCGCCATTGCCGGGGTTCCTAATGAGACAGCCATGTACACCCGTTCACACCTCGATCCAGATTAAATGCCACAAAATTAATTACTTGCAACTCATTAAAAAAAAAAGGTAAGGCCGTGGTGTAGCCATGACATCTAGCTAGCTCGAAGATCAGTCAGCCCGGATATTACCAGTGAACGGCTGTTTGTTCAGCGCGCAAAAATCTCGTTCCATCACGTCAGGCTCTCGTTTGGGGCGGTTATTACACATATATATATCTATGTTGAGTATTACCGTCCTTTAATGAATATAATATGCGATATAATACGTCGTTAAAGGGCATTTCAAGTTGGGGACAGTAATGAACATTTACCTGTAAAGTTCATATCCCGGCGGGAGGATTTCAAACTCGAAACTCCCGCTGTATCACGGTAGTTGCAGGTATTAGAATCCCATTTCCAGTGTTAAGGCCAGGAGAGAGTTAGCCCAAATCAAGCCTCTGCAGTAATTTAGGCTATTTTACATAGGCATGAAAATAGTGAGTCAATATTTCTGTCCACTGATAATTAGATTTTTTGGCCATTCATTTGGTGCTACCCGTGTACCAGCAGTGGCCCACGATACTTTAGTATGAGTCAATATTTAAATGTCCCAATGAACAGTGTTCTGAGACAAACAGTAATTGTAGCTATTTTACGTATGGAAGTAACTAATCAAAAGGTAAAAAATGGACAACCCACGAGGGATTCACGATGATTTGCTAATTGAGGAATTGATTAAGTATAATGTAAGTAGTTGTATAGTTGTTATTATCTCCTTGTGCGTTTGTGAGTGCGTCTGTCGGGATCGGGTTGAACGCGATCTGATTGAATTGTGGGTATGAAAGTCACTAATAGAGTGGAGTAGTTAGCCTATTTCACGAGCAAACCATACGGGCTATGTTGATATGGTCCGCTCTATAGGTGCAGGATATAAAATTAAGCAACTAATCAGATTGTCAACGTAAAATATGCATATTTCATGCGGAATTCGAAGTTTGTCGAATTGTCACGAAACCAGTTGGACATCCAGTCTCGAGAAAATTTTGAATGTTTGCTGGCATACCACGAAAAACGGGGGCTTTGCTCGGTTCTGGGTAATTTAAAACAAAGCAGGGTCATTCAAAATCATTCAATGTGTCATTCAAGTTTCATAATGTATCCCATTTTCTTTCAGGTTGTGAGATTTTCATGCAATATTATATGTGGTCCACCCCTTCAGTCCTGAGGTCAAGTATTTGTCACCTTTTTTCCTTTTTTCAATTCGTCACATTTTCACAAAAATAGTAATAGTGGGCCAGATGGTCAACAAATAGTCCTAATACCCGCTAAAGTCACTATATTCACTATAGTTGAATAGTCATGTAGTCCCAATAGCTACTATAGTCACTGGAGTCACTATAGTCCCAATAGTCACTATGTTCACTGGTTAGTGCCGTTCATATGTCAGTATGTGAGACGCTTAAGAGCTGGCAACTATAGTCACCTCTATGATTCTGCTGGTATATCTGCCAACTAGGAATTTGCCTTCTCTCGATCTTCAAGATCAGGATATTTGAAACCTACTATCTTAACAGATACAACCACTGTGCGCGAAAAAACGTTCAAGAACCCCCTCGGTGTATGTACTTTTTTCTACAAGCAGCCACACCAGTAGATCACTGACATTGCCTCTAGTAGAGAGTTAGGGGATTTTTCCCTACTCCATTGCTAATGTCCTGAATCTCACATGAGAACATTTTAAATACACCACCGGCTGTGTAGCTCAGGTATTCCGTGATTCTTTCATATATTGAGTTATATGCCTATTGTCTTATCTATGTACAGAAAAGTCTACATTTTCCCTTGAAGGGCATAGATAGGATTTATTTCTTGACCTATATGTTACCGACAAGCAATAAATTGTAAGGAACATTCTAGTTCCTCAAATCTACCTAACAGCACTGGTCTTATATTCACAAGAAAAAAAATGTTCGAGGTGAAGTGTTATTTGTTGTGCTGTTACTTACTCGATTTATCGATAAAGCCTCGAGCTCTCAACCAAAGAAAATCACACTCTCCCCTCCCTAATGTGATAATGAATTCCGGCGCCGAGTAATGATACAGTACTGACGCCTATTTAGTTAGCATCGCCACAGTGGATCTGGTCGGTAACATTTGAAAAACCAAAGAAGTGAAAGGGTCACTAGCCTGATAACGAATAAATAGGCATTCATCCATTTCACGGATGTAGTCGTTTGTCTAGGAGAAAATAAGCAAGGGATTCCACGTCGCGAAAAAAGAAAAATATAGGATTATATTGAAGCGAGGTCAACATGCGCCACACTGAGTGTTTACGTCAGCGATGTCAGCCGCGACTCCGAGGAAAACCTTCAAGGCTGGGATCCATAGATGCGGCAACGAGACACCATAATTGAGGGATTCATGCACAGTAGGTAAAAACATGGAACGTGCCTAAGTGAGCCGCAGTATGTTTGTAGTGATAGAGACAAGTGTACCGTGCGAGTAGCGTACGCTAGAGATTTGTCATGGGGGAGGGGGGGAGGCCGAAAGGGAGAAGGTCGGAACCACACCAATGGAAGAAGTAAGCCCTTCTAAGATGGCCTCACCGCCCCGATTGGCAAGTACAAATTTATGTGCCCATAAACAGCATTGCTGCTGCAATATTTGCTGAATACAGCTAAAACAGCAAACGCCTACTGAACTGCAAAAAAACACTCAGTTTTCGTGTTAAACGTGGGGGGGGGGGGGGTTTCTGACCTCAACCCCCCAGCAGTGCCCGCACACGGCCAGTAATTGATGAGTATGAATATCTTTCTGATAAAGCATTTTTTTTTGACGCATTTGACGTTTCAGTCATGAGTGCTAGATACTCATGACCTTTTACATTATTTTTCTTCCCTCCACACCACAACTGCACACCCACAACCGCCTCCATGGGATCCGGTAGCATAAGGCAAGTAACCATGGGTATCCCAGCCTAAACGTTGAATGCTAGAATATTAAGAAAATAGCTAATAAAGACATTATAAAAGTGACATATTCGATGAGGACCTGCCGAGTTGGTTAACGTTGCTTGGAAAGAAGGCATTATGATAAACTATAATGAATACATTTGCATTCTACCTAAAGTACCATCAGGGGTTTGAGTCCTCAAACCTTCAATTTGTTGGTTCACTACTGCTCATCACATAAGGTTTTAGCAGTACGCAAGCATCGCCGGGTGAGTGTAAATATTTGCCAAGGACAAAACGTCACGGTCTTGCAACGAGGACTGCTCGAAGAGCCGTATAAAAGCGATCACTATAAGAATAATTTTCCGGGAGACCACGAGGGAACAGTCGGCAATACTACACTCGAGAAGGATCTGCAGTAATCAGACCCTGCAGCAAGCGTACACGGGCCCCAAATGAGCAAGAGCAACGCTAATAAGGCACTCGTGCTGGTACCGGTGGTTATAGTCCAATCGGTCTTGTCCCATTCCAGTGGGATTGCTCTTGATTAAGACTATACACGAGCTGTCAGATAAGGAGAACGTCGGTTTAATCTTCACGTGCTTGAAATACGCGTCTCCTCCAGAGACATCTGTGTTTTTCTGCGCAACTTTACTCAGGATTCCGTCTGCGTTCTCGCGATACCACTCGCGATTACCTCGCGTTCTCTCGATTATAGTGTACAACGAGAAAAAAATGTATCACCAATATGAAATTGAAGTTATATCTACACAATGTCGTATTTCGGCAGGTGGAAAGAAAATACAGTAGAACTTTTTAGTCTGGTCAGGTAGGTAGGAGAATTATAAACAATATACCATTACGTCAATTACGTTCTCAAGACGGAAGAGTGTTGTGTTAGTTTTATACGCGGCTGGCAAGATAAAAACTTAGGAGGTGCGATTTTTTGCCAAATTCTTCTTGAACTTTTGCTCAATAAAAAATAAAAAGGCTCGTATAGCATTACATGTTTAGTGTCCATCACTATATTGCGACTAACACGCCTTTGAAACGTATACCGATATTGGGAAGCTTTCAGTCATTCACTCACTCAATGCACTCACACACACAATCACTCAATCACTCATGGAAGCACATGCCTGGAAGGCACCGATATAGCCGCGTGCCCCCGCCGCTCCCACAATCGCCCGGCTCCTCCGGGCAAGCGAGACCAGGGACTGGGCCCTAACCCCTTCCTCCTCCAACTCCCTCCTGAGGTACCCACGAAGCTGCACCAATCATGAACTACGGGGGGCGTCACGGCCAAAACCCCCCACTGGAACTCGTTCACACAGGACGCGGGGGGATTGGGGTGGGAGGGATCCTTCCGCCTGAAGGCGCGCTATGCCCAGAGAAGCGCAGTTAGTCCCCGCCTCCCCGAGATTCCTGGCATTAGATACGCAGATCCCTGCTAGGGGTAACCGAGGATGCGACGAAGGGAGGTAGTCAAAAGTGGAATCCAATCGCCGCTCAGGCCAGCAGTGAGCGTCCAGGCCTCACTAAGATATAGCGAGAATCGAAGCACATAGAGCCAAAGACAAGGAGCTTGGTTCTCTTGCTCAGATAACGCGAACACAAGACACCATATCCAGTGATTTCATGACTACATATGCTAGTCCGAGTCGTCTACGGAGCTCAAGCTGAGTCACTAATGACACTGTCCGGTGAACAAATGACTTGGGGACTTCTTTTGCCCAACGCCTAGCAGACCAGCAGCACTGTCTTAGATTCCACCAAAAGACTGGATCTTGTCTTGGTCCATGACACCTGAAGGCCCAACGTATTCTCCCCCGACTAAGTGTTCCTAGGGCATCAACCAGAGAATCCACAAACTTGGCGAGTATAATGCAGCATCATCCGAGAAGTCCAGGTCAGAAACCCTGATTTCACCGCGTAATCCTAACCCCTACAGCCGGTACTGATCCCAAACCTCTCCATAATCCAGTCCATAAAGTGATGGAATGTTGAAGCCAGTGTACACCCCTGTCTCACAGCACCCGTGACTACGGGGAAAAGTCAGAGACCACCCAAAACACTTCTCGCTGCTCGAGAATTCTCCAGAGACGTCCCAACACACAGAGTCGAAGGCCTTGCGAAAAGCCTCTACCGAATTCCCGCATCCGCCCGGACAGGACTCGAAGAGCCAAGATGGCCATCCACGGTGGACTCTTTGGGAGTCAGATCCACTCTCAGGCCGCTGATTCTCATGCAGGTGACAACGGATCCTGTTCAGGATGATTCTAGCAGAGACTTTGCCATTACTATAGGAGTGTACCTCTGTGCAGTCTAGAGTATCACCCTTCCCTTTCCAGATTGGAACGATGATTCCCCATCTCCAGTCAGTTGGGATGACACCAGTGCTCCAACAGAGAAACAGAGGCCATGCAACTCGAGGGCAGTATGGCCACCAGCCCAGCGCATCTCTAGATGTCTCGAGTTCCGATATTAAGGATTTCACGTCTACAGGAGTTCAGCCACTAGAGTTGCAACATATCCATCTGAATTTCCGGCTTGGGGTCTCGCCTTGGTATAACTCTCAAATAACTACCCAACGTGCCTTACAACATCGGATTCCTCGGTCAAGACCCTGCCGTCTTCTGCCTCCTCCATCTCCCATCTATGAGTACATGGTCAATCTCCTTGACAGTAACACCATCATTGGAGTACCAAGTCCAGCACCTCGCATCAGATTTTGAAACCAAGAACTTCTAGCGAAGTCGAGTAGCCGGAAACTACTATCATCACGGCAGCCAAAGGCCCAGGGTGCTGCGTGGCCAAGACTGACTCATATCCATCCCTAATGACACCAGTGGAGGCAGTGCAATCACCCAATGACCTTTGAGTACAGAAGTGGGAACCGCAAAATCAAATACCGACTGAGTCTAGTTGGAGCGTGAGAACTCTTCTTTCAACCGATGCAATCGCTTACCACCCCGGTCGTAGCGTATACTGCGACAATTGATAAAACACCCACAGTGTGGGTGATCTGCAGTCGCATTATACGTTCATTGACTAGTGTTACCAAGGAACAGGTGGTTGGCCACAGCGACAGCCAGCACTGCGTACGCCGACATCGCCGCGGCCGCCGACCCAGTTATATAGGTGTAGCACCTACTCGGGACTCGCATGATCCGGCCGGTACACCTCAGAAAGTGTTGCGACTCCAATGCCCAGCCGACCAAGCAGGCAAACGCCTGATATTGAGAAATAACTATTTATTTATTATGTCCCCCACATGTTACTGTTACATTGGGTGTTTTCTTTCTTGCCGATATTTTTTCATGCTATGGCGACCTGCACAAATAGCCTGATCGTTTCCAATTCGAATATCGTTTCCAATCCGGATATTCTGCGGTCATTGTGGGCACTGTGTTCTTCTCCCTCCCCCCCACCCACTCCCGCCCCCCCCCTCTCCCCCCCCCCCCCCCTCCCTCCCACTCTCTCACTCACTCTTACTCTCTCTCTCTCTCTCTGCTGTTCGGTGTTCTGTTAGCTTGTTCGCGTTCAGGTAGCCTCTGGCATTCTTTTGGCAGCATTGTCAACACTATTTTTTTTTTTCGAGTTATTGTGTTTGCTGCTGTAGTGTATTTTCCATTGTTCGTGTTCATAGTGTAGGCCTATCTTAGGTCTCTCTTATCAACTTGGCCTATTAATTGTATTCTTGTTTGAAAGTGCCACCGAGTTCGAAATAAAAAGTTAGTTTAAAAAAAAAAAACTGATACTTGTGAGCCATTGGGGGTTGTTTTAAATTTCTCTCTCTCTGCTTGGCAGCTTCGTTCGGGGCTATGCTTCAAAGGGGCGAGATTTCAGGAGACTGAAAGGATGATTTTGTGATACGTGCAGGAAGTGTGTCAGGTCAGCTCAGCGGAATTGGAGACGAGTACTGGAAAGTGTGGGAAGGAGGCAGAGTGATGAGTCGGGGTAGGAGAGCAGGAGGTTCACGTTCCAGGTTGTGTTGCTTTAGGCAAGATCGGACAGATACTCTCCGTGGCATTGGGGTGGAGATTGGTTGTATGTGAGGTCTGACTTGAATAGCCTTCAGAGATCAGATATTGGTGTTAGTTGCGTCAATTCTGTTTGGTGTGAAATTCCGTCTAACGCTTCAGGTTTTCCCAGATCCTTTTTAGGTTGATGTATCTCGTTCTCCCAACCGCTCTGAAAGCAATAACTCGCTTTTTTTTACATGTTTTCAGAGTTTCCGATAAGCGTACGATCATTATGGGTGATTTCAATTGTCCAGATATTCCTTGGTCTGCCTGCCTTCCTGTCACCCAAGATTGTTCCTTCTGCAACATGTTAATTTTTCTTCCAGAAAGCATAGTATTTTATATTCAGTTCTGAGTAGTGATTCATGTTACGTGGATGATGTAGAGGAGCCTTTTGAAAGCTTGGTGGCAAGCGATCACGATTTATTGCTTTCGATGTTTCTTGTTCTGTCAATATTTCACAGAGCGTTGAGCTCGTTCCTTGTTTTCCCGAGGGGCCCGCTCTGGATGGCATTTCTGTTTTTGTTTTTTCAGTAATGTAGATTGGTCTAATTTATTAGGAAATTTGAATGCTGTTGACTCCTGGAAGGGTTTCATTGCCAAAGTTAACGAGTCAATAAATGTTTACGCTCCTTGGAAAAAGGGTCGCACTAAGAGCAAAAGGCCTTCTTTGATGAAAAGGGAGGTGTTTTGGTCATTAAACGTAAGAAACATCTTTGGCGACTATCGTTCTACTGGTTCCTTTGTCTGCTTTATATCCCTTCAGAGGCCAGTCAACCTTTAGTTCCGGTGCTAAGCGCGATTTTCGAAAGAGGCAGAGTTACGTCTAATATAAAGGATACTCCTAGTGCGTTTTCCTCTTATGTTAGGGAGAAGCAGAAATTGAAGGACAGCATTGGTCCACTCTTAGTGTCCGATTCAGGTATACAACACAGCATAGTCAGGAGCGTTCCTAATGACTATTTTTCGCCGGTATTCACTCAATGAAAACCGTCTTATTTTCAATGACCTTGTGGTATGTTGTGCCTCATAATCCTACTGGTAATATAGTATGTGCGCCTGAGTGAATAAACGAAACTGCAGAATCTCAAACATGGTAAGGCTCCTGGTCCGATGGAGTTTACCCCTTCTTGTGAAATCTTTCGCCGACCAGTTGTCTGTTCCATTAGCGATTATTTAAAAAAAAAACCTTGCAAGGAGGTGTTGTTCCGGATGATTGGAGAAGATCAATGTTTTCTCCAAAGTTCAAGAAATAATAAAAATAATTCGGGGTTCTCAGCATGGTTCCAGGAAAATCGTTCGTGTTTGACTCTCTTAGAATTTATGGAAGATGTTACTAGTGCAGTTGTCAACGGGCGTGCTGTTGATATAATTTTCCTAGACTTCCAAAAAGCTTTTTATAAGGTATGAGCGTCTCTCGCTTTTCAATAGGGAACACGATTTGTCATCAACGAGCGTCCGTCTTCTTGGCAAAAGGTCCAGTGGTGTGTTTCCAGGATCGGTTCTCGGGCCTTTACTTTTCCTGGCGTATATTGACGATCTGGAACAATTAGTACATTCCCGAGTTAAAAAGTTTTCGGAGGGGGGCGATACCAAGTTGTATCGGAGTTGCTTCGACGATGATGTTGCAGTTTCCAAAGGGATCTTGAAATCATCTCCAATGGTCTTTCTTTCGATTGGCAAATGTTTTCAAGTGCCGAGAAAGCACAGGTGTATGCCTGTTGTTTTCCATTTCCCGAATCTGAAACGCCTTCTTTCAAGTTAATGGACCCATATTTCATCAGTGATCAGAAAAGATCTCGGTGGTTTATTTTGATTCTTCTTCTAAGCAGTGTGCTGAATCTGCGAGGAAAGGTATTGGATTATTGGCTTGATTAGACGTCACTCTCAGTTTTCCTTGATATATATTGTTATCATGTTTGTTTAAGCCTCTGTGGAACTTCACGTGGAGTATCCTGTCAAGTATGGAATCCATATTTCTCAAATACAAGACAATCATTATTGAAAACGTTCAGCGGAGGCCACTGGATTAATTCACTCTCTCAGAGATTCACCTCACGAGCAGAGATTAAGGCGTCTCGGTTTAACTTTGATTTGATTCAGGTTTTTAAAATTGTTAATGGTTCCGAGGGCCTTACCTTCCACTATTCCTTCGAGTTTCCCAAATTTTCCACCAATATAGGTCCTTGCCTCAGCTTCGTGGTAAACGCGGTAGATTGGACATTCGGAAATATTTCTTCTCCTCAGAGAGTTATTAATGAGTGGAATAGCCTTCCTGAAGTGTTGTTCTGTCTAGAGTTCAAATGCATTCAAGAACAGTCTCGATTTATTTTTCAAGAATTGCGAATTCTTTGAGCATCTGGGCTTGTTCTTAACTAACTAAACTGAATGAATGGGGAGCGAATAAGGAATTAGGACGTATAATTAGTGAAGTAACTGATAGGTATGCCTATGTTAGCAGCCACAGGACTATACCCATAGCCTGTAAAAAATATCAGTAGTCAATGAGCGAACGTTAGTCACTGTGGTTGGGCTGGAAGTTAGTTCATGGGCACGCTGGACTGATTACAACCGCAGGCTAGCCCATGAAAAGTTAATATGACGATTTGTGAAACTTACCTTAATGTAACGATGTGCGAAATATGCAGCTAGGCGGTCTAAATTCCTTCCACAAATATGATGGTTTGTGGAATGTGAAAATCCATTCCTCCATGCCTAATGACTGGGTTCAGTGGCCGAGGCCTACGGCTAACCTACTGAGCTGGCTACAGGTCATAATAGGAGGGGTGAATTTGAAAACAACTTAATGGCAGGTATAGAGAGAGAAACTTTCATAGCCAGACTATTAGTCGCTGTGTGACAGGGAAGCTGAGCAAGCTGGTACGATATTGTCTACTCTATCTTACCAGCTGGCTTCGCTGGGGTGTGGGGGACTATCCATATCTGCATTTCACTATAGCACAAATCGGCCTTTTGACTTCGAGATATAGCTGTTAACTCTGCATACGAAAGATACACGCGGCTCAATAATACACTCTTGTGGGCTACCATTCAATATAAAAATCATGGTAACGACGTATTCAACTTGGCTGCCTTGTACACGACGGTTTGTCCGCGGTGAATCAATATTAGGATGGGAATTCACAAGAGAGTTAGCTGATGCCTTTCCGGTATGACAAAAATTCCTATTGTATACTCTGCATGTCCCCAGGCAATCAGGCTGCACTGTGGATTTGTTTCGTCAAGTGAAATAGTCGACCTCAGGAGCAAGTAGTTGGATATGACCACCCTTGTTATTTAGGATGAATTGGTCCAGTCGGTTTTCATTAGGAATGTGATAGGTATGACAGCTGTATGGAGTGATTGGCAGAAAGGTTGTAAATATTATGCCAAGGATCAACTGGAATCAGTTCGGTCAGTAATTATGGAGATGATATCAAGTATAACAACTGAATTCGTATGCAGCAGCCCGAGTAAACATTGCACCAGACATCAGTTCAGTCATGTAGGCCTATTACAGAAGATGATAATAGTATTTTAGTAACAGCATTCCCTGGAGTAGTAGTAAGTATAACAAATGATTTGACTTGAATGCCATGGAATTAGCATTACGGTTACTGGCTTCCAATCTCCCGGCCATACGACTCTAGTCCACGTGAGGGTACTTGCCGTGGTATATTCAGCACCTTTACAACAACCTGCGAAAAATCGTTGCTATGAAAATTGCTCAAGGTTTTTTAATTAATCCACCTATTTGTCAAAGACGGTGCGGTCCTGGGCCGACTGCGTGAAACACACTGTGAGGTCAGTTCCTGTTGCATCCTTGCTGTTGTCGGTGGCTAAAGACTCTTTACGAACATAGAATGACGATTTATACATGGTGATATATGTTTTGTTATTATTTGTTCGATAATTTTGAGACCAGCCGCTTCGTTGTATACGCTGAAAAGATCCAAACATTAACTACCAAGGACATCACCTCCACAACAGCCTGAAGACCCGTCTGCGTTTCATGAGATATGACGCGCGGTCCAGAACGTCGCGATGTTCCAGACGGCAACATACTACTTAAAATAATTGGTAGTGACCTGCTTATATAGATACCTTAGGGAGTTCAGCGAGCGGGCGGGAAGGGGGAGGGAGAGAACCTATTTCAATTTCCACTCCGGAAATTATTACTTTCCGGAGTGGTCGTATTACGAATTCCAGTGTGAATTGTCCTCTTACTCCGCGACCGTAACAATGCAATTATTAAGAGAAACATGCGGATATGATTTGTTTCTCATAGCATTACGCGGCTCACATATATAATGAACGATTGGCGAGATAATTGTAGTATTATTTTTTTATTTAAAAAAAGAATAATACAAGAGTGAATGGCTCTGCTCACGAATATAGCTGAGAGAATAAGGAGATGGTTATTTAGTGATGTCGTCGATATCGTTGACTGGCTTCATTCCCGTCAATGTTTGATGTCTCCTCATCAAATGAGTATCTTCTCACTAACCACTATGATGAGCGGTCATTCTGAACCTGCTTTTGTGCTGATCGATCGGGAATTTCATGTCCTCATGAATGTTTTCGTTTATTGCAATTGAATCCTGCGAATGCCTTCATTGCCTAACAACCATGTCATTGAAAATACAGTCATGCAATATACAGAACAGCTGCAGGCATGACGACTGTTGTCCAGTTTAGGCTGGTACAATGGCTTAACACCTAATTCGTGTTTACACTAATCACACTAATCACCTGTGGAATGGGCAATTTCGCAGGTTGGGATAGTTCAATTTTTATTGGAGTCTACATTAGTCACAACATCTAATACTTACGCAATGTTTTTCATATTTTCTTCTGAATAAGTGTGGTGTCATTATATTGTAGTTGACGTCGACGCATGTTTTTGTGACTCGGATATTCGGAATGCAGGTGGCCCCACCTAAATCTATAGAAAGGATAACGAGTAAGGCTGGGATTCCATAGATTGCGATATGCGTGTCCGGGCTGGATGTGAAAATCACATTCTTACTTTCAGAAGACAAAACACTGTAAGTTTGTTCGAAAAGACCATGATGAGGCAGCAGCCCATGCATCTTGTCGTTGATTGGCTTTTTGAGTGATATTCCATAGAATTTATTCGCGCTGATACGCATCCGTAACGTACTGGTACATAGCCTATTTTTGCCGATTTTGCCTATTCAGTGTAGGGTTGCCTTCATTTATATTATTGTTTGCCTCTGTGAAACCGATATCTATCTTCGCAAACTTTGCACAGTTCACGTGAATTCGCATCTGCATCTATGGTATCCAGCCTAAGGAAGCCCTCTTTGCGTAATAATGTAACCCCGCATTGTAAGCAAAATATTAACTAAAATTAGGAGAGGAACTGACATGAATATCGAGGGAGTCTATGAGCATGCATCGTTAGTAATGTTTTAGCCGCAGCTGATCATGAAAAACTTTAACGGCACGCTGGCACTTCCTTTGTTCTAGTCCGGACTCGCGGCATTCCTGCGTTGTTTCATTGACAGGGATGAACGGAACTTGCTCAGTTTGAAATAATAATCCGCTTAATCGATGTACCCCATTGCTGCTGAGTAGTGAGTAGGAATGGATTCTCATTTAAATCACCGGGACAACGCCACAACGCCAACCCGCCTATGCTCCATTCCGTGTCCTGGATTACGGCGAGTCGTATATAATATCCAGGTATTTCAGTACTTTCAAGTGTTAAAATGTTATGTGAACATTAGAGAACAACTAGCCTGTCCCAAAAAAAGTTCTCATGAACGGAGGGCTCAGGCTTCGGTTTTTATTGTAGGCTGGGGAGACCCATGTCTCGTCCTTTTCGTGCATCTCTTTTTCCTCGGATTTGATAGGCCCATGTAAAATGCCTGCGTGTGGCTTCATGGTACACATTAATACCACAGTGGGACTGGGTTATAATAGCAAATGCTAGTAGCGGGATGCGACATTTGGATCGTAGTTCCTGGGACGACAGTCAATTTACTCACTGGTGTTGGTGTGTGGTCGCTCCAGCGAATTCACTGAGATAGAGAATTGGTTTCATTGTTGACAGAAACTTGATATACTTGATATATTTTGGAAATACGTCATAATACGTCATAATTTTGAGAAGAAAGACACTTGCAGAACACTTCGTTTCTCTGAAAACGATTCGTGTGTGGCCACAAACAAATTTGGCAGGTTAGTTTGGAAATATAAAATTAAATTTTCGGCTCATGAGAGGTGACGAAATTTACCTTGAATTGACCACGTCCTATTATTTACTCTTACGACGGAGCCAACCCCTCTGGCTAATTGGTCATTCTATAAATACACAGTCAGCTGAGATTCACTTTTCAGATAAGAATACCCAGCCTCACTTTGACGGTTTATTTTCACTCTTTTTGACAACTCGGCGACGGTGACAGCCTTACACGAGTAATTCTACCCAAATATTTATTGGAGAGACGGAACGCTAACGAATGTGAGTCACGAATGTCCACGAGGAATGCAACAATTACACTGACCTTCAATGGAGGATATCCAGGTAAAAGGAAGTATAATTTTACTCCACACTGGAGAATAAGTTAACATAAATTGAAACGCAGGAGTAGGTCTGGTTTTATTACTCGGCGGCCCACGAAGAAGACCAAAGTTATAGGCTGTTAGGATGGCATATAGGTTGTACAATTATGGAGACTCATATATAGAGGTGTGTTAAACTGTAAACAAATTATGATCGACCCCAATGCCGTCGCAGAGGATAAGCATGCTGCGTTAATGAAAATTACCTGAGTAGGTGATCAGTGCCAATTGTATCTTTGCATAGAGTTTCGTTTTTAACTTCTGCATTCACTCGAATGATGACTGATGAAATTCGCAGCTCACACCATTGACAACACCACGAAGGACCTGGTGTCAGTGTTGGTGTCGAAGCACTGCGGTGTCGGTGTTGGTGTCGGCGTCGGACCATTGAGGTGTCGGAAATGTTGCTGTTGTCGGTCGACACCAGTTAATTTGTTTGCATTCGTTCATTTTTCAGTGTTTCATTGATTTCTTTTTCTTATTTTGTTAGTTGTTCTTCTTTATTCTGCAAGGCACTAGGCTACCTTTCATCTACTTTCTATTTTATGGCATAATTGAAATGTAGTCAGCCATATTTATGTGGCAAAAACGGCGAGCCATAGAATGGATTGGACGTTTTTGCTTCACAAGGCTAGGCAGAGGGGTACGAATTATAGATGCATACTAACCGTAATATTTCACTCACTGGAAGCGTGATTTCCATTATCATTTGTCAAGAAATTGCAGTCCTCAATATTAAATCGTCAAATCAGAGAAAAGTGTAACGATAGACAAAGCATATTTCTAGGCATGGTGTAATATTTGGTTGGAAGGAAGCTGTTTTCTGTAGTGAAACTCTCGTGGTGAGAACTCCTGTCCTATGGTATTGCTGTGATACCTGCGATATTGAACAAGATACTGGTTTGGACATTTGGAACTTTTACCCATCGACGAAGAAAGACGACTATACCATTGCAAATGGATGGTGGGGTCTAGCATTGACTTGGAAGTTACATAGATAATGTACGTATGTTCCCCTTGTATACACAAGTCCAATCACCTTCTCAGTCCAACAGTGATCACCCAAGCATGACCAGAATATAGTAAGACTGGAAGCAGAATAGAGCCAAAAACACAGGGTTCGGTTCTTTCGCTCAGATATCGCGATCGCTACACACCACTATCCACTGATTTCATGATTCCCTGTGCTAGTCCGAGGCGTCTATTGACCTCGGACTCGCATGGTTCGCAGAGTCACTAATTACACTGTCGCGGTAAACGAATGATTTTGTAACTTATCTTGTAACTTATCTGGTTCTTAGTCTTGGTCCATGACACCTGGTGGCTCAACAGATTTGCATCTTGACTTAGTATTCCAATTGGCAAATCAACTGGAGAATCCACGAAGTTGGCAAGTATTGCGTCAGCATCCGCAAAGTCCAGGTCAGAAACCTTGACTTCACCGAATGAGACCATGCAATCGGTATATTCGCAATCTCATCATAATCCAGTCCATACCATGTTGGAAAGTGTTGGAGCCCGTGTACCCCTGCAACGGGAAATATGTTCAAGACTCCACCAGCACACTTCACAGTACTCCAGAACACGAAACGAATATCAGGTGTGCGAGAAAAACGGGTCAGCACACCACGCTGCTCGAGAAGTCGAGGAATTTGCGAAGATCAATATAGACCACAAGGACGCTGAATTCGCTGAGACAGGAAACGGAGAAACAACTGAAGGTGCGATCCACAGTGGACTTCTTGGGAGTGGAACCCGACTGCTCGGGCCGCTGATGCGCGAGCAGCTGATAACAGATCCTATTCAGAATGATCCTAGCAAAGACCTCCCTAGTTATTGCAGTCCCGGGTTTCACTCTTACCTTTCCAGATTGGGACAAGGAGTCTCCTTTACCAATCAGTTGGGATGATATGAGTGCTCCAAACAAATCAGTAGAGACCATGGGACAACTCTATGGCAACGTGGCTACCAACCCATGGCATTTCTGAGTGTATGCCACAGACCTCAGGAGCTTGACCTTCAACTGCTTCAATGCCTTTCGAGTTTTCTCGATTGGAGGCGCGTGGTATAGTCTACAAGCGGTTAAGCCACTGGGGTTGCAACCACATCATGAATTTCCAAGCTTGGGAGCTCAACCTTGCACAATCCTCAAAATATCCAGCCAAACGGGCCCTTATTTGCCTCGACAGCCTCGCCGAGACACAGATGCCGAGTTGCGGAATCGCTTAATCGCCCTAGGCCCTGTAGATCGGCTGCGAGACACTCGTTGCCAGGTGCTTCTCCACGGACCGGACCTCTGCCTCACGGTCGCGTCACAGTACATACAGTGTCATGCTCCCTTGGAAGCTGAGTCCTGATATTGAGCCATCCCTGGAGACTTCGCTCGATGGCTTCCACTGCTCCCCTAGATTGCCCAGGTGATTCCTCTAGGGCGCTCCAGGATGCACTCTCCTGCTGTTTTGAGGATGCAGGTTTTGAAGTCTGCTCATTCCTGCTCGAAGTCCACATCCTCCTCCAGCCCTTCAAACGACTTTCAAGCTTGTCAGCACCTACTGTGGCTACCTTATGACCTTCATTTGGCTAATTCAAGGCCAACGTTGCCCTCCGTGGGATTTGAAAGCAAGACTCATCAGTGTACTGATACGTCGACGCAGAACCGAAGAACACGGAATACTTCTCACGGATAAGCGCCACTGCGACACTCCATTGTGTTGGCGGCTCCAAGAATACATTGGAGAACAGAGACTAATGCCGAGTGGCAGAGGGAGTGCGTGGAGAAATGGTGAGTTGAAAAGAACAGCTGACGACGAAGAAGACGAATAAGAATAAGAATAATAAGAATACGAAGAATGATAATAAGAATAAGAAGGATGAGAAGAAGAAGAAGTTTCACTTCACAAACGTATTGCGTAGCGATTATTCCGCGGGTGAATGTGGGATGCATTGTGGCTTTTCAGGGTCTCCAACCATGTTCTTGAGAACACTTAATAATTAAGAACATTACATCATTGAAACATTACATCAACTCCATGCCCAACGGTCAGCCAAATATTAAAAACCAATAATTATGTAAATATGACTTTACCTTCCTTTTGTCCATTACGTTATGGCAACCAAACCACCATACCGAATTTCAGCCAATCCGAGTGAGCCGATAAGTCGCAATCAGTTATTGAAAAAGTCACCTTGTGACATCAAGGGGGGGGGGGGGGGGACAGGTCTCCTGTCATACAGAGTCAATGTACAACATGTACTTTCGAAAACCCCTGTAAAAAAAACTAACTATATATGGGTATCCGAATACAAACTCACAAAATTGTTAACATTTTTTCAAAGAGTGACCTCATTCATTTTTCAGTGAATACATATTTTCGTATTTTTGTTATCATGCCGCATCACGCCGTGTAGCGTCTATGACGGCTTTCGAATCCCCCCACCCCACCCGTTATATCATAGATTCCTCAGATTTCTCGGAAGTAAATTTGAATGACTCAACGATATCTGCATTTACCTAAACTTTGCCTGGACTACTGTTTGTACCCCTGTAAATGTTGTAAGTGTGGACCATGGCGAGTGTCCATGGGTTTTATCGACCTATGCAGGTCTTTTACTCCGATGGAATTGATTATTTTCAGCTGAATCTAGGCAGCTCAAGCAGTCATCATGTCAGTCTTCCCGTTCGTATGTTCGCCTCCCGTCCGTTCGTATGGTAGTCGAAACTGTGCATACGATAAGGTCTAAACCGGAAAGGAGGCTTAACTATTCCAAGGTTACCTCACAGCCAGAGATGAATTACTAGGTACCCGCATGACTTCTGCTAAATTCGCAACAGCAATGCATTTACACAGCAGCAGGTACATAATTAATGAACAAAGCTAGAATGTTGAAGGTGTCCCTTAAGGTCACATTATTCAACTTCCTCGAAGGAATTTGCTCTCAGCTACTGATACGTTTACGATTGCGCTTGTTTGTGCACAGACGAACGCTCAACTGTGCCTACGTCAGTACATCTAACCCTTTCGGTCTCTCCGATTATCAGTGCATTCATTAGACAGTCAATGTAGGTCTGTCGAAGAGTACTAGCCTCAAGGAAGCACTTACGTAACGTTCATAGGAATCCTCATATCTATGTGGAGAACAGATAGAACTATTCCAGCGCTGAGACATCGTCATGAAGGGTTTGAGAACTCGCTCCCACAGTTGTTTGGTAAACAGACCCCGCAGGTGGTATGTAAATGAGGTACAGCAATTATGCAGTTTTAATACCACAAATTCACTAATGGTCAAAAGGAGCAGCGAACCTCGTGGGTTTCATTTACACTGCCAGCTGGGGTCAATGACCAATCGAACTGTTAAACTAGGTTATATGTTGTTGCTTTTTTTTTCTTCTTGAACATTTTACCCTCAGAAAAAAACACACCCAAAACCAAAGAAAACTGTGAAAAAACAGTTTTACTCGATGTGATGCATCACCCTCATTGTTTTGTCATGTTTTTCAAGTGTCAAGTGTGTGGAGAAGGGGGTTGGGAAATCCACCCGACTTTGGATAAACGTTGATAAAAACCTGTTGGTTGCAGAATCTGGCCTCTGTGCAATACATGGGTCAATCATGCAGTTAGGAGAAAGCTACTCGTACGACTCTCAATACAAATTATACGTACCCCTCTGATCAGGGAGGGGAGGATTAAAAGAGAACTCCAGGCAGGTAAACGTGCTTCCACAACCTTCCCGCATCATGACGTACGTGTTTTTTTATATATTTTTTATTTCCATTTTTTATTGACGACCGAGCAAAACAAGCTGCACGGTATACTTACGAACATACATAGCTCCAAACGAAGCACTGCATTCGCAGCATCTAATTAAGAAGCAACAACGGTCTAGCACTATTCGAAAAATAAATTATACAACGCGTACATGCAAAATAGGTACCACGTCAAGAGTACTACACAGAACTAACGAACGATCGCCGGCAGTGTTACTGCGTGGTCATTGCTTGAGAAAAAAATTCAGGCGTTTCCATGACAAAATTCACCCCGAAATGGCAGGGGGAGTTACTGAGGAAGAGTGTAGGGTTAATTTGAATTAACTGGATGTTCCCTTGGGTGAGGCGAGGTCGAACGCTGAGACAGCACTTTCAAGTTTATAGTGTATACACTGCAATACTGTCATGTGTCTTGAATAACAGTATGAGATTGTTACGTAATGGTCTCGCTCCACATTGTATGACTATGTTATGGCACAATAGCTAATGACGCTAAGTTGTATTCAATATTATACAAATAGGGATGAAAACGACTCTATAAGAAGCAAAACATGTCTCGTCCCTGATATTGCCCTTCACTAAGATTACACTGATCACATCTTTGAAAGATATCAACCACCAACAGTTCCACCTCAGATGACCTTCAAAACTAAATGTATACATTTCAGTTTCCAACACAATACCAATACCATCTATCAAACCATTTGAATAGTTCATATATTCACCGATTTATTCTCAGGATAACCTCATATTCATTCATTTTCATTCAACTCAATGATACGGATGAACTTTGACTCACATACCCTTTGTTGACCTCTCATTTGCGTACCCCAACCTCGTAGCGCCGTCCATTTACCATTCTCTAGGGCGGATACATACCCCCCATGGATATGACAACGATATTTGACTTACACAATCACTGGCTTAAACATTTCTACTCCGGCAAAGCTACCAGCTGGATTGGTGAACAGCATTCGCGTTGATTATAATCACAGTTCGTTGACGTTACTCCGAGGAGAGACGTGCCCTGAGACTCGAAAAATTCCAGTGTCTATTTGAATAGACGCAGTATGACGAATTCGATATGGCGTATCGCGTGTCTATTTGTTAGCCACAAGGTAGTGTTAACTTGATTAGACATATGATACCTCACCAACCCGCTAAGAGCTAAGAAGGCACGGTTAGTAATCAAAGTAGGGAAGCGGTAAAACGCTTCAGGTGCAAAATCAGCTGTTCGATTGACTGGCTTATCAATTATAACTGTCCACTCTATGGAGAGCCTCGCCTTCCGTTAATTTTCAAGTTTGGAATCGTGTTAGTCTAATCTAGTTAGGTTCAAATAGTTGAGTGACATGTACACTAATCCTTTTATCAGATCTGTAAGATACAATTGTATGGATTTCTCCAATGTCAAAAGTGACCATTTTGATACCAATCCAAATAAACGCACTGACTGAATCAAGCGGCATCGTGGAATCCATCAACGAGAGATTGTCCGTCGGTTCTCTGTATGGACTTTGAGCTATCATATCAACTGGTAAGAAAATGGCAGGCAAATGCGTGGAACTATTTGAAGAGAGAAAAATGTCCCCGTGCGAGATACACAGAAGAACAAACAATTGCATTTGTATGTTTAACAATGTATCAGTAAACATACAGTTCGTGTTACTCCAACATTAGATCGGAGGAGAGCTGCGAAGACAAATTCTTCGTAAGACAACTTGGATGTGAAAATTGCCAGAATGCATGTGGTAGCATCGCAAGGACATTTTTGCTTCTAGTCTATAGGTAGGGTGACTGATGCCAAAAGTCGTTTGTACATGTTCCGCACATCATGGACGTAACAAAGTTACGAAAACATGACGTGT
This sequence comes from Sclerodactyla briareus, assembly GCA_026419785.1. Lineage (NCBI taxonomy): Eukaryota > Metazoa > Echinodermata > Holothuroidea > Dendrochirotida > Sclerodactylidae > Sclerodactyla > Sclerodactyla briareus. The sequence continues at coordinate 402,340 of JAODTK010005745.1, read as the reverse complement.
TGCATAGTATTTCATATCTTCTTATTCTACATAGCAGCGTCAATCCGCATAGACGCGCTATCGTTGGATTGCTGGGGTTAGGTATGGTCTTACCAATAGTCAACTCAATACATACATACATACATACATACATACATACATACATTACATACAGAATACATACATACATACATACCTACATACATACATACATACATACATACATACATACATACATACATACATACAACATACATACATACATACACTTCTTAACGCGTACTCGGAAATACTTGTTAAGGCAACGGCCGACTCTCGCCTCTAAAGGAATCCTCTACCCTTCAGGCGACCACGTGGGGCCCACTGCGCGCCCTCACTGGCTCCCATCAGGCGCACACTCGAGCGTGAGTCCAGCTTATATAAAACAATGTTTCAGGAAGCCTGCTGCTAAGTTTTGACCTCGGGTAACTAGACCGGTACTGCCGAGCGCAGCGAGAGGGGGCGATCGCTATAACAAACGTAGTACGCGTTAAGGTAGTGTTTATGAGTGCACGCACTCCATATCAGCCCATCTACGCACATACACAGGCCCCCTTCGACCCTACGAGGCATACGTACACGCCATGGAGCTATTATAAAACTGGAGAGGCAATGGCGGCCTGTTGCTTGTAACAATTTGAAGAGAAAATGTCCCCGTGCGAGTAACTCTGAACGGCAGGCGGAAGCATTTGTGATCCTAACATCGTACCAGCAATTTCAGTTTGTGTTACTCTAACTTCACCTTGTCCAGCGACCTAGCAACGTACGTGTAGTCAGATGACCTTTTGTACTCAACTCGGTCTACGAATCACCAGAAAAGAGCGCAGGATTCGATAGAATTATGACAATGGCAGAATTTTCATCGTAAGTTTAGTATTAAAAGGCTTGGGTTTGTTTGAGTCGGGATTCGAGGGATCCGGGTAAGAATCTCATCGACTTTTATCTATGATCATCACATGTTAGCTAAATTAGGCCCCTAGGCTGACCCACGTACAAACCATATGACGCCAGTCATTTTCTGTCGCACGACTACTGTAAAACTGAACGCGGCTAGTATTTTGAACGATGCTTTGTATATGTTTCGTTGTATTGAAAATTTTGTTCTGGTGCAATTTCGTGTGAAGATAGAGGAAATATTATGATCGCTCAAATTTTAACCCTGACATCGTCTTATGAACGTTTTTAATATAATAGGCCTAGCCTGTAGGTTGCAGGGCACAGAATGGTGAAACCTCAACGCTCGCTCAATGTGGATAAATGTCTTGAAATTACCTGAATGGTGCACAAGATCAACAATTGTGTTTATTTTGTGAATTCCATTCTCCTAATAGCCTAGAGCACCGAGCGGGAGTCGATATGATAACATACAATTATCGAAGTGGTGCCTCGGAAGTTGCCATATCTGGCCTGGTTTCAAGTAACACGCCTTTATTTGTTTTATATCGTATACCCTAGGCTAAAATACCGTTACAACTTCGAGTGCGCCTGTGGTAGATTTCTTTTCCATTATTTGTTCGATCTATCAAAATACACACAAACGCACAGAAATCAATTACAAGACGAATAATCAGGACAAGTAAGGAAACTAATGAGCACCTTCCGATCCTTGTGCTACTCCTAGCAAAACCCATAGTTTTCATATCAAGGAGAGAAAATGTCTATTGGATCAGCAAAAAAATACTAAAGCCGATCAAATAAAATCCGTTAGTGATCGGTCATTTCAGTAGGCCTAAGCACCGAATGCAATAATCAAAATTTGGTTGAATTCTTCAGTAATTACTATAACAACAATATAAATAAAAGTTTTTGACAGCATTTCGACACTCCCCGTCATGGCCCGCACTTAGTGAAGCGCTCTATTAACCGCGCTACCCGGGTTCGGTCGCGGGATTTTTCACTTTTCCTTTTATTTATTGACCGCACTGAACGCGGCGTCCGTGATGGAATCTTTGGTGACGTTTGGCATTGAAAATTAGGTTTTCTTCTGGCCAATAAGTTTGAACTGACGTCAGCTACATTCTGCCTAATCTCTGATGGGATCAAAGCAAATGATAACAACCGGTATCCTCTGGGATGAAACCACTGTGAAGACTTTGAAAGACATTCTCCTTAATCGTATTCTCGCGAATACTGTATTATTTAAACTGCCAGTAGCCTATAGGCTATCAGACTGCTTTGATTTTCGACGCGGGTTGTCTTTCTCAAGGGAACTAGCCGAACTACTACTCGGAAGTTCCCTGCATTGTATTGCATAACCTTTATATTTATTGGGACAGTAAAGCTAAATCTGGCTAAATGTCCCAAATTTCCTGAAGGATCCTCAATTTTCCCATTTCCTCAGATGTCTCTGGAAATCTTGAAAAAAATTGCGCGCTTCGTGGTCGCACTGGTGGATAGTAGTATGGCCAGCAATTATTCAACATTCTGGCTAGGAATTGACGTTTGGGGCAACTGGTATTAGGGGGTCCAACAGTGAATTGTCCAATTTTTCCACATCCCAATTTGGTGTTCATAAACGCCCTATGGTGAGCTTGGCACGTGCAGCCAAACGCCCGGGAAAAGCATTACCGGCCATCTGGGGGGGCTTGCACAATAAAAAATTATCTTGTAACGCTCGGCGCAAGCGATGGTGCCGCTCCGCTCAGTTAGTATTCCTTGTCCCCCGGTCCCCCCTGTCCACACTGTGCCTCTCCGGGCACGCCACTGCTCTAGCCCCCCCCTCCTCCCCTCTTCCTGCACACTCCCACTAAAAAAACCTAAGCTACGTCCCAACGTTAATACCGAGAGCACTATTTCCTGCAATCTGAGTGACCTTTCTCTCGAAATTTCTTAAGGATTCGGCTAAGCAATAAGAGGGCGTAAATTTTTGTTTTTGGAGTGGGGGGATGATTTGGTAGATGACCCAATCTAAGCGAAAGCGCCCCCATAGGTTGGCCGCGGAGCGGCCAAGAAATCTATTGCTTTTCACAAACCTCCCCAGGCGCCCGGAAACGGCACTTGAGGGTTTTTTTCAGCTGTGTTTACTCACCCTCAAGATGAATAATTATTTACGATTTGTAGATTGTTAAAGAGAATTGTTGCATCTTTGAGAGCTACATAACATTTTGATCAGTTAAAATGACGCAAAACCAGTAAATATGTGACACATAACCTGTTAGTTAATAGGGCAGACCTCACCGAAGTCAGTCACAGGCAAATACATCCAATTCAGGAATAGGACGATCACGTTACTGGCGCATGGGCGTGTATGGAGCTCCGTTTAAAAAAATTCGTCCAAACACATTTCGTCTCGTTTCCGAGCCCGTATACAAGTTTTTGCGGCCAGTTAGAATGAGAGTTCCGTCCCCACGCCCGTAACACTGCCCCGTATAAGACGCTAACAATAATTTCCTAACAATACAAACGGAGCGAAGAGCAGTTCCGAACTGTTATACAACGACCAAGCCGCGTACATAACTACAATGCTCGCGTGGGCGGACGGCCTCGCGCGAACTAGCGTGACTCACATTTCTGTCCGTTTTGTTTCAAAAGTGTATCAGTTGGGCAGTGCAGCGGAACCATGCAAACCGGCCAGCCGGCTCGCGCTCAGGGAACAAATCGAGTGTTTTTGTACAGGCCACCCCCCCCTACCTCAAAAGTGGGGGGATACACCCCCCCCCCCCCCCCGCGATTTACGCCCTGAAAGTCAGTGATTATAGGCTCGTTTTAAAAATACCCGAAAATCATCTCCCACATTTCATCGCAGGTGTGTAACGTTAATTCACATAATTGTCACTTTGCTGATAAGATATTAATAGCTAAAATGAAGGGGGGTTGTGGTTCAATCCTAGCTTTCACCTTTTCGTAATTTAAACTTGGCAGTAGGTTCTTGGTATTTAGCTTGAAATCAATGCTGACAATATTCCCTTCTAAAAAAAAATATATATATAGATAGGCCGATCTATGCTGTGTTGCTATGTTCACATCTGCCTATCATCGTGCAGAGTGAACACTCTTCAACATTCTTTCTTACTGGAATTGCACATCCAATTTTTGCAATTAGGGCCCGGGAAGTGCTATTTCCGGCGATCTAGGAGGTATGAAAAGAGCCAAAATCATCATCCAGTTACCTGTGAGGAAGAAACGTCAGAGAGAATGAGGTACCCACCGTCATCCCCCAACTTTCTGCCCAGGGACACCTAGCAAGCTGCCTGATTATGAACCCTCATATATCATGGAGGTGGGGGCGTTGCGAAAGGTGGCACTGCTCACTGGCAGCATGCATGATGTTCTATAGGCGATGGATCGTGTTCCTTTCTGCATGGTAGCACAGTTTCCCAGCTCAGCTGCAGCCGCCGAAGCTCGATGCAACCTTGCCTCATTCCTGTCTGACTGAAGAGATAAGGCCAGATCGCTTTGTGTACGTTTATGAGGAGGAGAATGGCACATTCAATAAATTACACTCACGTTATTCAATTGAACCAATGTTCACATTCATTATTCTCTGGTACTTAAAGAAAGAACAAATTACAATTATAAAATAATACAAGAAACGTTCCCAGCTAATATAATGTTCCACCTATACGCCACTGTTAATCATATCAGTGACCATTATTGAGAGTTTGTTTGGTGTCGGTCATATACTGTATGGGTTGACGGGCAGAGGAATCAGTGCTGGTCCACTCGTATGGCGTTGGTTCATGTAAACGTGTGAATATGTATGTGAGAAGGAAATTCAACCATCACATTTAAGATAAATTCGATTATCCATTCAGGAGTGGCAGAGATCATTCTTTTTTTCATGTAATTCCACCACAAGAAGCACTTTGTTTTTCAAAAAAAAAACCGAGAGTGTGAGTATAAACGGTCCTCTCAGGCCCTAAGGGCCTAATTCCGGCGATCTGGGGTGAACACTTAAAATGGTTTCTTTGGCCGCTCCGCGCCAACCGATGAATGCCGTGCCGCTTTGATGGTGAACCGCGGCCCGCGGGTTGACAAAGTCCTGCCATCGGGGTCCCTGCTACTGGCGAGAAAGAATTTTCAGAAAGTTGGAACCTCTCCGAAAGGAAGAATGGAAAAAATGACATTTTGGGCCAAAAATGTTGATATTGTGCACGGTGAAAACATATGACGCTGCCCCCCCCCCCCCCACCCCCGTGGGAACCTTCCCCTCTCCTGACTACAAGAGTACGGAAAACTCCCCCGTGCCTTGAAAGGCTATGTAGTATCTGCTTTTCCGTCAAAGCTGGGTAACTGCAGCTCAAAACATCAGGCACGATGCCGTTTTCTGGTCCATTTTCATGTAATGCTCCATTCGTACCAGTCATCTCCTCCAAAGTCGCCAAATCTAACGTCCTCTAAAAGAGTTATTACCTCTAAATGAATAAATGATAAAATCACTCAATTATACTGCCTTGCTAATCCATATCCACGGGCGGCTCAACTATATTTCCATGTATTTATCATCTCACATGGGCACGAGGAAACTACCGTAAGGCATGATACGCGGGATACCCGGGGACAAATTATCGGTAGTAACACGGTTGCCCCCCCACAAGGTGCCAATATGTGTATTCACGCGAGAATGCAACCGCCTTCCAGTGCGGGGGTGGGGGAAATTTTCAGGTAGGGGCGCCTGGGCGTTTAAAAGTCGATGAACATGCAATTGCCGTAGCCATGGTAAGTGCAGACGAACACATTCATTGTTAACCCTATTTTTTTTTACAGTGCCGGCTTCAGCAGTCAGTATAGGCGCGTTATCCTTGGATTTCCGGGCCTAGGTACCGCCCTCACGTCATAACCCTCCTTAACGCGTTTACTAGGAAATACTTGTTAAGGCAACGGCCGACTCCCGCCTCTTGAAAGGAGCACCTTACGATCAGGCGACCACGTGTGTACCAGGACGCGCTCCACGTGCTCTCAGAGGCGCACTCGAAGCGTGTTTCGTCTAGCTCTATATAAACGATTTCAGGGAGCCGACTTAAGTGTCGACCTCCGGGTGTTGCCGAGCACACCAGGGTGGCGATCGAACCTAACCGATGTAGTACGACTCTTAAGGTAGAGGTTATGAAGAGCACGCAACCCCAAATCAGCCATCCACACACATACTACATATCTACCATCGCCTCACCAATAAAAACTAATGTGAATGGAATTCTGGAATCCTAATCTGAATGGTCCATATTCTCGTTGCCCGAGTCTCGTTGGTCTGGCCATTTACCGACGGTAACATACACCCCCAACGGACTGCTCCTTCTGTTGATATTGTGAGTCGTTGTCATACTGTATAATTGCCTTCATCCTATAATTTCTATGAACATGACTGAAGGCTCTGAATACAAGGAAACCATTGGTGCGCGGCGCGCGTTTCCCTCCTCAGCTGAATTCTCGCGAGCCCACGTGACGGGATTACTCCATTACCGCTTGCATGTAGTGCTTTCCTGGTCGATTGCCCCATGATAGTTTCTACAACAACCGATGTTTGGAGAATAACAATAAGGGAAGGAACAGTGTCTAGTCGAAGAGTCGATAAGAAAAAGAGGATAAGTTTTGTGATTTCGTTTTTGTACGCTCCGAAAATAAAGTAGGAAATTCAATCGCGGTAGTTCATAGACCTATATTAACCTTTGCGGAAAGGAACCACAATTACATCTGCTGTATTCAATGCATTGCGAAAAGTATTTCTATCTTTATGCAAGGCCCTATTCGGTGAAAGAACTATCTGGTAAATCGTTATATATCCCGAAAGGGATTTTCAACTGAAGGACGATTGAATCCGAGCAAGAAGGGCAATGCATGGCTTTCCCCTACGTCAGTTTTCTAATCATTGCAAGTCACTAGCCACTAGTAACTTTTCAGAACGCCTGGATTAATCACGGATATACAGTATACAAATGCAAGCTTTATAATCTAAATTCTATCTACACCCCAAGCTATCCGTTATTGTCGAATACACGATTCTGATTGGGCAATCCCAATACGTAGCCCGTCCGTTATTTGGGGTTGTTTGCAATACAGTCCACTGTCAGATAACCGACAATCGACTACGTGCTCGATTTGTGGGTCTTAGAAACGCAGTACTTTCAAAACGCACAATGTAAGGTTCGTGAGCCTTCGGAAGTTTAATGTTTACAGGCGCAGATCCGGCTTTCATTATAACTGCGCGCTTCAAAGGGCGTACTGCCTCACGGAATACAAACGGGCGAAACCGACCGTCGCTCATTGCTTTGTGAACGCCATGTTTCAACGCTCAGAAAAAAAAACCCTCCGGTTCGGCACGCGTGGGTTGTCATTGCGTCTTCCGTGAAGTACGCACGCACGCACTGCCAACTTTTGTTATGGTGCGCATGCAATTACTCGATCGAACTACGCAATAGTTTACCCTATGCTGCCTGTTTACTCTGTTTAGAGATACAAAGAGATCGAGAGATTAGATATCTCTAATCGTTTTGGGTAATTCTTGAATTTGCGGGTTGTAGAAAGGAATAACACTACGCAGGAGGTCGATTTTTACCTGGTTTATACACATCTCGACTCTGAATTTAGCTTATACGACTCGTCGGCTCGGCTCTTCCGATCTCGTTATTTACCTAAATTCAGAGTCTCGACTGTTTTTTTTCGCCAGAAATCTCCATTTTCAGTTCATTATTCTCTTAACTGTGAGTGTGAAACCAATATATTAATACCTAAGGGAGGAATAACTCAGGGAGGAAGACGATTTCTCAATAGCGCTGTAAAATGCTGACTGCACACACCCTTTTACAAATCACCTTACTCTTTAAACTCTTCGAGTTGGTCCCGATACTCGCGCACAATCTCTTCCCAAAGAAACACTTAGACTTGAAACCTATGTGACTCTTTCGGATCTCCCATCTCTATTCTTAGAGAAAACTTTGAGTGTTAACGTTCTTCTATCGCATTATATCATTTGAGCGCTAGCGTCGTATGTTCGGGGAACACTGGGAGCTACGTCACCGATTAATGTTATTCGTTTGCGCGTCCGTCCATTTCATCCGATAAAAGTGCAATTCAAGACTTTTTTTCTTTCCACTAAATTCCAGCTAAAATGATTGTTCAGGGGTCCTCTCGCCAGAGAGTTCGCCTGGTCCGTTGGTCAGCCGATGTTTTGGGCCTGTACTATATTCCCCCTGTTATCTGTGTTTCTGTATGGTGCTGCGAATCGGCTACACGGACCACACACAATTCGTCGTCATAGCAAATATCCGGAAGAGAAAAGCAATCCAGTTTTCGAGTTCGTATTATGATTATCCATATAATGGTCAAGTGTCGAATACAAGACGAGAAAGTCGACCATACTAAATTGCCTTCAGGCGATTTGCATGCATGGTATGTTATGACATATGATCGGCAACTGGGAAATGTCACCTATCGGTTTGTTAATTAACAGAACCAGGAGTATCAGTATTGACATGCCCGAGTGGAACCTGCAATTTTGTTTAGCAAACATCCTGGCGAGCGTGTGTCCAGAGGAGACTGACGAATACATCGTTTTTGTGTTTTGTGTTTTTCTCGATTGAATAACAATCTGATGTTCAATTGACCAGAATTGAATAATTGATGTTATTCCTCATTCCTCACATCCAATCGCAAGGTAGGTCCCCGAAAGATCAACGCAGATTCAGGACCTTGCTAATAGAAGTTATTGCTCTTTTCAATCGGATCGTCCGGACCAAGGTGTCACATATTACACACGGCATACACGCACGCCACGCAGAGACACACGTACCCCCACACACCACTGGCACACACCTACCAAAAAAAGGCGGACTACAGATATAGCATTTACACCATCATCGCCCTAACGGAAGTAAATAATGGAATATTTTTAAAAGGAAAAATTCTTTTTTGCCGGAGGGGAATGGCCTTCTTCTTTACTGTTGCTCTCCGGTTGGTACACAAACTAGGTCACTCTACTGATTTTTTTGACATCTGTTACTCTCTAGGCTTTGCTTCCGTGTTTGATTGCGCGCCCCACATTTCACTGAAAGCCTCGTGATGACTTTATCCACTGGTAATTTTTAATGAACGATATTGAGTGCACGCCCTTGGTAAGTTATATTCAGAACCTGCCAAAATACATTCTTTTACGCAGGAATTGAGGCTTGTATTACAACCGTCGAGCAAATAAAAGTGTTTCCTCCTTCCTTTGTCCACATTTCATCTCTTGGTGACATTTTTAGTTCAGCAGTTGATAATCCCTTTCACCTATGCAAAGAGGCCTGACGGCTTTAAGCTCATGCAGATTTACGACCGCCCACAGGTGTTCATCATGGTGTATCTACTGTATTTGGTAGTTCTCCAGCACAACAGCCACAACTTTGAGATGGATTTAAATTGAATTTAATGCATTGGAACATGGTTAAATTTAGTTTTAATCCCAAAGATGCCCCCGTATTCAGCAACGTCAGCAGAACACAATAATAAGAATGGTAGCGAGAAGGAAAAGAGAAGGAACAGATTGGAACACGTGGATTATTATAACTAAATTCATCAGGTTAACCATCAATACGTGGCGCCCCCAATTTTCACCCGTCAGGTACGTGGGAGCTAGTTGTTCTAAAAATTATTGGTATGGTCACGTGTCATCAGAGAATATTGGCATCATTGCTTCGGAAAAGTACTATGCTGCTAACTGTATTCTGCGACTCATAACTGGGGTCAACTCCGTGGGCCCTCCGGCTTATTGAAGTCGGGTGATTGAGTCCTAAAACTTAAATCGCGCAAAATTATACGAAGGTTGATAAAAATGGCACTTTTACCAATCGAAAGTTTAAAATAGCGTTCCAAATTTATCAAAGGAACATGTTCCTTATTTATTATTAGATTATCAAAAAGGCAGACGAGTAACCGGCAATGAATATGGGATGTAGAACTAAGGCTTGACCAAGGCATTGTTGACGTCACAAACCAGTGCACTTATTTAGAAAGGCCCCGGCGTGTGTGCCGTGCTGTGAAGCACATCGCAATCATATACTATAAACTTACAAATACAGTGGTCGGTTTTCTGGAGTGTGCCCCCCACAGCCACCCAGCCTGTATTCCTAATTATCTTATTCCGATTCATATATTCTTTGGACGAACCATATAGGAGAACTTTATTGACACATGTGACATACCCTAATCAAACAGTGGATAAGGTTTTCATTTTCATTAAGAAATCATTCGACGTGTTTACGTATAGTCATGACGATTTGCCCGATTGTTTGATTGTTCTGGGTCATGGAAACTATAACAGGGTTTTCATGAGCCTGACGGACACCCATGCATGTTACGATCTTCCAGTTTTAATAAAGCATAACGAACCAATGATGATGATGGAAACAGCTAGTGACAGAGGTTGAGCTGAAATCGAAATGAGTTCTGAACTAGTGAATTTCACAATGTGACGACAATCGGTAGTAGAATAGACATTGATGCACTGTTGACCAGACCAACTACTCTACTTTTTACTATCCTTGCGGAACAAGCTACGGGAAACTTGTCATCAACACCCGGAATTATTGTTATCATAAATGGTACATTATGCGATTGGGAAATGTGGCCCAAGAACTGAACCCCGTAGAACCCCGAAATCATATAAATTAATTTAGAAAAATCATTCTTCGCAACTCATAGCAACTTTGTGAACCCATCGGGTAACATAGTATGGATAGTGTTACGGTATCAAAAGCAGACCTGAGAACTGATAAAACAATAAAAAAAATAAAAACAAGTAGCCTCCTGACCCTGACCAGCAACAGAAAAGCATCGTCCGTTACTCGCGTGAGCGGTCAGGTCTGTATGTGCCATCGTGTGAGAATATGAACATCTGTCAAGTAGTCTTGAATTTGAACTCTCTGACTTTGCCAGAATAATTCAAGTCTGAAAATGGACGATGTTCTTAAGATCGTCGTGGAACGATGATGGGAGTGAAAGCTGCTCACCTAAATAGGCGTGCATAAGAAAGAAATGCGAACTCGCTTGATCATGGCGAACTCAACGAATGCATCTATCGACGATTGCTCAATTATTACAGTTTGCCATTGGTTGAAAAATCTTAAACGTGTGCAAAAAAAGAAACACGGCGAAACAATCCTAACCCGGGAAGTATTACACTTAGACGGAGATTTGCAAAGTGTACAAAGGGTCACTGATGGAAAGAATCGTACTTACATTGGTGGAAGAGACACCTTTGCACACTAGCTTGATCCCGCTGAGTGATCTCCATCCTTCTCACGCAAAATACACGAATATGTTTCTAGTGTGCTCGTTGTGGCGAAGGTAATGCATTTAAAAGTTTCCTTCTCGCATAAAAGAGGCGCTGGCACGTTTCGTTTAGTTTAGTTTAGTATGAAGCGTCAAGACGGAACTGAGTGCTCAGGGACGGACCCGCGGGGAGACAACAGCACCACATAAAGACGGAACCACCGAAAACTATAGGGGGGGTGGGAAGAAAATAAAAAATGCCCCAATCCTCAAATTGTCACGAGTCCGATTTGAGTCATGATGTTCTTGGGGGCATTTTACACTCTAGACCCAAACGACATCTACAGGAGGCTCGTCCACCCATTAATAATATCACGCTCCTCCGGCCACTCATTAATGCCTTCCGCCGTGTCTGAACCTGCAACATTTACCACAAGAGAAAGGCACGATCTCATAGTAGTACATTAGAAATTCAACCGGGTAGTCCGAAGAAAGGTCCATCGAAGCGATAGACCATTCAGTTTGGAACACCCTGCACCGAATCATCCCCCGGATTCGCCTCCGCCCTTTGAAGTTAGACCAAGACGCTTTAATCTTTCCTTCGTACGGCAAATATCGCAGACAGTGGATGAAACCAGTTGCCCTCATATTGTTCTCAATTTGTAGCTAATCTTTGCCAGTAAGGGTTCCACACTTGCACTGACTTGCACGGAATACTCTTCAACAGCCGACAACAATGTTCTGGCCAGGAAAACTGAATTGTCCTACCCCCAAATTTGGGGATATATTAACCAACTAAGCTAAAAGACGCGTTGGCGTTATGTTAGCTGACATGCTTTTGCTTTATCTCTTAGATAACATTTGACAAACTCAGAAGACCATTGGAGATACGAATCTAAATCCATATAAGCATTGCAGATCATCATTCAAGTTACGTAAGTTCCACAAGTTCCTCAACTCGAGATTGCAGCAGAATCTTGCCGATCGTTAATAAGCGGCCAAGAAGAGTAGCGACAGAGAACCAACTATCGGGGACACCACGTACTAGCGACCTTTTGCCGAGTAGAAAAACGCCCATTAATGCAACTATCTGCTTCCCTGTTTCTATTGTGAAGGCGTTCAAGACTGCCTGTAAACCCCAATCTCTTCAATTTGAAAAAGAGAGCACCTGTCAAAGGCTTCCATGAAATCCAGGAAAAAGATTATCAACAACTTTACCGCTGTCACAAGAAACTAGTAACACATTTAATAAATTTCCAGTAGATTATTCAATCCGAACGATCACGAATTAAGTTATTCACGGATTGGTCTTGAATAAATAGTCTATATCATGCTCTTTTAACTTTCGATTTTCAAACTCCGTCGGTTTTGTAATATTATGAAACGTCGGAACTCCTCGAAGAGTAAAAAATAGGAAGTTGTTTGAATAACGCCCATCAGCATTTTTTTTTCCCTGTGTGTTACCTGAACAATCCACCCCACTAATTTACTGTGCATTTCGAACAACTGCCAACTTATTATCCCTATAAACCCAAAATTGTGGAATACTAAGGGTTTATTAAAAGCACCCCCTAAAATTCGAATCGAATTGGTATAACTTATAGATGGTGTGTTCATAAGTAAGTCAGCGGGATACATTAAACCTGAGCACAATAGAGGTACTCTCTTCGAAATATTCAAAGCACGATTTCAGGATTTCCCGGGGATTTGAACAGTTCTAGAATAGCTAATACAACATATCTTTGTTTTTTCATATACACATGCCCGTCAGTTTGGTTGATGACACATGGATGTTCTATTCTAGACTCAGGCAAACTATCATGAACTTCCTATTCACTGACCTTCGTCCGTCCTTCCTTCCTAACTGACCTTCGATCCGTCCTTCCTTCCTAAGCCATGAAATGACAGTTTGCAAAGGGTGCCGTTCGACATGCGTTAGAGTAATTTTTGTACTCATGCCCCATCGGCTGACACGGACTCTATGCATGCATGGAAAGCGGGTCCCACCATAGTCCCTGACTTGGAAACACAAACTTGAAGAGGTAAATGATGATAATCACTCACTCAAAACTGTAGACATTAATGGGCCCGTCGAGGAACCTTTTCGCTCGAAAAACGCTTTTCACACGGCTCCGTACCTTTAGGTTAACGATCTTACTCTAGCTCGCAGTAGGTCTGCCAGTGAGGTATCATGTGTGTAACCATGCGTGACAGTATCGTATGTTAACATATAAATAGGCACACGATACGTCATACTGAATTTAGGATTTAGGCACGTTCATCCTCTGGGAAACTCGGAAACTGTCCACCACTGAATTTCCTTGTAGCATGAGAAGCATATTAGTCGCCTATTAGTCGCCCAGACGCGTAAATGGTTACACCATGATTGTGGCAAGTCAAGGAGCATCGTTTTATCATCACCCGCGGTCATGTCTGATTACTAACTAATTCGCCTTGGTTTTAGATGTGGACTGTAGTTGTGACGCAAATAATATGAAGCCCTCCACTGAAGGAGAGTGGCCACGTGAGCAATTCCAAATACAACTGATAGGAAAGATAATAATCGGTAGTGCAGAAAATACTTACTCTATCTCAGACTGAAATAATAATACACGGCAGTTCGAATGAGGTATATTGGCGTTGATCACCCCAAGTTGAATATTGCCTCGTTAATTGAATTATTGATACTTTTTTAAGCACTATGTTAGCTTGTGGCTAAATGTTTACAGATAATGTAAAGGACGGTATATGTGACATAATGTGAGGGCTTTGCTGCAATGATGTTTAGCTGAAATTCTTCTGGCTTTAGAAGGGTAATGATACTCGGTAATATTGTGGAGCAATACTACCTAATTCTTAGATTTGAAATAATACTCTAGGTAGGGAACACGGGATTACCGGAGCCTGAACATTCAAGGACCTGTTTTTGTTGTTAATTGGAATTACTTGATATTTGTTGAGTATTATATTTGATTCACCCGATAAGAGGGTCAACATTAGCTTAACTTTCTACTAGCACTAGTGGAGTAATGATAGCGAGTCGCCTAACAAAATGTGATAACTCCTGCACTTTATATACGATACAACGATAATAGTTTTGCATATCGCAATCACATGAAGGACTTTCAATTTCACAATTTAATACTCTCATGGGATTGAGCCATGCACACGCGTTCTCGAGCGCTACCTACGACGTCGACTGAGCAGTCCCTTTGGGCGTCACACCATTTCTTGGTGAACGAATTGATATTAAGCTTTCAATGGCAATTTGATTCAGTCGGAGCTGTATTCGTTAACGACGTTACATTTCGCCATTTTGTTTTATTTTACTGCTGATTCTGATTTAATAAAATTTAGTTTACCAAGTTGCCGAATCATTGGAAATAGTCTACTCATTAAAGATCACACTGAATCAGTACTGGATTCCTGAAGAAAATTTTTGTTCAGCCACGTACGAACATAAATTGTTTCACTCATTTATACATCAGACAGATGAGAAAACGTAAATAATTTTACTTTCACGGGGAATTGTAGTTTTTAGATATTCTTGCAGTTTGGACAGTTTGGTAGCCTTTGAAGTCTGACGCCTGCAAATCTTGACAATCCCAAACACAGCCGGATGTTGATTTACCCACGTTCTCCTGTCATAATGGCAATCAGGATCGATCCGAGGAAATGATACTTAACTGATGACAACCAATTACGTTCGCCACTATACTCCCAGAGACTTTCGGAGAGGTGTATCACTGCTTGGATCTCTAAGGCGAACAGTATGTGATAAATACGATATCGATATCTGAGAGTGACAAAAGCAAATCGAAACACTGTGAACGATTCGGGGTCAATCGTTACGTTTTAATGGCTCGTTGGTTCTTTTTACGCATCTTGTTCAGTTAGTGGAGTTTGGGACATTCTCTCTAATTATTGCACAACGCCCCTTCACGTTCCTCGACCGAGGTTCACAGATGATTCGTTCGATCAGTACCATTGTGGGATTATTACGTGTCCTTTCGAACATCGCAAATTTATTGGAACATCTTGCATATGTTCCCCACAACCTTACACAATCTAGGTCGCACCAGAGGCAGATGGCTTGATGGAATTAACACGGTAAATCCCCATTGAATGCTTTTACGATGATATTTACATTGGGTGATTAAAACATGTAAACGATTGGTCCAATAGGAGGATTAAGGTTACATGGTTTGAATGGATTGATGGTAGTGCTATGGTAATAGATGGGTAGGTTCATATAACATATTTTACTGCAAATTCTTGAAGACAGTGATTTTTTCAACTAGAAAGCCACAGTAAAATGCTTCTCTCTGAGGAATTTGTCTAGAAACACGAAACAACATGAAATATAACAACATAATCTGTCTCACAAATTTCCTTGTGAATAGCACATGACAGAAGCAATAAGGTTCCGGTATCGATTAGATAGATATCACAACGATTCCAACTTGATCGGAATGAGCATTCGGACTTATCGTGTTCACAGGTTTCAGAACTGCTGCCCGCAGAAACATGTTACCTGACCCACGCAAAACGGCGCTCATGCATCATTAAGTACACACATACCAAGGATGAGAATCTCTACTGGATTCGATTCCATCGAATCCATCAATTTGCCAAAATAGCCAGTTTCCACGATAATTCATTCTTGATCACAATCTCCCTAGAACAACGTCCAATACTCTGGAAATAGGGCTACAAACCACCATAAACTTTATCATACCAAGCGTTTCGAATTGACCGTGCTTAGAAGGATTTCAGACTTCAAATGACCTCTGACCTCACCGAAACTATAAGGATCATGTACTCAATCTAATGTTACACATATACCGCGTATGAGCTTGACTCTAGGTTGGGTTGCGTTTCTTGTTTTTAACACGGATACCACAACGCGGCGCGTACATACACACAGACACACACACACATACGCACACGCACACACATAACACGATTACATAGACCCCCTCGACATTTTCCGACACCACATGTTTAGAAGTAATTGCGTAAAAAGCACGCAATTATGTTCGGATGCCATTATAAAAATAGGGTCCTGAACCCTTCTCTTCCGAGCTTCCCCAGTTGTTGCGTTCAGGTGTATATTTGAGGGATAAACTGCAACTGGGAGACTTTCACAGGTGAATAAACAGTCGAGAGTATGAATTTAGGTAAATAACGGACGAGGCGCAGCCGAGTTCGTTATTAAGCTAAATTCAGAGTCGAGACTGTTTATGAACCAGTTAAAGATCGAACCTGCTGTAGTTTATTCCTATTCCTTACAAACCCGCAAATCAAGGATTATCCAAACGATTAGAGATATCTATATCTCTAGATCTATATCTTTGTATCCGTGGACAGTAAATAAGCATCTAGGGTACTATTGTGTTGGTTCAATCGAAGTACATTGCATTGCTACCCTACCCAAAAGATTGGCATGCGTGTTGTGCTTACTCTTCCACGGAGACGCAATACAAACCACGCGTGCCAAACGGGAGGGTTCTGCGCGTGTGAACTTGGCGTTTTCACTGCAACGAGGAAACGCGCGTTCGCTCGTTTTTATTCCAGTTGAGGCAGTACGCCTCTGAAGACGCGTATACTGAAAGCGGGATCTTGCGCGTGTAAACATAAACTTCCAAAGCCCCAAAACCTTACATTCGCGTTCGAAAAAGTAACTTGCGTTTTACTTTAAACGCAGAAAATCGAGCAAGTTTTTTCGATGTTGTGTTACTCCTGAACAGCGACTGTTCTTGGCAAAAATAATAATCCGTCGCTGGTGATTGGGATTAGCCAATCAGAATCCTGTATGTGCAATACGGATGGATATGGGGTTTGTTGAATCATTATAGGCCGAACCACTTCAAAGATGGCGTTCAAGAAAACATAAATGATAGAATATTATTTGCGAAGAATGGTACTATTAACATATCGTTCTTTTTATACGTTCTAGACTGTTTAACAGTGAAATCAAAAGTTTAAATTCGATATCACCATCATTGGAATTCATAGCTTCACATATAGCCACTCTTCCACTACAGAGGCAAACACCTATAAGAGTTATCAGCTGCAGATGTGTTGTATTTCACCGCACGAGAATCGAAACATCTCTTCTTTCCCGAGATGACTGAATCATCTCAACTTTTGTGGCAGTATAAACAAGATTTTCTTGCACAACCATTGCGTCATCAACGATTGCAGCGCCTGATAGGGCTGTAGGTTGGTGAACGGCATGCACGTAAGTGATGTTATTTGATTACCGTGTCGTTGACTTCCTCGCTGAGGAAACGTCCCCCAAAGCTGAAACATTCGGTGTGTCTTCTCGAAAAGGCAAGTATGACAACCTCTATGTGGCGACTTGAGTGTCAATCTGTTAGCCATTAGGTACTAGTGGACTGTAATACACACATGATACTTCACTATTCTCATGTGAAGCTGATAGGGCACGGTTGGTGGTCATGAAGGGAAGGAGAGGGTAGAGACCGGTTTATATTTTTTGGAGAGTTTTTAACAGTTGTAGAACAAAATAAAAGAGCAAATCAGAGCAAAACTGTACATGAATAATAACAAACTTTTTTGGAGATTCGCATGTTGCAAAGCTGGTTATTCCAGACTTGTTTGATCTTCTGATATAAAGAGCTCGTTTGATTTTTATTTTTAAGTCAGTGTTACCATGGCCTGGGATATGAAACTGAAGAAAAATGCAGTCTGCCCACTTACTGAGACTGCCTGACATGTGATTACTGGCCCTGATAGCCAAGTGTCTTTCCGTCTTACCAGAGTGGTTTTTCACCACATGAACCTTCAAAAGAATAGGCAGTCTTAGCTCCCAGGGGCATATCTTCAAGAGTCCTATCTTCAAGAGAAAAGTATTCACTCACTTTGAAAGTTTAAAAAACAACACAGCACTTTCTATTGACAGCTTCAAAGTGGTTGGTCATGGGTATGAGGCATGATCGATTGAATTGACTACTCATTATACATCCATGTCATTAATCCTAATCTGATTCTCTCTTCTCTCTTAGCCTGAGCTGTTTTTATTAAGGAATCTGTTGACACATTCGTTAGAAGAAAATCCCATCATGATAAAAATTTGAGCAAATACCTGTTTCATTGGAGATTTCATCATGGAATAAGAAAACATTTGCTATAACAACAAGAGCACGGTTAAGAAGGCAATTAACCAGTCTAATATTCCACCTCCATGGACACATTGCAATGAAATTCAGGATTCCATAGTGTCAGTATGTTTTCTTCAAAACTGTGAGCTTCATCGCACTCAGATGGTGAGTCCATTTGATTATCCGAGAGGAGCAATGCATTTTGGACAACCTCATTAGTACCATTTCAACAGGTTTGGGGTGTTATTGATTTAAAAGTCAAGAAACATTGAAGCATCCCATAGAGGGGAAAACACAAATCAACATATCTCGTGTATAGGAGAGTGAAAATTGTATAGTGTTCCGAATTGCTTCTCTCAGTATTGATGATATATTTTTTGCCTCGTGACGGTCCCTGTATCACTGGCTATTAACCAAGCTCTGGGCAAATGAATATTCACTAAAGAAAGGCATGAATACAGCAAAAACAAAAGTGCAGGATTTTTTTTTAACCAGTATGCAAACAAGGGGGCGGGCATCGACTCACAAACCAAAGTGTTAAGGAGCCCCACGCAGCCGGATGATGCCTCCGTGACAATTACAGTTGTTGGAAACGTCTTAATGGGTTAACCCTCCTCGTATTATTACGTCGCTATATTTTTTACGACTGCGTATAATACATGGTTAATCCTGCTCGTTATATTCAAGGTAAAAACTTGTCGCCTGTGTTTACAAATCATGTAAAGGACGGTTAGCATTCTTTGTTCTTTTACAGGCATCTGAGGAGACACTTCTATTTAAGAGTCCATGCATTTAATCCCGAATTTTGGACAGGAATCAGTGATATTTTCCAGCTCCACGGATCTAATTTTGGAGCAAGGAAACATTAAAGCAGTTTAGAGCTAAAGAGACACATTGTTGGAAATCGGGGAGGAAAAGCGTAGCTATGTGGTTCTCTTATGGTCCAATGGCAACTGTGCTCTTATAAATTGGGGTAGCGATTGAAAGCAAGGCCACATTCTAGGAGATGAGACGCGGTGTAAGGAAAGTTACGGGAAATGTGTTATGACTTAAGTTCCCATACAGTTAACATTCAATCTCCCATACTTCGAAGATAGATGTGATAGGAAACTTTCCATGACTAACACTGGGTGACGGAGTGTCTTAGTAGGCGTATTACTGCGAGACCAACGGTATGCGATGGAAGATTTACCAAAGTCTATTCATTTCTTCAATGGTTGCACGTAAGATATTCTATTCTCACGTTTAACATAGCCTATCATTCAGGCTCACCGGGATTCGATTTGTAGCTCGTATGATATGGACCGGCCCACATACAAGACAGAGACCTCGGGGCAAGTATGCACCAAGAAAGACCTACCACCCACAAAAATTGTGGGCTTGATCTGCTCCTGATGGTTTGTTGATCTACTGACTAGGGTTGCGAACATGTGTATATGGTCTCAAAATCAGTTTAATGTAAACGGCGCCTCATCCATTGGAAGCATCAGGGTAAGCAAAAAGAAGCTTGAAAACTTAATCCGTGTTTCAACAGTGAGCCGGTGAAGTGATTTTAGCATTGATTTTGAGGTGTACACGCCTCCTCTTCCTACAGAAACGCCGAACCTTCGCAATCAGCAAATCAGGAACCCATACAGTTGAGGTATAACAATTGAGTTACAATTGGGTACATTCGGGATGATGCCAATACATGTTTGCATCTGTTTTTATGTAATCATGTGTTGAACAAAATTGTCTTCTGGTCGTTTTTGCAGCGAGTAATGCTCGGGGGGAAAAAAAGGGGGGGGGGGGGGGGTGGCACATGAAAATCCAATCCGCAATGACCGCAGAGAGAAGGATTATTTATTAAACAGCTCTCCGTGTGACTGTGGCACAAAAATGGCTTCAGCCTATACTCCCCGGAGACATTACTCGCTCCCGCATATCGAGTTTTGAGTCTTCCATACAAGGCGCATCTACACGAAATCTTTCCATATCGAACTTGTGCTTCAGGGGTCAAGGAATGTATATAGCTGCGTGTCATCAACGTTGAGATTGCACGCATATGCTTCCTCGAACGTTTAGCACCGATGGTCGCATAAAACAATCAATTGCAATCGTCCCAACAGAGACGTTTTTGTGCCCTTTTACTCAGGTATGGATTCAACACTTAGGGAAGAGACAGATGTCATTCGAGAGATCAACATGATATTACGTAATTGGTTTTAGACGGCTGCCGACAAGGTAAAACCAAATCGAAGCCTTGACAGCGCAAATCCGTTCTGTGCCTTCCGAATTACAGGCTTTCTCGCATCATTAGTGGGTTCTGTAAGTGATGTATAGATTAATACAAATCTTCTTAGCTAGGTGGCTAAACAATTGTATGTTGTACTGCAACTTACTTCTCCAGGGCTTATCTACAAAAGCAAATTCGACACAGGGCGAGAATTGGCGAGTACTTCATATTGAAGCGATGCGACTCTTTAGGAGAGGTTTATCTAGCGCAGGTTTATATTCTGACTGGAAACAAACACGTCAAGAGACATTTAGAGATCAGTTATTCTTACTACAGAGAATCAAAATGTTCAGCGGAAAGCCAGAGGAGATAGGGTCTAACCCACAGGACTTCATTGGGACGATTTTTTTTTCTTTCCTGCACCGTTTCTGTTAGAGACAGGCAGGAGTGAATGGCCAGGGAAGTCGGAGTTTGATGTCACCACGGAGGGTAGAGATATGGTGAAGAAGTCATTGAAACGCTCAGACAAATATTCGTACATTCAAAACAGCGAAGTGTTCCTCTCTTTTTCTCTGAAGGTTTGAGCACTTGCCAGCAGAAAAATGTTCAGGAAGGTTCAATATACCTCTTTTGGAGATTTGAAATGAAAAACTCTCTTCCTTGCTGGTATCGTATCCTTCTCACGACGTTCGAGTCGTTGCAGATATTCTTTGCAGACATTTCCCCGGTTTTCCCCGGTTGCCACGGAAGGGTAAACGCTTACAAGCCATGCGTTTCTTCAGAGGAGCAAGCCTGTTCAAGACATCAGCTAACGTTTGGGTGTGTGTCTTTGACACTCATCCGATATTCATGCAGACATAATCCATCAAACCCGAGGTTATGATGTCCTCTGTGATTGTTCGATGGTCTAGGGTTCTCATATTGCGATAGAAAAGTAGTCCACTGTGAATTGTTTATGGTTCTGGGCTTTTATATGTTTTATAATTGGAGTTTCCGTCATAAATCTGAGAATTTTGATTCATCATATGTCAATTGCAATCACCCACCACCATTACACTTTCGTTGGAAATGAGTCATTTACTGATTGACGTAAACTTTGGGAGTGTCCGCATACAACTACAATCTTTCCTAAAAGGCATAACAATATTCGAGACAATCACACCAAATACGCCAAATAAAAAGACAATGCTTGGGGACAGTTCCAGAGGGGGTCAGCCTAATAGAATATTCATGAATATTAGCAACACCACCGTCTCGACGACCAAGGCTTGGTATAACGAGGAGGAGCGAAGACTCCTATTGTCACTGTATGTTTATCGTCTCCATATAACCAGGTTTTGTGATCGTCATAATGTTAACATTATGCTCAACAATATAATCAGAGAGGCATCAATCAGTCGGTTACATACCGATATGCGATTTACTACCCGGATCAGTAACATCGATTTGGCCAATGATCGGTGGCAACGGTCAAAGTCTGTATTTTTTTTTTTTTTTCCCC
Source organism: Sclerodactyla briareus (assembly GCA_026419785.1). NCBI lineage: Eukaryota > Metazoa > Echinodermata > Holothuroidea > Dendrochirotida > Sclerodactylidae > Sclerodactyla > Sclerodactyla briareus. The sequence continues at coordinate 380,295 of JAODTK010005745.1, read as the reverse complement.
CCAGGGGTTTTTTTTGTTGATCGGATGCGATGGCGTTAGCTATAGACGAGACCGTGGATTCTTTGTCAAGTAGAATTGGTCAAGTCCCCTCGTGGGTCATATCAATGAAACTCACTAGTCCGCTTATTGTGCCGTTTTCCCGGCGAGCGACGAAATGCACTCGAGCCGTAAAAGCCTAGATTTAATCTGCTTGCTACGCGGTGCTAAACAGGTTCGGGCTTTTGAGTTAACATTGTCTTGTGGTAAGTTTACACACTGTAGGTAAGGTCTAGCAGTAGCCTGACAAGCCCAGCCTACGTTTAACAACAAGTATAGATCAGTAGTTAACTCGTTGCTAGACCAGGGCAAATGGAGACAAAACACCAAGAGTATGCAAAACTTCGCGCGCTTTGGTATCAATGAGGGTAAAGTCTGGACTAGAATACATTTGAGGGTACCTAAAATCGAATGAATTATTCCATGTGGATGGGGATATCTTATGACTGCGCGCAGGCCCGGGGAATTTGAAGAAGTGGGTAATTTTCAGAATCACACATGTGAGCACTCCACGAACACATCGACAATTCAGGATTCGATCCAATCTAACAAGTGCGCCGCGATAGACGTGAATCCACAAACTTTTTCTCCTTAGCATGATTCTCAAAGCAAATCAACCATTGATAATGATTCTGACCTATTCTACATTTTATAGAGAGCGGCTCACAGTTTCCCAGGTAAAGGGCCGTAATCCCTATTTATTGTGAAAATTGGTTTAACACTAGGCACACGGTATTTCTTGTCACCATTCGCTGTTTTATACAAAACCAGCATTTTCGGTAATTAACTCATTGCGAATCCGCGCCCGAATGATAATGAACCATCGTTAAGGTCCCACTTATTTCTTGGCGAGTCGAGAGTCATAGTTTGCTGTATATCGCGCTTTGTTAACTCCCCGTGAAAGAAGAAGTAGTAGTACCAATCACCTGTGCAATCCATGACCAATCCATCAACCTAACATACACATACTAAGCATCGTGAACTGCTAAGTGAGTGCATTACAAGATGTAAATGCGATCATGTTGACTGTCGTAACCCCAGTAAAAATGGCCGTCCCAAAACACTCCTAACTAGAGACATCGACCATTCGCTAAGCTGAATTAGCATAGTCTCGATTAGATATCATTGAACAGAATGCGTGTACAATGTCGGGATTTTTGCCTAAATGCATGACATTTGGACACACGCTGGGGTGATCCGATTTCAGGGCAGTGAATGGAACTTGCAGTAGACTTTTCGCCTGTCGGTAGAGGTGACTAAAAACCAAATTTTGGTGACGCTCTAGCTTGTTAACGTATAGAACACATGGTATGTGTTAGATACTTTTAATGTACACACCTTGCTGTTCCCACCTGCCTGACACCAGGTCGCATTCGACTGGCCTCCTGGAGATTTATCAACCATTAATAATAAAGTTATCGTAATTATTCCCTCAAGGTTACTGTTTATACGATAGTGGACTACGAGGGGAAATTTCATCCGGTAAAAACACTGATTACCAGTGATGTGTGAGCATTGAATACTTTGTGTGAAAGCGAAACGCGAAAAACAGTAGCAGATTTACTGCGGAAAGTAATGGCCAAATTATTTCACAATTCAGTTTGCGGTGTACCAGGAAATACTGAGCAACAGGAGATCATGCGCCACAGCTCTTTGTAAACGAACATTATAACTTTTGTCAAGCGAAGAATAGTAAGAGTTTCGACAGCTTGTTACAAATGGCTTAGAAGCATAATAGTAAAATATTTATTAATTACACACAAGCTACATGGCCTTCGTCACCATAATTATTTCACATAATTCGAATAGCCTGCTTTGAGAGCCAGCCATGTGAAAGCTGAAAACTTTATTAACAATACACCATAACAACAAGATTAATAGGACTACTACATTAAACAGCGGGTAAAAACAAACTTGCACACGGAGTGAAAGTCGCACTGCTCCTGCCGATCAGTCTGTGAATTTTCTGTAAATTGTTTTCTTTGTCGTCGAACTGAATTATTGTATAAAACATTAAAGTATTACCAATATAATACAAATAATACAATATCTGTGAAAAGAGATTCAACATTGAGGCTACAAAAAAGCCGATCTAATAAGGTAAAAGAGTGAGGCAGCAGCACACCAAGATCGACCAGGAATATGTGGGAGGAGTGTTATAATGCATGCCAAATATACGGTGCAGTAGAGCTTTTACGTGGGGTGATTTTTCTCAGATTCGGGCAATATAGTCCTGTCACCCGCTATGGGAAAGGTTCCGTTTCACCTAGCAGAACCATGAATTCAAACCACAGTATGCAGTGACAGATTCGTTTCAGTCACTTTCTTACAAAATGAATCACCAAAAATGTCTTCACCACTCCCCCCCCCCTTCCTTATTCAGGTTGAGTCGCGTCCCTGGCCCAGTTTAATGGCATTATTCCACTCGGAATTCACCCGGATGACTGATAAGATGTCAAAAACTCAATGCACTAGGTCATATTTGGCTGATCATCAGTGTTCACCGATTATTGTTCCTCATATAGCCATCACAATCTCACCAAAAATCATGCGAAATGCCCCGTTTCTGCAGGAGATTTCCCTAGGCCGTACGATCGTATTATTGCCTGGTTAGTCCAGGTTTCCACACAGGAGCTCGAACATAATTGACAGACGCTAATGCATGCACGGCCGTAGCTTAGGTAGGGTCATAAGTTGGGGGGCAGCCCAGCGCAATGGGTTTGGAAGTGTGTGGGAGGGAAGGGTTATGAACCCGGACATATATAATCGGAGCGCCAACTACAGGTTTAGCGCGGGTGCCACCAAGAAGTTGTTTTGCTTTACAAATCTACCTAAGATGGTCTGACACTGTTCACGTTAGTCATAGCCGCATGTGACCAGCATTGGAGATGGACACCATATCTGCCAGAAACATCCGGATTCAAATAGATGATTTCCGATAATCTACCAGTTCTAGCCCATTGTCAGGTGGAAAATGGTGATACACGAATCATAATGATGATACGCGAGATTAATACAAAACAAGTTTGGCAATGTTCGCCACTATCCCCCACGTTGCCCTCATCCTTCATGCCATCACCAGTAAAGATACTTCCCTTGATACAAACCCTATGCTCTCTGTCTCATGTCCGTCTAACACCAACTCAATGTCTTCTCACTTCTAATATATGTTTACAAAATTAATTCGATCAATTGACAGTTGTCTGTTGGGGGTTTCCGATGTATCAATTTTGCCGCTCCTTCGATCAACATCATCAGGGGTGCGATCCATACCATCTGAGGCGGAAAGCGGATGCCACCATAGGTTGGCGAAGCGTATAAGAAAGGGCTGGAAGCGTGGTTGACCGCATGTAACAGCCTTGGAATATGGACGTAAGAAGGCTATGCCAATTTTTAAATGAGGACGAAATGTTTGGATGAAAAATGGAACAGACATATGCCTAACCCTATATCGTATGGGTTAATATTCAAGAATCATAATGATTTTTTACAAGAAATCATAACCTGCAGTTTTGCAATGTCCACCTCGTGCCTCATCCATACAGTCCATTGCCAATTATATTCCTTAGCCATACGATTATACTGGCGGATCTAAGGGGGCCAAAGGGGCCACAGGGCCCCTCTCGAAGGTGGGCCCAAAACATCAAGGGGCCCGGAAAGGACGTACATGTTCGCGTGCGTTCTGCGCTGTGGTGTTTTGGCCTCCACTATGTGCACATGAATTCAAAAGGAATTCTGGCCAACCTTCGACATTTCAGGTAACAATGTCGGCCTTACCAACTGGAAGTGTCCCTTGAACTAGGACACGCATAACAGTAAACCAGAAGAAGCAAACGGCTTCGTGATTCTTGACTGATCCATGACTTTATCAAGCTGAGCATTGTCAATTTCAATGCTTACGATATGATCATGTAGTAACTCATTATGGGAACTCACGAAGTTTTGAAACTTCTCCAACCAGGGGGAGGTCGTTGCGGCATACCAAATTTCAACATTGGATCGGATCCAGGTACTCTGGACTAAACTGTTAAAGTTAACAAGGATTTTCGGACTTTGACTTCTTGATCTCAGATGACCTTTTGAGTGACCCCAAAACGGGATCAGGTTACTCACAGGAGAACCTACATACCAAGTATGAGCTCATCCATCCAGGTAGGGTTCAATTATTGTGTTAAAAAACGAGCGAAAATATGTCAAATATTAGTCGTGGCGGTTAAGCGCAACAGCACTTCTATAACTGGTTGCAATCAAACAAGAGTTATGCTTCTAGCTGTCGAGATATCAGTGGTTAATAGCAACAGTCGTGGCGAAAACATATTGTACTGATTGAGGGCGCGCATATTAGATTCGACTTGTGAGAAGCGCAAAGTTGAGTCACAGTCACGGCGTTTGAACAGACTACCAAATTATCAGTTATTCGCAATTTCCCAAACTGACCCCGGTCACACCGAAAAAACAATAGGGTCCCTGTACTCCCCATAATAGAACTGTTTGCCGAATTTCAACCTAATCAGATAAGGCATACTGGACTTTTCGGTTAACCAAGATTTTTTCAGACTTTCATCTCTCGTTTACCCTCGTCATGACCGTTGGCCTTACCTCAAGCAATAGGTATCATACTCGTTTTCAATCAAACCATCATCAAGTTATGAACTTCCTCCAGATCCAGGGGGACGATTTATAGTGTTAACGAGGTTGGAAGTCACTACACAAACACACACACACACACAGTCCATGACTGCCTAGATTCCTATCCTCTGACTTTCGACAAGGAATAAAAAACGGGGGTCGTAATCCCCAAGTCGTCATTGGCGTGTCCTTAAATAAAATAATTTTTGCCTGATACAGTTTTCTGCAATGCCGGTAATTGAGTCAAGCTTAAACCGCTTATCATCAGTACTCAAATACAAGTTGGTCGCGCTTCGTAGCGTAGGTACCTAGCCTCCAGTAAGGGTAAAAACAACCAACCCAAGTTGTTTAATTTGGGACACTTCTGACTTCTGCACGTCGTTACCCCCCCCCCCACGGGGGGCGTTTGTGTTTGGCGATTGGGGGGGGGACGGACCAGATTGAACCTAGCTAACAAGCGGAGCGCCACCACGGGTGGGCGCGTAGCGTACAAGGGAAAAATTACGTTTGACAGACCCTCTGAGATGGCGTAAACGCATTCTTCCCCGTTCCATATTGAGACAGTAAGCAGCATTCCTAAATTATTTTAAAAAAAAACTGTTATTTCAGGAATGGTTCTCCAAACTGATTGTCTTATGGCTAATTTCAATATTTGCTTGGGAGCTGTGAATTCCTGAGATAACCATGATGCAGGTGAGGTTACCGTCACGAAAGGAGCAATGGAAGTGGGCAATGGCAACACTAGTAACGTTTGCGCGAAGCGCGAAATTTGTTTGCATAATGCAATTTAACCAACGACATTTCACTGTAAACCCCTTTTTTGACCTTCAGGGGGGACGTATATGCCTATTTTTTACTCAGAGATTACGGTCCCCATTTTTATCCGTTTGCGACCACATGCGCATGAGAGGAACACTTCCAATCAGGGACCACTACAGGTCGGCCAAATGAGTATAAAACACAAGCATCACCCGCCACGGCTCGCGAGCGCTCACGATTTTTTTCTCACTTTTGAACATCCCATCGTAAACCATGCAATCTTTGGCTATATAAACTTTTCCTCACCACCTGAATTGTGAATCATGTCTTTGCAACGAGTTGTGGCGTTTCCTGGGCGAATATTCGATGGCTATCTAATTGTCTTGTATGTGTGGTTTCGCCCCCCAACATTGATTTGGCTTTTAATACTCTATTTGAATTTCGATACAGTGGCGTCCCAGACTTTTCATACAGAGGAGAGGGGGGGCACAAACATTTTTCGGGGGGCTCGAGAACACTATCTAAGCGGAGCGCCATCATGGTGTTGGCGCGAGCGCATGGGGAATTTTTGCGTGAGCCCCCCAGATGCCGAAATGGACCTCTCCCGGGCGTTTTTCAGGGTGCATGTACCAAGCGTCAAATCTGGGCATTTTGTGATCACAATTCTGTAATCGGTGGAACATTTTTACATTTTGTCCAGACCTCGGTCTTAATCGCTGCCCCGACTTGTTTGTTTGGCCAATATCCAACCATCTGTGCTCCATATATAGAAAAACGGATCTCGCCTCAAAATGTGGGCCCAAAAGAGCAGGGACTCTTCCGATTAGCAGTTATCTTGAAAAGCATGCGTTTGGACCAAGCATTCTGATAGCCTAGGCATCATACGCGCGTGGTCGAGGGAGGAGGAAACGGAACTCGGAGGCTAAATTGCTTACAAGACAAGAAGAGGTTGATTGTGTTTTAAATGTCAATGAGAATGTTTGTTGTATATTCCACCTCACAAATAAGTATATGTTAGGGGGCCATAGGCGGTCAATTCCGAAAGTGTGCGAAGATTACGTAAAGCAACGGGACAAAATCCACTAGTACGCGCGAAACAAAAAATGTGTTCACTTTTTAGTGTTTTCGAGGCGAATTTTTCCCTTTTTTTGTCACATTGGGGCATGATTTTCATCGAAAATTCATGCAATATTGGATTCAGCCTTTTCTCCACTTGAATTGTGATTCATTTCTTTCTGACAACACGCAATTTTTGTAACCAGCCTTTCCGATGGCCCCACTGTGGTGCCCTCATAGTCATGTATGTGACCGTTTCAACTTTCAACAGTAGTCCGCACCAATAAATGACATTTAAAAAAATCACAGATCCCGCCAATCTATCAAACGATAGGATTGAGAGAACCCTTCTTTCATTGTAATTAAGCAACAGCCCGGAGTAATTTCAGGCAGTTTTTTGTAATGACATCATATGTCGGCACAAGGCACTCATATTCTGAACACTACCGTAAATAAGATAACCCGCGGATATTAAGCCAGCAGAATTCACTCAACTTGATAATTTCGGTCATTATACATTTGTTTTAACCGGTTGCTGATGGATATGTCGGATACATGTCGCGAATAGTAGTCGAGCTGGAATATTGGGGAGGGGGGGGGGGGAAACACAAAATGCATTGCGTCCCACAACCAAAATATTGTGCCCCACACGATCGCTCCCTTGGTTACCTCCATGTACCAAAGGGATCAGGTTCCTCAGAGAACTTCTCCTTACTGAACAGTTCCCGACCATATATCTCAATTTAGGAATGCTACTACCTCCCGAACCACGGGGGGAAATCTGTGGGCAGGGGGAGGTGGGGTGGGGTCTGACGAAGAAAAGTTTTCTTTTAGGCTATAGTCCGCGCCACCCTGTGATGCTCCGCTTAGATAATTCGCCTATTTAGTAATTCGCTTTTATCCCCAGCACAAATCGCTCGCTGCATTAGTCTTAGTTGATGAAATGAAATATCACAAAATATTGTTTAATCGAGCGAATAGCGAAAAATAGGCACAGAACATGGCGCCAGACTTTGCCCCCCAAAATGTTTAAATTCTGTCATCCCCCTCTCCTCCCCTCCCCCCCCCCAAAAAAAAAAAAAAAAAAACTTCGCTGACTGGGTACAATTGTTTTATCAGGTGCTCGAAAAAAAAAAAAAAAACTCTATTTAGTAGTAAGTAGGCTTTTTTTCTCAATAGTCCAATGACTTTTGAGATTCGGGCTAAAACGTTCGCCCGCCGAAAAAAAAAAAAAAAAAGCAAGAGTCCCCTACGCCTGCCTGAACTCCAGACCCTGTTTCAGTGACATATTCAGACTTCGTTTCTAACATGAAATCGAGGCGCTTACCTGATACCGTCATTTATAGTGTCAGTACTTCCACCCCTCCACCCAATAAATCACTTAATGGATTACGACCCGCCCCCTGGCAATATTACACAATGAGTAGTCAAAGAATCTTGGTAAACTGGCCATTGCGAGCAATGTTGGCTTGATGGCATCCCATAATCTACCTGAACATAATGTATCGTTCCTATTTTCATGGGAAGCTTCAAAGAACCCTGTCCTTCATAACCCCCTGCAAATAATTGACGACGCCCATTTGCCCACGATGCCCATACAAATCGTTCCATGTATTGTAAGAATCTATTGCATTGACATATTTTAGTAACGATATACCGTATCGACAGGTATCGACGAGTGCGCATTATCTCCAGTTGCTCATTATTTCCTGTTACAACCAACAAACAACAAAACCGACTGGCCTCTTTTCGTTGTATAATTTTAAAGCCCATGCAGTCTCGTTTTTTGTAAGTTCAAGTTTGTGAGAATCCCCTTGGCAAATGTAACCAACACTTGTTTCTTTCAGCTCACTGTGAACTTGGGTTAATATGGCACTGAAACATGAAAGTCAGTCCCACATTATTAATGAATGACGTCATTTTATATACTCATACGCCTCGTGTTATGCTTCCACCCGAAGGTACGTCAGCTGACTAAGGAACTTCTTACTCGCCCATTATAGAGGCTCCAGTTTAGGGTGTGGGAGGACACCGGCGAATCTCACCTACTCTTCTCGAAAAGTGCCCTAAGTAACGAGGTAGGGGTGGGAATTCCTGCTCCCGGGACCGCCATCGAAAATTGAATTAGAATATTTTTTTACTATTATGATTCAAGAAAGTATAAAATACTGATGCACATTGCAATGTTGTTTGCCATGATGTCACGCAAACCACAGGATCTGTTATTCGATAGAGGCTTCGTGACCATTCCCCATTTTGTATTCCTTGCCGAGCATAAAGAATCTATGCAATCATGCACGCTGCGTATATATATATATATATATATATATCTATATATATATATATATATATATATATATAATATATATATATATATCTATATATATATATATATATATATATATATCTATATATATATATATATATATATATATATATATATATATATATCTATATATATATATATATAATATATATATATATATATATATATATATATAATATATATATATGTGTGTGTGTGTGTATGTTTGTGTGTGTTCGGGCGTGTGTGTGTGTAACACACCTTGTCAGCACGATATTTGAATAACGCAAGTAATGTATGGAATACAAATTAGACACGTGAGTTGCTCATGTGGAGAGGATGAACCATCTTGTTTGTGATGCCATTCCAAGGTCATTCAAGTTCACGACGGGGCAGAGTTTAACAAACCTTAAACATATCGTCCCCTGTTTCGCGTACTGACGAATCTGCATTTTGTCGATTTTGAGCTAGATAGATGTTCTGCCTAATTGTTGGGTGTAGAATCTAATGGCGAGGGTCCTGAGTCCAGAAGCCGAAGGTTTTGGCATAATCCCAATCGTTTTTTTTTGAACGACCATTATCTTTTTCGGTGTTTTTGTGGAAATTCCATGCCGCGTAGTGACGAATGTAAGTTTCGTCAATATGCTGTGGTTAAAGTCAATTGCACGATTATTATAGCAGTCAGTGGAAAAAAAAAATCGCGTAGTCGAATGTGTTCCGCACGTGTAACGAATCTGTCACTACATGACCATTTCCCCATTTCGCGAAGTGACGAATGTCTGAATGTAGGATTCGTCAATAGGTAATGCAAAGTCAATGGCACGAACTATTCTAACAGTCAGGGGAACAACAATGGAAAAAAAAAATCGCGTAGTGACAATGTGTGACGAATCTCTACTACATTGGTATATTTCCATTTCGCGTAGTGACGAATATCTTTTAAGCATAATATAATATCAAAAATGTTCGTTTCATCACCAAAAGCGTGCTTAGAAGCGAAAATTATAACTGTTTCTTGGCTTGGACCCCACATATGAGAAAGTACCATTTCTTTACATTCGATACGACCATTTCAAAATCCTAAAATCTTTAAACCGCGATTTCTCGAAACCGACCGTTTTGCCACATTCGTCACTACGCGAAAAAGGGGACGATATTAGGTATGTAGGTTGCATATATGAAGAGAATGAACCCTATTGTTGCTAGTGTCAGGTCAAGGTCATGAAGGTCACCATGGAGCAATCCTTCTCTTTCTTGGCAACGAAACATTTCAGTGCGATCTCGTAATAATCGTCTGTGTGGCTACCACTCGACTCAACTTTTCATGTACACACAATTGTCCGGATCTCAGACGTGGATAATGCAGTAATTATATGTCTATCAAACCCAGTTGAAATAAATCCTCCACTGAGGCTGTGCTACTGTGGGTATCACATGTCAAGGACACTTGTGCTGCTCACTATTAAAGTCCTTCCAAAGTTCACTGATTCACCGTTGTCTGTCGTTTGCAAAATGTGCTAACATTTCGCCTCCGCCCTATTTGATACCCCCGCTACTCATTTTGAACATCTAAAATTATGATTATGGAAAAGAGGATGTTCCAACAATCCAAATCATCCATATTGCATAATACAGTACCGAAGGGCACAGACTTTCGATGCCCGACACGACGTTCCAGGAGGCATAGCCTACTTAAAGTAATTGGTATTGCCCAGTTATATTGTCACTGAAGAGAGTACAGTCAGTAAAGCGATTGTTGCCTCCCCCTTGAGATTGCTTACCTTGCGGAATGTCTCTTACGTGACAGGGGCGTCCCCGACGTGTTTTTTTTTTCTTCTCTGTAGCACATTGCTATATCAGCGCATGGTTGTACGAACTATATAAAAGCTGTCAGTCGAAACTGATCCTAACCCCAATCTTAACCGATAATAGGAGCATCATGAAAGCATGTCTATTAATAAGTGGGGGAACCCTGAACTACTGTCTTTCATCTATTGACTCATTTACCGGAACTGTGGTGTCTGAACTGGTTAGAAACGTGGAAAATTGTCCTATTATGCTTTGCTATATTTTTTTTAAGAGAGAGGGATTCGAGATACCCATTGTCGTCATTCGTCTAGGTTTACAATGTTTTAATAACATGCAAATGTTGAATGTACTTAGCATTCCTGTCAATCAAAAAATGCAATTGAGGTTAATACTTCAGGTTTGGGAACTATAGGTGATAAATTGACACCTGCTACCCTTTTATATTGCATATCCAAAGGGTAGCCAGATTATACGCTATCTACATTACGTCGGTATAGCACTGGAGTATACTGCCGATGACAGAATCACTTCCATAGCATTTCGGAATAGTTCTGAACCATGTCTTATAAAGCTAAGAGTAACTATTTAACGGCTGCATTATTGACGCAGAGAATGGTCCAAGACCAAGACAACGACAATAACACTATCCCACGACTATGTCATTCAAAAGTAAATTGAAGAAAGTCACTCAAACAGACGGTATCAGCTTGAATACTGTCTACACTACACTAATTGATTTCATATGTTCGCAATCGAGAACGCCTGTCAAGGGTGATAGACTCGTTTCAATTAAAAGTGAGAAAAACACAGCGATTGCCTGTGACCTCGCACACTCTCAAAGGACAACTGCAGGATGAATAGCCAGTTCGGAGATAGCTCTTGCGCATGCGTCATTGTCCCCCGGTGCTGGCATTTGTGACAAATTCTGTACTGCTCGGACAATCCGCCACAGTATTTCAATGGTGTAACTGAGATCTTCGAGAAACTTCACATTATTACTCCCTTGTTGTTAACAAATAATTTGAAATCGGGCTTCTCATAATGACAACAAGTTGTATATATTGGTTCTAGCATTCACTGTATGCTAATTAAATAAGAAAACAAGAGAAATTCCGCGAAATGTGATGACTGATCCACGCGTCATGTGTCGTACGCACACGTTCGAGATATACTAATATTTTGGTAACCTGGCGTAGAATGGAATATTCCTCTTTAACTGCTAACGTATGGCGCGCAACAGCTGTGTTGATTGGCTGCATCTCCGAATTTGGCAGTCTGGGGTGGTGATATATTCATGTTATTCTGAAGGTTCTCATAGTTTGTTAGTGACCTAATAGTTTCCTGGGAAATAATTGATAGATTTCATGTATTTATTTGCTGGAATCAGCTGTTCTAACAAAGTTATTGCATTTTTCGTACTGAATAATTTGGCGAGATCAGAGCCACACAGTAAAACATATGGACTGGGTCGGCACGTGAGAAAGTTGTCACAAATGGACAAATTGCGCAATGCCCGTGCCTGTACTCCGACTGGCTTATTATGAAGAGGCTAATATAAATTAGCTGGGAGAAAAAAACTGATGCGTCAGTTGAACACGAAGTTCGTACGACTACCGTTTACGAGTTACAGTCTTGAAGATTGTGCAGTGAAGGGGCAAGATCAAAAAAAATTCCATCATGCGATAAGGATGATGTCATACTTGTACAACCCTGCAAACATCTTTGTTTCTATTCATACTGTAGTTCTTATACCGATTATACCGATTGTACTCAGGCTCCTCACAGCTCCTCACTTTCTATTCATACATAATTTTCTCTCAAAAAGCATTTAGGCCTATGGGAGAGGATTGCTGTAGTGGGTTGGTAGGTGTCGATGGTTAGTCTGGTAGAGAAAGACAACATAACTTTGGCTAATTGTTGACTATTCCACAAAATGCAACAATGAAATACATGACGTAACTTCCCAGGTTGTCCAATGTGACGTCATGCTTTATCGCGCAATTGGGATTCTCCCCAATTTCTCTGCATAATGGACCAAATTTTGAAACCAATAACTCAACCTCGGAACATCGTAATTAAAATGGGGTTCGAGACTGTAGATAAAGTTTTCCACTCTCCATGATATGACTCCTGTCGAATCCGAGCCCGCGGTTGTCCTTTAAAACTGTTGACGCGAGAAATGGGAGAGGTAAAACCCGTCACTGTTGTTAATTTTCAATTATTGGTCGGGTGTCAGTTTCCACATGAAAGAGAGTGAAATCTAAATGATCAGTGCGGCCACTGAAGCTAAAGGGTTCCATGACTGGTATCACACCCATATCGACACTCATAATTAGAAATCAAATTATAGCATGGAAACAACTTTCTACACGACACGGCTATTGCTCTGACTTTTTTTAAACATTAGTAAACGATTTCAAGATATCACTACCTTCTGTGGGGGGGGGGGTGTTTTTGTTACAGAACATTTTTGTGTTCAAAATTGCTTTTTGAATGTTAAATCAGGAACCTCCTCATCAAACGTTACTTGGGAACAAATTTATATACGGAGGAGATCGATTAGCTCAGTAGGTAGAGTCCGAATCCGGGCCGGTTGACATTCCCGGTGCGTCCTTGGGCGTGGCGCTTTATCTCTGTTGCTTCGTCATCCCCAGGCTTATTGGGAACCTTTGAGAGGTTACTTGTAATCACCAGTGCGCTGATTACGGCAGCTGTGTGATGAAATGTCCCCGGGGCAACCATGGCGGTGCCAGAAGTAGCTCGAAGTGGGCATATGGTGCGGGCCGAACAACGTTACCAATGACCAGGGGGTAATGGCTTTTCAGCGCTTTGAAACTACTATGTACGGTGTAAGCGCTATATAAGAACGAGCATTACCATTATTATAATTATTATTGATATTATTATTATTAATAACATACTAGGCCTATTCCCTAGGATATTAGGGTATGGGCCTAAGACTATGTTAGGCTAGCCCTACTGTAGGCCTATTTTTGTTCAATTTCCACTTCCTCATCCTCAAGAGCACATACTCTTCTTCCTCGGGGAGAAGGCGTTCGGAAATGTCTTCCTCCTCATTCTCAATTATAGCAATCATAGCAATTCTTGAATGTGGCATAATAACACTTTAGCGCTGTTCACACTCGCGATGCGATAAGACGATAATTTATCGGAGTGGAGTTTTCACACTAGTGCGATAAAAATGTCGAACGATAATTTTACGGAGAAAGTGGTAGGATTTTAGTTGAGAAAAGCACCAGTTTTACTTTTTGGTCCTTCAGCGCTAAATAGCGTTGTCGTGAGAATTTTTTTGAATCCATTGAATACCAATTGTAATTTCAGGCAATTCGGAACTGTTGTCTTTCTCATTACTTGTAGGCGGCGTTGAAATAGTGTTTTATAATCCATTTTGAAGCAAACAACAACAGTTACAGCCTTTTCTCTAGTCCTGGAGACATTACACGCAAATAGGTGTACCTGATTAAACCGTTTTTAAAAATTTCCTCAAGATTCATTCTGCCCAAAACACAATCAATCATGGGAGCACATGCCTGGGAGGCACTTAGCTGCATTCACTCGCCGCTTCCTACCCCCGCCCCCTCCGAGCAAGTGACCAGGCTGAGCATGTCCCTTCCCCCCCTAACTCTCCGAAGTACTCGCGTAGCTGCGCCAACCATGAGCTACTTGGCCGCCCCGGCGGTCGGCTCTAAACCAAGGGGTCTCGTGGATACGAACACGTGGACGGGATCGTCCACCGGGAGGAACGCCTCTGCCAAAGAAGCGCAATCGACGATCCGAATCAGCCACCCTGACCTCACCATCCCGCACCACCCTTTCGTTGACACCCAGTCTCAATTAGCATAGGTATCCAAGAATACGGCGAAGTGAGGTAGCCAAGAAAGCAGGTAGCAAAAGAAAGCAGTATTTCCCCTCAGTTCTACAGCAAGTATTCACGCCTCACTAGAATCATTGATAGGAAGACTGCACTGTAAGGAGACGGGTCAATTTTGACCAAGAATTGGTTTGGGCTCCCACAGCCCTATTCTAGGGCGAAGTTCCGACCCAACTTGGGTCACATTCTGACCCAGAATTAGGTAAGTTCCGAAATTGACACCGTCTTTTCACAGTGTGAAAGCACAATTGAGCTGAGAATGGAGGAGCTTGGTTACTCTGCTCAGAACAAGCCTGTAAAATGATGCCACGGCTTCCACCTGTTGTACCCTCTACTTTCCTCACTGACCTACACGACATTTTTACTTGGCGTTAGATCGACATAATATCCCTCCTCCCGCTATAGTCTGTTTCCGTTCCTTGTCCGTTTCTTTTTCCTCCTATTCCTTCACATGAGCTTAGGGTGGAGGTCCCGTTAAGACGTCAGGCTGTGGATCGACTCTCTCTGGGAAACTTCCTCCTACCCTGCCCTCTCAAAAGCCACAGCATTCTTCCCCTTGCCACTCACTACCAACCGCAATTCTCCTGCCTGTGCATGTCACTTGATACTTGGGGGACGCCGACCAACATGACCCTCCCCATTACCTCCCCGGTCACGCTACTATTGTATATGGGGAGGGCATCATGGATTCGAACTAAAATAATGGTTTCGTAGGTCCCATGCATGGCGGCAACTAGGGCCGAGAAGCTCAATCAGGGGCAAATGTCTTCCTCGGATACGTCACTACCCAATACATTCATCGAACCCCCTGATTATCACTTAATCCCACTTTTTCACACGCCAAACTTCCCCCAATAGCCTGTTTGACGTTCCATACTCTTCGCAGAATTGCGCAAGTTTATCACTGCATTGTGCAATTTATCCCCACCCGATAACTTTATCGTACGATAAAAGTTGAAATATTTTCAACTTGGGGGAGCGTCCGATACTTCTCCTATCGTGTCGTATCGCACAAGTGTGAACACTCCTATTGAAAATAACACTTTTTAACTCACGTCCGATAAATTTATCGTATCGTATCTTATCGAGCGTATCACACAAGTGTGAACCGCCCTTTATGGATCCCTCGATAGAAGACCCAGCAGTTTTCCTCCACCAAACGAGGACGATATTCCCAATCTCTAACATGCAGAATTTTGTGCTCTTCGTCAGTGAGGTGCATGCGTGGTTAGGCAGCCGAAGTTTCATAAGAGACTGACCATTTTTGTCTCAGATAATGCCCCCACCAATAGCTCAGGAAGTGTTCTAAACTTTACATGTTACAGGGGTCCATGTTAGTTATTTCTGACCTTTTGACATTTTAACCTTTTGATTTTTGACCTCCAACCAAGGGCATAACCACCCTCCTCCCCCCCCCCCCCCCTCCCGCCCTATGTTTCGGTCAGTTTCGAAAGCCTTGCGCCTTAGCTACATGTCAGTACTTGAATGACCAATGGTGGGGGTTCGATTTTCAAAATTGCGACCCGATAGTGCACGTAACGAATGCATGGCTTCCTATCTTCGATTAATACTACTAGTGTCTCCTTCCGTAACTCGTAGGAGATCAATGAGATATCATGTTCGTAAAAATGTTTAACAGGAACTTATGCCTAGCTAATAGAACGCAACAGTACACGTAGAATTCGCCATAGCCGTCTGTTTAAATACCCGTGCTTCAGGGCACGTTTCCACGGCGAAATGTCTGCGAACTGTAATTAAAATCAGCGCCATTGACTTGCTGCTATGTATGCGGCTTGCGGCTTCAGCAGTGGATTTTTTTTTTCAAAGATGTAAAGTCGTGTAGTCGTCTAGACGCGGGAATTCTCACACAATGATTGTGTTAAGTTCAAAATCGGAGGTTATGACTGCCAGAATTACAACCAAAGATAGAAAAATAGACATTATAAAGCTTGTCATGAAGCGGGAAGGAACTGTCGTGCGAATAGCCGTGATATAAATAAATGTAAAGGTGATAACTGAGCGGCTGGCTAATGTTGGTAATTTCCACTCAAGTTGAATACATATGATAATAGTCGAAACTATTGTTAAACATTACAATAATAACAAATAATAATTACGAGACTGTACGTGATTTGATAGAACAGGCCAATGGTGTCTCAATAGTCGATTTAACTATTTTCTGGAGTATTCTATTGGTTCCACCTGTCATGAGGATTATATCACTAACAACGAATAAGAGTGGTATTTTGCATCGTAAAATATCACTATCACGATAGGCTTCCAACACATTCATAGTGTTGAATCATACAAGATATAACGCTAACTAGATGAGCACAGTATGATTTCAAACGCTGCCGACGTCTTCCGTCCCACATTACTTTTGAGGCTTCAATAACAAATATGATATGCTTAACCAAATGCATCAGAAATGATTTTGCATTGACATATCAAACATTCACGAGTATTATTAGTTGAAAATGACCCAATAGGCTCTTTTCTTGTCCAATAATACCGGTACCTTGTCTTTCCTATTAAGGGGCAACACTGTAAAAAATTATTGTAGACTTACAGTGAACTACTGGCAACTCTGCTTCCAGTACTTAACAGTAAATTATATTACTGTAATTTTAATGTGGTGGAAATTACAGTACGACCGGCCAGCAGAGTTTTCAATCTGCAAAACCAATCGCCCTTCGGTATGACGGAATGAATGTGCATTGTGAGGATATACGGTATTAGATACCGAACAATATCGACTGCATGCTTGATTGAAAATCATGTGGGCAGAATGACGACTCAGATTGGCGACGTCATTCATTAATATTTTGAGACAACCCAACCCCCCCCCCCCCCCTCCCTCTCCCAGCTCACACCCATCTTGAATCACATCAGCTTCTTGAGTCAACCCCGGATCTTCGTAACGCAGTGACGCTATTGATTCCACAATCCTTCATTTCGGCGTATGTGAAACCGTTCACTGAACCCATTGTTAGGAGTTTAGCATCAGGGATTTACGAGGATCAGTGTTGGGTTCGAAATGTGAAATTCAGCTTTACGAATGAATACTTGCATATAGTTCTTGTGGAATAAACCAAGAAATGGAAGTACTGAGCTCTTAATGTGAAATTCAGGTGTACAGATGAATGTACACTTGCACACAGCTCATAGATATTGGTTTTCTATGCAGAAGAAAACGTCGTGTAGGTTTTTATGAAGGATCATTTCTCCAGGGCCCAGGCCTCTATGTTGAGAAGTTTACGGGGGACAATTAAAAAGGTGGAAGTGGTACTCATAACACCTGATTGTAATTGTGAGGATAAAAACCTCACCGGGTGACAAGTTCTGACAACCGATAATCTCTCATCATGGTGCCAAATGCACCCCAGACTAACACTGAAGTTTTGAAGATGCTAGGAGTGTAAACGACAATCGTCACTTTTTCGTACTACGCCAGATCAGAATTAGGTTTGGGAGGTTTAAATTAGGTTTAGACTGAGGTTTCTAACGACGTGTTTAATCGCTTTTAGTTCATGCTGGAGGAACCCAAGACTTTTTATCAAGGTATGAGGCCATCACCTATTTCCCCTACACTGTAAAAAATGTAGAATTTACAGTAAATTACTGGCAACCCTGCTGCCAGTAATTTACTGTAAATTTTACAATAACTGTGAAATTTACGATAAAATGATATTACTGTAACTTACTTACGACTTATGATAAATTTACAGTAATTAATTGGCAGCAGAGTTGCCAGGATTCAATATAAATTCTACCAGAATTGTTGACAGTGTACGCTGATGCAGAGTAGTACTAAAAATAACACGTTACCTGTTATTATTATAATTTTTCGTTCTAAGCGTTTTCACAATAGTTGAAATTGTGCCTGTGTTAAACAAATTATGTATGTGTAAAGGCACAACCTGTAAATGTTCCCCCACGACCTTTATATCTAGGCGCGTCTACAGAGGCTGTTGGTTCCTCGAAATCAATCACGGTAAGTGCACTTTCGAAACCACGAAAAATGGGGGCCGTCTAGGTGTGAAACAAGGCCCCTATTTCATACCTGTGAGTATTCAACGCCATGTGACTAATGATACTTCTATCTACTCGACCTCACGATACTCGGTGTTAGTATTTCGAATACACGATCGGCCCAAATAAGTGAGGCTGAGGTTACAGACTACTAGCGAAATGTTGAGTGGGTAATGGCGGACGGGGGAGGGGGGGGGGGGGTAAATAGACTGCGGGTATGTGGGTGGACAGAGGTATAGGTCTATGGTTAGTTGAGGTGTCATTTTAATGGATGAACTGGATCACCGTACCAGGTTCTTGGTTCCAAACCCGCGAATATCACCAACAATGCTCCCCCACTGTCCTTTCATGTGCTGAAATCTACACTTGTCTGATAAATCTTGGAATATCGTCCTATAGCCTGTATGAAAGTGCACATTGAGAACGTCATCGTTGTCCATTAATTGTTTGACTTCAACGGTGCGTAGTCGCATGTTGTCAGCTTGTCCCGTGCTGTCATTAGTGCATATGTCTCGCTCATATCGATGAAAGTTCAGACAGTAATGTTCGTTGTTTCCCCCTTTTCATTAAGGTACTCGTAGTGGTATAGTCTAATCTGTGCTAGAACATCTCGCACTGAATGTAGCCATTCAAAACCAAAGTTTACATATTGCACCGGAAAAATTGCGCACCTCGCGCGCTAAGCTTTCACACATCCATGTCTTTCTTTTTGGTCATATTGTTCGTTATCATGCCCGCCTGTTTTCTGTCATAGCAATCATCAAACGCGACTAAATTTAGCTGGGGAGAAGAACGAAAGGGAATTCATAGACCCGCAAAAGGCATTCTTGGTAACTATACTTTTGAAATGAAAACTTACTGATACCTGGAACTGATATTTCGAAATGAAGAAGGTTTCAGTACAGCTTGGAAAATCCGGTAAGGGTAATTTCCTACGATCTGTGCAACGTTTCTTTCTTTAATTTGATAATTTAATACGCTACTCTCCGCGCCAATGATTGGTGGCGCTCCGCTAAGATAGTCAGTCTTCCAAATAAGCTATGCGTTTGCGTGCAGCCCTGTCTTCCATCGTCACATCGAATATGGATACGCCCAATACCGGTGAGCAACTTCACTGCTTCCGTAGGGGGCCATTCTTATTCGTTCCTCAATCCCTGACCTCAGATGGCGATACTGGGAAGCGAAGAGGGGTCATCAGGAACATCCCTCTCCCTGATAGAAAATCTTCATAGAGAACTTTTCTTTGGATGGGAAATTTTCTGGAACATGAGATCCCAATATTAACGACGTTTCGATGCAGATTGAGAGGCCTGGGGAATGTCATTCCCTGCATACGTCTTTCCAGCTCGAATTTTCGTCTGCGACTCGCGCCACCTACCTTGGCGCTTGGCTTAGATAGTAACATGACGCCCTCATTTTTCACACTTACGTCATGATTGATGTTGTTTCGAATGTTACTTAAAGTGATCTAGCCGTGCATGTGGAGAATGTCTAACACCGCCATAAAATAGTCTACATTTGCCCACATCAAAACACCTTTTGCATCGTGTACAGCAGGATCAGTTTGAGCAATATTTAGAACCTAATAATTGCAATTCGTGAACTTGTGAATACATTGATTTTATACCTAAAAAGGCTCCAGAAGTGGTTGTGTATGTATGGTATCAAGCTTACCCCTTTCTTATTCACTCATTTCCTCCCACTGTTTTCCCAAAAGGTGCGTTTCTAAACAATGGTCCTCAAACAACCTTTTTCTTGATCCTGTGAATCATATGTACATTTGGAGTCCCCTCTTGACAAACCGTCACGCGCAGGTCGTCTGGACCGCAACATGTTGGAATCTGCCGTAACACCTTTCAGCGATGTTAGGGAGAATATATAATATAATATGAATAGGAAATGGCAGAATGAAGATATAAAAACGAAAAAATATTATCCTCCATCCGCTATTTAGTGAGTTATTCCAAAACTTGACCAATAGAGCACCAGAATGCATCTACGGACACGTAAAAATTCAAAATCTCAAAGAGAAGGCGACAACCCTCTCCCTGGACCCCTTCCACATATTAGTCACCCACACAAACCCAGTACCCCCGCCGTGAACACTTTCGAATTCGTTCCGACGCTCTGGTCACGCCGTGTCATGTACCCCCTCCCGGATCGGCCCTTGGTCCTCGACCCTTTGCGTCTGACCCTCGTTTAGTTGATTCCCCAATTCCCCCCCCCCCCCCCCCCCCCCCCCCCCTCCCTCGTTTTGTAATCCTGGCTGTACGCCACTGCAATTGAACTATTGAACTTATTCATCTCCAGCACGGTGATTTCACCTTTTGTTCCCATCAAGGACTCACATTTACAGACTCCCTTGGGGAAGAATGCTACATAATTGCAGTTGAGCTGAGGGTGGCCTTGAGGCTGGTAAGATCATCGCACAGGCGGACTCCCGTAGTTAATTTCGGAGCTACCAATTTTTTTAATTTGCAATTTTTATTTGACCATCTATCAAAATGTTAAAATGGGAAAAAATACAGGTAGGCTACATGTATGGAATAATAACAATAATCACAGTGGTAATCAGATAAAACATGTTGCCAAAGTGAGCCGAGTTAGGGACTACTCACCTTGGGTCATAGTTGTTGATTATGTGTGTTAGGTGTTACTTTCATGAACTAACAAGACCCCTCACTGAACTCTAGGATCACTGGAGAAGAAGTCAATTGACAGGAGGATATGGGGACCCAGTCCCGTTTCACGGCATCAGAACTTCAGATCGAGATCGTTCATTAAAAATATGTAATATAATTGCTTCACGGGTTCATACGAAATAACACAAACGCAATAGGAGGTTTCGTACGAAATTATATCAAAGGCTTCGTAGGTTAGTATGAAATAGTTATAATTAATGTGAGACTTTTTAAATAGGGGAAATAGTTAATTTTACGAATGTAAATATAAATATATCCATAGCTATTCTCAGGCTCATTTCTTATGTTCACAAGCTGTATAAGATATAACTCTGTTCTTCCCCAATTTCAAAATGGAGCTTTCATCACTTTTTCCGTGTCATGAATGGGACGTGAACCAGGTATGTCCAGGGGGTGATCAGATAAACGAGGTAGGCATTGTCACATTGCTGCATCTCCAAGAAATCATATTGAATCACCATATACGTCACTTTTATTAACTAAAGTTGAGGTATAAATAACCCGGTCTCTGGCCAGAATGCCTCGTCTAAATGGTAATATAAGTAAGTAATTTGTTAACATAACCCCAATCCAGTTATCGATGTTTTTCCGTATCGAATTACAGTGCATCAACCGTGATTAGTCATACAAATCAAAATCCAGACGATTAAAAGGAAATCACACATCCAATCCGCTTCACTGAGTTTTTGCGTCTCTCAAGGATCCAGGCTTGGACCTTCACGTTTCGCTATGTCCCCCACTGAGTGATCTAATAGACTAGCGAGACATTCATCGACAAGGTTTCGCTGATGACACCCAGCTATATAGGGCTACCACTGAGATCAAAACCCGCTCTAAGCAGGTACGACGAACTTTTTCCATAAGCTTGAACAATGCCTAGCTACTGCACTAACAGAATTGGGCTCTTACCATAACTTTTCGAAGGGAAACCGTAAAAAACAGAGATCATGCTTTTTAGTACGCAACAACGTCTGGATCTAGTGAATCGTGATTCATTCTCTGATGCTGGAGTTCTCTGATCCCCAGCCCGCAATCTCTGCGTTCTTTTGGACTATCAGCTGTGCCCACTCTCAATTAAGTCACTTAGTCTGAACTTTGCTTTGACTATGTGCAACAGTCTTCCCATTGGAAGAAGTGATGAACCTGTGAATAAACTACAACCCGTTCAGAACAGTGCAGGGCGTCTCATCACAAACGTCAAGCGGATTGATATCACTCAGTGCTTCGAGACTCCATTGGCTGCTGTACGCGCTCGGATCGAATTCAAAATTCTGATACTGGTATTCAGGATTTTGTAAGCGGAGGCTTCGAAAGATTGACAGATACACTCGGTCACGACCACTCAAATCCCAGAACAAAAGTCTGTAGTGGAACCAACGTACCGGTTATATTCTTTAGGGGACCGGCCTTCCCATCTGTTGCACCGCGGCTGGTGAACAAGGACTTAATCCGTAAAATAACTCCTTCGAACAAACTGGAAAATAAATACATAAACTTGACTGGTTGCAAGGGAGAGCCTTTGAACATCGTTCCGACATCGGATTCTTGGGCTTTATTAATGGCAGTTTTATTATTATTCTAACAACTACAAATTTATGAGCCATAGGCAGATGGTAGACCCCGATTGATAGCGGGGAAGCATGTACTACTTTGTGAGAAGATAACTCCTGCCTACTCTTAAGGGAATGTGAAACTGATCCGTTGTTTGGGAAGGATGCCACCAATGGTTGGCGCGAAGACTCTCGACGGCGCGCCTAACCAAGGTATCACATCGAGCCTGCCAATTAGGTGTTCAGTACCTTTGTGCCTTTGGTGGATTCCGTTGGCGTACACACTGCGAGTGGGGAAATCAACATTCAAGGTTGTGTTGTGTGTCGTCTAGGCCTTTCACTTCATGACTGTGCTAGTCCGAACTAAGGCGGGCCAGAGACGGTGGAAGGTGCAGGCTTATGTCTGTGATTTTGTTCCAAAAACAATGCCGGACGGGATGGACAGTTTAAATAGAAATCTTGGAAAATTAGGAATCCGTGCTGACTTGGTCCCCTGAACCCAGGTGGATGTTGTTATCTGAAGGTAATCACGTCGGGAAATAAACACGTAGTGGAAGACAATGGCAAATTTCCAATTTCGGAAAAACATAAATTAAATTAAAATAATTGGGAATTTTTGTCCTTTTGTAAAAAAATGATTCTACTCGAGAAGCATGCTGTTGGCCAAGGAGCTATTGTTTTCGGTGCAAGGACTGTGTGTCGGAGCATGTGATGTTGGACGCCTGCTCCCCTCAATCGTTGGTGAGCCTTCTCCACCAACATCCTCCCCCCCCCCCCCCCCAATTCATGGCTCGTCCACCCCCTACAGTGTAGCTGCCAGCAACTTACCAAGGCGCTCGATTCGTCTACACGAAAAAGGCGTTTCGCTGTAGTTTAAAGAGTTGCTATAACATGCTACCATAGTACGAAACAGATACAGATTTTGTTATAGGCCTACTGGTGTGATAGGGTCCAGTGCGCGGATTATGGTATTTCTTAGAAGTTTGAACATATAATCCCTCCCGCAGCGGCGTCGGCCTAGGGGAACTTATTTTTGTTCCGACGTTCAGTTTGTAGTCATTTCGTTCGTCATTACCATAGCGACCTCAATTGTATGCATATCCGTTGAAATCGGTATGCGGGTTATAGAGAACAAAAAGTTAGTGAACACCGAGAAAACGATATCCATGAAATGGTAATCGTAAAAACGAAAAGAAAAATATTTCGCTCCGGTCCTTCTATAATATGGTAACTAATTGCACGTGTCATCGGTATACGAGTGTTTCGAATATTAAGTAGGATAAATACAGGAGAAACCAGTTAATTAAGGAGCCTTCTGTACTGGCAGACGCGCGTTGTGGTGATTCGATGTGTAGAAAAAAATAATAATGAGGTAAATAGGTTAAAAAGGAAATAATTGAGGTACACGCAGACGTTGTGAGGGAATTTGACGGCCGTCACTTTAAAACCCGTTTGAGTCGCTACACAGTTTATCACGTTTAACAGAAGGGGAAGGAGATTACCGCGACCATTATTTCGTGTTGCTGATATCTTCTATGATAACCCAGTGTCGACACGTAAATATTGATTCAAAAGTGCAGTACGGATGCACTAGCAGGCCCTGCGAATATCTCAGTTGATGTGAATTTGCAATCGGTAAATTTATGCGTTTGAGTGAGAAAAGGCTGAGAGCTATAATTACCAGGACGGGGCCTGAATTACATTTGGAACTATTTCACTATCTATACTTAATAGGACGATTGAGCAAACGCGGGAATTACATGCAGGCCATTCGTGATCCTAATCGTCATAAGGTAAGCTATGTGAACTGTCTTTCTAGTTAGTAAACTGGGGCCTCTCGATGTGGACATATATCTGCACCGATTGTACTGTGGGGGATAATCGGGGAAAGATAATGTGAATGCGGATAACTCATTGCAATAGAGAGTCCAGGTAGTGGGCGCCCTCTACAAGTGGTTACACTTTTAATGATCATACGGATGGGCTGGGGAAAGGTTGAGAACAGACGTCCGACAGCCTATCGATGTGTCGACGGCGAATTGCACCATATTCTTTCTACGTACTGTGATCACTCTGACTGTTATTGTAATGACGTTGTGAGAGCCCCACAATATATTTTCATGGGGTTAACCTGTGACGATCCGCAACGGCAACATGCCAGATAACTCTATGAGCACTTGGATATCGTGAGAAAATCGTGAGAAGATATCTCATGACTTGTGCTGGTCATGCATCCGTTTCGGGGGATACATTTACGTCAATCTGAGAACTATGTATCTATTCATCTGCAAGATATCACTCGTTATTTGGGGGTACTTTTGCTGCCATATGTATCTCCTTTCGGATATTTCGAACCAGTCGGGATACCTGTGATCGAACGAACCGCCACCCAACATGAATGATAGAACTCTTGTCGGGACTCCAATGAAGGAACGTCTCAAAGCGTTATCATCTTAGCTGTGACGTGGTTCGTGATCATCACAGTCTTTGGATCCTTCGCAACGGGGCATCCTACTCGGTCATCGCGAGGGGCAACGTATTAATAACGTCTCTAATTACCTCACCGCTGTAATGATGTTGTCCTTTTACTCGTTGTTGCGTGAACTATCCTCGTGCGGTGATCAATGTTCTGGGCTATTTCAACCAACCAGCCGGCATGTTTCATCGTTATGGGTGTCAGAATCTCGACATATATCCATGCGATCTTGGTATTAGGGCTGTCACCTTCGAAACGCACATCAACATAGTCCCACAATCACCGCTGCGTTCTGATTACGAGCAAGGAGGGTCGTTGGGGTCGCTCCGTTGTTCAGGTTATTACGCATTCGCAAACGTTTTTGTTGTTCATTGCTTTTCTTTGGATCGGGCGAGTGGATTCGTGGGCGCGAAAGTTGAGGGTAAACATATCATTCTACGCTCCGTCCTTAACTGAGGTTTATAAACTGTTTGTAACTCGCAACGATGGTCATCTTAGTCGTTATGGGCGCTTGTATATGCGTATATCTTAATAGTAAGACGCCAGCTTGGAAGTTCCCAACCGTCTCCAGAAACAATACAAAGATCCCGCCAAATAGCCAAGCAGTCATCCTTGGCACTGGCGGAGCACGAGGCATTTCTTGACACGTGACTTTACGTCGTCGCCCTCTGCGGAACGACGTAAAATACGCGATAAAGGCATCTCTATAGTCACGCAGTACATACTATGATGACGTTACCACCGACAGAAAAAAAAAAAACCAAATCTAAGCCGATGGTCGTTTATGGATGCCCCAGAATGACACGCTGAGTCAAGTGTGAACTTGTACCTTGGTGTCGTGTGTCCATATGTGTATGGTTTCGGCAACAAAAGTAGTTAGGAAGGAAATTAAAAGAACATTGTTTATTTGATATGGCGGGAGTAATGTCGACGGATTGTATCCGTAATACAGCAACACGTCACACAACAACAAACAACCCACAAAAAATAATATAATAAAATACTAATAATAATATACTAATATAATAATAATAATATAAGAATAATAATAATAAATAATAATAATAAATAATAATATAATAAATAGTGCCTGCTGACGGAGCGATCCTTTAACCATTACACTTCTCCTGTGAAAGAGTTGTTAGCTCGTTTAATCTGTTACTAAACAGCAATTATGTTTTGGATATCGGCGCTAATCTTGTAAGATAAGCTGACATGTTTTGATAGATTTGTAGTGCATGGACCAGACAGTCTCTAATGAAATTGGGTGTATCATTCTGGGGTTAAAGTTACCAAAAGGAACGGGACTGTTTTTTGGAAGATCGGAGCATTTCGATTCTTAAAAGTCATTTTCGCCCGGTGCACTTAGGTGAGTGGTTATTCTGTGTTCTTGATGTAATTATTTATTTTCGACTCGATGAAATTGTGGCCTCAACTACAGTGAAGCATTCCAAGGCAAAAACAGATATAAAAAGCACTCCCAATCCACGGTAGATATTATTCCACTTTCATTTGGGAACATAGTCCAGATACGTGGAACCATTTGTCTAATGGTAATAGGCGTATAAGTATAAGTTGATGTTGATTACTATTATTAGCTTAGTCTGTCTAGCGTCAAATTTAGAGGTCTCAATTTGGAAGTTATCGGACATTCTGGGTAAGGATATGCACTACAAAATTGGGGTTAGGGTCCAGAGTTAGGAATTTTTTATTTGCAAGCTGGGCTTTTCCCATTTGTTTTTAGAGGTGTAATAGGTTGAGTTACTCTTTAAGGGACAACCGGCATTATTTTGATCAGGATACTCCAAGCAGAATATTTTTCTCATAGTAGTGCACATATGGTTGTAAGAATATCAATGTCATTACGGTATATTAAGACTAGAGGGTGTGGGTCTATCACTGGGGTTTAATCTCCCGTCAGAACCGAAGGATATGAAAAGTAGAAAAATGTCATTGATGTTTATATCAAACGGTCACAATTTCACATTGCCTGGGGGGATGGGGAATCACTTTCCCACATAGGAAGCTAGCGCTAAGTCTCTGCATCCAATTAGTTGTGCTACTACTGGATACCGCAGTATAAAGCAACGCACTGTGGCGCGTCGGGTTCGTGATACGTATATGCATATTACGCGACCATATAACCGAAAACAGCTGCCAAATACCCCAGCTATAGAAGTGTGACGATAGTTTCAGAAGTGTGACAATAGCTCAGAAGTGTAACAATTTTTACTTGAGAAGTATGACAATAGGTAAACAAAAAAGCACAACAACTGAAACAACGGTAGCCTCCGCGTGTTACCCAAGGTAGAGCGTGGCAGAGCTACAGCAGCTATTAGTTACTGTCAAGTGTTATCGCATTTGTCACGTTTATAACAGCCTTCTGGTTTGTCATCCGCACTTTGAATGCCGTGACAAATTTTACGACGTTTCCGAAGTCTGGTCACCCGGGTTCCCCCCCCCCCACGGTGGAGTCTGAAACGGGGGGCTGTGTGGCTGCTGGGGGAAAGGGGGGCCATATCGTAAATGTAGTATATGCTACTATACGCTTCATATGCTTCCACTAGACTTCTACGTCCATGCAGTGTCTCCACTAGCGAGTCTGAAAGTTAACAAGAAACTAAAAGAACCTCGTGAGCCAGGGAAAGTGTGATTTGTCACGTGGAATTTGTCGTCATGTTTATAGTAATGAGCTCGAAAACAAGTTTCTATGTCGAAGAGGCAACGGACTTTACTATCAGCGTCATCAACACAACTGCTTATTTGCTTAATCAGTTGACTTCTCCATGATATTCTACATGTCAGTAGTCCTACGTGCGCGAGAATACGATAGCATGAATGTGTGTGTCAGAGATCATTTGTCATCGCCCGCAGTTAGTTTACACCGAATACCGAAACGAGAAGAAGAAAAGATTAGGATTGTTCTCTAGACGGAAAATAAACTGTTATGAATCGTTTCCTTGTCAGACCCCACGGTTGTTGGATTTCCCAATGTTGCATTGCATCGGCGTTAGAGAGGTGGGTACGCCCTAAGAGAATCTGCCAACGTCGGTGTTGTTACGTGCTACCGCAAGTCGGATTTGGATTGGAATTTAATGGTCTGTTAACGTAACAATTGCTGTGATTTGATTTACAGTAGGTGAAGCTAAAAATGTTTTTTTTTCGACCTTCAAGTATGGTAATTATGTGTGTCCGATTAATTATGCTTAAACATTTAAGTCAGTTTTAATCGCATGTAAATAGTGAATCAATTTTAGGAATTTCATATATCATCTTCCGCCTTACATGGTGGCGAGAACAATGTATCCACTTGCCAGCACACGGATCCCGCTGATATCTTACGTAGTCAGGCAGTGCTGACAGTTAGTTTTGATTTGAAACTCCTGAAGCCGAAATTCCAATCTTTTAATGAGAGTAATCTACCTCTTTTGCACTTAGCCGACCTTCTGACCGAAATGAGATTGGGGACACACAAAAAATCAATGTGTGAGCAAGGATATTCTCCCCGATGCACGCAGGTTCCACTTCAAAAAAAGTTGTCATGTCTGATATGAACAAAATACAGTTAGGAAGGTAAACTGTCGAAGCATACATACGATAAAATACAACGTGAGCTGACACCGAGCACATAATATCCCATAATATATCCCACAGAGGCAAACATACTGGACTAATTCATTTCTACTTATTATTAAAAAAAAAATAGATTAGGGTTCATAACAATTACCATACAAGCAGGCGGGCGTCGGAGCGTTTCGAAAAGTGTGGGGGGGGGGGACACATCGATGCAAATGATAATTCTAAGCGGCCCCCCCACCGTTGCCACCATCGGGTGGCGCGTATTGCGTACCCAGAAAATTTAAGATTTCATACCCTCCAGATCGACAGATCGGCACCGCCAGGTCAGTAGCACCCATCTAAATGTGTGATTTGAGTAAAGACCGACAAAGAAAAGTTGTCACTGTGCATACGAAGATGATTTACGATTCTCAAACATGTATTTTGTTACCCGCGCTACTCTGCTTTGTTGTGCCCGTGAGATCCAGGTGTATTCCTTTGTCTACCGAACGATCTCTGGTCCGCGCACTCGAAGGGAAAAGCCAATAGGCGTACGGGCCTACTCCAATTGAGAGCGAAAATTTGTACCCGAATTTTACCAAGTCAGTGATGGAACCCCCGGGCGCGCGCGAAGGAGCGCGAAAAAAATTGCTTGTTTCCCTGGCATTTATCGAAAAGTCTGCAAAAAAAATGCAGGCATTTTATTCACTTTGCTTTTTTCTTTCCAAATTGGCCCGAATTTTCGCCAGACTTGTTCATATCAGAAAAATTGAGGCGGGGGAAGGCAGTCTGCCCCAAGGTTCGTGAAAATATTAATGGGAGTGAAGAAAATGATTTGAAGCTTTACATCGCATATTAAGCCTACAACGCCTGGAAGGGAAAAAACGCCATTGCGCGCGAAA
Source organism: Sclerodactyla briareus (assembly GCA_026419785.1). NCBI lineage: Eukaryota > Metazoa > Echinodermata > Holothuroidea > Dendrochirotida > Sclerodactylidae > Sclerodactyla > Sclerodactyla briareus. The sequence goes on along the minus strand of JAODTK010005745.1, from coordinate 350,589 downwards.
CACTTGAAAAACATTATGCACTCGGCTATTCGATTTTAAAATCGGGAACTCGGTGATATGAAACAGGGTAATCCTTCCATTTCGGCCATGGTCGGGTCCAGATCTCACCTGGGGTCCGCACCTGGAATTAGTGGACAAAGACAATTTCCAACGCGAATTTTGTTTGGTTAGACAAAAATGAATCAGTTTAGAGTGGATTACAAAAATCGGGCATGTGCCGTTACTTATTACGGTCGGAAAAAGGGGGGGGGGGGACATTAACGGACTATGATATCCCCCCCACTTTTGAAAGTGGGGGGGAAAATGTTCCCCCCCCCCGTTTCCCACCTGTGACGCCCATGCTGAAATTAATCGAGTGAAACAAATGATTCGAAGTATTACAGCGCATATTAAGCCTACAACGCCTACCTGAAGAGACAACCGCCATTTGCGCCGCGAAAACACTGAAAAAATTATGCACTTATGGGACTATTCGATTCAAAATTCGAGAAACCGGTATGGAACATGGGTAATCCTTCCAGTTCGGCCCTGGTCGGGTCCAGATTCTTCACCTGGGGTTCCGCACCTGGATTAGTGGACATTAGACAATTCCAACGCGATTATGTTTGTAGACAAAAATTGAATAAGTTTAGCGTGATACAAAATCGGGCATTGGGGCCTATTACTTGATTACGGTACGGAAAAGTGGGGGGGGGGGACAAACGATAGCTATCCCCCCACTTTTGAAATGGGGGGGGAAATGTCCCCCACCCCCCCCGTCCCCCACCTAGTTGGACGCCCATGCTGAAATTAATCGAAGTGAACGAAATGATTTGATTCGAACTATTACATCGCATATTTAAGCTACAACGCCTGGAAGGGAAAAAACGCCATTGCGCGCGAAACACTTGAAAAACATTATGCACTCGGCTATTCGATTTTAAAATCGGGAACTCGGTGATATGAAACAGGGTAATCCTTCCATTTAGGCCCTGGTCGGGTCCAGATCTTCCCCCGGGGTCCGCAACTGGAATTATTGGACTTGAGACAATTTCAACGCGATTATTGTTTTGGTAGACAAAACCTTGAATCAGGTTAGAGTGATACAAAGCGGGCATGTGCCTATTATTTTTATTTACGGTACGGAAAGGTGGGGGGGGGGACAAACGATATGATATCCCCCCCCCCAAGAAAGGGGGGGGGGTTTGACATTATGTCCCCCCGTCCCCCACCTGTTGACGCCATGCTACAAATCTGTTAGTGAGCGGAGAGGGACGTCCGTGTGGAGTCCCCCGGTTCCCATATAGGCTAACGTAAAAGTAGAGTAAATGTAGTATATAAGGTATGTGAAGTTAACCCACAATAATCTTCCTGGAGATTTCGACGTTTAGAAGGACGATCAAAAACTGGATTGTTATTTTATGATATATCATTACTAGTTACCACGATGGCTATCACCTTGTCAATTTATTATAATATCACGCAGTATCTTTATTCACATATATACAAACGGGTCACTTATTGGTGATAGGGAGCATCTCATGGAATGAACACACTACGACGAGAGAGAGACTCATGGTATGATATCGACAAGCAAGTATTATTTATCCCTGAAATTGTTGTGTGGGGGGATTTAGCGGACTGGCAAACAAAAGCCCATGCAACATGTTTTTTTTTCTCATATATTCACACAGGGTATGGATGATAACAATAAATGCACACATCTTTACAACTTTTGTCAAATTGTCAATAGGCATTGGAGGAGAAACAGAGAGTACTCACCGATATGTTCGTGATTTTAACGGATGCGAACAACAGCGGATTCACCGTATGTCTGGATTTCTATGTGCGTGATTTTTTGTTCATATATTAAAACAGGGTTATGGATATGATTTGTGCCGGGTAGGGGATGTGTAGGGAGATAGAGTGGGGATTGACTGCTAATGATGCTTGCCTTATAACCAGAATATGTGAACATACCGAGCAGGGTTTGTTTTCTTTGGGCATCGTTTCTTGGAAAGGAATAGGTGAAGCAACGCATGGTAGGGCAACCGATAGCGAGCCGTCTTCAGCTTGTTAGCCAAGTGCAAAGTAACTTCACTATTAGGGTTAGGGCAGAGCCGTGTACTGAACTTTCAACAAGTCTACCCAGCGTTGGCGAGGCCTGGAGAGACTTCCCATTCATTGCAAAAGACACCTCATAACAATATGTTCAGTGGCCCTCATTCACTATAGAGCCTTAGCATAAATCCTGTTCATAATACTATACAATGATCATTGCAAACAGCCAACCAAAGAGGTCGTGTGTTACAATTTGCGTATTTCCCGTATTTCCATGCCAAGTAGTATTTTTTTTATCCGTGCATGCTTACATGAACGTGCAATTGCCCATGTTGCTGATGTTACATGCTTACCGAAATAAGAAACCAATATATAATTTGGTTCCAGTTGAACGTGAATTATTTCTGACGTGTGAATAAAAACGAATCTGATAGTAGCCCTGAATCTGAGCTTGTCCAATACCAGTATATTCGTCATATTTACAACACCCATCTATCCATTACCGCAAATACTCGACTCGACATCTGACTATGCATCATTATTTGTGCATTCTACACCCCAAGCTATCCGTTATTGCGATCACAGGATTCTGATTGGCTGATCCCAATAAGGTAGCCGACTATATTTTGCAATAACAGGCAGCTGGTCAGAGTAACAACAACAATCGAAGACATGCCCGATTTGCTGGTCTTCAGTAAACGCTGGGACTTTTCAAACGCGAATGACGGTGCGTGAGCCTTTGGGAAGGTTGATGTTTACTACGGGCGCAGAGATCTGGCCTTCAGATACGCGCGCTTCAGAGGGCCCCGAGTACTGCTCACGGGAAATACAAACGAGCGAAAAGACGCGTTGCAGCGTTGCAGTGGTGCACGCCAGTCACACCAAGCCCCGGCAAATGACTGCACAAAGCGCCATACAACAACAGTGAAGGGGCCGTGTTAGCCCAACTAAGAGCCATTCAGTGCCGCCATTTTGACGGTATTTAGTGTTGTTAGGTGCATGTAAATTCATTTAAAAATTGACATTTTAGGAGCGTCTTGCTACGCAGGCAGACAAGAGATATAAACGAGTGTCGGATAGTATGGTAATTAGCCTACGCGCCGCGGGCGCGGGGTCCTGGAGTGGAAATTTTGGGGGCTAATCCCAATGTGACCATCTAAGCAGAAGACCAGAAAATTAGAGAAATAGGTCTCTCAGATCACGGAAGCTTTCACGCTGCAAATTGCATTGTATGTCTTATTATTCTTATAACAGTTGTCAAGTAAGTAATTATCTATTGAGTCCAGAGACCAGTATTGTTTTTGTTGTTGGGGCTGGTGTGTGACGGAGTATTTGGGGGGAATGCCACCGTACCGATGAAAATAAACTTGGCACACATGTTCGCCCTAACCCCATTTGGACCCTTATAACAGTAACTGTATTTCATAGCTCAAATAGGCCCCCAGATAGGTGTATTTCATAAAAATGTCCATTTCAAGGCAAGAAGATCATATGCAAAATTTATGTGATTTTTAGAACTGTTCAGATTTAAACAAAACTTTGGTGGATTGTACTTACCTTCATTCGTTATGAAAGTAAAGGTCATTATTATGATGAGGCCTCAAATTTGGCGTTCGTTATATATGCAACAAACATGAGGGATGTGCATTTTTGGTAATTTTTGGCCGCCACCTTTTTTTCTATGCCTGCATTGGTTTAGGGTTGACGAACTTTCATACCAAATGCAAATGAGTTTGATATGGTTCCCCACTGATAATCTAATATATACATGGGCAGGAGTTGGCCCAACGGTCCATGCCTAGGTTAAATATTACGTCATGCAGCCGAGGAGTCATCATGCCTCTGCGTCCGTCGCCAACCTTGCTTAACTTCACACACATTGACTCATGACCTAGACTCCCTGTTTAAATTCATCAGGACTGATAAAAAGTTGACCTCCATGGCAACTCTTCACGATGCACACAAAATTCAGCATAGTAGCATTCATGGTTATTGACGGACAGACATACAGGCGAACAGACAGACAACCCACACACGACGATTGTGACCACTGAGCTCTCTGTTAAATAAAAGTTTAGGGGAAAGTGAAAAAGGATCCCAGGCCTAGTTTGTATGGCATTCTTTAGGGTATTGTGTCTAACATAATATGGAACAAGTGTTTTGACTTGAGACTTCATTCCCTAAAAAATACTCTTGGTGTTGAAAGTTCGTTTTGAAACGTTAAACCTCGTCCCAACTGCGGGACCCTAGCGTTCGTTGATTCGTCATCTAATCCTCTTTGAGAAACGGACATTGTCATTCCACTATCATATCGCAATTATATGGATCCATTATGCTTATAGGCGCATCATGATTGTAGTCGAGGCCGCTGCATCCGAGGCCAAGGCTGCAAGCTCGAGGCCGAGGCTGCACCTTGAGGCCAAGGCCACACATTCCAGGCCAGGAAATATATAACAGCATAAAATTGTAAATTTACCAGTTGTTGAATACGAATAATTTGTTTTGTCTTCCCCACTGGAGGGAGCTAGTATTATGACCAGTCATTATGAGCTAGTCATTGTAAGATCGAATGGTTACTGTGTAGCTTACTGCGGAGCCCAGCCAACCAAATTCGGAAGGCTCCAAAAGTTGATACTGATACAAATTTATGATACAATATAGAGCTGCCCGTATTATTACAAGGGGAGTCCACAATTCATATCTCACCCGGTCCAAGGGTCATCAAAGGTCAATATCAGTATTTGCTTTTTATAGATCCATGACAGCCTTCAAGAACCCACAGCAACCATTCACTCACCCACAAGAGTGAATATAGCTGCATCTCCTTCAAGCAAAAATGATCAGTCCTCTGAGGGAGATACCCAAGAGTGTTATTTGTGACCACAAGCAATGGGGCTTTCCCAGCCCCAATCCACTGTAGTGGCAGGATCAGTAGATGCCCAAGGAACAATGATCAACAAAAGACTCTGGCTTGACAATTAAGCAGAGATTAGTGCCCCCCTGTTTCTAAGAGGCTTGGGACTCTCCACACTCACGCCATTGAAGTGCACATGGTCTATTTTGTCCCCGTGTATACTTGGTAGTGACAACCGTGAACAATATAGAAAGGACATTCAGTATGACATCATGCGATTACATAAGGAGTGGCTGGGCCAGGTTACACTATCTTCACCACTTTTGAAAACAACCTGTGATGGTATAGAATAGGCCATCCAGGTAATGACAAAACCCACCGTGAGTTGTGAACAAAAGTAATGTCGGTGGAAAACAGAAATATAAGAAAATGAATGCACTGGTAGTGTATATAATGCTCTGTTATCCATGAGCACTCTATCATAGTCTGGGTTTTGCTACATATATTGATAAATTAATAGAGCAGAGGAAATGTGCTACCGTGTCGAAGTTAATTCACAGATTTTACAGTACAATTCACCCTGGGCATAGTTAATAATTTTTCTACCTATGAAACATAGTAAGTAGTAGTAGGCCTAATGCTGAACCTGCAATCTCCTTAACCATAACTGACCCCAAATCTTCACTAGCACCTGAAGCTTGACCCTGTCTTTTTTTCTCTCCAAATCCATTGATCTGTCTTAAAATCAATTTAACGTGCAGAAAAGGCTCATGAATCGAGGGCTTGCAGCCATGATTGTGCAATATCCATGTTGACTCGCATCTGAATGATACATAGATTATCACGATATATAGTATGACCACTCGGGGCTGGTACGTATAATACCACAAACAAAATGCATAGCAACAGCCGCTGTACTACATTCTACAAAACATTCGTCTCAAATTGCGAGTTGTCAAATGCTGAAACTGCAATCTTTATTTTCCAGTTAACTTCATATTTTATTCCCATGCAGATTGCGGAAGATATTATTCGCTATTTGCTTGTTGATAAAATTACCCCCAGGAAACCAGACTGACCTTCAGCGTAGATGAATATTGGTTGCACTTAAACTCCATACAAATTGTCCGTTAAGCTGCGTTTCCATGAGAGCGGGCGGGCGGGCGGGGCGGCGGAGCGACGGGCCGGGGGCGGGCGTTTTGGAAGATGTCGTTCCATGCACGCGGGCGGGCGGGCAGGCGTTTTCTCGAGTCTCACGCACCTCTTCTCACTTAGTGTGTATATGCGGTGTATAAGAACCCGATTTTGTAGCCTACTATATTAATAGTGTATTATTTTATTGTTAGTAGTGTTAGTATTGTCATTATTATTGTTATTATTGTTATTATTATTATGGTTGTGTTGTTGTTGTTGTTGTCGTTGGCCTTGTCGTGCGTTTGTTGCTGTTGTTGTTGTTGCCGTTGTTGTCGTTGTCGTCGTTGTTGTCGTCGTTGTCGTTGTTGTTGTTGCGTTGTTGTCAGTGTCGTTATGTCGTTGACGTGTGGTCAAACACCGGACGCATACTAGTGTTTAAACCAAAAAACCGGTGTTCATTTTCTCTGAAACCATTGTTCTGAATGTCAACGATTACGGGCCACCCCCACCATTTTAAAACTCACAATGGACAGGTTTTGGAGATGATTTAATTAGCAAATACTTGACATATCATCGGTTTTTTAAAATGTAAAAATGTGTTCAAAAAGGTGGTCCGCCGTTGAATTTAGACACAATCTGTATAAAAATCGCATCCCTAGTGGTTGAATGAAACAGTTATGAATGGTGTTTGGAACAGTATTTGGACCTAAATTGTCCTTGCCACTCTCCATTATCGGCTTCAAGCCGGTAAGATTGCAGGAAATCCTCGGGAATTGATTGCGAAATACCACGCGGACACGCGGGCGGGCGAAAAAATCGCTCATGGACCGATTCGAGGAAACGCCCGCCCGCCCGCCCGCCGCCCTGCGTGCATGGCAACGGCTCCATTGAAATAAAGATGAGCGATTTTAGACGCCCGCCCGCCCGCCCGCGTGCCATGGAAACGAGGCTTTAGGCTACAGCCACTTTTGCCAGTGCAGACGATCTCACGTTCCAACTTACCATATACGGTCGTCCGCATTTTTCTCTATCAATAGCTTCAGACGGCCTGTACAACCTGCAAGGGCCATCTCATAGGGGGGCAATTTGTTTTTTTTTGCACAGTATAAATTGATGCTAGGTATTGAATATAGAGTTGCCTTTGTCAAATGCCTTGAAATAAGTGTCAATTTTGGTGACTAGTGCATTTTGTTAACCGCCGCGCATGAGGTTTCCGTATGCTTAGGCGGGGTAACACTCCCAATGAAAACTGTATTCACTGCTTTCACTAGGACACTGGTGACAAACAAGGAAGCAACGACGGCAAAGGAGGGCAATTAAAAAAGCGATTTTACAGAAAAAGATACACAAGCTGAGGTGTTCTTACTACGTTATACGCGAGCTTGCCACCAGAACTCTGTGTTGTAGTGTCTGGTTGTCAAAGATGGCGATTTTCAAATTGCTTCAATGTATTGCATGCGATGCCTCTCCAGGTAATATAATAGCTAAATGGTCACACGCGCAGGAACCCTTCGGTTCGGCACGAGTGGGTGGATGCCTCTCCGTGGACGTAGAATAGGGAACAAGAGGGCAACTCCCCGAAGGGCATATCTTCACGGCATCCATGAAATTCAGCCGTCCAGAAGTTCAGAACCTCAGAAAATTAAACTGCATGAAATCGCGGGGATAGCGGTATATACATGAAGTTGGTGCAATATAGTGGAAGTGGGAAGCAGGGACGGTCTAGATTCTGGTGTGAGCGTTCTTGGTCAAGTCTTCCAGGACTGGTTAGGTTTAAAATTCAAGTCTTCGAGCGTATTAGACACTTTCAGATCGGCTGAGAGAGATTCCAGTCCGGGATAGTGAAGGGTTACAGCGAATATTTTTAGCAGTCATTCTCCAAATTATTTGCAAATTTATATAATTAGGCTTACATTCTTCCAGGGGTTTTTCTCGGACAGCGATTGAGTGGGGGAGGGGATGGGGGAAAAAGGGGAAGGGGTGGGGAGAGGGGTGGGTGGGAGGAGTAAGATGACCTCTAACTTTGAGAGCGCCATATATAAAGCAGGCCGTTCTCCGTACAAGATTCTAGATTATTCAATTTATTCCAACTTTACTGATTTTGGGGGGCAGGTTACCACTCTTCTCTAATATTCTTGTTTCCCCCTCTTCCATTTCCCGTTACTGAGCATTTCATTTCGACCTCGGACTGTGCTGTCCAAATTTTTATTCTTCTCTCGAGGAATAAACTGAATAAAGCAGCACCCCACTTTTACACCTGATTACATCAGCCAGGTGTTCCCCTTCAAAAAAATCGACCCATAATGTTTTCGCTTTTGGCCCAAATGGGGGTGTTTAGCTGGATCCATTCTGCCCATCATTTGGAAGAAACATATCCGTCTGTGCATTGTGTATACATTTACATGAATCGGGCAAGCAGTTTTGATGTATTTCTAACCAAAATTTCCCTGTCTATATGATGTGAGATTTCATCCGGTGGACAGCATGTTAAAAGTTTCGTTAACTTAACCGCAACTTCAAGCGTCTCAGCACGAAACATCCATGGTCGACTCAGAATGAGTCGGGAAATAATTGCCATGCTGGGTTGGTTGTGAGCTTCCAAACCGGAGGGTGGAGTATTCCTGCGGGTAAAACTTCGCTCTGGGCCGAAAAAGGGGGTGGGAGGTGTAGGTTACAGTGAATTCTTGGCAATACAGTATTTAGGCCTTAGGCTTAGTATACTCGTTAACAGCCTAGGTCTTGGCTAGTATGACTTGTTGATTTGAAGAGGTCAATCCACACTGTAGCTGTAAACATTAGGCCAAGGCTAGGCTAAAATTGCCAGATTTTAGAATGTACAGCTATGTTTACCTGATGTATGAGATTTATGTTAGGAATTAGGGTGAGGTTCGGGGTTTTAAATTCCAATTCAAGAATCTCAAAATCTTTCGGTATCAACACCTAAACATGAACCTCACTAACACCTTGCGAGTGCACATGCATCAGCTTGACCCCCGACACCAATGGGCACCCCACCATAGGGTACCCTTCAGGGATAGTTCTTAACCACCACTATCGTTACCAGAGCATAGTATAGCTATAATAGGTGAAATGGGTAAATGACTACACATCTCATCTGGCCCTTCGGGAACGATGAGATAAAAATGTGGCAATGCAAGGCTGACATTGAATTATATTGTACTGTATGAAGGGATTGTTAGTTATAGCTGGTTCCAATTGTATTTCACTGTTGGTCCCAATTTCATGCTCAAAATATGATATTAAGGTTCGAAAATGGGGGCAGTCCCAAAATGCACCTATTTCCAGGCCTCGTAGTGTGGAACAATGGCTTCGAGTGAGCCAAAAAGGGGTTGAATGATAATTATTCTTTTCAGGTTGGAATGGTTAGGGTCAAATCCAGATGTATAATCCCAAAATTTATCGTTACCAACAACTGAATCTAAACCCATGATCCTCAAATAACCCTAACCCTACCCCTAATCCCTACCAACAGATAATTACAGTCTAACGCTAATCTCATACATCCAGCTAAACATGGCTATACATTATCATACAGTCGTACCGCTATAATTAGCCATGGTAGCCAGGCGTGGCTGATAGCGATGTTCACACCCGCCTGGGAATCTCCAGTTGCAGGTTTGTTTTGCTCTGATTTGAATGACGTGGTAAAACTAATCAATGGGAGAATCACTTGAATTCTCGCCTCTACCCCTCCCAACTACCCCTTCACCCCCCCCCCCCCCGTACTCAATAGCCGGCTCTAGTCCAGGTAGGGTATTTCATGAAGTTTTCCTCTCCCATGTTCCAATATTATAATAAGATTCACTAGAAGTAAAGTTGAAATCTGATTTGGACTTTCTGTCTTACAGTGTATCACAATTCACTTATGAACCATTCAGTCATTCCAGTCGCCAAATTTTTCAAAGAAAAACTTCACAATTGGCCGAAAAATAGTGTGTTTCTGTATAAATTCGAATTCATTTGGCAATTTTTGCTTGAATGCAAGGAAACAGTCATATTTCGTTACTTCCTGCCTTGTTAAGAAATCTCAAATTATTCGTGTATCATTTTGTAATCACCGAACATTTTTGAACAACAGTGAGAAATGGGCAAAAATGACTTTTTTTACCCCCAAATGGCCATTTTTAGTAGTCCCCTGAATGCCATTTTTTGAAGAACTGTGTCCAATTTGGAGGGTAAACGTCTGTTTTGTGACTATTTAGGAGTATGCGAAATTCGACCCTGTTCGGCCACCTCAAAGTGGAGAATATTTGCGAAAAACCATCAAAAATCTGACGGACACGCAAACGCACACACACACGCACACACACACAAACGGACACCTTTGCGAGTGCACCTCATTTCTGGACCACCCGACACCCTGGGCACCCCACCAGTGGGTACCCCTCAGTGGATAGTTCTTACCACCAATATCGTTACCTCGCAACTGTTGCTATGCAACCTACAACAGTTATACAGGTGAATGGTAAAACGACTACAAATCTCATCTGGGAGTCGGGAACCGATGAATAATAAAACTACAGCAGGTCGACTGTACCGGTTTATAAACAGTGCTCCTCGACTATGAATTTGAGCTTCGACTGTTTATTCACCTGTGAAAGTCTCCCAGTTGTAGTTTACCTTAATTAAACAGGCAGATGGGTCATATCGTGCCCCGCCACTCATTGGGGGTTTGGTAGATTTTTTTCAGACCATATGGTTATATACGAGACATATTTTCTTCCTTTTTCCTCTTTGTTTCGAAGTTGCCTTGTCCGTTATTTAGCCGAATTTCTAATCTCAGCTGTCTCACAATAGCGCTGTATTCCTAAATTATCAATTCGTAGCCCAAATCCATCAACATTGACATTCAACATAATGTCACATTCATCGTTTCTCTCCCCAAGTTATTTCGTCGTGGTGCATTTTTGTTCTTACCGGCGCAACAACAACATCATACATATTATCTCACTTAAACAACAGTGTATTCGCCTCGTTGTTGTCATCCACCGGCCTCCCCATTCCATTCATCCGGCTACGGACTGCACATTGTTCTTATTCGTTTTGGCTGTTGGGAAGCAGGGGTGGCGCCCACGGGGAGGCAGGGGGGCAGGCCCCCCGGTCGGGGAAGCCTGGCCCCCCCCCCCCCCCCCCCCCGTCGGGGAATTTTTCCCATCTCGTCGGGGAGCCGAGGGGTACACTGAATGGACACACCCGAGAGGGCTTTTGCATCGACAGTACAGATTTCCAAAATTCTGTTAGTGAAAATTCCTTATTGAAGCTGAAAATTTCGGCGCGCTTCGCGCGCCTCATAATCGTTCTATAGTATTGCCAGTTTTCCGCGAGTACAGCGTAATATCTTCCTAACAAGGAACGATACAATCGTGGCCTATATAGATAGGATACACAAGGCCGTATGGTATCTTCGAGAATGTCAAGCAAGAGATTTAATTAAGTTACATTTTTTGTCGAGGAGGGTCGTCCTGCCGTCTACACTGTTTTGCCTCTGTGTAGAGTGGTGTGCTTTTCACGACGCAGTGCCCAGGTAGATCCTGTGCAGTTCAGTTATTGGGAATACCTGACCCTATTCTACTAATACGGGCACCTGATTAAGTGGGAAGCTATGAAGTAAACATTGACCTCCATAATGTGTATTTCATTGTTTCGGTTTGTTTCTTCAAGAAAAAATGTTCAAAAATGAAAACATCAAAAATGCAGGTTTTGACCTGGGGGTAGGGTGAGCCTCGTCGGGGAACTTCAACTTGGACCCCCCGTCGGGGAACTCGAACCCCCCGTCGGGGAAATCCTGGCGCCACCACTGGTTGGAAGTCAGGACGGAGGTTTCTTGTTTTCGCAATCATAGTTGTCCTCCTGCCGTGGGTCGCTACGTTGGAGCGGGGTACGAGTTAAAGAATCGTTTTCAAGTAAGTTTTTTTCTTCTTTTAATTTGATGTTCTGTTTCGCCCAAGGTTATGAGTACGTTCCTAAATTCGTGGGAATAGGATTTGACTACCCGTAAGCAGTTGTTTTAGTACCTCTCCGAACTCTGCGGGCGGGGCCACGCGACAATAATATATTCACAAATCTTCACAACTTCTGTCAATCATTAATTATACCGGTTATGAAGGATTTCACAACCGAGTTCAAATGTCCACAATGGACAGGAGGAGGAAGCAGTCATCTATACAACGGAGGTAGTAGTAGTCCATGTGTCTCTAATTGAAGCAAGGTTTTCAATGGATGATGATACGTCGGTAGGTTCGGCAGTGAGTTGTCACAACTTTGGACTTGGGTACATAAACCATGATATGAACATACCGAAATGGTATGCCCGCATGGCGATAAGTCCCTCAAAGGATCAATAGCTGAAGCAAAGTAGTGATCACAGGCACTAATGATGTCGATTCGCTCGCATCTCGTTGACTTCTCAGTATGTTTACCTTATAGGCAGACACAAAACATACAAATTGAGAAACGAATGAGGATTGCCATTTGTAGTTGAAGATTATAACGATAATGAATTATCCAAATAACGCCCGTAAGGTGAATGATAATAATAACAGATCTGGATCAGCACTAAAAATCTCGCTTGTCTAACCCTGGTGAGTCAGTTGGCGTGTTATTGCATAAAAAAATGCAAACAAGATCCTCATTTATTGACTGCAAGCCAAGTTTCCCGAATGGTGGTTTGGAGGGTGTTTTGTTTTGTTTAAGTCTGGGGGCCCGATTACAATACGTTGGCCTATGGTCAAGGCGCAAAACGAAAACGAAAGAAAAAAACGCTGTGAAAGTGATCGGTCTGACGGTTCACCATTGGACAGTTTTCTTTGATGGCTGTGGATGGACAGTGTTTTCAAGTAACGAGGAAACAAGCCTTACCCCCAAGGCCGCGCTCGGCTTGTAATGTTTTGTTTTTGTTTGTCAATGCGTCGGTTTACGTAAATACCGATACCGGGTTGGCATGTGAAACTGAGGCGGTCAACCGAACGAGTCAAACGAACGTGAAACAATTCCAAAGGACAACCAACCAGGTCCACGATCACCTCAGATAACGCCACTGCCTTTGTAATGAACACACTGACTAGGCCAAATGGTGCAGACCAACACGGCATTGGTAAAACGATATTGCTAACAAATATACGGACTACAGTATCGCAAAAGGAGGAAAAAGATACTGAAACTGCGGTAGGCTACCCGACCTAACCTATACTAATGTATGCGCAACGAATGAATCGGAACGAGGAGTAGTTTTTGCAACCAAGCAACCAACCAATAAGAAATTCAAGCCATCAAAAGATTTATAATTATTTTATTTCATATGATTGAAGAAAATATCTGAATACGCCGAAAACGTTATCGAATTATAAGAAGCAGAAAAGGAGTATAATTTTTTCCCACCGGTTCAGTAATAACAACTATATTGCAATTAGTCTGTATTCGCGTTGTTTTGTTTTATATCACCTAATTTTTTTTACCCTAAACCTATACGCGGAGAGAAGCAACAGTGAAAAGGTAACAGCTATAAACCTGCTGCATGATGAACATAATAGCGCACTTCCTTTCGACGACAACTTAGTTATTTCTATTTCAACGAGTGTTATAAACTGTTCGACATAATCACGGATGGACACAATTCTGTCTCACATATCTCACAAACTGACAAACCGCACCATGTGAGCATTCCATTTTCAGAATACGGTTATTATTCATCTTAGAAGATTCAACTGGAACGCCAGGAACATTTTTTTGCGAATTACTTCGCTTTTTCAACCTGCAACTTCGTTGACTTCTCGAATTAAACCGTCTTCTTGTGTAATGGTCTAATGTATGCTTATAACCTCTGAGCGGGATTACCTCTGTGTTTTGGTCAAATGTTTTATTGATGATATCTCTATCAAAATAATCCGCGCCAGGTGGTCGAACTGTAAATATGAATCGGAAGCGACGTAATTTCTTTTGACGTCACAATAACATTTGGCTGTGACAACTTTCGAATGCTCCATATTAACCAATTGTAAGTCACGCCTCCATTCTCCTAAATGGAAATTCCGACTCCGATTCTTGTTTGCTGACAGTCTTAAAATACCATACCGGGTATCTATAGACTTACGTAAATGTTTGGTTACCCGTATGCACTTGGACTGGCAAATAAACGGATTGACGCAAAAAAATTTCTCGAGTAGGGGATGAATATGTCAGTACCTGCTGTCCACACAAACAGGCACACACGCACTGCAAAGTGAGTTTCTCATTGAGCGGCTTACTACAACGTTTGCTCTTTTGATATATGATTACCATGTCCTCATCTACTCTCTATTGTTCATGCACAGGGGCGTTTTGGAAAATGGATATTTTCTCCAGTTTGTATCGACGTCATTTATTTTTGTATGTGACAACATTTTAATGCAGGCTTTATTATATCAAGAAGTGCCCGTTTAGATTTTCAGGTCTGGCAAAATGGAGCGTGAAATTAAAAGAAAAAACGACATGATGTTTCTAATATTGACAAGTCATCGAAACAATCACGAGTGGCATTCGTCTCCCACTTCATGTTTAATTATGCTTTTCAGATGAACAAATATGGTGTCGAATTCACGTAATGAGACAACAGACTATTAGTGACTATCAGTGATTACCGATAAATGAATGAACAATATGAAACGATGGGCAGAGAATGTACGTCTCCTCTCTGTGTTTTAATTTCTTCAAAATTGAAGGATTACATAAAATTCAAATGACACATGATCAACGTATAGTTCCATAGAAACATGTCTTGGACCGTCGAGACAACCACGAACCATACAATTGAAGGTGGATACACCTGTCTGCAATATTGACAAACGCATAGGCATGTTCATCATGCTCTTCAGATAACAAATATGAGAAGCCACAAGCCATGGTAGTTGACATCACGCACCGAGGCAACAAACTACTGGGGAATCAGTGATCACCGTGAAGTGAGCCTAGTTAACTCAGAGGTGCACTAGCTTTCGTAACAGTTTGGTGAACAAGTTACTCTGATCAGGGGTGCGGCAGCATTGACTTCTGGGGATCACAATACCTGTGTACTATGATTATATCCCCGCGACACTGGAAGTGTCCGGGGATTTTGAGTGTGTAGCCGCCGCCGCCCCCGCCGTCCAGGCTTCCCGTGCCGCCGCCGGAAACTTTAAGCGTTAGCGCAATAACGCTTTCACGCTTATCTGAGACTTGTACACATGTCCGTCTTAGCGGAATCTCAGTCGAGTTCGAAAGTGATCATCACTGCAATGCTGGGGGTTCGCTAATTTGCATAATTCACGCGAAATTTTCAAGTTAGTCGGATTTGAACGAAACTTGGTGGGGTAGGGACTGTAGTTGATCCCGATGAATGTGGAGGTCATTTCATGGTTACGGGAGGTCGAATTTGCCTAATTTTTGCGATTTGGGGGATAATTTTGGTCCTGATGGAGTTAAAGATCATTTCAAGGCCATCGTGGGTCAAATTTGCATAATTTATGTTACTTCTTTTTTAACTTCCATGGAATTACAACAAAAATTGGTGGATGAAAACTATTTTGTTCTGACCAAAAGGGAGTCTTTCGGGGTTGTTCGATACTTCTTACAATGATCGTGAAAAGCGGGTATATACACGTGAGCGGTTTACCCGCCTACACATGTCTAGTGTTTTAGGATATTGGTTTATTATCCATCTTGTCGGCAAGTCTTCGCAACGCAAGATCTGAAGGAAAAGCTAGAAAGACTGTACTATAATGACACCCAAATTGTTTCAATTATGACGTCATAGATTATCAACCTTTTTCAGAAGATCTGGTTATCGTACGATAGGGAAGGAGAACTATTGAGGACTGAGAAAGTAGTAAAACAAGCTTCGAGCTTCCAACGTCAAGGCTAGTGTTGTTCTAAAAACAAGAATAGCTAGTTCACCAGATGCTCTGGGATAGTGAGGAAATCCAGGTGCACGATATCAGTTCTTTTTTTTTTTAATATAAATGAAACATACCGACAAATGTCAGAAACGTCATAAATACCGCAAAACGTGAAAATACGAAACCAAGATACAAAAGGGAAGATATGCTGGTTCCAGTTACTCGTTAGCCCTACCTGGGAGAGACACAGTGTTCACGAGCTGAATTGATCGCAGCAGTAGAATCGTTGAACGGTAGCATTGGGATTGTGTAACAAGTGAATGATGTTTTAAACTCTTATCTTGGCTGGATTGGCCCATGTTGTACCAGATGCTCGCAAGGATCGGCTTAAGACTCCAGTATGGACGTCGCATCCTCATGCAAACGACAGCTATATGTAATGACGTCATCGCAAACACCTATTATAGTCGGTCGTATGATGTTTATCACGACGGAACCGTGAGGGATTACTCATATATCTTACAATTTGCTCAGATCATTATTTCATAGGTTACGCTGACAGTTGACAGAGGTGAAGTCCGAAATTTGCTTCCACCATATTCAACGCAAGAGCCAGAAGTCGATTATGATCTTCCATATGATAGTTTCAAACATGCTTAGAAAATCAAGTTTTCCATCAATATAATTTTTAGCAGAGATGAACACCAATGATCATTGACTGAAGGATCGATCAGTAGAGAGTAAAGAGAAAGTGATTTTATTATCCGCAAAAGATGCTTCATCTCTAGTGGCAACGATTCTCATTCCCTCGAGGACCGACTTTATCAATGATAACGAAATCGCCGCCACCCTGTATAGGTATAACCGTCCGCATGATCGATCAGTAAAGAGCTGGAAATGATTCATTATTCGCACTCTATTGGCACTTTCCACCTTATAATGACAATTGGGTAACGGTTCCAGAGTGAACGAAAATAAAGACGTTGAACATTGTCAGATGGGGGCTACCAGAGGTAATACGGTTTAGGAGTAGCCTACGAGAAGTCACAATCTCAATTAGACTGAATGCCTGTGTCTGTGCGGGTGAGTTTATCACAGTGAGAATTGAAAGAGGACGACAGACATACCTCATACATTGATTCGATAGTAGTCGAGACAAGAAATATCGATCTACCTACGGTCGTCGAGCTGCTTCGCTCCAGAATTCATCCAATTCGGAAGTGCTTCATCGGCAGGGTGTAATGTCCAGTCTGATGTCTGTCGCAATCACCCGCAGCCTCTCCCCGTCCGTCATCAATTCCGTTTCGGCTGAACTTCTAGCCATCCCCTCCCTGGTTCTGATGCTGTGTCGCTGGCCAACTGGCCAAGCGAAAAGATTGTCGGCATGGTAGTCTAGTGAACAGATACCCTCCTCAAACTCCTAGCGATGTCCAAGCTCTGAAGCTGTTCGAGCCAGAGCTACCAGGTCGCGCAGTTCGCGTCTGTGATTGCCTCCGTCCTGGTTTGCTTCCTGGTCTAGCTTGGGTCATAGGTGACATCTCTGTCACTTTTACGTTATTCGAAATATTTCGTAGGATCCGAGATGATCCGAGAAATGAGCTAGGTGCGGATGCCGTGTGCGGTAATAATGTCAACATCGCAGCAGTTGGAGAAAGAGGATGATGTATGATGAGGTGAATAGACCATGAATGTCTGGCAACCATAAAATGTCTTTTCGTTGTTGCTGCATTGGTTCACCGAGTAATGTTGCCTAGGCCTACATAGTGCCGGCACCATATTATTTGAATTTCATTTGCCGTTGGAACGCGTCTTTATCTCTACAAATCAACTCCATCTAATTAGAACACTGTTTTTACTCAGCGTGCTGCATCCCTCACCCGCTACTCTGGAGCGCCAACCTTAACCTTATCTCGTCCAAACTTCGCCCCGACCCAAGGTACCAAACCTAATGTAAAGTGAATGCAGTCCAATGGACTACGAAATTTTCGTAGGTATACTGCTAAAAGAGCAACTACAAGGAACTAAGAAATTATGAATTGCAAAATAGTCCGGTTAATTCCACATTCGGTCCATTCTCTAAGTTTACTCTCGAATAACATGATTTCTTGAAGAGGCACACATTGATTGTGTGCGATGTGATTAGCTAGATAAACAACCATGACTGGCGTGTGAGATATGGAATCGCTGCTGTCAATAAGTATGGCAAAAACGTTGCCCGCTCAGCGTTCCTCACCCTTCAGCAAGTGATAAGCAAACGTATCAAATTCAGAGAGCGGCTTCTCCGATCCTGTAAACGTCAACTCTGTTGATAACTAACATTTTTATCCTTACAGCTACGGTATTGAGTACGCCGGTAGAAGAGTACACTTTCCCTAGCCTTGATCATTGTTGCGGTTAAAAAACAAAACAAGTCAGGTGTTCGATGTATGATTACTTTTTGTTGTTGTAAGAATGCTTCCATAGAAAACAGAAGTCCTACAATTGCAAGACGCGTGTTCGTAATTATTCATGATTATTCATGAACTTCCACTGCCAGAGTGGCAAATTCTCTGCCCTAATATATTCTTCCATAGCAACTGTTAATCATTTTCGACAACATGCTATGTGACGCCGCTAGGATTTCAGCAGTCAACTGGAATCGAAATTAGGATACGTAGGCCTACAGATGAATGCTCGATATCAGCTACGTCCATTCCAGTCAGCATTTCTTGACAGACTGTATCAAACGAGAGCTGTCCCAGTATAAACTATTGTGATGCCATGTTCAAATTATTGTTATGCATCATCATTGTGTGGAATTTATTAACACCGGGGATGATCAAGCAAGCTCTGGGTTTAACAGCATCTTTAGAATGCAATTCTCTGTTTTGTGAATTTGTGCTATGTGTATCATGTATATAGATATGTTTTATTTATTATAAATTGCCGAAAAAATGAAAATGTGATGAGATATGGTCACGATGAGATCACGCCAATTGTTGTATACTGGATGAGGCGAAACGTAGACATGTGTTGTGACATCGTGTAACATTACTCTTGCTGAGAAGGAAGGGTCATCGCCCGTGTAGAGAATGCACCATGACAGTGGATCATTCAGTCTTGATCCGTGCTGAGAATAGTTTGCAATTTCTGGTGTTTCTGATTTTCTGAAACGCTTCCTGTCTGGCAAATTCATTATTGATAATGAGAGGCCGTCTCTACGGGTATGGTGATCGGTGGACGAGATGGGCTATGAATGTTTAAGATTTCCGACGGCAAAAACATCCACCGCACAGTTTCACACAGATAAATCCGTTGAAACGTGAATTCCATTGGGGACCTCACCCGCTGGCCATGTTGAGTTCAATCTGTCGATCATCTGGTATGAGCAGTTAGACGAAGGAAGTTGAGAAGGTACGTGAATAATCAAATAAGGATAGATCAGCACTCGGAGATATATGTTTCCGAGTTGAAATGGTAACATGACCTTCCGGAGTTGCCAGATACGACGGGGAAAACTCAGGCCTTGTTCACTATGATATGTTGCATCCGCCTTTGGTGAGAAACGTTTCGACGTTGTTTCGTCACAGATTCAGGGGATTAGGGGGATTAGTACAATTAGTATAGTAACTGTAGAGGAAAGCTGTCGACATATGTTTAAAAATATCTTATGACTACAATTTGCACTGTGTAATCATTTTCTCATGTTTCCTCATATTTCTTTAAAATATTTTTTTTTCCATAACCATAGCAACAGTCCATGCATAATCAGAAAGGGGGCGAGTCAACAGATTTTGAGTCAATTGGACCGAAACATAACACGAGTACCGTCAAAATTATGTTGTAATATCGTTCTGTTGTATGAAAAACCTTCCTTCCTCTCCACAGAGTCATTGATACCCATAACAAATATAATTTCGTGACTGCAGATTAATGTTTTGTTTTTGCAGCATTGCGCATTACAATAATAATAATCAACTCAAAAGGTGTCAATGAATCCAATTTAATAGTTTGCTAGCTTAGCTCCGACGAACATCTGGTGCTCTGGAACGACAGGTCTATCTCCACAAAGGAAGTATCTATACATCTGAAGAGTTTCTAAATACTGGTTAATATATTCGTGAGGTTTTCCATCCTCTCTTTAGCATTGAATTAACGTTTTATTAGATTCTGGTCTCCGATCAATTAGTAATCAAGAATACTTTCTGTAGATTGTTCAATGCAATGGTTATGGAAGTAGTTATTCAGTTTAAAGAATATGTTTACCACAGAAGATCTTAGAAATGAACAGCAGCTAGTCGATGTCAAAGACACGTAGGGGTTTACACGAGAGTTGTATGACTGAAATAAAAGAAGTTGGTATCAAGGCATGTTACTCAGAGAACAAACTACCAAGAGAATGTTCAAATACGAGAAATAAAAATGAACTAAGGCATATTACAATATTATTGTTATGATAACAATGATTTAGGATTTATTGCGAACCTATTGGAGAACAACAATGGTTTGTTTTAGATACAAATAATTTTTAGTTTCGTTCGCAACTTTCCAGTTCAAGTACAAATCAAGACACCCCCAGAAAACAATCGATTTCTCCCACAGCAGTTTCATTCAAAATAAGACTTGAAGTTGTCTACTACCATACCAAGAGATATAGTGGGAAATGTTAATACTTAGAGACACCGTATGTGCACCACACCAAATAACACTGCTCAAAATATCTTTAACAGCGGGAAGAGCTTTACTTCAGAATATAGTGAAGGGTCACGTACGTTTCTGACTCACGGGCACCCTTATAAGCATCTTTAGATACATACGTTTGATCCTCAGTCACACGAATGCATGCACACTAATGTCGTTCTCGTTCTTCTCCAACCAGTGTAAATTCCCAAATTAATGCAAATTCGCAAATTCCTGGTATCCTGATGTTGAAGTTCTAAATAGAGACGAGACACCCAGCATTGAAGCACTTCTCACAGCATCACAGCTACGCTGGGCTGGACATGTGAGTCTCCCCAAGGCAGTCTCCTATGAAGAGAGATGTGCTAAAAAAAGACACATGAAGAACGCAGGCATCAACCATGCTACGTAGAGAGCAAGCTGCCATGGACCGGTGCGAGTGGAGAATGTCAGTGAGAAAGTCAGTCCACAGTATTGAGAAGAACGACTGAAATAATATCAACGGGAGCACGGAAACACGAAGGAGACACACTCATGTTTTATTAACTGAACACGTATGCACTATGGGCTTGCGGGCTGTTCAACTAACTTTCTAGTCACATAACAGTCATCATGGACAGTCGATGTACAGCCGAAAAAAAGCTACATATGCTTGATCCTCAGTCACACGAATGCATGCTCAAAAATGTCGTACTCGATGTTGCGGTCCCCAACCAGTGTAAATTCCCAAATCAGGTTCTTTATCTGCTCTGAACGGTTCTCTCCAGCACATGCCATCTCGCATGTCATGAGACTAGGGAAATTCGAATACAATACCTCCAATCCCCCTTGACTATAGAGTATAGAGTATATTGGGCTCCAGGAGTATCGATCTCAGGCTAATGTGTATGCAAAGTTCATGACTAGCATTGTTCCAGGTTATTACTACATACATAGCTACCATTGCATTCAGTAATTGGTGGTTCTCAAGAAATGTTTACTTGTCCTGAAGTAACTTGCTAAAGGAATCCAGTAATGTATATAATGTTAGGTCGTTTGGTCGTTTCTGAATGCTTTATTATTATTAATCATTAATTACTAGAATTGTACTATTTCACTTACAGATGTCACTTACGATGTTGGGAGGCATGCTTGCTTTCGATAACCCCTGGTGGTAGTGGCGCAATAATCTGAGATCTTCCGCATCCGCCTCACGCTCCGTTTTGGGTGGAACAATGGAATGGACGTGTTCCTAATTGATTGATTTGATTGTCTTCATTTAACTAGACAATTGCAAGTGTTCAACAGTCTGATGTGTGTCATGCGAACTCTACTGTTTCTTGATGGCTCAAATTGCTCTCATTGGTCGTACGCTGACCCAAGGCTGCCACAAGTGCATAAACAGTAGATGGGTGCAAAAGGTGTGTGTGGGGTGACAGAAGAGTGGGCGGGGGGATGCGTCCGATTCATTAGGGGGACTAAAAATACATAGTATTCCAGACACATGGACAATGGATAGGGAAATAGGTGGTCTGAGTAGATTCACTGTATTATATCCTAACGTTAGTACTACCTTACCACTCGTTATATCGCACACCATCAATGTCTCATGGCAGTATACTCTTCAAGAATACTCCAATGGTAATAGGAGAGGAACTAGAGAAAACAAGGCATTCACGCAATCACAGTGCTAAAGTCCTCAATGCCTCTAGCCATTCATTACTCCCACTGTGTGTGAAGTACTCAATACCTCTATCCATTCATTACTCCCCCCTGTGGTATAAAGTACACAATACCTATACCCATTTATTAATGTCCACTGAAATACCTGATACCCATCCCTTACTCCTACTGTGTGTAAGTCTAAATACCTAAACCCATTCATTACTCCCACTTTGTATGAAGAACACAATACTGTACCCATTCATTACCCCACTGAATACCAATACCCATCCATTACTCCTACTGTGTGTAAGTGACTAAATAATAAACTCCATTCATTATCCCCTTGTGTATGAAGTACTCCAATACCTCTATCCAATCATTCTCCCTTGTATGAAGCACACAAACCTATACCCATCCATTATCCCACTGTGTATAAAGTACACAATACCATACCCATCGTGACTCCTAATGTTATGAGGTACTAAATACCTAGCACCCATTTCTAACGCCCATTGAATATAAAGTACACGATACTTATTACCCATCATTACTCCCCCCGTGTATCAATACCTGATTTAATACTTATACCCATCCAATACGCCCATCTCCAATCAGTAGCTTACAGCTCATCAGATAATAGAATTCATTGACATTTAATAATCATCGCTGCTTCTCTGTTAAAATAATATCTGCCCTGCTTCGTATATGTTCACAGATTCGCTATCTTGCTTTAATCTTTGATAAGCCTTATCTAATGTAATTGTCCTTGAAATTGGTAGGAAGACATCTCCAGCGATAATTACTAATAGCTTTATGATTAACATAAAACGCTACATTCGGATGTGTGTGTGTGTTTGATCGAATCATACAAACGACCTTTTAACATACTGTCATTGTGGGTGGTGCCCTCGTGCCCATAACGTATAAACTTTGCCTGCCACACCAGGAAGCACGAGTACCGACTGGTTAAACAATTGTAATAGAAAATCTTGTGATGTGAAAACATCTAATGTGGACTGCTGTAATCCCTCGTTTCATTAGGAGCTGGAGGGAATATTTCGACCGTTTGACCCACACTGCATATAATATTGTGATGAAACATTGTATCATATAGTGGGTGGGTAATGACAACTGTTGAGATATCTTCCCCATATTATATCTGTCCAGCCATCAACATTCCCAACTTTTTTGACAGTCGATAACATCATAGCACATCCCTTCCTGTCCACTCTAAGTAAGACTGTTAAATAACGATTAACATTGCATTGGCAATATGTCTTCCATAGGGACTCAAAGGGCACGGTGCAAAGGTGCCTCGTCATGCCTTCAATTGCCATAAAAACGTAAATGACTAGAGTGCTTGATGTGGGTATTTATAGTCCTCAGAGTTCGTATGTGACCCACAGTTGGGTCTCCTTCGTCTTGTTTGATTCTTTCCTGATAGCTTTTTTCCTCGCCTAAATGTCGTTTAGCCTCCAACACTGATGCCACGCTGACTAGTCATATATAATGATCCACACTGAGTTGCTTGGTCATGTGATTCAGCATTCAGGAGTATGCATTACCCATCCCCCTTATGACAATTCCATGGCTTTCTCTGAGCCACTATCTACTGATAGAAACACTGCTGGCAAAATAATCGCCATTTGTCTAGGTAATCATCATCAGAGGTTCGGGAGGTGGATTGGTAAAGAAGAAGACATGAACTAATAACCACCAATCACACACGACCATGTTTCCCTGAACAGGCAGAGTACAGTGTAGAGTGACTGTCGGTTCAAATCTTCACTAAGTAGTTTATTGTATGTAGATAAGTACTTACTCTATAACGTTAGGAGATTGCGTTTCATGGAACAGTGGCATTGGGTCATTAAGAGAAGTCGGCGAGTTCCTTCTGGACTATCTATCTATCTATCTATCTATCTATCTTATCTATCTATCTATCTATCTATCGATCTATCTATCTATCTATCTATTCTATCTATCTATCTATCTATCATCGATCTATCTATGCATCATGTGATTTTTCCATTCAACTGTTCAATGTTCATAGAGACCAGTCAGCAATACGTCATCAGACATCCTACACTCCTCTCTCGGTCTGTACCAACAACGTCAGCAAGTACTTGCCTTTAGGTAAATGTTTAGCTCGAGCCTCACACTCGATTTGGTGTTATAGGCAGTGAACTCTTATAATTATTCACCCCAATGACATATTCGTATTGGAAAATTATGTTTCAATACTCCTGTACTAAATATATATGACCCCATACAGTGAGAGATCAATGATCTACGGTCTATACCATTACACCAATTGAGTATACTCACTGTTATTGTCTAACCTATCAGTTGTAGTGCATGTCACCTGAGCAATGCCGCGGTGTGAGGTTGAAAAGTTCACGGAGGGAAATATATTCTCTGCTCTTTTTTGGCTAGCCATTGTATTTACAAAATAATATAAAAATGAAACCCACTTATATAACGCCAAATACAGAAGTCTCGAGAAGCCTCGCGCTTTAAAAAACAATAGAAGTTAACAGATTCTATGGAATTACCTAATGTTCATTCAGATACTAGCTGCACAAGATTTAGTCGTAACAGTGAAAGCAAGCTTACGCTTAGGTGAGAACCTATTGCGTTTGACTAATAATAATAATATAATAATAATAATAATAATAATAATAATAATAATAATATAATAATAATAATAATAATAAAGAAAGCCAGAAGGCTTAGTGATTCCTTGACTCTTTCTGGCACTGTAGCCAGAAACAAGGACAAAGGGAGGATTACACAGCTATTATGGGAACTATAACGTCTGACAAATTTCCCATTTTTCGTGTTTACAAGGTTTTCAGAATTGACCTCTGACCTGACCCCAAAACAATAGGTTTCATGTACTCATCATGGGGGGGGGGAGAATACACATACTAAGTATGAGCTTCATCCATCCAGGTGGAGTCGAGTAGTTATTATGTTTACAAGCCAAAATTGGCCAAAATATTGACTTTCCACAAATTTTCCATTTTCGACCAAAATTCACTCTCGAGCTGAACCAAAAGCAGTAGGGTCTTGTACTCCCCATAAGAAGCTACACACCAAATTTCAGCTTGATCGGACCAACTGTTTCAGACTTATAGTGTTTACAGGGATTTCAGACTTTGACCTTGGTGACCTCAGAGACATTTGGCCCTGACCCCAAAAAACTAGGGATCATGTAATCAACATGGGGATACACAACAAGTTGAGCTTCATCCATCCAGGTGGAAGTCGAGTATTATGTGACAAGCCAAAATTGGCAAAATTCAAACTTTTCACACATTTTCTTGTTTGCCAGAATTCACCCCCGACCAGAACCAAAAACAAGTAGGGTTCCTGTACTCCCCATAAGGAAGCTATTACACCAAATTCAACTTGATCGGACAACCATCTGTGGACTATATAGCGTGTTTACACGGTTTGCAGACTTTGACATCTGTAGGCCTCCAGATGACCTCTGACCTGACCCAAAACTAATAGGGGGTTCTCGTACTCATCATTGCGAACGCACATACCAAGTATGGCTCATTAATCAAGGTGGCGGTCGAGTTATCGTTGTTTACAAGCCAGCGTCAAAAAAACATAATACATACATACATACATACATACATCACATCATACATACATAATACATACATACATTAGGCATACATAACAGACATAAATACGACATACGTACATACATACATACATACGTAATGACTGGCATAGTCTCTGACTCGTCAAGGAATCAAACATAAACTAATGAATGACATTGTTTCCGACAGATGTTTGTTTGCGGTAGTTGTGAGTAGCAAATAACGGTATACCAAAAGCATTTGTTACATCATGTGCACAATGCTTTAATAGTGAACTTGAAATCTCATAAACAACAAAAGTTGGGAATGTTCCCCAGTTGTGGAAGGTTACCCATGTTTTGGCATTAATGTGACCTCCAATGCTGCAGTGCCCATGGGAATGAGGCAACCACCTGATATTGAGTTGTCTGGAGTGGAAATATTATGCAATTTTGAGAGTAGCTGAAAGAAGTTCAATCTTCCCCTTTTTTTCGACTTGGTGAATACACCAACGTTGCAGGACCTCTTTTCTTATTACGCCATTGTAGTGTTGCATAAGTATTCAATATTTTTGATCTTCACTATAGGTTCGTAGGTGGTGATGTTAACAATCAATTGATAGTAGACAACAGAGAAAGAGAATTAGTGGGAGGACTTTCCGGGTAAGGGTGGAAATTTGTAATGCTTTCGATACCGGTGTCAAATTTGACAATTTATGGTGGTCTTTAGTGCAATAATATTATGCATTGTTGGAAGTGCTGAAATCATACGTTTCGTACCCACTTGCTGTATACCAATACAGATATAAAGAGCCTAAGTATTGGACAATAGCAGGAATGTGCTGTGTTGGTCTTTAGTGTATTATTCTACAATCGTGAATTGTGTAACTCTCACCTGTCCCCTCGTTGGAAAACCTGCCAAGGACTGGTGAATAGCTCAAATTTGCATTTGTAGTATAAGCATGCACGTATAGGTGATTATGCTGTTGGTTCGCAATATAATGGCGATACTGCTGTTGGAAAAGGCACAAAAGGAATGACACATGGATGTGAGCTCTTAAAATTCATGACGAGCCAAGGTTAAACACTACGAATATCAAATCAACTGCCTGACCATGGACCAAATGCTAAGAATTCAAAAATGCTAAAGACTTTCCTGTCATATTCCCGTTGTTTTTTTTTTTAATTTCAAAATAATGATCATAACAAGCGCATGGTTATGAGTTTCTGGACTGTTTCGGCACATTGTCCCATTTTTATCATAATTAAACATCCCATTAACTCAAATACTGAATTCCTTGTATATACCATCCGTCGTCAATTAATGACAAATACTAGAAAACAAACTTTCTTGATCCCCTGTCAACTTGGTGGTGTAGAAGCTGCTTAAAACTGACATACCGGACCACTTGTAATACGGATCAACGTCCATGATCATGCGGTTCATCTAAAAGAAGAGAAACACTGTTTAACCTCAAAGGTCAACATTGACTTGCACTGAAGTATGATCTGAAACCGTATCTTGACAACTATGTTCATGATTATTTGATCAATTCTGTAGACAGAAACGTTTTTAAATAGCCTTGTTACACACACTGCAATATCCTCTAGGAATAGTTTTCGTATGGACGCCATTGCAAGAGATACTAGAAACTTTCTTGATCCTCAGTGCCCAACTACTTGGTAGGTGGAAGCTGCTGCTTAAAACCGAAACATACAGACCACTTTTTACACGTGATAATGTTGTCGGAGACCCAGCGTCCATGACCGATCCAAGATTTGGAGAACTGATGTTGTATACTTGCTGCAGAATACTCTACAGAAAAGATGACATTGTTGGAATAGTGAAATCGGAAAGGTTACAGTCACTTGTTGTATACTATACAGATATAAAAGGGCGAAAAGCATTGGACAACAGCAGACTGTGTGTTGTTTTTAGTGCATTAATCTGCAATCTTGAACGTAAATTCTCATCCTGTACTTACTTTGAAAACTGCCAAGGACTTGGTGAATACTCAAATTGGCATTTTTAAGTTATTAAGCATGCACCGATAGGCGATATGCGTGGTTTTGTCAATATTAATTGAAGACACTGTTGGAAAAAGGACTCTCTACTCATGCTTGGTCGAAAGACAAAGAATGTCAACATAGATTTTGATCTCCATAATTTCTTCTATTCAACCCCAATGTAAACACTTTATCAAACAAATCACTCTTAAAAGCTGCCTAATCATTCGAACAAATGTTAAGAATTCAAATGCTATATGGCCTTCTTGTCCATACTCTTACAGTTCATGCGATTTTTAAAATGAATGTCATATACTGGAGTGCAAGTTTTCAGTCTTTGGTCTGGACTGTTCTTCAATATTGGTCCTATTTACTGATCATTAATTAACACTTCAGCAGGACTTCAACCCACTACCCGCATTTCTTGTATATACCATCGGTCAATAGAAAATACTGTAAAAAAAAAATGTGATCCCCTGCCAACTATATGGTTGTAGCCGCTGCTGGCTGCTTGCTCCCACTTGTTTAGACAAATCAATGTTAAGGATCATCCTGTTCTATCTATAAAGAAAGCACTGTTCGACCAGTCGAACGAAGGTCGAAATTTACTTGTACAATGACTTCGACTCCAAAACGTTCATCTTGATCATTCTGTACCTGGATACTTGTTGCACACTGCAATATCCTTCAAATCGTCGAGTTTTCTAATGACGCCATTGCACAGTTTTATGGTCTTGGATTTCAGGTTATGTTCAGTACTACCAGGGATAAGCTGGAATAATCTCCTAAGCGGTCTTCCCTCTTTCACGCTCCCCTTCCCTCATTTGTCAGAGCAGTTCCCAACTGCAAATGAAGTATCTGTGAGCTCGCCTGTTGGTTGGCAGAAAAGTTCAACATAACTGTCTTTCTTTCTAATGAAAGAATGGTTACAGTTTAAACTTCCGTTCAATACACTCAACGTTATGACATCTGGTCTATCCAAAAAGAAGAAGCCACTGTTCGACGCAGTCGAACAAAGGTCCAAAATTTGACTTGTACTGACTTCCGACTCGCACATTCATCTGATCAATAGTTTCCATATACTGTGACACTTACCTTAGATGGAAAAGTTAAATAGCTTATTGCACACTGCAATATTCTTTTATAGGACTAGTTTTCTCATGATGTCATTGTCATTGCAGAGATCTAAAATTCTTACTTGACCCCTGCACTAGGTAGGTGGAGAAACTGCCCAAAACTGACATAACAGACCACTTTGTTGATATGGTCAACTATCATATCATCCGGCCTATGTAAAAGAAGAACACTGTTCGACGTCAAACAGAGTCAAATTTTGACTTTTACATGACTTCTGGACCTGAAACATTTCTCTGACCAACTGTTGTTCATGATTACTGATCAATTCTGTGGATAGAAAGTTGAAAAGCTGTTGCACACTGCAATATCCTTCTATGTCGGAGTTTTCTAATGACGGGCCTGCGAGAGATTATGGTTCTTGTGATTTCACAATTTAATTTCTACTCCTGGGATCCAGCTGGAATATCTCCGCAAAGAGATCTCAACTCTACACTCTTCACAGCTTCCCCTTCCCTCCTCATTTTCCTAGCAGTTCACAACTGCAAAGGAAGTATCTGTGAGCTCGCCTGTTAGTTGGCGGAGTCGTTCAACATCACTTTCGTCCTTTATAATGAGATGGTTACAGTTAAACTTTCACTGTTTATAACAATCAACGTTAATGATTACCTTGGTCTATCTAAAAAGAAGAATCACTTGTTCAGACCAGTCGGACAAAGGTCAAATTTGCGTACAATGACTCGAAACAATTCATCTTGACCAACTATTCCCATGATTCTGTCAATTCTGTAGATGAAAAAGTTAAATAGCTTGTTGCACACTGTCAATATGTCTTTATAAGACTAGTTTTCTTATGATGCCATTGCAAGAGATACTAAACCTAAAATTCTTCTGTTCCCCCAAATTCACCCCCTGCAACTTGGTAGGTGGAGAAACTGCCCAAAACTGACATAACAACCACTTGTTTATCTAGATCACTATCATGATCCCCGGCTATGTAAAAAGAAAAACACTGTTCGAGACCCGGTCGAACAAAGTGTCAAAATTTGACTTGTACATGACTCGAAACATTCATCTATCTTGACCAACTATTTCCCATGATTACTTGATCAATTCTGTAGATGACAAATAAATAGGCCTTATTGCACACTGCAATATTCTTTATAAGACTAGTTTTCTTATGATGCCATTGAAGAGATACTAACATTCTTCTTCCACACTCCTGCACAACTTGGTATGTGGAAGACACGCCAAAACTACATAACAACCCCGTGTTTATGGATCAACTATCATGATCATCCGGCCTATGTAAAAGAAGAAACCTGTCGAACCGGTCGAACAAAGGTCAAATTTGACTGTAACATGACATTCTGACTGAACCATTTCATCTGATCAACTATTTTCATGATTACTTTATACTTGATTACACAGAGGTCTTCACTCTTCACAAGCTTCGCCCTTCCCTCATTGTCAGAGCGAGTTCCCACCTGCAAGGGAAGGGTATCTGTGTGCTCGCCTGAAGTTGGGGAGAAAAGTTCAACAATCAGTTTCTTCTTTCCTTTCCAAGAAAGGAATGGTCACTGTCAAACATCTCTGTGGCTCTTCGTTCCTGCAATGAAAAATCAGGACAATTGGATAGTCAGATATCTGTTGCGATCTTGTATGTTTTAATAGTGACTTGCCTGTTAATTTTTGAAAACTTCACGTAAACTATTCACGCGAAGCTGAGCTACTTTAAATTATTTACCTGCCACAAGTTTTAACCATTGACTATGTAGTTTGCTCACTGTGGAGATTTACCGAATCTCAAAATCAGGACAATTGGATAGTCAATATATCTTTGTCCGATCGTGTATATTTTATA
This sequence comes from Sclerodactyla briareus, assembly GCA_026419785.1. Taxonomy (NCBI): domain Eukaryota; kingdom Metazoa; phylum Echinodermata; class Holothuroidea; order Dendrochirotida; family Sclerodactylidae; genus Sclerodactyla; species Sclerodactyla briareus. The sequence continues at coordinate 319,849 of JAODTK010005745.1, read as the reverse complement.
GTGACTTGCCTGTTAATTTTTGAAAACTTCACGTAAACTATTCACGCGAAGCTGAGCTACTTTGAATGATTCACTTGGCCACAGATTGTTTACATTGACTAGTAGTAGTATATGCTTTCTGTGAGATTTCCGAATCTCAAATCAGGACAATTGGATGTCAAATATCTTTGCCGATCTTTGTATATTTTATAGTGACTTGCCTGTTAATTCTCGAAAACTTCACGTAAACTATTCACGCAAGGCTGAGCTACTTTGATGATTCATTCACTTGCGGGACAAGTTTTAACCATTGACTAGTAGTAATTTGCTCTCTGTGAGATTTTCAATCTCAAAATCAATATATTCAGCTTCTTACGTGCCAAGTACTTTTTCAAAATGCTATCAGTCAATTGTACATTTCTGATCAGTATTGACATAAATTCAGAATCTCGTCTTGCAGTATTATCAATTTTTAATTTCTCAATACGAGGTTATATTTTCACCCTCCTCAATGTAATTTTGAGTGCCCTTTTTCTCCTTCGAGTGCAAATCACACTCTGCCCCCATGTTGTCGGGACGCTGGTAGACGTGTGGCGGAACCAGCGCGGGTCGTGCAGTTGCCAGTTACATTGGTAATTATCTCTTACAATCGTAACTCCGTGTTTATGTAAGTAAATAATATTAAGTATTTAAAGCTTGTCATATATAGGAAATAAATCCATTAAAGAATTTACTACCATGCTTTTTTTCTTTAAAAACCTTCCAAGTATACAACAGCGCATAGTATTGAGGGCACCCTGTTGTGTATAAAATAACTTTGATAAATATTCCCTAGAATTACCGGTACCGGTGCTGTCGCATCACCTACTACCGGTACCAGAAACTAGTGTATCGAGGCAACCCTACTTTCAATAATGAGGAAGTTTTGCTAATCTAGGCAGAACTGAATGACCCCGAAATTCGTACCATTTTTCCTGTTGCAACTCATGTACTGAGCGCCAAGCAGAAGGGCACAGCTATATAATTTATTAACCTCTCTCAAGATCGGGGACCATGGCTAGATCTCTCATGCTCAATTACTGGGTGTAACTGTTGTGCCCCACAAAATTTTTCAAGTTTACAAGGGCTTAAATTTAAAAAGTTTACCATTTACCTCATTCTTGTCCTTAAATAAATTGCGGCTCAGTCTTTTCTGATTCTGGAATTCTGTGCGGTCCAGGCGTAGGCATTTACAGTTTTACTGACCATCCCGAGTGGGTGACCTGTGAAATCTCTCATTGATATACGCCATGGTGTCATCTGAATCTTTAATACGGATTGTGCGCACCTGGGTTCTTTGTCGATTAGAATCCCTTCTTTGGGGGATTCATCCTGTGTGTTTAAAAATGTTATGAGGACAAATAAAAATATTTTTGGCTATGAAAAACCAAACATGATCGTGGTACCATCCCCTTTACGATTTGGCAATATATTGTCAGTCTATATAACAGTTTTGGCGTAACAGTGCTGTAAAAAACATTTTGTGGCAGGAATTTGTAGGGTTTCGAACAAGTTCCCTTTGGTCGTCTGGGTGGTAGCAACAATTCGGTGTTGGGCATTTTCCTATGATGTTGCACCACCCCCATTACTCTCAAGGCTCAGTCTGGAAATGACTGGAAAGTCGAGGGCAAGTCCTCAGGTCATGGTTAGGGATTTTGAAGAGGAAGCCTGGAGATGTTTTGTCCACAAATGCTTCCAGGGGACTCCAAATATCCAAATATCTCAAAATATCTAAGGACTAAAGTAGAACTCAAACAAAAAAACCAGAACGCAAAGGATGAGTGATTCCAGTGGACTCTTTCTGAAAACCTATAAACCAGACACAAGGACAAATGGGAGATTGTACCAGCGACTTATGGGCAAACATATCGTCTGACAAATGCCCATTATTCCCAAAAACCAATAGGGTTTCTATACTCTGATACGAACGCTAACACTAATTCAAGGATTTTCAGATCCTCAAAAATAGGGTCATGTAATCATCATGCGTGAACACACTACAAGTATGAGCTTCTATCCATCCAGGTGGGGTCGAGTTATCGTGTTCACAAGCCATAATGTGCCAAACTCATTGACTTTTCACAAATTTTCTATTTTGACAAAATTTCACCCGACCTATGCCAAAAACAATGGGTTCTATATCCAATAAGTAAGCTACACACTAAATTAAAACCCCATCAGACAACCATTCTGGGACTTATCGGGGTCACAGGGTTTTCCGGACTTGGACTCTGGTGCTCAGTGAACCTCTGGTCGGACCCTAAACAAATTAGGGCCATGTTATCATCATGGGAAGCACACATACCAAGTAACAGCTTCATCCATCCAGGTGGGGTCGAGTTTCGTGTTCACAAGCCAAAAATTCACCAAATTATTGACTTTTCACAAATTTTCTATTTTGACCAAAATTCGACCCGAACTATACCAAACAAACAATAGGGTCCGTACTCCCCATGAGAAAGCTACACACCAATTTGAACATTCAGAACGACCATTCTGATATCGTGTTCACAAGTTTCAGACTTTGACCTCTGGTGGACCCAGATGACCTCGGACTGACCCCAAAACAATAGGGTCATTTCTCATTCATGGGGAGCACACATCCAAGTGTGAAGGCTTATCATCCAGGTGGGGTCGAGTTATCGTGTGAACAAGCCAAATTGGCAAATCATGGATTTTCACAAATTTTCTATTTTGACCAAAATTCACCCCGACCTATACAAAAAACAATAGGGTTTCGTACTACCATAAGAAAGCTACACACAAATTTGAACCCAATCAGACCACCCCTTCTGGACTTAAAATCGTTGTTCACAGGCTTTTCAGACTTTGACCTAGGGGACCTCCGGTGACCTCAGATGACCTCTCACCTGACCCCAAACAATAGGGGTCAGTTCTCATCCTGGGGAAAACACATACCAAGTATGAGCTTCTCATCCAGGTGGGGTCAAGTTATGTGTTCACAAGCAGGGAAACACATACACACAACACAAACACATAACTTCATACATACATAAATAATACATACATACATACATACATACATACATACATACATACATCTATACACACATACACAACACATGGATGACTGCATAGTTCCTCCGACTTCGCAAGGAATCAAAATAAGGAAACTCCAACAAACTCGAAAATATGCCAAAAAAGGCAATTAGACGCAGAGATCACCTCTGATGATTCTGACCGCACATTTTGAAATACTGGGACTGAAGGCAGACCACATCCAAGGCAATCCCACGAAATTAACTGCTCAGTTAGCATATTTCATGCCGGAAATTCAAAGCATTTCACCTACCCCAATTCTGTACCCATGAACTGAACCACATCACAATAGCTCCTACGGTTGGTTTGTAACATTGATAATAAACTCAATCAATAAAATACATCAAATTGGCCGAGGTTTTCACCAACCTTGTAACCACATCAACAACATTTCGATATCCATCTAACGATTCACAAGAAATCGTGCTAAGGAGCAAGCACGACACACACACAAAACAAGTGAAGCAGTCTCCTCTCTGATAACTTGTGGTTCCAAGTAAGCACTCAATATGTACCACAAACTAAACATAGGAGAAGAAGCCCTTGCTGCTTGACAAAAGTGGCCAAAACCGAACACATGACGTTGACATTAAAACTGAATGTAGTCCAGTTAGGAGGTCGGTCAGTGAGCCTAGAAATAATTGTTTCTTTTTTCAACTGCGACATCAGTCTTTCACTGATAAAACATAACTATCTCATCAATTGCAGTGATGAACCCGATACTGCTTGAATATGCCTCGTGGACGACCGAAAAGAAGGAAATCAGCAAGATGTTATGATCGGGTATGTACCAGCGAAGCATAAGGATTGCCTAACAAAAGGGCAGGCTACAGCACCGTTAACAGGTCTTCAGTGTGAAAAATTCCAAAACGGGATACGAGTGGGCAGAGGCTCGCTGCTGCGTTACACGATCGATTGAACAAGCTTAAAACCTATTCACAAGGGACTGGACAATCTCCAGGTTGAGTTCACGAGGGGCTGTGGAGGTTTGAGGTCAGACGTCACGGATTAGGAGAGGATTATCAGGATTTACAGAGACGATGCGGCGATCTGGAAAAAAGGTTGCTACATGTAAGCCGAGAGGGACGTAACACCCCGACAAGATAAATACGCAGGAACGAGTTATGCGAAGAAATAACTGGCTTGTCGGAGTGAAGAGTGAGGAACATGAAGACTGCATCGCATAGTTAGCAGATCTCGCCTGAGGTCGAAGGCCCGGATTGCGCTAATCGAGCGGGCTCATCGTGATGAAAAGGAGTTGCTGGACGGGAGACACATCCCTGATTACGCTGGCCTTCTACCAGGGTAAAGTCAGTGATGAAGAATGAGCGTCGTGCCCGGGGAGACAAGGATATTACATTGTTGATGACGTGACGGCTATGATCGCCGCGAGAAGAAGAGATGGCGTACCGAGGTACAAGCGCTTTGTGTGGACAAAGCTTCGCTTTTTCCCAGGGCTCTGGCGAGGAGCTGGGCAAACCATTTGATTTGAAGGATGAACTGCGGAACTATCCTACTGTACTGTGTGGCGATCTCCAGCATTTGATAAAGCGTTCTCTACATGGACAAATTATATGGATTATATTACGTTCTTAAGTTATATTTTAAGATGTTATGAAAAGCTCTTCATAGTTGAGCCAATCAGGATCATTCTTGTGGTCCCATGTCTGGGATTTTTAATCGGGCGCGTTACGGGGTACCGATTTAGGCGGATCTGTTTACTTGACGTGTTGTGTTGTGAACTTATTGTTTCTTTGTGTTTGTGTGGTTCGGATCAATCCATTTTAGTAAGGTGAGTCATTATTATAATTCAAAATTACATGTAATTATTAACCTTCTATAAAGTTAAATGAGTAAATTGTCTATCTGCTCCTTTAATGCGCGTGAATATAAAAGCAGTAGAAAAAATTATTCTTTATTCCATCGGCATAATTTTGACGTGGTTTACTTCAGAGACACATTCTATTTTTAGTGATTGCGCTACTGGAAAATGAAGTGGGGTGGCAGAATTTTCTTTTGCTCCTGGTGATAATAGGAGCATGTAAAAAGGTAATAAGGGCGTGGCTATCCTCTTTAAACCCTTCATTACCTTTTTTTCCCATCAATTGTCCCGATATAAAGACGGTAGATATATTATTGCTCACCGTTCTGTAGGGCTAAGAAATAGCAGTCATAGTCGCTACGGGAAAAATGAGGGGGTGCACCAGAATTTCTTTGCTCATGGTGATAAAGGAGCATGTAGAAAGTAATAAGAGGCGTGGCTATCCTTTTTAAACCTTCATTACCTTTTTTCCATCAATTGTCCAGAGTGATAAAGACGGTAATATATTATTGCTCAACTTTTGTAGGTCATCAAGAAATAGCAGTCATAAATGTATATGGTCCCAATCTAGATATTACTAACAACCTATAGATCTATTGCACCAAATAAATGGGGTGCATTTTGATTCTCTTTTGGGGGAAGGCGAGTTCAACTTGTTGGGAATCTAGATTTTGATAAAGGTGGTGGTAGTTAGGAACAACCCTTTAATACACGTGCGGAAGTTCTAAATTTGATGCAGATTTATGATTTGACGATATTTGGCGTGAATGTAATTCGCTGACAAATGTTAGTTGACATTCTAATATTTGATACAGTATTCATTGTCGATGATCTTTTTTTTATTCAAAGCATCTTAGGCATAAAGTTTTTGATGCCAAGTATTATCACAATATTGGTTCCGCCACTCCAAGCGTGATTCATGACAGTTGCAATTGGGTAAAATATGGTTTATTTTTGGGGGTATGGAAATTAAAATACTTCTTTTCTTATCGATAGACTCTATTGGCTTTGATAGCGAGTAATTGCGGATTACCAGGACATGAGTCTTTGTCCGTGGCAATTCAACCCATGTTCATTATGGGAAGCAAGAAAAGTAAATATTAGAACAAAATTCTATCACAGATTCTGTTAATATCGAAGCAAACGACTTGAAGTCTGAACACGATCTTATAAAGAGAAGGACTCTTTAGGGAGCAAATGTAGGCAAATTTTCCTACTAGAGTATTCGTATACAATAAATGGAGCAAAGGCAAAACACTTGATTTTTTGTTATTATGATTATAAGTTTAGGGAATAGTTACCCGCTCCCGCGCACGTTGGGGGAGAACGGAGAGAAAATACTAAATATTTTTGAACTTGGAAGCGTCGAGCAAAATAAGCAATCAACTTCTATCTAGACTGGTGGACGGTCAAAATTTTAACTGAGTTAGTGACATCTTAAAGGAGGCTGTTAATTCTAAGAAGTCTTCAGCAAAAAATGAGGTAGATCGGAACAACTTTTCCTTATGTGAAATAATGTAAGTAATGCCAGCTTGAATGAGGAACGAAGGTCCTCTTGTGAGGTATATGATTGAAATGAATGTGCGGCATGACCTTGTTTACCACTTCCTTCAAACAAGTCCCCTGGGTATGATGGATTACCTTCCGGATTTTACAGAACTTTTGGGATGATAATTTCTCGTGGAGTAGGCAGGGGTGTACTCTCAGCCCTTATCATGTATAATTGTAGTGAATTTTCCAAATTGCAGTTAAACAAAATGTTCATTTGAAGGGTTTTAAAGAGTTCATAAACACAGGTTCAAAATTCCAGTATGCAGAGTATGCCTCGTTACAGACGGTAGGCGAAGAAGTTTGTCTGAACTTGTTGGGGTTTCAAAGGCCTTTGTCAGAGCTCTGGATTGAAGGTTAATTTAAGTAAGTCGTATATCTTTCCAATTGGTGGTTATATGAGGGATTATCCAAATCACTTTAATGAGGGTGACTTCCAGGTGACGAATGGCCCGGTTAATTACCTTGGTATAAAATTTTCGCATAGCCGAGGATGCTTATTTAATTAAATATCTCCCAGAGCTCTCTTCGCATTAAGATATTCTTCATCAGTGGTCTTAAGCGGATTTGACTCCTGTTGGTAGGATTACTCTAGTTAAGACGTTTGCAGGTCCCAATAGTTCATTTGGTTTCTGTGCTTCCAGATCCACTTTTGTATTTTATTCGACAGTTGAACAAATTGTTTTTTAACTTTAGTTGGAACCGCGGAAACAGGATAAGGTTAGAGATCAGTAGAATAAATAAAGATATGGGTATGGTCAATATGATTGACATGGAGTCGTTTGTGAAAAGCTTGAAAATGAAATGGTGAACTCTACCTAACTGACACCTCTAGGCAATGGGAAAACACCTGTAGCTATATTTGAAGGGTGTATGGTAGTCAATTTTGTCAGCTGTAATTTCAATGGTAAGATATTAATAACATTGGAATAGTTGGTAGAGATGTTTGTTTGCATGGGCAGCATTATAATTACGTTGAACCACATGGGAATTACGGCAACCAGGTAAGGAATGAATAATTCTCCTGTAAAGATTAACGGTAGAATGATTTATTTCGATTGTTGTTCAAGCAGATTGTGAACCCACTTGAAAAATTTCTTCAATGATGGGGGAGCACCTCTCCAGTATAATGATTTTATCCATAATAAACATTCAACATTAAGTTTCTCGATTACTCCGGCATTATATTCTGCAATGCAAGACATTGGAATGAACGTGGGGATTTTAAGATAACCGTGACAATGAGTCAAATAACGAATTTGTCATGCCTCCAAGAGGTAATAAATGCTAATGATTTTCATACAAGTAAACAGGTTACAATGCCACGCGCAATTGAAAAGTGGGAACAAATGTTTCCTTCGATGGAATTTAACTGGGAATACATTTTTTCCTGGTATCTCACAACTCTTACGGATACAAAAAACTCAATATTTCATTTAGTTTTTACATCGCCATGTTCTGGAGTTATTATTATATGCACAGAATAGGAATCTCGGAGGATTCTGTATGTACATTTGCAATTTACTGCCGAGACACTTATTCATTTGTTCTATACATGTCCGTTCTGAGAAATTTTTGGTTACAAATATTTAAAACTGCGTTATCCAGAATATTACTTGACGGAAGAACGTTCTCTTTTGGGGGGCTTCAACTGGTGACGATTTTAATCCAATCAATTTTCTCATTTTCAATGCAAGTATTATATATTCAGTTGTAAAAAAGACAAGAATTCCACAACAGTCGATGAATTCTTCTAAGTTTCGCTTTATGCTATTAGTTAATGCAGAGGGCAAAAACTGAGAGTAGAAATTTAACCATTGAAGAATATTTTAGGAGATTAATGTAAGAAACTCTTTATTTACTTAACGAATACATTATATGTTATGATTTGTTTCATGAGAAAGAGATGTAATATTTTTTTTTTTTAATATGGTTGGAAAAAAAAATAATAACAACATGTAAAATAATAATAATGATAATAAGAATATGAAAATGAGTAGTGCTCCCAAAACATTAAATATTGATCAATTATGATCACAGCTGGTGAATCTTCTGACTACTGGTGATAGCTGAGAAGTTAGTAGCAGTAGCTCCGCTAATAACGCCGAGAAACATCATCCAGTTTACAACTTATCCTGAAACATATCGCAGGGAATGCTAGCCAATGTAGCGTTTGCTTGATATTATAAACTGCAATAAAACATGGAGTTTTCATACTCGATGTAGGCAACAACATTTTGCAACATATTGGTCGACTTGGCTCACGTGCTTTAGTCCTAATATTAATTTAGCTCTTGTGATGACAGAGAAAAAACCAGCCAAGCCGTTCCCTGTAATCATAGGTGCGATGCTCTTTTGGGGAAAAAGCTGAGCAGAAACTGCGGACGGGAGTTTTTCTAACCTGACCAAGCTGCGATTGATGAAAGTATACCATGAATTCAGTCTACTCTTAGAGAACATTAAAAGCGGGCATGCCCCGTCTTATAACAAAGGGTTGCCTAAATTATGAGGTCGCCATGATCGTTAATTTGAAGCACCAGTACTAGGGGGGGGGGGGAGTTAACAATCTTAGAGTACAACCGTAAGTACTTATACATGTGCTCCTGAATTCTTAACTCCTGTTCAAGATTTTTTTCAAGTCTGCTGGGAATTTGACCGGAATATAGTCTAGAAAGCTCTCATCCACAACCGTGCATCATATACTGTTGTCTATAGGCAACCCCCGCACACATTCGAAAACACTCCAACAATGATAGGCCTACTGGTCATTACCTTAATGGTCGGAAACATGAATTTCTGCCCAATATTGTACAGATGTAAGTTGTGAACCTAATTCAATTATTAAGCGCTCCCAAACCCAAATCTCAGAGCGCTTCACAATAATTACCCAAATTCGTTAGTGACGCGTCAAACCAGTTCGATATATTGCCAACGTTCTCCAGTTTTGTCACATCATCGTGATCCCCAGGGCACTCTACAAGTAGGGCTGGTGGATAGACGCGAGTACTCTATGCAAAACCAAAACATTCACACGGGGGTAGCGCAGTGCGTACCGAGAGATCTGTCTGGAGGGGGGGGGGGGGTGGGGGTTCTGGTCGGCACCGAGGGACGTGGGCCATCATTCATAGCTTACTATCCTCATTGCCAATAAATGCCTATTATAAGCCTTTCAGTTTTGACAAATGCTGCTGATAATTGAGAGCATTTGGGTCGAGGCTTACTCTCAGAAAACCAACAACTACCCAGGAAACTGTTATGACACGTAACAACCGCTCCGTTTGGGGGAGCAAATGGAAATGAAGTGTTACTAATGGGATTGATTTGTTGATCTTTATTGAAGAGCAAATGACATTCTTCAACAAGCTGGGCATCAAGATTATTTTCTTGCTCAAAGGTGCGTATGCTCCTGACAGAAGGCAACCAGGGTCAATAAGGATATAGGGGAGGGATGAGATCCGAAAAATGAATGCCAGTGTCTAATAAGTGTGTCTTCACATCGGAGAGTACCAATTCGTCCCTTCGAGGCATATAAATTGATCAATGCACTGTATCATTACTAATATAACCCCACCACACATCATATGCATTATGGCCTGTATTGTACCATATACAGTTTTCATACCTATACCCATCCATACTCACACTGTGATAAGTACTTCAAAACTATATCCATTCATTCATCCCCGCTGTTTATAAAACACAATACTTTCCATTAATTATCCCCACTGGGTATAAAGTACGCGAGACGTATACCAATCCATTACTCCCACTGTCTATTAAAGTACTCAATACCTATACCCGTCCATAATCCCCCACTGTTTATAAAGTACTCAATATCTATACCGTCCACCTCCCCTACTGTGTATGAAGTACTAAATACCTATACCATTCATCCTCACCTTTATAAAGTACTCAAGACCATACCACCATTACTTCCATGTGTATAACAGTAACCCAATTCTACGAGCCATCATTAGTCCCACTGTGTATAAAGTATCAATTCCAGATACCATTCATTATCCCTACTGTTTATTAAAGTACATAATACCTATCCCATTCATCATCCCCATGTTATGAAATGATCGAGACCTCTACCCATTTCATCACAACAGTGTGTATAAAGTACTCGTTAACTTATTTCCTAATCGCTACTCCCACCTCCAACAGTAGCTCATCAAATGATGAAATTCATTGAATTGATAATCATCACTGCTCCACATGCTGCAATTGATGTCTCTCCTGCCCGTGTGTACTCTCATTCGCAATTACGCTTTCTTGGATTTTAATCTTGATTGACTTATCTTACTGTCACCTGACTTGGAGTTAAGTGGGACGGCATACCTGCATAGATAATTACATAATGGATTGTTCACAAGGAACATAGAACAGCTTACATCGAGGTTGTCAGTGTCATCTTCGGGTCGAATTATAATGAGGTTTACATACGTTTGCCGTGGGGCATCAGAGTTCAGTTCACAGAGTAGCACGTGACACATCGTTTGAGTCATCTCCTATCTCCTGAGTTAAGTCTTTCCTGATAGATATTTGCTTTAGCTTCCAACCTGATGCCAATTTTTAGCCTTATATTGTGGACCTACATCGAATAGTTGGATCATGTGATTCAGTATTTGAAGAACATCATTTCCCACCATTCCCAGGGGACAAATTCAAAGTTTAATCTGAGCCACTATATACTGATAGGAACACTGTTGACAAACTATCCACCATTTGTCTAGGTAATCATCATCAAAGGTTGAGAGTGGATGGTGTAAGGAAGACTTGAATCATAATCACAGTCACACGAAAGTAGCTGTTTTTATGAGCTGCCTCATTTCACAATGTTAGGAGATTGCGTGTCCACATTTAATGCTGATGATATGCAAATGGTTGGTGGCCTCAGTCATTCGGAGAGTTATGGCGAGTGGGGTGTTCTGAGCTGCTTGGGGAGATGGTATTGGAAGATGTAGACACTAGTTATGTCAAACAGACCAACCCTCCCGGTCATCAAGGAGCTGTGAGGCAGCTTGTTTATCGAGCTAGTGAGGAAAATATACACTGGCTGTTGATTCGGGTAATTCACCGATGACTCCACTTCAGATCTTAGACTTCAATAAGGTTATTGCCAAAGAGAGAAGCAGTGTCTCATTCTTTCCTGTGAAATTTGGAAAAATACATGAAAAGTATCCAGTAGCAAGGCAAGGCTGCATGGCTGCAGCATGGTTTCAGTGGATTCTCACCGCGGGACTAACTGGCTCCAGTAGCCATTAGTTGACTATAAATACTCTACCGTCACTAATTGGCAAAATTATTGATGTTAAGGCTCATGTATCGACTTAGATGTAAGATCCAATAGGGATCGGCATTGCCAAAATAAAGACGAGTTCTGTATCTCAAACCTCGGTGTCACGAACAATATGACAGATAGGAGGAATATATGTCCCGAATCTCTTCCTAATACGATTATGCCGAGTTCTACAGTACTCATCTTTGCCACTAGGAACAGTCACAAATGAGTTATATGCTGTCTGGTTTCCTAAACATATCTGTCAGATCCCGGATATCTGTTACTCTTATTGGTAGTAGCCTGTTCAGATTTATGATGAACGTTTACGTTGACGCCGCTGGTCTCAGTGGAAACAGACCTACTCTCCGGAGCGTACAATGTGTCATGCCATATGAAGAGTAAATTAGGAAACAGCGGATTTCCAGAGGCCATTGGGTCGGATGACGCTCTACCATTTCCAATCATAAATTCTCACCTTGGCCGAAGTGTTTAACGTTCCCGTTTATTTCCGCCTTATGAGGAAACTGACCTCTAAGGCATAATCATTTGCGGTCCGTGGTGACGATGGTGTGGGAGTGTTAGTGGGCAAAATATTTAATGTGGTCTCCGTACGTACAGAAGAGTGGTTATGTACGACTGCACCGGAACACTCTTTAACTATTCATTGTCCAAAAATGTTTTCGTAATGCAGTCGTATTGACTGCATAGGAAAACCGTGCCAATGTTGGCCAATTGTAACGATTATACTTTGATGGATTCGAGTGTCAATTAAATTTTCTCTGGTTCTTGCAGACTATTTGATAATCCTACTCAGAAAAAAGTAATGACAAATCTTCTTGGAATTGATGTTAAATCGTCATGTACTAGGGTACATTTTACCCGAGCAGGTGAGAGGTCAGCAATCTACGGGTCTATACCGGTGCCCAATGAAGTATACATATGTTATTGTTAACCATGGGTGGGTGAACTCATAGGTTCACGGGGAGAGATAGCCTCTGCCTATTTACTGACCCGATATAACAAGAGGTTCTGGTCGGATAGTAGTGGGCACGCCTACGATGAGATACTAATAATAATATAATAATAATAATAATAATAATAATAATATAAGTAATAATAATATAAAATAGTTATAATACATAATAATCATAATAATAATAATAATAATAATAATAAGATAATAATAATAATAAGTAATCAATACTAAAAAACGATTCATAATAATATTAATAATCTGGTACGTTATAGGCCTGTTACCACAAAATGGACTAACATCGATATACGGAATTACCCTGATCATTAAAAATCGATACGCCACTTGACAATTGGGGAGTATGGGGGACAGACAGCAAAAAACAGAACCGGTTGTACTCATCTCTCTGGAAAGTCCCAATGTAGACACTGGAGAAATAAGTCGAAAAACCGGTCCAAACCCTTATGAATTCGAATCGACAACCTTCCGATCAGCTGTGCGGAAACTAGTAAACAAAAAACATTTGGTCGAAACAGGGCGTGAAGAGGAGGTGTATCTGCCAAGAGAGAATACTTTTTCATGACTACGCTCCAGAATGCTCCCCAAAGATACATTCAACACGGTAAAGTTCGTCTCCAAAATAATGATAGAGTGCTTCCAACCACAGTTTGTGTCGCCACGCTGTGAACAGGTTCAATGTAATTTTCCGTACAAAGGTTGAGAAGATACGTAACGCTATCGACGATATACACGTCAATCGTCTGTTGCCAGATAAAGCGAAGTTCCCATCACTGTTTGAGAGGCTGTCCATTTCAGACGGTTTACCCATGATTGAAGTGGCATCGACATCACGGGATCCCTTCCAAATCATTATCCTGGAACTCCCATTCCGACGTGGAGATAACAGCACTTGATGTCCTTCTTCCGAAGCTGACTTGTTTATCATCTCTCTTTGTAAAAACGGTGTATTCCCGAGTTCCATGGGCCATACTATCGTGACACTAATCTTGAAATAAAAACTAACTATCTCATCAATTGGCCAGTGGAGGACACGATACTGCTTGACAATATGCCTCGTGGACGACCGAAAAAGACAGGAAATCAGCAGATGTTGATGATGGGGTGTCCCAGCGAAGCCTAACTGATTGCCTAACACAAGGGCAGGCTACACGCAACAGGTACAGGTCTCTCAGTGTGAAAAATCACAGGATACGAGTGCAGAGCTCGCCTGCTGAGTTCCCACGCTCGATTGAACAAGGTAAAAGACTATTCACACGGGAACTGGACAATCTCCACGTGAGTTCAGAGGGATGTGAGGATGGATTTGAGGTCAGAAAGTAAAGGACTTAGGAGAGGTTATCAGGATTTACAGAGACAATGCGTCGATCTGGAAAAAAAAAGGTGATACACTGGTAGCGAGAGGACGTAAAACACCCGACAGATAAATAAACGGAACGATTTCTGCGAAGAAATACATTCGGGCTGTCGGAGTGAAGAGTGGGGAACATGAAGACTGCATCGCACTAGTTAAGAAGAACCTTGCTGAGGTCGACGGCCGGATTGCGTAATCGAGCGGGTCATCGTGATGAAAAGAGAGTTGCTGGACGGGAGCAGACACATCCTGATTACGCTGGCCTTTACCAGGGTAAAGTAAGGTGATGAAGAATAGCGCGTCGTGCCCTGGAAGACAAGGACTATTACATTGTTGATGACGTGACGGCTACTGATCTCCGCGAGAAGAGAGATGGCGTACGAGGTACAAGCGCTTTTTGTGGACCAAGCTTGCTTTTTCCCAGGGCTTTGGCGAGGAGCGGGGGGCAAACCATTTGACTTGAAGGATGGAACTGCGGAACTATCATACATTTACTGTGTGCGATCTCCCCAGCATTTGATAAGGTTATCTACATGGACAATTATATGGATTTATATTACAAGTCTTAATGTTATATTTTTAAGACTGGTCTGAAAAGCTTTCTAGTTGAGCCAATCAGGACTCATTCTTTGGTTCCCGATGTCTGGATTGTAATCGGATCGATGGTAGGGTTACCGATTTAGCGGATCGTTCACTGACGTGTGGTGTTATGAACTGATGTTTTTTTGTGTGTGCTTTTCGGAATCCATCCCATTTTAGTGAGGTGAGTCATATTATAATTCAAATTTAATTTTAATATACCGTCTCTAACGTAAATGAGTAAGTGCTATCTGCCCTTTATGCGGGGAATATAAAAACGCGTAGAAAATTTTTCTTACTTCCTCGGCATAATTTTGACGTGGTCCTACGTCAATGAGACACATTCTATTTTTAGTGACTGTCGCTACTGGGAAAATGATGGGTGGGCAGAATTTTCTTTGCTCATGGTGATACTGGAGCATGTCAAAGGTAATAAGGGCGGTTGCTATCCTCTTTAAACCTTCATTACCTTTTTTCCATCAATTGTCTCAGAGTGATAAGACGTAGATATATTATTGCCTCACCTTTTCTGTAGGTCATAAGAATAGCAGTCAATAGTCGCTACTGGGAAAATGAGTGGGGTGCAGAATTTTCTTTGCTCTGGTGATAATAGGAGCCTGTAGAAAGGTATAAGGGCGTGGCTATCCTCTTTAAACCTTCATTACCTTTTTTCCATCAATTGTCCGAGTGATAAATACGGGTAGAATATATTATGCTCACCTTTCGTAGTCTCAGAAATACAGTCATAAATGTATATTGTCCCAATCTAGATATTACTACAACCTTAAGATCATTTGCCACCAACACAAATGATTGCATTTTGTTCTCTTTGTGGGGGAGGCGATTTCAACTTTGTTTGGAATCTAGCTTTTGATAATGTGGTGGTAATTTAGGAACCAACTTTAATACACGTGCGGAAGTTCTAAATTTGATGCAGATTTATGATTTGATCGATATTTGGCGTGAATGTTAATTCTCTGACAAATCGTTTAGTTGACATTCTAATATTGATACCAGATTCATTGTCGACTGAGATTTTTTTTTATTTCAAAGCTCTTAGCATAAGTTTTTGATTGCAAGTATTATCACAATATTTGGTTCCGACCACTCAAGCGTGACCATGACAGTTGCAATTGGTGCTAATATGGTAGGGGGTTAGGAAATTAAATACTTCTTTTCTTATCGATTTAGACTATATTGCTTTGATTAAGCGAGTATTGCGGATACCAGGCATGAATCTTGTCCGTGGTCAAATTTCACAACCCATGTTCATTATGGAAGCATAAAAAGTAATATTAGAAAAACTTCTACTCACATATTCTGTTAATTATCGAAGCAACCGACTGAGTCTGAACAAAATCTTATCAAAAATTGCCTCTTTAGAGCAATGTATGCAAATTTTCCTACTGAGAGTAATCGTATACAATTACATGGAGCAAGGCAAAAACTTATTTTTGTTATGATTATAAGTTTTAGGGAATAGTTACCCGCTCCCCGCACGTTTGGGTGGAGAACGGAGCGAAAAATCTAATATTTTTTGAACTTGGAGCGTCGCTCAAGCAAATTAAAGCCCCATCAAATTCTATAATTAAGACTGGTTACGGTCAAATTTTAACTGATTCAGTGACATCTTAAAGGAGGCTGTTAACTTCTATAGAAGTGTCTTCCTGTCAAAACTTAGGTAATATCGGAACACTTTTCTTAAGAAATAATTTTAATTATGCCATCTTGAATGAGGAACACAGGTCCTCTTGTGAAGGTCTATTGACTTTGAATGAATGGGCGCATGCCTTGGTTTACACTTCCTTCAAACAAGTCCCCTGGGTCTGATGGATTACCTTCGGAATTTTACAGAACTTTTTGGTATGACCATATTTCTCGTGGAGTAAGGCAGGGTGTCCTCGCAGCACTTATCTATTTATAATTTGTAGTGAAACTTTTCACATTAGCAAGTTAAACAAATGTTGGGTGGGGGCGAGTGGTTGAAGTTAAAGAGTCCATAACACATGTTTCAAATTTTCCCGTATGCAGAGTATGCTATAGTTACAGACGGTAGCCGAAGAAGTTTGTCATGACTTGGTGTGGTTTCAAAATCCTTTGTCAGAGCTCTGGATTAAAGGTTTATTTGAGTAAGTCGTATATCTTTCCAATTGCTGGTTATATGAGGGAATATATCCAAATCACTTTAATGAGGGTGACTCAGGTGACGAATGTCCGGTTAATCCTTGGTATTAATTTTGTCGCATCGCGAGGATGCTTCTTTACATTAAATTATCTCCCAGAGCTCTCTCGCATTAAGACATATTCTTCATCAGTGGTCTAAGCCGATTTGACTCCTTTGTAGGATCTCTCGTTAAGACGTTTGCAGTGTCCCAATTAGTTTATTTGGTTACTGTGCTTCCAGATCCACCTTTGTATTTATTCGACAGTTTTGAACAAATTGTTTTTATAACTTATTGGAATGGGAACACGGAGGTTTTTAAGAGATCGTAGTAATAAATTATAAGCATATGGGAGGTCTAAATATGATTGACATGGATTCGTTGTGTGAAACTTGAAATAAATGGTTTTAAACTCTACTTAAATGCACTCTAGGCTGGAAACACTTTATGCTATTATTTGAAGGTTATTGTATCAATTTTCTGTTCGCTGTAATTTCACTGGTAAAGATTTCAACATTGGGAATAGGTTTGTTAGAGATGTTTGTTATGCATGGGCAATTAGAAATTCCGTTGAACCACATGGAAATTACGGCAATCAGGTAGTAATGAATAATTCTCATGTAAAGATTAACGGTCGAATGATTTACTTCGATTGTTTGTTTCACAGCAGATGGGATCCACTTGACACTTCTTTATTGATGAGGGAGCACCTCTCCAGTATAATGATTTTATCCATAATTATAACTTCCAACATTTCAGTTTTCTCGATTACTTCGGCATTATATCTGCAATGCCAAGACATTGGAAGTGTAACGTGGGGATTTTAATTATACCAGTGGATCAATGAATGTCGAATAACGAAATTTTTCATGCTTCCATAGAGGTAATAAATGCTCATATTACATTTTCATAAGTAACACAGTTCAATCCACGCGCAATTGAAAAGTGGGAACAACTGTTTCCCTCGATGGAATTTACTGGCATACATTTTTTTCCTGTTTATCTACACAACTCTTAAGGACACAAACAAACTCATATTTCAATTTTAGATTTTTACATCGGTTCTTGGGAGTTAATTATTATATGCACAGAATAGGAATCTCGGAGGATTCTAGTATGTTCATTTTGCCATTTACATGATGAGACACTTATTCATTTGTTTCTATACATGTCAGTTCGTGAGAAATTTTTTGGTTTTACAAATATTTAAAAACTGGTTATCCCGATATTACTTTGACGGAAGAACATGTTTCTCTTTGGTTAACTGGTGACGATTTAATCCAGTCACTTTTCTCCTATTTTCAATGGCCAAGTATTATATATTCAGTTGTAAAAAAGACAAAAAATTTCCAACAGTCTATGAATTCTATTCTAAGTTTTCGCTTTCTGCTATTGTTTAATGCAGAGGGCAAAAATGAGAGTAGAAATTTGAACATTTGAAAGAATTTTTAGGATAGTTACTGTAAGAACTATTTTTTTATTAACGAAACATTATATGTTATGTATTTGTTTTTCATGAGAAAGAGAATGTATAAAATATGGTTGAAAAAAAATAATAACAACATGATATAATAATAATAATGATAATAATATTAAAATTGAGTCGTGCATCCCCAAACATTTAAAATATTGATCACTTAGATTCACAGCTGGTGAATCTCTGACTAATGGTGATAGCTGAGATGTATTAGCCGTAGCCTACGCTACATAACTCCGAGGAAACATTCATCACAGTTTACAACTTCCCTGAAACATATCCGCAGGGCGAATTGCTAGCCAATGTAGCGTTTGCTTGATATTATAAACTGCACTAAGGAGTATTTCATACTCGCATGGTATCAACGAAATTCTTTCAACATTGGTCTACTTGCTCACGTGCTTTGTCCTAAGAATTTTAGCTCTTGTGATGGCAGAGAAAACTCCACCTTCCCTGTATCATGGTGCTGTGCGATTTTGGGAAAAAGCTGATCCAGAAACGTGCGAGACGGGGAGTTTTTCTAACCCTGACCAAGCTGCGATTGATTGAAGGTAATAACCATGAATTCAGTCTACTCTCTAGAGAACATTAAAAGCGGCATGCCCGTCCTTCTAAACCAAGGGTATGCCTACTTATGAGGTCGCCATTGATCGTAATTTGCAGCCCATACTCGAGTTTAACAATCCTTAAGTACAACCGTAAAGTACTTATACATGTGCTCCCGTGATTCTTTAACTCCTGTTCCAAGATTTGTCAGTCTGCTGGAAATTTTGACCGGAATATAGTCTAGAAAGAGCCTCTCATCACAACCGTGCATCATATACTGTTTGGTCTATAGTCAACCCACGCACACGATTCGAAAACATCCACACTGATAGGACTACTGTCATTAACCTTAAAATGTTCGAACATTCACTTTCTGCGCCATATGTGTACCAGCGGTAAAATTTGTGAAACCTAATTCAATTATTCAGCGCTCCCAAACCCAAATCTCGAGCTCTCACAATATTAATTACCCAAATTCGTTAGTGACGCGTCAAACCATTTCGATATATGCACACGTTCTCAGTTTGTCACATCATCGTGTTCCCCAGGGCCTCTACGTAGGGCTGGTGGATACGACGCGAGCTACTCTATGCAAACCCAACATTCACACGGGGTAGCGCAGTGGCGTACCGATAGATCTTCTGGGAGGGGGGGGGGGGGTGGGGGTTGTGGTCGGGAACCGAGGGACGTGGGCCCTCATTCATAGCCTTACTCTCCCGATTGGCGAATAAATGCAATACATGGGCCCCTAGACAATAGCTGCTGCAATAAGTTGAGAGCAGTTTGTGGGGAGGCAGACTACTCAGAAACACACTACCCAGAAACTGTTATGACACCGTACACCGCTCCGTTTGGGTGGAGCAATGGAAATGAAGTGTTCCTAATGGGATTGATTTGTTATCTTTATTTTGAAGAGCAAATGCCATTCTTCAAAGCTGGCTCCGATTATTTCTTTGCTCAAGTGTGGTCTGCTCCATGACAGAAGCAACCACGTACAATAGAATATAGGGGAGGGGATAGATTCCACTGATGCCAGTGTCTAATAAGTATCTCTTCACATCGGAGAGTACCAATTCGTCCCTTTGAGGTCACTTAATTGATCAAATGCACTTTTCATTACTAATATAACCCCCCACATCATATGCATTATGGCCTGTATATGTACAATATACAGTTTCATACCTATACCCATCCATTATCCCACTGTGTAAACGTACTAATACCTATATCCATTCCTTATCCCCGCTGTTTTAATTACACAATACCTGTTCCCTTCATTTCCCCCCTGTGTATAAAGTACGCGATACGTATACCATCCATTACTCCCACTGTCTATAAGTGAACTCAATACCTATACCCGTCCCATTAATCCCACTGTTTATGAAGTACTCAATATCTAATCCCCGTCCATCATCCCCCCTTTTATGAAGTACTACATACCTATTACCCATTCATCCTCACATTTATAAAGTACTCATACCCATAACCCATCCATTACTTCCACTGTGTATAAAGTACCCATATCTATAGCCATCTATTAGTCCCACTGTGTATAAAGTACTCAATCCCATATCCCATTCATTATCCCTACTGTTTATAAAGTACATAATACCTACCCATTCATCATCCCCACTGTTTTAAATGCTCGATACCTTACCCATTCATCACTAACGTGTGTTAAATCTCGTTACTAACTTTCCTACTACTACGTATTCCTAATCGCTACCCCATCCTCCAACCAGTCAGCTCTCAAATGAGAAATTCATTGACATTTGATAATCATCACTGCTCCCCATGCTCATGATGTCTCTCCTCCTCGTGGTGT
Organism: Sclerodactyla briareus; assembly: GCA_026419785.1. Lineage (NCBI taxonomy): Eukaryota > Metazoa > Echinodermata > Holothuroidea > Dendrochirotida > Sclerodactylidae > Sclerodactyla > Sclerodactyla briareus. The sequence goes on along the minus strand of JAODTK010005745.1, from coordinate 299,183 downwards.
AACTCTCATTCCGAATCGCTTCTTGATTTTAATCTTTGATCGACTTATCTACTGGCACCTTCTTGAGTTAAGTGGGAAGGCATATCCTGCATAGATATACCTAATTGATCTGTTCCAATTAACATAAACCCAAGCTTACTCCGATGTTTCCAGTTGGTCATCTTCGGTCGAATTATACTGATGTTTTACATACTGTTTGCCGTGGGCATTCAGAGTTCCCGTCATCGAGTTAGCACTTGACACATCAGTTGAGTCATCCTCTCGCCGGGTCGTCTTTCCCTGATAGATATTTGTTTAGCTTCCAACACTGATGCCAATTTATTTAGCCAATATTGTGACCTACATCGAATAGTTGGATCATGTGATCAGTATTTGAAGAACATCTATTTCCCATCCTTCCCAGGACCAATTCCACAGTTTCTCTGAGCCACTATCGACTGATGGAACCGGTTGACAAACTAGCCGCCATTTGCTAGGTAATATCATCAAGGTTCGAGATTGTGGATTGGTGTAAAGGAGCCTTGAATCAATATCACAGTCACACGAAAAGTAGCTTTTTTTTATATGTAGCTGCTCATTTCACAATTTAGGAATTGCGTGTCACCATTTATATGGCTGATTCTGCAATTGGTTGGTGGCCTCATTCATCCCGGAGAGTTTGGCGAGTGGCTGTGCTTCGAGCTGCTTTGGGAGATGGTATTGGAAGATGTAGACACTATTATGTAAAACCAAAAGAAACCCAACCCCCCCCCCCCTCCCCGGTCATCAAGGAGCTGTGAGGCAGCTTGTTTATCGAGCTATGGAGGAAAATATACCACTGGCTATTGATTCGGTAATTCAACATGATTACTCCACTTTCAGATCTTAGCACTTCACATTAAGGTTATTCAGAGAAAGCATTTGTCTCATTCTTTTCTGTTGATTTTGCAAAAATATCATGAAAAGGTATCCAGTACAAGGCAAGGCTGCATGGCTGCCTCATAGGTTTCAGTGGATGCTCTACCTGCTGGACTACTGGCTCCAGTAGCCAGTAGTCTGCTAAAATACTCTACACGGATCCTACATTATGCAAATTATATGAGTTACGCTCTGTATCGAACTTAGATGTTAAGAATCCAATAGGTATCGGCATTGCCAAAATAACAGACGAGGTCTTCTGTATCTCAACCACCCCCCCCCCCCCCTCGGATGTCACGACCATATATTACAGCATAGGAGTCATGAAATGTCCCCGAAACTCCTCTTCCTATCAGATTATGCCGAGTTCTACAGTACTCATCTTTGCCACTAGGAACAGTCACAAATGAGTTATATGCTGTCTGGTTTCCTAAACATATCTGTCAGATCCCGGATATCTGTTACTCTTATTGGTAGTAGCCTGTTCAGATTTATGATGAACGTTTACGTTGACGCCGCTGGTCTCAGTGGAAACAGACCTACTCTCCGGAGCGTACAATGTGTCATGCCATATGAAGAGTAAATTAGGAAACAGCGGATTTCCAGAGGCCATTGGGTCGGATGACGCTCTACCATTTTCCAATCATAAATTCTCACCTTGGCCGAAGTGTTTAACGTTCCCGTTTATTTCCGCCTTATGAGGAAACTGACCTCTAAGGCATAATCATTTGCGGTCCGTGGTGACGATGGTGTGGGAGTGTTAGTGGGCAAAATATTTTAATGTGGTCTCCGTACGTACAGAAGAGTGGTTATGTACGACTGCACCGGAACACTCTTTAACTATTCATTGTCCAAAATGTTTTCGTAATGCAGTCGTATTGACTGCATAGGAAAACCGTGCCAATGTTGGCCAATTGTAACGATTATACTTTGATGGATTCGAGTGTCAATTAAATTTTCTCTGGTTCTTGCAGACTATTTGATAATCCTACTCAGAAAGTAATGACAATATCTTCTTGGAAGTTAATGTTTAACTCGTCCCTGTACTAGGTTCTTTTACCGCGAGCCGTGGAGGTCAGCATCTACGGTCTATACCGGTGCACCAATTAGTATACATACTTGTATTGTTAACCCTGGTGGGTGTAAACTCATAGGTTCACGGAGAAATATATCCTCTGCTCATTTACTGACCGCATTCACAAGAGTTCTGGTCGGTTGTAGTGGGACGCCTAATGAGATAATAATCAATAATAATAATAATAATAATAATATAATAAAATAATAATAATAATAATAAGAATAATAATATAATAATGTTAGAACAATATAATAATCATAATAATAATAATAATAATAATATAATAATAATAATATACTAATAATAATAATAATAATAATACTAATAATAATACTAATAATGATAATAATAAATATTCATATAAATTAATAATCTTGGTACGATATACGCCCGTGTTACCACATTGACTCCAACACGCTATACCGAATTACCCTGATCATAAAAATCGATCCGCACTCTGACAATCTCGGAGAGTATAGGGACACACCAAACACAGCACCGTTTTTTTGTACTCATCTCTCTGGAAAGTCCCAATTTAGCAGCTGAGAAATCGTCGAAAAACCGGTCACACCCTTTAGAATGTCGAATCCTAACACTTCCGATCAGCTTGCGGACTTAGTAACAAAAAACATTTGGTCGAAACGGGCGGAAGGAGGAGTTTACTCTGTCCAGAGAGATACTACTTCATGACTAGCTCCATAATGCCTCCCCCGAAGATCCCTTCACCACGGTAAACGTTCTTCTCCACAATAAGATAGAGTGCTTCCAACTACAGTTTGTTGTCGCCACGGCTTGCCACCAGTCATGTATTTTCCGTACAAATGTTGAGAAATACGTAACGCTATCGACGATATCGCATCATACGTTCAGTGTTGCCAGATAAAGCGAAGTTCCCATCACTGTGTGAAAAGCTGTCTCATTTTAGACCGGTTACCCAGAATGAAGTGGCATCGGACGCAGGATCACTTTCCAAATCATTATCCTTGGATCCCATTCCGACGTGGATGCTTAACGCACTTTAATGTCCTCTTCCGAAGCTGACTTGTTTAATCAATCTCTCTTTGTAAACGGGGATTCCCGAGGTCCATGGGCCAACTATCGGTGACACAATCTTGAAAAGCCTGCGTTTGTACAGACATACTCTTCAGAACTAATCGCCCGGTGTCAAACTCTCCTCTGTCTCCAATACCTGGAGAAGATTGTAGTTACAAGCCTCACCGGACCAGTCAGCCGTCACAAACTTGTTCGATCCCTTCCAATCCTCTTATCGCCCCGCCCGCAGCACTGAAACCGCTCTCTCAGTGTCCAAGATGAATATTGCAATCCATCGTCAACATAAGAGCGTGATGCTTCTAATGTTAGACCTCTCCGCAGCGATTTGACACCCTCGCATCATACATCATGCTTCGACGTTTCAGGGAGCGCTTCGGTGTCACCGAATATGCTCTGGCGTGGTTAGCGTCCTTCTTCAAATAGATTCAATCATAGTTCATGTGCTGCGTGCAGATTCCGACGACGTGGAGCTAAATTGGGGTGTTCCTCAAGGGTCTTTGATTGGTCCTTTGTCGTTTACTCTATACACAGCTCCAATCAGCGATATCATTCGCAAACATGAGATGAAGTACTACATGTACGCCGATGACATTCAACTGTACTCAACTATTACAGGTCAGCCCTGGAAAGCAACACAACATGTTTCGATTTTTTCCTTCAAATTTTCGAATTTGCACCTGTGGCCTCTCGTGAAAATTTGTTATTGTACCTTTTCATCGGTTAGATAGACGTGACCTTGTTTACATAAAACCCGAAAGGTCTGTTTAATTGAGATAAATGTCTCTTTGGCTTATAAGTCAATAGTTCTTCAATGAACTTATGAATTTTCTGGGATATGAATCCATACGCACTTCGAAGGCCATATTGATTACGAATATACAAAAAGCATCTATTATAGAGACGAATTATATCCTTCCTCGAAATGTGGTCATTTCCCTCCATATTCAACATTTTCCCATGAAAAAAAATCATAAGGTTCCCTCAGCAAGGAAATACCATTAATCTAACATTTAGCGTCATTTGTTGCTCGTTGATAGGGGAATTCCTCCAGGGGTCGGATAATCGCATTACCGTGAAGGTAGAAAGATGTAGAGATCCCACTACCCTCATCAACCTACCGAACCATAAGTCCCAATTGATCATCAAAGGGCATGGTCATTTTGCGAAACAACTCACGAAGATCGCATTCCTTCCATATGATTTATGACTCCGAATCTGTCTCGAAAAATTACTCGGCGGAAGTGCACAAAATATAACGGCTCTTCCAGCACCTCCGTTTAAACTTCAGCTCTATAAAAAATAAAATAAGCACGGATACCCAATGGTACATTCATATTAGGCTTATATACACATTTATTTGGTTGCCAACGTTATCAAGGAATCGCCAATTCACGGCAGTGGTTATTGTGTATGGAGAAACTGAGCCCATCTATAACGAGGGTCAGCTAATTACTTGACTTGCGTTCTCACTTGGCACATATATTGTATGGGCGGACATTTCCCGAGCGCGTACACTGTATAAAAAATATTGAGAATTTACAGTAAATGACTGGCAACTCTGCTGCCCAGTAATTTAAAACTCTAAATTCCATAATAAGCTACTTGTAATTTCTAGTAAAATGATTTACTGTGACTATTTAACAGTGTTTACGGTAAAAGTTTACAGTTGATTATTCGCAAAGAGTTGCCAGAAATGTCGGTTAAATTCGACAGTTATATCTATCTGGACTGTAGGGAACGACAAAACAAATTAAGGTGGGAAAGAGCTGATTCGACCGCGATAGAGGTACAATAAGAAAGTGAAATTCCCCAAGTCCAACTCTCGGACGAGCCAAGCAGTGCCGTAAATCTGTGATCCTCAACAGCCCACTTACAATGATTACCCGGATCCAGAGTCACCATTGCCAGCATTGCCAACATTTGGAAGTTAGCTTCGTTGCACCCCCAGTAGATAAAACAATATGAAGTCTAACGATGCACTGGAGAACACCCGAGTGGACACCACCACCACCAATAACCGATTCATAGCCTCAAATATGAATATAATTCAACATTTTTACCGATTCCATGAATATGGTTACCAACCTGTTGGTGATTTGTAGCGCAGTAAACATGTTCAATTTTCTTCATTGAATACTACATCAAAAAATAGTGTTCTGGAAGTCCAATCATAGATCCTCAATCGTCTATATCTTTTATGTCGCTCCTTCTAAATTATAAGATGACCATAAGCTACCTAACATATGCTTCGCTTATTTTCATGAGCATAATTATAGCTTCATGTGCCGTTTCCATGTGAATATCTACAGGGGGGCATGGATGAGACATGTTTTGCAATATTTTAAACTTGGGACAAGCTGGAAGACTAGCCAACAGTGCCGTAAAATACGTGTGATTCCTCAACAGATCACTGAAAATGAATGACCCGGATCCAGAGTCACCATTGCCAGCATTGCCAACATTTGGAAGTAGCTTCGTTGCACCCCCAGTAGATAAAAACCATATGAAGTCTAACGATGCACTGGAGACCCGAGTGGACACCACCACCACCAATAACCGATTCATAGCCTCAATATGAATTATAATTCAACATTTTTACCGATTCCATGAATATGGTTACCAACCTGTTGGTGATTTGTAGCGCAGTAAACATGTTCAATTTTCTTCATTGAATACTACATCAAAAAATAGTGTTCTGGAAGTCCAATTCATAATCCTCAATCGTCTATATCTTTTATGTCGCTCCTTCTAAATTATAAGATGACCATAAGCTACCTAACATATGCTTCGCTTATTTTCATGAGCATAATTATAGCTTCATGTGCCGTTCCATGTGAATATCTACAGGGGGGCATGGATGAGACATGTTTTGCAATATTTTAAACTTGGACAAGCTGGAAGACTAGCCAACAGTGCCGTAAAATACGTGTGATTCCTCAACAGATCACTGAAAATGAATGACCCGGATCCAGAGTCACCATTGCCAGCATTGCCAACATTTGGAAGTTAGCTTCGTTGCACCCCCAGTAGATAAAACAATATGAAGTCTAACGATGCACTGGAGACCCGAGTGGACACCACCACCACCAATAACCGATTCATAGCCTCAAATATGAATATAATTCAACATTTTTACCGATTCCATGAATATGGTTACCAACCTGTTGGTGATTTGTAGCGCAGTAAACATGTTCATTTTCTTCATTGAATACTACATCAAAAAATAGTGTTCTGGAAGTCCAATTCATAGATCCTCAATCGTCTATATCTTTTATGTCGCTCCTTCTAAATTATAAGATGACCATAAGCTACCTAACATATGCTTCGCTTTATTTTCATGAGCATAATTATAGCTTCATGTGCCGGTTTCCATGTGATATCTACAGGGGGGCATGGATGAGACATGTTTTGCAATATTTTAAACTTGGGACAAGCTGGAAGACTAGCCAACAGTGCCGTAAAATACGTGTGATTCCTCAACAGATCACTGAAAATGAATGACCCGGATCCAGATTCACCATTGCCAGCATTGCCAACATTGGAAGTTAGCTTCGTTGCACCCCCAGTAGATAAAACAATATGAAGTCTAACGATGCACTGGAGACCCGAGTGGACACCACCACCACCAATAACCGATTCATAGCCTCAAATATGATATAATTCAACATTTTTACCGATTCCATGAATATGGTTACCAACCTGTTGGTGATTTGTAGCGCAGTAAACATGTTCAATTTTCTTCATTGAATACTACATCAAAAAGTAGTGTTCTGGAAGTCCAATTCATAGATCCTCAATCGTCTATATCTTTTATGTCGCTCCTTCTAAATTATAAGATGACCATAAGCTACCTAACATATGCTTCGCTTTATTTTCATGAGCATAATTATAGCTTCATGTGCCGTTCCATGTGAATATCTACAGGGGGGCATGGATGAGACATGTTTTGCAATATTTTAAACTTGGGACAAGCTGGAAGACTATCATAGCCTGTGTATTTGATTCATATTACGAAGACAATAACACATCCGAGATGGCAATATAAAACACGTATGTGTACATGTTTTTTCTTTCATGTTAAATTTCACAACGCGAGATTAGTTTGAAATGTGACGTACCCCTTCGAGCTGTTCGTTCAAGTTGGGACGTATCCAGGTAATGTGAAAACCTTGCTGCGTTAGGTTTGGGGGAACCGGACCTGATCAATAATTCTGAATGTGCCAGGGTCGAACTAAGCTCAAGGAATTATGAGATTTGTCCAGATGTCTATAGTTGTGTGAGTTTTGTCCGTGTTAAGATGCTCATTGATACGTGTAGCTAGAAGCATCACGAGCGGGATTGAGGGGCTTACGGACCTTGTCTTTGTTTGAAAGCATGTTACGGACTGACATGAGACCCAACTCAACAAGAATAGAGTACCGCGTTTTAAACCCTTCGTCAAAACCCTTCCATGTAATAGTAATTTCATAAGTTCTGTCCACCAACGTTTGTCAATTTTATACCCAAAGAGAATGAAACTGGAGAAATTTGTAGAATTCTTCCTTCTTGTTGGTCAAAGTCTACCAGGTCTACTAGGTCTAAAGTCGAGATTTGCGGTATTCTCCCCAGGTTTGACAGTCGTGTTAGCGATGGGACGATAGCGTGCCTCAACGAGTGGTTAGAGTTGGAGTGCGCTGGGGATGCCATGCAATTCGTGGACGTTTCGTGTTTCGAAGGAGAGATCTATTCACTAAGAATGGTCTTCTTAAGCAAGTTGGTTGATTTATGTGTGGAAGGTTGTTAAACCAAATTTGGGTAAATTTTTTGGTAAAATTTCCACAGCCTATGTTCACGTGGCAGGTTATGTTGCCCATATGCAAGATTGAACTGATACACTCCGTGGCATTAAGCGTGGCGTTTTGTTGAGGTTCGACTTGAATAGCCATTGAGAAGATAGATTCTAGTGTTAGATACGCAATTCACTTTGGTGTGAAATTCCGTCCAACGCTTAGGCATTCCCAACAACACTGGAAGCAATAATTAGCTTTTTCGACATGCTATTCAAAGTTTCCGGTGAGAGTACAGTTATTGTGGGTGATTTTGATTTCAATTATCCAGATATTTCTTGATCTGGTGGTAGTAGTGGTAGTCATGGAGCTGACTTTTTTAATGTCACCTAAGATTATTTCCTCTCGCAGCATGTTAATTTTCCTACCAGATATCATTATATTTTAGGTCTAGTCTGAGTAATGGTCCAGGTTCCGTGGATAGTGTAGAGAGTTTGGGTGAGCTTGGTCCAAGGGATCACGATTTATTAATGCTCGATGTGTCTGTTCTGTCAATATTTACAACAGGGGTGGAGTTAGTCCATGTTTCTCAGACGATTTGAATGGCATTTCCGAGTTTCTGAGTAATGTCGATTGGCCTAAATTGTTAGAGGGTTTGAATGCTGTCGACTCGTGGAGAAGGGATTTTAGTAATTTATAAAGGTTAACAAGATAATGCTCACGTTCCACAGAAAAAGCGTCGCCCATGTGCGAAAAAAGGGCACTTATGGATAAAAAAGGGCAGGTTCTTGGCCATTAAACGTAGGAGACATATCGACGACTCTATCGTACTACTGGTTCCTTGTATGATTTAGATCGGTTCTAAATTCAGCAAAAGCCAGTCCAACGTTTAATTTCCGAGAGATTTAGATTTTGAGAGACGGATTGCCTCTAATATTAATGCTAATCCTCGGTGCGTATTTTTCTTTTATGTTAGGGAGAAGCAGAAAGTCAAGGACCCAATGCCTCGATGGTGGCCACACCGATTAACCAATCTAAAGGTGTCATCAGTTTGCCGACAATTTATCGGACAAGATTGATGCGGCTACAAGTGAGCTTGAAAATAAAAATGTTGCATTCCACAATGCAAAATTGCTCCCGTCTTGCTGAAACAGCAGCTCATTGAGTAGATTCATGCCAATTACCCAAGAGCAATTTCGCGACGTTATTAAGACGTCACCCTCCAAATCAAGCTCGCTTGATGCTATAACCCACCTGGCTACTGAAGGAGACATTGACGTCTCACCTGCCACTACTCACAATTATGATTAACAAATCTTTGGAATCTGGCACCGTCCTCAGTTCAACTAAAACAGCTATTGTCACACCCTTCTTAAGAATATTTCCTTGAGTCCACTCTCCATGATCAACTATAGACCTGTTTCAAACTTGTCTTTCCTTGGTAAAACAATTGAGCGCATTGTCTTAAACCAGTTGAATGACTATTTAACTGCAAATGGCTTAGACGAGCCATTGCAGTCTGCGTATAAGAAGGGTCATTCCACTGAAACTGCCCTTTTGAAGGTCCATAACGACATTGCCTGCAATAAAAACGAGGCTGTTCTCCTGGCACTACTTGACTTGAGCTCTGCGTTTGATACCATGATCATGGCTATATGGTTGAAACCCTTCATGCTATTGGACTCCATGGAAATGTTCTAAAGTGGTTTACATCTTACCTTGAAAATCGTGAGCAAATTGTCAGTATCGACGGGAAGATCTCCACCGCCAGGCCTGTCAACAAAGGGGTTCCACAGGGATCCGTGCTTGGCCCTGTTTTGTTTTCGATTTACACTATGCCTATTCAGCAGATAGTTCAGAGATATCCGATCAGTTATCATAAATATGCTGATGATGATCCAGCTCTACATATCCTACGATCCTTCTAACCCAGCCAGCGTCAGTGTGCAATTGAAAATTTGCAAGATTGTACCACTGAAATTAATGGTTGGATGTCTAAGAATTATCTGAAACTGAATGAATCAAAAACAGACATAATCAACATAAGTCTCGTTCAGATCATCATCGAATTTATGGTAGCACGCCCATTGTTTTAGATGGTATGTGTTATCACTACATCTAGCATTGTCATAACCTTGGCGTATTGTTCGATGACAAGCTTGTCCATGGTTCCACAGATATCGGGCGTTGTCAAGGGGTGCTCTTACCACCTTCGTAACATCGAAGAGTGAGGCGCTATCTCTCTACTGCAGCTTGTGAGGCCGCAATTCAAAGTTTAGTCGTGTCTAAAATCGACTACTGCAGTGCTCTTCTGATGGGTGTAACTCAGAATCAGATTCGGCGACTACAGAGTATTCATAACAAAGCTGGCCCGTATTATTGCAAGAGTTCCGATATCTGACTCTATAACGTCCAATGTTCTAAAGAGCTGCACTTGCTACCTGTCAGCAGCGACTACAGTTCCGCATCCTTGTTTACGTATATAAGTGTCTCAAAAACCAACTGGCTCCAAGCTATCTTCAAGATATGTTGTCACTCTATCAGCCTGGTCGTGCACTAAGATCGGCAAATGATCAATCTCTTCTAGTGAAGAAAGTCTCACGTAAGAGAACTGGGGATCAAGCTTTCTCTGTTAGTTCCCCACAGGTGTGGAATACTATTCCACAGCCATTAGGGATTCCTCATCTTTACAGATATTTCGTAAACTACTTAAAACCCATATGTTTTGTAAGTTTCCTTTCAACTTTCACAGCTTGTTGTTTTCTATCTTTGTAAAGCGCTCAGATGCCTGTGATTAAGCGCTATATAAGCACCGGTCATTATTATTATTATTATTACAACCGTTTTCACACCCAGTGGAAACTTCAGGTACTCAACACAGATGAGTGGAGTTCGAGCTCAACCGAACTTATATTATTAATTTACCCGTCTATCTGGCTGTGCCCATTCAATCTTCCTGCCTAGTGAAAAATTCAACACGCCTTGTCCAGGATCCGAACAGGAAGCATTACGGGATCGGGTTAGCTCAGTCGGCAGCTTCCGACCGATGATCGAAAGATTGTGAGTTCGACTCCCACAGACCAATCACATTTCCGTGGTGTCCTTGGACAAGACACTCCATCCCATTGCCCGTTCCACCCAGGTGCCAAATGGGGACCTGCTAAGAAGTGGAGTACAACCACCGCTGTATTAGCTACAAGTTGCGCGCAAGTTCCAATATTCAGGGTAATCAATGTGGAGCGCTTTTGAACACTTTGTTGGAAATGCGCTATATAATTATCAGATATATTATAACCACTGAACTACATCAGAAATGATATTGCGCATATGGTTTAATTTTAGTTCCGCTCCGTAACTGTATGATTTTAGTGAAGCCAGTTTAATTAAATTGCTTAAAAGAAGGCAAAAGTATGGAAATCGATTTTGGAAATCCCACTCGAATTTGGTTCGAAAACGGAAATAACGTCATCGTCATGAATTATAAGCTGAATAATTTTTAACAATTAGTGGACCAAGAGTGTTCATGAAATTACGCTATTAGGCAGCCACTGCCAGAACTTCTACCATTAGCTTTTAGACATAAGGCAGCCTAGTTTGTTCATATCAGTTCACATCAGCCAACTGAGTGATGCAAGGTACCAACGGTGGGATGTACTAAGTGAGGATGTCATTAAGAAGAGTCGCGATATCCTGGCACGGCTTCGAAGTAGTGGCGTGATCCCATAGAATATGTCTTCCTCTGCCGGCCCAGATATACCAAGCCTGATTTGTATCTGGTCCTTTCTCCTGCCTAAGGTACAGACGGACAGGTGTTCGAGTAGGCCTGTGGTGTCCGCCAGTAGATCACCCACCGATTGGAGGGACGAGGGAATTTCGGAGCTTCTGGACCACTTAAGCCGGCCCCTCGTATCCAGGATTTTGTCTTCTGTGCGTGACACGCCCATCTTCCTTACTTAGCTACGGGCACTGGGCCGTATTCCAATGGGTTCTATCCAATGCACCATGAAGTAACAGCCTCCCACTCTACCATTCGGCATACTAATGTTCCCGCGAATCTCCGGAAGAGGAAAAATCCGTGCCGGAACAGAACGTATATCTGTTTTCCGTGACGTGACAGAACTGGTGTTGAAACGCAATGTATACTAGTTCAACTCAGAGTCCTACATATATACCAGTGGGGCAGCGATTAGGGCTGAACTTTTCTTTTCGGTTTTCGAGAAGGATATGCTCGGCCAATGCGCCTCTTAACCCTCTATTTGGTTTCGTTTTGTTGATCACGTGATTATGATCTAGATGGAGTGAGAAGAACAATTGGAAGGGGTTCTTAACCTTCATCATAGTTCACTCACGAATATTCTTTGCGTTCTGTACATTTCCTAAACATTACTGTTGCCCTTGGCAACATAATCACTGATTTACATATTATCACGGATTAACATATGGACAGCTGTCTTCCTAATCACACAGAGAACAATTCTTCGAATTTGCAGCGATCCAGACATCTCAAGTAATATCAGTGGTGGGGTGGTACTGTATCTGACAGGCTTGGCCACGGACAGGCTCTCTCCACGCACAACTGGTTCAACGGCCGGCGTTTGATGCTAATATTAACATCCCCTACGACCAAGGACTCCATAGGAGTAACGACAGTGATTTTTTTCCTTTTTCTTTTACAGTGGAGTTTCACCTCGGCTTATCGCACATCAAGGGCACACTTGCGAAGTATTTACCTATCCCCAAGATAGCGTACCTCCTTTAGACTCCCCATTGACTTATACACTAGATTGCATCAGTTTGGGGGTCCTTGAATCCTTGTGTCCGCCGCTAGATCTGGAAATTGGACACATCGGTCCCGCGAGGGCTAAAGATTGCTCATACTTTCTATAATCCATAATCAAAACTGCACTGGTCGGCAGAGACGGCAGAGACAGTTCTTTCTGGCCATTCTGACCTCCCTTGTAGTTGTTTTTGTTGGTTTCCTCCCTCCCTGTCGACCTTCTTAGCTTCCGTTGTCCATGGAGCGGGATTGTGCTTATCGATTCTTCGTATGTATTCCGCTGTATTAGGTAGATCAGGTTTTCGGAGAGACCGTCATGCTCCGGCGGTCCCCAGTTGTAGACCCTTGTTCTGGAATTTTTTGGAAACTTGTTGGCAAGGTCGACGCTTGTTATTAAGGATCACAGTCGCTCGTGCTTTTTCCCATGCTGATATGTTTCTCTAGTGCTTCCCCCTGCCCCTCCCCTCCCCATTGACTACGTACACTGGTAATCGCGTTTTGGGTCTTAAGATCACGATACCTATCTCTTCTGTGGCCACGGTCATGATTGAGCCCCTATAGGTGACAAACTGGCACGAGATTGACTGCCGTACGAAACCTCGACCTTGTTGGGTCTGTGTTCTTACAATATAAATCACGGTATTGTTTATATAGCCTGCGTCAAACAATCTCGACCATCCAACCTAACTACAGCTACCATCGTGTGATAGGTCGTAGCTACGTCGATGGCACAGAGAGGGTCGTTGCATCAAGCGTAGGCGTCGGCGAATCAGTGTCTTGTTGACAAGACAGGCGTCCAACCACTCAGAAAACACCCAGTTAGTTTTGAACCCTCTGCAAAATGCAACCCATGTTGATATTTATTGGTTATCGCAAGTGATTGATGGGAACGAGGCTCTCAAAAACAGTGATTGCAGTCCAAGTCAAAAAGGAAATCATAAAACGCGGCTCATGATGACTTCTCTCAAGTAATTTGAAAGTTTGTGATACTTTGACAAAGATGGAGAGCTACTCGAATGAATGTGAATGTGCCCCCCCCCCCCAGCACGGACAACCGCATACTTAAGTAGCGGTGGGGATATTGCTGACAATGTCTACCTGTTCATCAGAGAAAGAAAATGTGTGTAGATATAACATGTTATTTCGTAGATAAACGTCAGGTGATGTTGTGCTTTTTGGGGATATAGTGTTTACCTCGGGTAATTTTTTGAGTGAAGGACCTTTGCCATGACAATTTTAGGAATGAACTTTTTCATCCCCATTTAATTCTTCCCAACGGAATATGCATTTCCGCTTCCACATCTTCACAAAATGTGGGGAGGGGGTGTACCTCCTCTCCAGAGAAGGAATCACTCGTCAGTTAACCGGTACTACTTCTGTGTTTAGGGGAAACGATTTCTGTGTATAGGTCTCCGAAGTGTGAAAGCCGATCTTCATGACCACGTCGTGAAACAGTCCTCGTGAATATAAAAACAAAAGAACTCCGAAAAAATATATATATAAAATATATATTATAAATAAAAACGGTTAAAAACGATTATCTGAATTATTCCATCGGGACTCATGGTCTCACAGATTATTCATGGACGTACCGGTTCATGTAACCGTCCTAAATTGAACTACACGAACCCGTCTCATCTTCAGTACAGTCGCAAGATCTACTCATATTAAAGGGAAAAGTCACAATATGGATGTAACGACGTATCCAAAGTTATTCAGTCAACTATATGGACATTGATGGGCATTATTGTTAAACAATATAGGTTGATTTATAGGTAATGTCAACAAAATTACGGCTACTCTGTATGAATTACCTCAATAAATTATCTGAAAACAATGTTGTTAGAATCTTCACCTTCTAACTTCTCCCATGACGTTTTGATTGGTATGTGGGCTCTTCATAATTAGTACAGGTTTCCTATTGTGTTGGGTCAGAGGCAGGTTCAGGAGTCTTCTAAGGTCTGCAGATGTCAGAGAATCTTATCAACACGATGAGTCCAGAATGCCCTGGTCGATCGAGTTGAAATCTGGTATGAAGTTTTCTTGTGGGTAGTATATTTTTGGTGTTGACCGGTCGTTCTGGGGAAAAATGAGAATCCTGTAGAAGATAGTATTTTAACCAATTTTAGCCTAGGCTGGTAAATTATCTGTCGTTTTACTATGTCATTGTTGATTTGGTGGAAATTTGTTGAGATTCGTGCTTGTGGGACATGCGGTTCCAGATGCCTGCGTCTATGTCAACGTCCTCCTTTGACGCCATACCGTAACTAAAGCTCATTGTTGACGGGATAGCAAGATGTGATGTACTTACTCACTGCATAGATCGCTCTTCTCTTTCTTCCCTCTCCTAATCTCTCCTCCATTTCCACCTTCCCCTCATCATTTCTCTCCTTCCTCTTACCAATTTTTCCCCTCATTTTTTTTCTGTTTCTCCGTCTGGGGTGCACTCATAAATAAATTGATGAGTATATGTAAAAACAGGCCATGTCACTCTCAGTACTCAACAAGAAACGGTTAGAAATTTCCGAATTTGCATTTCGAATGATTTGAAACGCAAATTTGGTATTGTGCATTAGAGGCATCTACGGTTTTCGTAGGGTGATTACAAAGGGATAATATTACACTGCTGATTCGTGCGCAGTTTAGGAGAGACTAGTTACATATTGCATTCTGATGTAGACATCGGCGTCAGTTGGTACGTGCTGAGTTTTTATTGTTTTTCTTTTCGTTTTATCTTTCCCTCTTCGCTCTGTGCTGGTCGAATTATTTATTGATTATATCTCAGCGAGGCTGTACTCGCGCCGGGTGGGTCAGCTATAAATACAAATCTGCAGCTGAAGGAGGCGGAGTCACTTTCAGTGACGACATGTATCAACTGACTTACATTTTATTATGTATCTAACCAATGGTGTGAGGAAAAGCCGATCCTCACCTCTGAACAAGAATTCCCTCATTGGAGAACCCTATCCTAAATCCCTGATTTATTCCCTGATCCTTAATAACACAAGTAATTATATAAAACACGAGCAACTAAACAGGAAAACACCTTGTTGGAAGTGAAGTTTGGGGCCGAAAAGCTAAGAAGCTATGCTGTATTAAGATCAATGCAGACAATACCACCGATGTAGGTTTAGGTTTTTGAGACATCGACAATGCCAATTACGCAATTTGACTTTTTTCACGTGTATCCTAATATGATAGCGCTTCGAACCGGAGTTGGAGACGCCAGTACTCCCAGTGAAAAACGCGCCACATATACTGAGTCAGAATACCTCCTTTTCATTCATCATAACACGATTCGTCAATCATGGAAAAAGAAGTGGGTGTATGACGTGTGTCATATTGCATCGAATTGCATCTACGGGCACCTGAAATGCCAACAAATGTTAAATGAGTACCGTCCACCTCTCCCCCAAGACCTCAACTACTAACACTGGATGGAAAACCATAACATTTCCTCGACATGCGACAAGATGAATCCAGTTTGGCTATATTTGGCCCATGATATGCATCAAGGCTGCAACTGGGAATGTTGCAGATTTCCCCTGAGGTTTTCGGGTGAACTATATTACACCGGAATGTATCTACAAAATACCTTTCTATGACACTGTAATTGGATATGCTGAAAATACAATAACGCATATATATGTCACACAAACTGCAACATCTTGTAGGCCTTTGAATCACTAGTTCACAGACTTGATATACGTCACGAAAATCACTGATAGATGGTCCCTAAATGATTCACGTGACAGTACAGAGGGCTCGAGTCCCTAGTCTTGCACTGGAAGAACAGTTTTCAATCATTTAGCATTGACCAAAAAGTTCCGAATCCTCTATTTTTAGTACAATCTGAGCGATTAACGATACTGGGCAAATTGATATACAGGTTCATGTTCACCTATTAACTGTCGTGTTTATACACGCATAGATTAGACTGTAGAGTTCCTATACCGTGGTGTAGCCTACTTGTGTTGGAAGCAAATAATGTGAGCAAACACACTACTGCCACTTTTACCACGTCACAAGCATTTTGATCTGTTCAACATCGTCCAAAGAAACTTTTGTGGAAACTGCTTCTCTTAGACATCTTCTCGTGATTGTGCCAGTGGTTGCAAATGACCGAGTGGTTTGTGAAAGGACGACTTCCACCCGTTAGCATCCGGTTGTTGGGCATCCCCGACGGATCATAAACCAAATCCTCGGGCACCTACCGGTCTTTGTGTTGTCCAGTTGTGGAATACCATAATGCATCCCCACGCCATTGCTATTATGATTATAGTACAATAGTGGCGCTCATTAATTGCACGTAAACGTACATTCAATCGCACCTTACACAATAGCCTTAGAGAAAAGAAAAAGGTTTTAATTTAACCTTAAATGATACCGTCTTTACATTTTTTCGTCCACTGGGAAGCGCATTCCATCTCTTGGGTGCATCCACTGAAAGCTCGATTCCCCAAGGGTAACGCATCTTGTCGATATTGTCTTACACGCTGCCTTACACGTTGACCATAAGTTATAATAGTGCACGTCAGAAGTGACAAACATGTCCTGTAGATATTCTGGTGTTTGGTTGTTAACACATTTGAAGGCTATGCAGAGGACTTTGAACACTACTTATAGGCAGCCAATGAAGTTCTTTGAGTGCCTCGGTGCTACGTATCACGTCGTTAACGAGTCAAGATGAGCTTCGCGGCCTGGTTTTGAATTCTTTGAAGGGGAAGGCAGGAAGATTGATAAGGATGGCGTTTGCATAGTCCAGATGAGACAGAACCAACGAATTATTATTTGCCTCTGCGTTTTCTTTGATAGACTGCTGCGAATTCTCCTGATGTTGTGGAGGTTGAAAGCTGCTGTTTTGCACTTTTTTGCAAGAAGCATTTCATGTCAAGGTTTGGTCAAGAGGAACACCTAAGTACTCTATCTTTTCTTGCAGGGCGATTTCGAATCGTTTACTATGATGTTGTTAGTGGTGCACCTATTCAACTGAGCCTTGGTCTAGAACAGTGATGCATTCAGTCTGTCATATTAATTTTCAGTCTGTTCTTGTCATCCATAGTTGAATATCACGAAGACAATTTTGTAGCTTTGATATGCCAAGACTGTATTATAAAGGCGGGATCGTCAGCATATCCAGGGAGGTGTGTGAGCTGTAATTACATATCTCAAGTTGAAGTGTGCTGGTATACATGTTGTAGAAGACGGGGCCAGTACATGAGCCTTGAGAGACCGAATAGGGCAGTTTAGCCTCACTAGATAGACATTTGTTATCTGTCCCCTTGGTGCGATCAGATGGTAGTTTCTGGCCCATTTCAATGTTGAGTCCTTGAGTCGGAACATGTTTTGAAGCACATTGATTAGTACACCGTGATCAGCAGTGTCAAAGGCCGCTGATAAGTCCACTGCTATTAAAGGTGTGACCAGTCGTTTGTCCATTTGCTGATCAAAATGTCACTGACCAATTTGACCAGAACTGTTTCTGTGGAATTATGTTCACGGTATGCACTGATATAAGATGGAAGGTGTTCATTCCTATTTACTCATCCAATTGATAAGGATAGCATTTCTCCACAACCTTAGATAACCATGAGGTTGTGGGACCTGGCGGTAGTTCTGCAATTCATGATCAAGTGTGGCCTTTTTGAGAAGTGGAATTAATGATGACGTTTCCAGAGGTTACTGAAATCTCCACTTTCCAGTGATGAGTTAACAATGTTTGTTATCAATGGTAGTAAGATGTTTATGTTGTTCTTTACGTATTTTGTGGGTATTGGATCTGTTTGGCTTGTGGTAGATTTTATGCCTGAAATGACCTTCCGGACCATGCTCTCCGTGCATGACTCCAACCTTAAGAAAGAAATGTCAGCACATACTGGCGGAACAAATAGATCCTCACCATCATTGAGTCGCGAATTTCGTTGAAATTTTTAGCTGAAAAAATCGCCAAAACGCTCAGCAAGCTCTTTATCATTGTTATGTTTGGAATTGGGGTTGATCTTTGCTCTTCCAAGTAGTTCATTCACCGTAGTGAAGAGTTGTTTATTTCCGCATTAAGCTATTTTATCGTTTGCCTAATTAGATTTAGCAAATTTCAGTGACCTTCTGTGCTCGTTCTTCAGTTGCTCCCATGCAGCTTTAATGTTCCTCATTTTGTGCTGTTTTGAATTTACGTTCAGCTTGTCCCACAGATTTTCCTCCAATGCCATGCATCATCATAATCCATTCAGACTTAGGTCTGCTTGTTACCTTAGTTTCTGTCAAGGGTGCATGTTATGAAATTCTGTTAGCCCTGCTTGTAGTTATTAGCTAGTCCTCTGTCGTATAGCTCCTTTTGTGATAATTCGTCTGACCACTTCTTTACATCCTCCCTGAATGCCAATGTATCCATTGCTTTCGTAGCTTTCCCACGAATAGTTGATCTTGATATCCTTGGTTTAGAGAAGCCGTTGCAATGTTTGCTGGAACAACTTAGTGATCCGATATTTCTCCGGTTGTTTGGGTATCCTCGTTGTTGGGAGGATATTCGCTCCTTTCCTACTGTTAGCAGGGGTCTAGTATATGCCCCGGATTGGTGGGTTTGCTTGTGTGACGTGTTGTTCTAAATCACATGTTTCAGGAGATCCTACATTTTTTCTTGTCAACGTTTGTTTTCAGCACCATGGGTATGTTACCATCTCCATCAATTAGCCATTTTCATGATCCACAACAAATCGTAAGTGAGAAAGCTTCGAATTCCGTGGAAAAAACACTGGTGTTGATTGCCTGTTGAGTGAAATTGGTGGTCTGTAATCGCACAGCTGTCAATGGTGGTCGAGGACATGTAAGCTGTATTTTCCACACTGCAACTCAAAAGATGTCATTTCACCCTTGGAAATTGTGTTCACCTTATACCCGTCTTTACAAAGTAGTCCGACCACCAACCCCAGGCCTGTTTTGTCGACTGTAACCATTGAATTGTATCCGGTTAAAATTGAAGAAAAAGCAGACAAACTTTGCGCCTAATAGCTTACGTTGTGGACTTTCAAACCACCGTCAAATTTGAGTTCTGCTTTTGCGCCTGTTTTTTACGTTTTCCTCTTGGTAAATTCTTTGAGAGCCTCCTTAATTGATTTTTAGTGAGCGTTTAAAAGTAGAAAAGATTAAAATCGTCTGGCGCCCCCCACTCAATATAACGTTTTTCTTGGACATTGACAATTATTAACATTTTTCATAGTTTTTTTTATCCTGGAGTAACACAACTTGAAGAATAATATAATATCCAACTGTACTGGATAGCTCATTACCAGCATAAAGCGAATGGTAAAAACCCTAACCATTCCGGGAATTGGAATCATAGGCACAAGGTGTTATTTGCAAGTGGTTAATGACCAAAAGCTTATACTTGAGACTCAAACTCAACAGCACCACCGGAAGTGTTGGGGTATCGTGAGTTTATTATTCTCTAACTCGCCTGCTACTAAATATTTCAGATTCTAGGTGAATCTCCTTCTGTTACGAAAGCTGGATATTACTTGAAGAAATGGCAAGGAATAAGTTGCGTTCTTGTTGTTTTGTTTTCGTTTCTGTCAAGAAAGTTCTTTGATTGTTCATGGAGACGCACGTATAGGATTGGGGACCCATGGCCGAGTCGAATAGGCCTCCTGCTATTTATGTTCGCTGCCAGTCGATAATTCAGCTCAATAAGCGCTTCTTCAAAATCGCGACACAATTTCCGATGCTCTTCACGGATTCCCGCGATCATTGGAACCGGTACGATCTTTTACAATCCTCCAGAGTAACATGATGTTTTTGTAGGGGCAAGGTCATACCTAAAAATTCTCACACGGGGCTCCAAATCATCACCTGAATGGGATGGAACATCGGAGACAAAGTATTTTGCCCACGACATACCGGAAAGTCATTCGATTCGCCTTTTTTTTTCTTTTCTTTTTATTCGAAACTCACGATCTTTTGTTATGCAAGCGCATCTACCGACTGATGATATCCGACCTCCAAGAGACCGGAGCATATCATAGCCTGGCCGCATCACCAGCCAGTCTACTTAAACTATCAGTTCGGTTCATGCATCTCTTGAGAATAATCGTTTATCATCATCAGAATGCACTGATTTATCGAAAGCCTGTTTTTTCTTTAATATGTAACTGTAGTAAACAATGTCAGATCGATGTTACAGAACTTAATTGTCATTACTGAAACGGATATCAATTCTTGGATAGAGCTCGGTCATTCAACTCTATCGACATGAGTTTAATGTGTTGAATTAGATGAACTTCATTCAAAATACATGTGGCAAAGGGATAATCAGATTGTTTAAGGGTATAGTAATCACCGCTGCTAATGGGGTCAATAAAAAAATACGTCAAAAGGCAAACAAAACAATTCCATTTGGTTCGCGGGGATAAGCAAAGTCGGGGTAGTGGAGGGTAGGAGATGTGAAAATATCTCCTGGTCAATTGGGGTGGAATGAGTGATGGATGGCAGTTTACATCAATTCCGATTTCCTTCGAGAAATAATGGGGAAATAAAAGCTCAGCTTCATAACAATTTACCTAACTAACTATTTAACGTCCGCATATACGACTGTTTCAAATTTATACGAATCATCAGGATTATATTGCCTTTCAAAGTGAGTGACGTACGTACTCTACCTGTTCTACCACTCGAGTTAAATGAATTGCAAGAACGCAGTCGGCTCAATCCGCATCAGCGAGTTTAATGGCTACCAAACGAATTTTAGCATAGTATAGAGATGTAGTAGGTCATTTCGTCTGATTCTCGCACATAAAAGATCTTGCGCAATTGATGTCGTCACTCTCGCCACATTGAGCTAATGTACCTCATCAATCATTAATTGTAACACGATGTACAACACGCGTGAATAGCATTTGATTATACTCTAGGACATTAATGGCAATAGACCTGACACCATATATGATGCATGAGTGGATTTTGAATAGTTTTGACCTTTTTCAGACCTCGCAACAATTGGAGCGGTTACCACGCCCACACTACGGAATTATGCCTATGAGGATGACTCTTTAAATAATATTTTGTCTGAAGCAATTATAGCAGGGCTAATGTGGTGTTTCAGAGAAAAGAAAATAGGACACTCACACTATGTATGTTTGCTTCAGAATGAACAGAGTACGCTCAAGAATTCGACACCACGTTCAATATATGAACACTTTCATTTCCTACACACTGTTCAGAGTCGTACATACATGTATATTTAGAATGAGCTGTACAGTTCTGGTTCTCATGTTCACAAACCGACTATGCCACACTAACATAGGCCTTCGAAGAATTCCCTTGGTTGGATTTTCGCTCGAGTGAGGCTATATTGTTTCCGTACCGGTCAAGCCAAATATAGTGCCGAGACCTAAACTTGAAGAATCTCTTCCACTCGGTTCTTTCTTAAGTAGTTCGCTGAGCACTTCATCTAGTAAGAAAACGACGACTAAAAACTTGAGAAATGAAGTAGGTCAACGAGACTTTCAGCCATCAAAAGAAGAAACGGAAACCTAGGAGAATCATCCTCCCACATGACATATCCTGGTCGAAGAGCATAGTACGCGCAGGATATCAACTCATCTCTAGCGACTGAGTGAAACCATACACTCATAGCTAGGACATAGTATCACCGACATATCGTCAGAAGAGAGTAAAGAGCTCATTCATTGCTTAGGAATTCGAAGACTGTAAGACACAGATGGGTATCTACATTCTCTCATTTACATTGTATATATGTCAGCTGCGTGCCTAGCGTGTCATTTGGGGGAATTTGGGGGAAAGACACGAGAGCATTTGTTGCGTTACCCGATTCTGAGGATTATGAGGTTATAATCGGTTTTATTTAAATCAAAGGCTCTTTCAGTCTGTTATAATTCTTCCCATTATGATCACTTCATCAATTTCCGTGAGAATGAAAAAACGAAATAAGAAAACAACCTTCTCCATTGAACATATTTTATTCTCCCAACCCTGCCTAACGGACGAACGATGTCAGATGTAATGATAGTCGCATGTGGTGTTGCGAAGTAGTTGGAAATTCCGTTCCGTCAAATAAGAAGCTTCCGCCTTCTAATACTATTCAAATAACGTTGAGCTATTTTATTTACTATTCTGTAGTTCATTCAACGAAGCTACAGCTCAATAAGATATTGAATATCGAAAAATGGAAGTACAGACTACACAGCGGGCCTGCAATATATTTCAACAACATTACAATGGCGTTGTGAAAATCCTTGCATTCCACACATACATTTACGTTCGAACGACGCTGTTCTCGTCTGTAGCCTAGAAGTTTATCTTGCTAGCTTCGATCTAATCTAGTCAGTAAATGCGAATACAAACTGCTGTATCGTATATATACGGGAGGGTTCAGACGGATTCATTCGATTTCGGGGTGGGGGGGGGGGAGGTGGTTCAGGAAGTCTTGACCATTCACAATTCCTGTGAAGTTCATGTATCTTATACGAAGGCAAATGGTCGTGTTTCGCGAATGCTCCTCTATTCAACGGAGTGACATTACGCTGTTGTGAACGGGCCTTATGCTGGTGTATTTTCCGGTTTTCGATTAATTCCAACGAGGGCATTCACAAATGAAAGAACATTGCTTTCTATGATGAAATGGAGGAATCTCCATAGCACATCCAGATTGTCCAGATTAATTTATGTGTCCCTAATGGGACTGATTGTGACGAAATTGGAACCTTCATCAGGTTTTAGAGAGTAAGGTATGTGATCATCGCCTGATCGCGAGTCAGAAATCGAGTATCTCAGTCGGACCAGTCTTAGTTTCGTAGCAAATAACATAATTTTTCTCATTATCCACCCAAGTTCGTTCTCCGTCTCCCGGCCGTCGAGGTTTGTCGCTGGCATATTATATTATCTGAATAAATTGGACAGTTTTTATCTTGGTTCATTCTTTTTGCTTGCAAATTGCTCACAGTGACACAGTGACCCTAACATAATTTTTCACAAAATCCGTTGATCGAAATACTCAAATTATATTTGGGTCGTCGTAGCCGGTGTTAGTTATTGGAATTATGACCGGTTTTAATTGACTTTCACACATATACAATTTCATACATAGGTCACGTGGTATTTATGAATAATCTGATATCAGTCATAAGTCGCTGAAATGTGAACATCTCCGGAAATTGGCGATTCCACAATGTCATGAAACCAAGTCGCTTTGACCACTGAAGGTTTTTCCCAAGTCGAACTCTAACGTCACAAACGCAAGTGTGGACGCCTGTTCCCACCGTTCTTTACAATGTTTTAGAAAGCTGAACTTGTATAGAATAAAAATTAATTCTAACGCTCTGCTGGCGATTTTTTTTCAAGCCCAGCAATAATTACACGTACAAGGAGTGCTTTCGAACTAATTATTCATCTCCTCACCTTGACGAATGACGCGCAAACGAGTTAGGCGGATTGAAAATTCGTTCATTTCCGATAACCTAAAGTAAAATACATTATTATTGAGGTTGTTCAGACTGAACCCAGCGAGATCGGTGAGTAGGAAAATAGGATGCATGCCTAAAAACACACTACCGCATATGATATATGGTGTCCTCCATGTCTTTACACAATATTAGTTAGCCAAGGAAGACCTGTATACCATGATAGAGGGCTCGAAATTATTTCTACTACAGATCATGAGGAAATATATTGGCATGTGTTGAAGACATAGATGATGAAGTGCGTTCATTAACACGAGATCCGACCACGCCTGATTACCCTGCCCTCGGAGCAATCCGCATTGATCCCATACACTGTGACTGTTTTGATCAAAGTACGCAATGATCTGCTGAATATTATAGGCACGCTTCGCGGAGATGTCTTGGTATTGCGGACTAACTCCGACACTTCACACTAGTGCCCAGACTCTCATAAGACATCTGCAAGAGCTGAACATTATGAGATCCTCGATACTGTTGTGAAGCATCTAAACAGTGTAACTACGAAATTGCGACTTGAGTAACACACATAGGTCGTTCTTTGACTCGTTCCCCATGGTGGCGGAGGGTTGCAATGATTTGCTTGATATAGATTCACAGCCTAATGCTTATATGATTGAGACATAGAACTGGGTTGGTATGTTAGTATGAAAATGAAGTCAGTCAATGAACATGTAGTTGTATTGAAGAAAAAACCCTCCCAATTCAGGCTACCATGTTGTGTGTGTGTGAGGGGGGTGGGGGCATAGTTAAAGACTGTGCTATCATATCATTTATTACCATCGTGCAGTCTCCTGGAGTCACATAACCATTCCGACAGTAGCCTACAGCTATGGTGAAGCCTCGATATGGGCCAAACTGAGAGGATTGTTGACACTACATAGTATTACCGATTGAGCAATATGGCAATATGCCACTGTACAACATAGCCTCATCTGCGTTCTGATATTTACCTCCGATTATCCCTGGTTGCAGTTTGTCCTAGCCCCATGATTCGTAATCATTCCCATCCAATGGTAGCAGAGGAACAGTCTTACTCAACCATTGCTATTCATATACAATCATGCGTGAACTTTAAAATGACGACGTTCCACCAGCTGCTGAACCCAACAGAACATACTTCCAGGATGAGCCACCCACCATTTTAAAAGCTGACACTCCTACCTGTCATGACACTTTCAGTTCCCCTTCTTGGGGGATACGAAGTTGATGGCAATGGCAGGGTCGTATGGCATAGGAAAACAAACTGGTCTAAGTCCATTTGCGTAGAGTTTAACGAACTGTGCATGCGCGAAAATTTGCGCCTTGAGTATACTGATGACATTTATGCCTTTTACAATGTGTCATTGGTTTTTCGCGAACATGGTCATATAGTGAGTATGCCCTGTACCGAACTGTGTAAGCTGGCTGCGTTGGAAGTGCCTGCATGCACGGCGACTGCCCTATCGCTTACCTGGAAAGAGGGGCCTCACCCTAGAGGTTGTACGTGAACATCGAACTTAGCAGTAGGCTACCGCGAGCATCTCTCACGAAGAGCTCGGCCGTCACGCTCCGCTGCTCACCGGGTGGCCAAACTCCGCTGGCCGCACGTTGCTGCAGGCGTGCCGCCGGCGCGCTGGGGGCTGTCAACCCCCCTTAGCGCTAACAAGTACCTGGCTGGCACCCCTTAGGGCGGCGAGTTTGATGATGGTGAGATGGTGAGTTTGATGATGGTGAGATGGTGAGTTTGATGATGGTGAGATGGTGAGTTTGTATGTATGTATGTATGTATGTATGTCTGTATGTATGTATGTATGTATGTATGTATGTCTGTATGTATGTATGTAATGTATGTATGTATGTATGTATGTATGTGTCGAACCCAGTCGGAGACAACAGTTTGCGTAACAGCTTTCTCTCATTATTTAATTCGTTAGGCACAAAGTCAATATTGGTAATGAAGTATAAAATGGAATGGCTAATGAATAATATTGTGTTTTATTATTCTTTCTTGCTGTGAACTCGAGTATAGCGTACCGCTTGAGGTCCGAATTGCATTAACAAGCTGTGGGTGACAGTGAGTGACCATGCTGTTTCTCTACTACAGATGTGAGTCCCATCTCGACAGTCTTTGGACTCCAGCCTGCAAAAGTCAAATGCTCTCACTATTTCACCACACACTTCATTTTTCCAGGACATAGATGTACTTCGTAGAAGTCTCGTTGCAAAACGCTTGGTGTGGATTCCGAAGTGTATCCTACACCTAATAATGTGGCGCCCTACACAAGTGATCTACATCCGATTTCGAACTTAAGCCCAAATGTAGACTAGGTTCAAAACGCAGTCGGGCTTCATATAATAAGCCCTTCGCGATGCCTTATTTGAAATGGTTGTTCACTGAACAGATTTAATGTGTCGGAAATGTAGAAGTTAAATTTGTCCATATTTAAAAATGGGCTTCTCACACATGAAAGGACTTGTTCAAATATTGACCTCAATTACTTAATGGAGCTGATTAGAAGACATTAATTCATTATTGTCAATGAAATGACTACATGCCTCATCGGATATTTAACAGTTATGTTATTTTCGAATTGTGTAACTCCGCCTGCTAGATAACAGAAGTGGGCTCCGACTTAATCTTCGAAATCCTAAAATTCCATATGAAAAAATGTTTTCCCCGCTTCGAGCTGCCGACCATTAGAGGAAAACAAGCGGCATAGGAAGAACTTCTGTTAGGCTGTGAGTTTATTGAATAACAAGTGACCTAGTGACCTAGGCTCTATTGTTCCTGTTAGGCAGCATTTATCGCGGGAACCCGGATACCTTCTCACGTAATTCATCTTCTCTTGCAGCCTTGCGCGTGGCTCCGTTTAAAGTGGTTCGCCAAATATATTATCTAATAAGTGATGCGGCGGTCGAAGTTGTCTCTCATACCTGTGTAGTGAAGCAGGTTAATGATTCTCCCAGCCACCGTAACACAAAACTAAAAACGCAAATCCTAAAAGGGTCTTCCTTGCACAAGACAGGTTGTTGTTAAGCGTTGACGTCATGAAACACCTTAGAGTTGATTATTCGGCCAACTGACGAGCGAACATCATTCTTGGTGGCGGCGTGACATCACGCATGAATTGACCCCTCCCGTTGGAATTTGTGTAGGCCACGTTGTCCAGTTTGGCGGCAAAACGGCTCTTTCCACAAACGACATAACTAGAACATTTTTGCTGTTCTATTTGGGTATGTAGTATATCATACCCATCGGCTGCATGTCTGGCATGCACACATCTACCCATGCCGATTGTAACGTGTGTGTTATATACATCCCTATAGTTTCCACTCCACTTCCATGTTTTGAGAAAAGCAATAAAAAAAATACTGCGATACCCTATTACGGAAATAATTCCATCACGAAGAACGATGTATGCTAACTTTTCAGACACGAAGACTTAGATTATAGTATAGACTTAGATAGAGTCTATCCACTACAAAGCAAATAAACAATACCATAGCATTACCTCTTGCAGATGTTTTATGACACGGCTAATGCGCATTGCTGAACTTCATAGGTACCACGTGACTTGTACGTTTATTGTGTGAAAGTTAAATATAACCGGGTATAATTCGAGTACTAAACACTATGGCTGAAGACAACTCAAGTATAACTTGGGAGAACTGGAATGCCGATCAACGACAGGTTTTGGAAAAAAACAGTACGTATCCCCCACTGCGTAAGATCGTTACGTATCTCGATGCATAATAGGCCTAGATCTATAATTGTCGAGAATAACCCAGATATAATAGGCCTATAACGGCTTCATCGCCTTTCATTTTAGTATAGTCAGGAGACTAGGCCTACAACTCACCGGAAACTCCTACGTCTTCTGTGTAGGCCTAGGCCAAGACGACCCAGTAAAATTATCCAGCCTGAGGGACAAGCGACAAACTGCATGGTGATATAAGTGATTTCATCTTCGATTATTACATGCCCCGGGCATGACTTTTCATTTCATTATTTCATTTTATTTGATCCATGCAAAAATATAAACTGAATACAAACAACAACAATAAACAGGATCAGGGTACAAAAGATAACTTAATACCTATAGCCGTAGGCCTGTGCACCCAGAACATATAACACAAAACAAGACAAAAAAAAATGATAAAAGTTATAAATGAGATAATATTAAAAAGTGGGACTTGCTGGAGGACTCAATGAGCCAAATAAAAACGACTCCCTAATTGTTGGTGTGAGAGTAAACCACACTCTAGGAAAGACATTGATAAAGTTAGTCCTGAGAAGGTTTGGTCCTGACATGCAGATGGTGGAAGAGAATATCATCAGTATGGCGAGCATTAATCTTTAACGAGTTGCAATGGCAGAGCAAACAAACTTGCCATAGAAGTACTTGGCAACAAGCAAAATCAGTGAAATATTGCACCTATTAGAGAAGGAGTACCAATTTACGTGTTTGAGTCTATCAGTGTAGTTCATCTCCTGCCTTCTGGCCGGGATAAACGAGAGCAGTTCTCTGGACTGCTGTCATTCCGTCTCTTGCTTGAATTCTGAGGTCGCCAAGCAGGTAGACCATATTTCAACACATGAACAACAAGGGACTTAAAGAGTAATAAACCAACCTCCTTATTCAAACCTGCCGAGATAGATCGTAAAAATCCAAGTACCTATGGGCCCTAACGCAACAATGAGGACCCCAGGAGAGTTGACTATCAAAGGTAACATTTATGGGACTTAACGGAACCCAACAGGGAACTGTTGATGTAATAGTGCTCAATAGGAACATTTCTCCTCCGAGAGCGCCGCATATGTTTACTCTTATCAACATTAATACTCATTCTATTATTGATACACCAGTCACTGCCTGTATTCAGGTCTTCTTGGAGTCTCCTGGAATCCTCACTGTTGAAAACAAAACAATATAAGAGTACATCGTCAGCGAAAAGAGAGGCATGTGATATATAAAGAGAGGAAGTAAGGTCATTCATAAGAGAGAACGAAGAGGGTGGGACCAAGCACACTGCCTTGGGGAACCCCAGACGTGACCTTGACCCGCTTAGAATGCCTACCCTGGTCATGACCCCGCTGAGACCTACTGCACAAAAAATCCCTAAGCCATTGCCAAACAGGACCAGTGACATTAAATTGTTGAGAAAGCTTCTAAAGGAGGATATTGTGTGGCATTTCGTCAACGGCCTTAAAAAAATCTTTTGAGGAGGGTTCAAAGTCCTGTCACAGCCAGTCACAACCAACCAGACACATAAAACTATCATCTTGAAGAATCGATTATTCCTCTGAAATACCTCTATTAATTCCATCACTTGGTATCAGATAAATAACCTCACTCGACGAGACTAGACTCGATCGAGCTGTCTAGCTAAAACTCAACCGTATGTGCGTATACTCGTGCCAGCCCATCGGCTATACTACGAAAGTTTGTCGCCAAGGGTACAACTACAAGTAACGTGTGTAGCAAACAAAGATTTTCAGACTGAGCGCCTTCGTACTAAAACAATGCAAGACTACTGGGTGTGGTCAGTTCTATTTTCCAATATTCAATATCATAGTCATCCCTCTGCTCTCGTTCCGGTAAATTGAACTAATCTATAGAGGAAAAGTTGAAATATGCTGGAAGTGTTTTGTAAATAATGTTATGAATTGTTGTCAATTTGACGGAGCGATATGTTAAACTGCCTAGCAACACAACACGCAACATTGTCTACAATTTGACAACGTTCTTCAATTGAGCAATGTTGGGCGATGAAATATGATCACATCGAAAAGATCGCCTCCCTGTCATTTTTCGCATTTCTCCAGACAATAGGGGAATTTTATGAATAGAATAATAAACAGATATTCGGGTCTTTTTCCCCAAACAAAACCATTATGAACCGGTCATATAGAAGGGCAACAATAGGAGGTAAATTACGTCATCGTTGTGAGGCCCTCCTATTGTTCGTTAATCCCTAAATAAATCCTCTTATTCGCTAGCGTTATTCCAAATCCATAACACAATCCGTCCCTTCTCACAGACACATCCAGTGTTATACAATACGACAGCCAATCGTAGAGCACATTGTTAGAAGTATGCTCCCACGAGTCGAGGTATAGCATAGCAATTGCAGCAGATCAAAGCGTACCGAGATTGAGGCAGTTTCAAAGTACAAAAGTACCGACTTTCGTTTTCAGGGCGCTATAAAACCCAGATTATATAAGTGACTTGTACTTAGTAGGCGTGGCCGTATGTGGCTGCCCCGACTGTGAAGTCCCCCGGGGGACTCGATGAAGGGTGCACCTGGATTTAATTTTTTGTTGTCGGGAGTGAACACGAAAGAGGTGCGTACGATATAAATATAGTACAGGTGTGACAAGTCACTAATGATCAGGAATAATATCTGTGAGCGCTCTGATCACGTCGAAAAAGCGCTAAATAAGCACTTTATCAGCAACTATATACGCGGCTATATAAGCATTTATAGGGGCACTACATAAGCCTGGTTGTTGTTGTTGTTATTATTATTATTATTTTATTATTATTATTATATTATTATTATTATTATATTATTATTATTATTATTATTATTATTATTATATTATTATTATTATTATATTATTATTATTATCCAAGGCCATTCTTAGTATCTAATGCTACTGTGAACACTTGACTTCATATTCCGGATAATATGTTACACAATATTACATCAACTAACACGTGAGCTGACATTTTCTTTGGTGTTATGTCATTTAGGATTTGGAGGCCTTTTTCATGTATGTAATATCGTTGTTAAACACTGCCTCCTCTCCCTACTCACGTACCTTTCCCTTCGAACGACCTTGACCACAATTATCTCTTATTTCCCATTAGAGGTAAACGCATTTATATTCCGCCCGAAATTTCGGCTCGTCATATGTGACTGTACGTATACTTTATATTAACTGGTGAAGGATCATTTTGTAATACGCATCATCAGCGCAAAAACAAATGGCGAGAGCGTCGTACTTTTGCGTCTGTGCCGCTCGAATTTATCGACTTGTACTCGACGATAAACCTTGTTTACCATTGTTTGAGTTGAGTGGAAACATATAATGGAAATCAGCAGTATTAATATGCATACAAAAACTAGGAGCCTGGAACATTTATGGATTAGGTATGAACACCAACCTGCCGGGCGCAATGAGTAAGTTGTTTCCATGTCAGACTGCACCATTAGGGATCTAGGGCGGAATAAATACACAAAATGGCCTGCACATGTCATTCGGTGTTATTCGAATTGTAGGTAGTAAGAGCCGTTTCGTCGCGATTAACGACAGACTGGGATGTCGTGGGCATATGACTCTCAACCGTCAACGAGACGGTTCGTCATGACGTCACCGCCGTGTCATCGTCATTTTAGATTTTAGGTCTCACGAAGTAGGCCTACTGCGCTACGGCCGTGGAAATAATCAACTCGCGGGGTATTTATAACTTCAGAGCTTTTCACAATTCATCACATGTTAGGAAGATTCTGCAAGGTTTCGCTTGAAAATGTTCTGTTTCGATGGCTGAGATCATCTATGACATGCTTCACTACACATGTATGAAAGCCCTTAACTGCCTAACGATTCCGCTTAATATCAACAGGACCGAGAGTTCAATATGTTGATCACGGTAACCTCTTGGAAGTGAAAACCGACTGTCCGACTTGCTGATGTGCAAGCAGCTGACAAAGGATTCTAGCAAAGACTCTACCAGGCCCCCGAGAAGATTCACCTCCTCTATAGTTATTGCAGTCCAGAGTATCACACTCCCATTCCAGTTCTGTTGTCTTCGTTTAGGATGGATTGTAGTGAGTTCAGGGTCATTCATGAGGATTCTCTCTTCATGACCCTCTCTTACTGAAAAACAAAACTGATTGTAACGATAAGGATTGGAACGATAACTCCCCTTTTATATTTGGGATGACACCAGTGTTCCCAACAGAGCAGCCAGGCCACCGCCACTTTGATCTGGACCTGTTGCCTTCCTGGCTGGTCGCTCAACACAATGGACTGGAGCAGGGACAAACGAGGGGTAGTCTGCGCATGGTTACCCTCACCGCCAAATTAAGGTACCACGCAAAAGGTACTGCCTCTTCCGTGTGCCCTGGTGTGGGTTCGCCGCTGACAATGAGTGCAGTATCCAGTCTGCAACCTTGCTGGGCCTTGAATAGGTTCGATCCTTTGTACTCGGCAAGGTTCCATGAATACTAGGAGCTTTCCCGCCCTTCAACTGCCCCAATGCTCTTCGAGTTTTTTGTTGATACTTTATAGGCTTGTCACAGTCTACAGGCGGTTCAGCCACCATGATTGCAACACTATCCATCTTGATTTCCATGTTCGGGGGATCATCGGTTTTGTCAAAATCTCAAAATACCAATCTCACCGACCCTCACATCGGATAACTTGGTCAGGGCAACTGCGAAACGGACGGACGAGCTACTGAAGTCTCCTCAGAAAAATCGATCTGTAGTCCCGTCTGCAAGGCCTTGTGCCTTCCCACGGACTCCAGACACACGCACCCCCGCCTCCTGCTCATTGCCATGCGACGAAAACTACCTAAAATTCCCCTTCGATAACTTCTACTGTTTTCCTAAAAATGGAAACGCTTCCTGAATGCACTCATAATGTCTTGAAGATGCAAGATTTGAAGTCTGCCCATCTCTGCTTGGGGTAAACATTTGCCTCCAGCCCAGCCCTTCAATAACTGTCCAAGCTTATCAGCATACCCTCCGGATTCATCGGTTGGCTCACGTTGAACTTTGAAGCTTGACATAGCTTTTCTCGAGATGTTGAAAGCAAGCCTGGGTGTAATGACTAGCAACCTGGGATCAGTTGTTAGGAACCGGGCACTCCTGAGGTCCCTGTATTTTTAACGAGCGTCCTCCATCTCCGTCTATGAGTACATGGTCGATCTGCTTGGCGGTGACACCACCACTAAAGTACCAGCATCGGATCTTGAACCAACAACCATGAACTAGCAATTCTAAGGCACGTACACTGTACCTGTCCCAAATTGAGCCGGGACGTCCAGTAGGGAGAGGTGAACGACACCTCGGCACCACAGCACAGTGCGCAGACTCGGGTTCTCGGGGGCTTTGCCCCCGAACACCCCATACGGCGGTGCTGCCCTGCGGTAAACAGTAGCGTCAGTCTACATTTCCACGGAATACCCTAACGATAATCACAATGGTGAAAAGGTAAAGAGCAGGGGTTGTCAACCAGGCGGGAAGCATCAACAGAACTGACCCTGCAGGTTTTCTTGTGTAATTGATATTTCTCTGTTATTCCATTTCCTTGCTCGTCATATCATGCATATTGCTGGAAAATTCTGAGCGTTTCCAATCAGATAATTGGTCTGGTTCAAGGGATCTTTTGGCTTGTTTGGTTTGACATTATTGAGTAGCTAGTTTCGTTGCCTGTTTGTTTTTTGTCTGTTTATCTCATGCGCTAACGCGACATTTAAATATAAGAAGACCATCAGCCCGATCTGCGTATTCAGTTTTAGATCGACAATGTTTGTGAAGAGAATGGTCATTTCTGTCATGACCAAAAAGATGCGATTTAAATTTTAATTGTAACGTCTGACGGTGGGAAGAATGATAGTACCTTGGATTACCATCGTTTTGGGCATCCATCCCACTAGAACGGTGTTTTCGAGGCATGATCTGCTTTCGAGAGTTGTTACTTGCCAGAACGAATTACCCGTATGACGACATCGACAGGTACGGTATACCTAAACACATTATACATACTATACAAAAAGGATTCATGATTAATAGGCGGATAGGGCTGCACACTGCGTAACGACACATAATCGCTTACACATGTGCATCCAAGGAATTCACATTGTTCACGTTCCCATTACTATTTTCATTTCCACGTCCCTTCCCACGCTCGAATAGCAATACAGTGAGGTACATGACTATTCCAATATCGTAGTTATACAAATGGAGCATTTCAAGCATAATACAACTTTCAAGAACAAATTTCTAAACATAATAATATATATAAACACTAATATATATACACTCACTGGATTCCAAGAACGAAACCGAATCGTTTTGTTTGCTTGTGGCGGCGTAGTTTTCTGAGTGCAGTCTATGAACAGCTGCCACAGAACATATATTCAAATATTATAGTATTACAGCTGAACCTCTAGTAGTAAAGTTGAGTGGACCGAGCTTCACCCAAAATAAATGGGGAACTGTTTCACTAACGACAAGCTTTTGTAACGTCCCCCCCCCGATTCATTATTGCTTACTATTCGTGTTTTAGTATTCGTTCTGCATAGACTTAGAAAGTGCATTCGATGATGTTGAAGAATTGATTGCAGCTATTATTTGTCTATATAATCTAAGTAGAGTCGCTGGTATAGAGCGCACAAAGTATTCTAGCGAAACAGTATCTTTGAAACGGAACAATGGTATACGTCTTGCTAACATTGAGCATAACATGAGAGAGCAGCCAATGTAGGAGACACATTCGACTAACAAGGTCAGAGGAGGTAAAAGTCTGACAATCTTGTGACACGATGAGTCCAGAATAAATGTGTCCGATGCAGCTAAAATTTGCGACCATTGTAAACTATAATGGATACCAAATCAAGGCCGATAAAATCGCACACGAGAAATTAGGACATAATCCCATCCAATTCTGAGTGTATTACATTTTCGGTCTTCATGTTGTCAAGGCGCAAAAATGCAAACAATTTACAGTGTAGGGTCCATGGGCGGCGTCTTCATCGTTCCCCCGTGATGTCAGAGATCCTCGAAAATTTCTCAAAAAGAAATGGAAATGTATCAACAGGTAAACATGCGAGAACCTTCAATTTGGGGTGTGGATTTTCATTTTGATATGTATATTTTCACCTAATTAGCGGATTGACTGAGGTGGTGTTATTTTACCAATAAATTCTACTTCACCCATTTTCCTCCTATAAATTCAAAGGGACACTGTTGCTTTGCCACACTATCGGGAGAGTAGGCGTGCCATATTGAACCTTAGCAAATCGAATGAGGCTTGAGATAACTGCCCAGACTGCAAACCCAATCATGTCAGTTCAAGCCTTTTGATGGAAATAATAATTAAAAAGGTCTTCATTGCACAAGACAGGTTGTTGTTAAGCGTTGCCGTCAGGAAACAGCTTGAGGTGATTAGTTGGCTCAACTGATGAGCAACAATTCATGCTTGATGGCAGCGTGACATCACGCATGAATTGACCCCTCCCGGCTTGGATTGTTTAGCACTTTGTCCAGTATGGCGGCAAAACGACCCTTTACACACGACAATAGCTATAACATTTTTGCCGTTCTTTTTGGGCTATGGTATTTATACCCATCGGCTGGCATGCAAACATCTACCCATCCGATTGTAATGTAGATGTTGATACCAATTCCCTATAGTTCCAATTCCCTTTCATGTTTTTTTAGAAATGCATTTCCTGCTGATTTGCCAAATTGACGTTCGTATCAAAATCAACAGTTTGTTGTAAGATGTTTTCAGATGTAGCGCTGCGTAATATTTGGTTGCGTTAAATAACATTTTAACATATCATCGCGTCTATCATGTGTCAAACGGGAACTGGTAGGTACTATGAGTCGCTGCAGCCCTATAATAAAACAGAATTTTGCGATAATCCTACACGGAAAATAATTCCTCCACGAAGCACGATGCTGCCCTAACCTTTCAGACTCGAAGACTTAGATTATGAGTCTAGCACTACAAACAAAATAAACAATACCATAGCATTACCTCCTGCAGATGTTCTATGACACGTCTAATGCCATTGCTGAACATTCATAATAAAGTACCCCCTGTCCCCACCGTGACTTATTAGTAAGCTTGTGTGTGAAATTTGAATATCCTGCTTTATCACTCCTGTACTAAACCCCGGCCTGAAGCCACTCGAGTGTAACTTGGGAGATCTTAAAATGGTCGATCACCGACAGTTTTTTTGGAAAAAAAAAACCATGTACGTAATCTCTACTACGTAGATCGTTACGTGTCCCTCGATGCATACAGGCCTAGTCAGATACTTGTGAAAATAATCCCGATATAATAAGAGATTCCTACGCTGCCGTGGAGGCCCTAGGCCAGGACGACTCAGGAAAATTATCCATGGTCAAACGACAAACTGCATGCATGGGTCTGATCTACGCGATTTCATCTCGATTATCGCAGCCCCTTATCATAGGGTATGACTTATGAAGGAGGGTTCAAATTCCTTCCACAGCCAATCACAACCAGAAACTAGCATCTTGAAGAATCGAATCTATTAATTCCACACTATGATAATCAGAGAAAATCACCCTCCATCGAGAGACTAGACTCGATCGAACTGACTAGGTGAAACTCCACCGTAAGTGCGTATACTCCCCGCCGGCCCTATCGGCTATCTACGATAGTGTATCTCCAACGTACAAACTAAAATTACCGTTGTAATGGCATACACGGGATTCTCAGATAGAACGACACTTACTGTGTGTGGTCAGTTCTATGTTCCAATATTCAATTATCCTAGCCACATGGTTGTCAAACCAGTCGAGAACCGCACATCCGAGACCGAGACCGAGCCGAGACCAGGAGGGTTTCGTAGACCGAGACCGAGACCAGGAGCACAAATTCGAAACCGAGACCGAGACCCCAAGGTCCGAGACCGAGAACTCGAGATGTGTATAGTGGTAAAGGGCAACATTCGAAGTCCGAACTGTCTTGTTGGGCCTCTTTCAACACCTACATGCTCTATTTTTGACTATGATAGGCAACCCTGCTCATTGATACATTTTTCTCTTTCGACGATCAGCAAAACAAGTCAAAAACACTTCTTCTCCACCGACCATTCTCCACAATCGACGAGGAATAGGTTCAACCACTGCGCATAAATCACGGGTGGTGCCATGTGAGCATGCACCAGGGCCTCGTCGCCCATTCCCAATCTAACACCCCCCCCCCTTCCCCCATTCGCCAACTTTATCGGTGAAGCATGAACAGAAGAACCACCCGTCATGGCCTCATCACATTTTAAAAATAGAAATGTCAAAATCAGATTGTGAAGACCCCGCCATGATGCAACTGATTCTATGTCACTCACACTACTGAATATGGCACCGATACACCCGTAACAATTGCCACTAGCGACTTTCATGGATGAGCCCCTCCCCTCCCACCAACTTTTCACTTGGTCTACCTCTTCCTTTGGCCTGGGAGCATTCCTTCCCTGAATCCTTCTGCAAGCAGTCAGAATACCATGGCCTTCCTAACAGGAAAATTATTGATCATCTCTCTGAGTCTCTGTATTCCAATTAGCTTCTTATGTCGATGCCCCCCCCCCCACCCCCCCCCAGTCCACCCCAGGCCACCCGCTTTTCCTTATGTGGCCAGGCGAAGGCGCTATTGTGTCTCCATTCACTAGCTCATCCTAGATTCCACAATCAAACCAATAACTTGAGAAACTTGTAACCCCTTCGAAATGCATTTCTATTAGCTTGTTTTCCTATGATTGGATGACCAATTTCAATATACCATTGGACTGTAACGTTGACCTCACTGTTCGTCAAAAATGAGAATCATGTTGGCCAGTTTCTACTTTCCCACACATACCATAACAGTTTAAGGTGTCATTTCTCACTAATCAACAGCTAGCATATACCCCCCTGAAAACAATGCAACCCCTGAGGCTAGGCCTAGTACTATTATCGTAGACCTGAATTGCTATAAAGCTCTTAAAAGACTTCATTGATTGACATGGCAATGAACTGCTCATGAAAAGTAGCCAATAAAGCCTCCAATGTACATGTAATAAGTTTACAGCGAACAGTCCCTCATTCAAGTACTGTGCAGGCCAATGTCAGATCAACTTTGTTCGCTGAAACTGGTACCAATGTCATAAAGGTCTACCCACTGAAATCGAGACAAATTCATTTCACAGTTTCCTAAACATTGATAATTGATAGTCGTTTTAGGCTACAGCTTACCCAGCCTCAATTCAATTACCAACAATACTGCTCCCTCCTCCCCACCGTGAATTAGTAACTGAATCATTAAATATATCAATTCACCTCTCCGTCTCTCCTGTCCTATCAGGGTTCATGCCTGCTGGATTTGTCATCGGGGTATTCATACGTACGGGGTTCCAATATTATAGGCCCGGGTTCTTTTTTTATCATTCATCTCTTATCATGGTTGGGGTTCAATTATTATGGTTGGATAGCAATGAGGTTGAATAGGCCTAACACTACGGCTTTGAAACTCGGTGGAAGAACAGGGTACTATTCAGGTTTGAGCAGACACGTAACAATCATTCGGAGCAATTTGATTGGCTAATGCCTACTATATCCCCGGTCAAATGCATGCATTCTTTCAAGTGAAGCACACTGTACTTGCTATTACGTGTGTGACTGCCCCAAGTTAAGCTATACAACTGGGGCCCCTGGTACTAGTCCCTGGGTTTGTTTTTTTCCGCACATTGACCAAGTACTGTACTTGAAGGCCCACTCCACTTGCGAGTTCATAGTCTCGAGACCGGTCTCGAGAGCGAGACCGGTCTCGAGACGCTACAACACTGAACAGTCAATCTCTCTGCATAGTTCCATTGTTGCATTCCGCATTCCTCCAGACAAATAGGGGATTTTTTCATGAAAAGGAAAATAACGTGGCTTCGGTTTTTTTCCGAATAAAACTAGTATAACAACATAGGAGGTTTGGCCGTCTCGTATGAAGGTCCTCCTATTTGTTCGTTAACTCCCCAAATATATTCCTCTTATTCGCTAGCTTTATTTTCTAGTCTATAACCCAATCCGTACGTTCTAAACCAACACAACAATGTTATACAATACGGACATCCAATCGAGGAAGAACCCATTGATGGGAGTACGCTCCCACGAGTCGAGGTATAGCATAGCAATTGATGCAGCAGAGCAAAGCGTACCAAGATTGAGCCGTTTCAGAGTACAAAATTACGGACGTTTGTTTTCAGGGCGCTTCACCCAGATTTCAAGTTACCTTGTAATCCGTCGGCGTGCGTCGATGTGGCTTCACCCTACTGGGAAGTCCCCCGGGGCTCGAGAGTGAAACGAAAGAGGTTCGTACGATAATAAATTATAGACAGTGTGACATCACTGAGGATCAGGTATAATATCTGTGAAGTGCTCTTGTCAGGTCGAAAAAGCGCTAATAGAAACCTTAGGTTATCATAATTATTATTCTTATTATTATTATTCTTATTATTATTATATTATTATTAGTATTATTATTATTATTATTATTATTATTATTATTATATTATTAGTATTATTATTATTTATTATTATTATATTATTATTATTGTTTTTCTTTTGTGTTGGGTTTTTTCTTTTCTCTCC
Source organism: Sclerodactyla briareus (assembly GCA_026419785.1). Taxonomy (NCBI): domain Eukaryota; kingdom Metazoa; phylum Echinodermata; class Holothuroidea; order Dendrochirotida; family Sclerodactylidae; genus Sclerodactyla; species Sclerodactyla briareus. Next base: position 259,775 of record JAODTK010005745.1, on the reverse strand, counting down.
TTGTTTTTCCTCTTAACCTCGGAATCCTACCGGATTCTGGGAGTTGAGTATACGCCTCTTAGTATGTGTGCAGTGCCAAGTATGGCCGTCTTCGTTAGGGATGTTGCATGGTGGGTGCCTGGGACTCCTTCCAAGGTAAACCTTAACTGAATAACGATTTCCCGCATCCGATCAGACGGACCCGGAGAATCAATAATATGTGATCCACGGTGTTAACCTCTTGGGATTGACATCGACTGTTCAGACGCTTGATGTTCAAGCACTGCCGAGATCCGTTCAGGATGATCCAGCGAAGGCTCTGCCAGGCCCCCGAGAGAAGTATAACTCCTCCTCTGAGAACTATGTAGCGATAAGGATCGGAAATTTGCCCAGCGCCTCTCCTGATGCATGCTTGCCACAGACATCTCCGAGTGTTGGCAACACGTGGTAGGAGCGGCAGCCTGCCACCCGGGAGACCGAGGTTCGCATCCCGGACGGGGCACACCAAAGAACTTTTATTGATGGTACCTGTTTCCTTCTGTGGTCGCCTCAGCACAAGGGACTGGAGCAGGAACGAACGGGGGGTAGTCTGTGTATAATTACCCCTACCGCCACATTAGGTAGCACCAAAGAGGTATGCCTTCTTCCACATTACCTGGTGAGGGATTCACCGCTGACAATGAGGTGCAGTATCCAGTCTGCACCCATCGCTGGGCCTAGGTTCGATCCTCTGTACTCGGCAAGTTTACCATGAAAAAACAGGAGAAAAAACAGAGTATCACAGCTTCCCATTCCGTTCTTTTTTTCTTTTTCTTCAGTTTAAGGTGGATGTAGTGAGTTAGTGGTTCATTCCATGGGGATTCCTCTCTTCATGACCCTTTCTTACTGAAAACAAAACTGATTGTAACGATAAGGATTGGAACGAAACTCCCCTTTATATTGGGATGACACCAGTGTTCCCGACAGAGCAGCAGCCACCCACCAGAGCTCTCCGCTGGAAAACCGAGGTTCGCGCCCCCCGGTCGGGTCATACTACGACTTTGATAATGGTACCTGTTGCCTTCGGGCTGGTCGCTCAACACAATGGACTGGAGCAGGGACAACGAGGGTCGTCCTGCGCATGATTACCCTCACCGCCAAATTAAGGTACCACCAAAAAGGGTAATGCCTTCTTCCGTGTGCCTGGTGAGGGATTCACCGCTGACAATGAGGTGCAGTATCCAGTCTGCACCCATCGCTGGGCCTAGGTTCGATCCTCTGTACTCGGCAAGTTTACCATGAAAAAACAGGAGCTTTCCCGCCCTTCACTGCCCCAATGCTCTTCGAGTTTTTTGTTAATACTATCATCGGCATTCACAGTCTACAGGCGGGTCAGCCACCGGGGTTACAACACCATCCAACTTGATTTCCATGTTCGGGGGATCAGTTTTGTCAAATTATCAAAATACCAATCTCACTGACCCTCACATCGGATAACTTGGTCAGGGTCCTGTCGTGCTTTGTCTTGACAAAACAGGGCACTGCGAAAGGCCGGCCCTGCATGCCGGGTGCCTTTCCACACGGACTCACAGAAACACCGGACCGACGCCTCCTGCTCAGTGCCATGGGCGACGTAACTACCTTAAATTTCGACTCGTTCGATAAATTCGACTGTTTTCCTTTCCTAAAAATTGGACGCTCCATGATATACTCAACGATGTCTTGAAGATGCAAGATTTGAAGTCTGCCCATCTCTGCTGGGTACACATTTGCTTCCAACCCTTCAAATAACTGTCCAAGCTTGTCAGCATACCCTGCGGCTCCTTCGTTCAACTTTGAAGCTTGACATAGCTTTTCTCGAGATTTCGAGAGCAAGCCTGGTGTAATGACTAGCAAACCTGGAATCAGTTGTTAGGAACAGGGCACTCCTGAGGACCCTGCAGTTTACGAGCGTCCTCCATCTCCCGTACATGAATACATGGTCGATCTGCTTGGCGATGACACAATCACTAAAGTACCAGCGCCTGGCATCGGATCTCGAACCACACTAGCAATTTTAAGGCACGTACACTGCAACAACAGATAATGCCCCCCCCAAGAGTGTGGGTGAACGCCGTCGTATCATACGTTTCGTGTTGACACCGGCAACAACCTTTTTCCTGCGTATGCCGACTATCGTCCCGACAGCCCAGTAATAGGTGTAACCACTTATACTGGTCTTCCCAAAACCCTGACACGGCGCACTTTGGTGAGGAGATGACACACCAGGCTCGGCATATTGAGTGCCATCGACAAGTCCACGGTTAATATCGATACTTAATAATAATAATATATAATAATAATAAAATAATAATAATATAATTTTATATAGCGTAACATCACTAAGTGCTCTAAACTAACAAAAACGCTTTACAAGAGGGGAAAAACACAGAAGTGAAATAACCAAACAACTAACATGCAGATAGAAAGGTACAATTGAAACAGATGATTTCAGTCTGCTTTCAAACTGTGGAGGGAGCTGGCATGACGGATATCTGTCGGTAGCTGGTTCCACTGTGTAGGCTGCCGCAACAGCATACGACCGTTCCCCGTAAAATTTTCGTTGCGGCGAGCACTGCAGGCGCTTCGAGGAGTAGTTCGGAAGAAGACCTTAGGGACCGCCGTGGTTCGTATTTCTGTAACAATTGCAGATACATAAATCCGGTGCCTTTCGATGAAGGGCCTCGTAGGTGATAAGCAATATCTCGAACTGCGCCGTGTTTAATCGGTATCCCAGTGTAGCTCCTTGAGCATTGGTGCATATGCTCTCGTTGGGTGGACTGAGGGCCAGTCGTGCTGCAGTATTTTGGACGCGTTGTAACTTAGCGATCTGGGAGCCTGGGTTGCAAAAATGAGGGACTTTTTGCAAGTCCCAAGCGAGATGTACAAATGATGATATGAGTTTGAGGGTTGTGTCTTTGCGGTAAAGGGCGAATCTGTCCAATATTCCGGAGAGCGGGCGGAAAGAGCGGCTTGACATCGGGTGTTCACATGAGCCGCCATAGTCCCGAGGAACTATCCATCACTGCGCCGAGATTCCGCACCTTTGCGGTTGACTGCCACTCTGACGCCACCGACAGTGATCGAACAAGGAGGCATCGGCGATCTCTGATGATTTGGCGTGAATGAATGACCTCGCTTTAAACATCATTTAGAACAAGTTTGTTCAACACGCTCACCACGATCTGACATCACGAGACCGTCTCCAATTTCTCAATGGTGCCATCTCGGCGTCTCTGGATTGAGGTCCGATCTAACTGCGTATCGTCCGCGTAACGACGCTTTTGCACCATGGGCTGCAATTTACCTCCTGCAGAGGTGCACTGTAAAGCGTGAACATAATTGAACCCGCAACAGATCCCTGAGGACCCGCAGTCTATTTGGGAAGTGAGGGAACGGGCATCCTCATGAGTGAGATAAATGTTCCAGGAACAAAACTGTACCGCCTGCCTCAAATTGAGCCGGGACGTCCAGTAGAGAGAGGTGAACGACACCTCGCACCACCAGCACAGTGCCCAGACTCGGACATCTTGGAGGCTTGCCCCGAACACTCCATACGGCGTGCTGCCCTGCGGTAGCAGTAGCAGTGCGTTAGGTCAAATCTACACGGGAATCACAAAAACGATAATCACGATGGTGAAAAAGTGAAGAGGAGTGGATTGAGACCCATTAGACGGAAGCCTTCACGAGAACTGACTCCGCAGGTTTCTTGCTGTAAATGGTATTTCCGACAATTATTCCCATGCTCGTCATATCATACATTTTCCTGGACAATTCTAAGCGCTTCCAATCGGATAATTGGTCTGATTCAAGGGATCTTTTGTCTTGTGTTTGGTTTTGTCATTTAGTTGATTAGCTAGCTTTGTCTGCCTGTTTGTTTGTTTGTTCGTTCGTTCGTTCGTTTGTTCGTCGTTCGTTCGTTCGGCTCGTGCGTTTATCTATCTGTTTATTTCATTCAAATAATCAGCCCGGATTTTCGTATTACTTATTTAGATCGACATGGTTGATTAGAATATGGTCAATCCTGTCATAACCAAAAAAATGCGATGTACATTTTAATTGTAACTTCTGACGGTGGGAAGAATCATGTAGCTTGAATTTACCATCGGGACTTCATCCCTTTAGAACGGTTTCCGGACGGATGACGAGAAATAACTGTTACTTGCCAGAACATCGATGACGAATTACCCGAAAGACGACGTCGGACAGGGACTTGTATACCTGAACACAACCAAAACAAAAATATAAATTGCTATAGAAAATAAAACATGATCAGTAGTGTATAGTTCATTGAATACTGCGTCAACGCCACCTAATCGCTACTGATCTGACAACCAATAATTCACATTGTTCACGTTCCATAATGTCATTTCCACGTCCCTTCCTACGCTCGAGTAGCAATACAGTGAGGGACAGACATATTATATCGTAGGTAAAAAATGGCAGCATTTTCAAGCATACTCCCAACTTTCCCAAACAACAAATTCTAAACTAGGAATAATTACACTCACTGATTCCAAGAATGGAACCAAATCGTTTTGTTTGCGCCTTGTAGTCGGGGCGTGACTTCTCTAAGTGCAGTCTAAATGAGCAGCTGCCACAGAACATATATTCTACAAAGTTGGACTTTGAATGTGCAAACATCTATTCCAATATTATACGTACAGCTGAACCGCTAATGTCAGTTTAAAGTGCGTGACAGAGCTTCACTCAAGAAAAGACGTCGTGACGTCGATTCATTATTGCTTCTAGCTACTTCGTGTTTTATGTATTCGTTCTACATAGATTTAGAAAGTGCATTCGATGATGTTGAAGAATTGATTGCAGCTATAATTTGTCTCCATACTCTGAGTTAGAGTCGCTGGTAGAACAGCACTGCGAAGTACTTCTAAGAAAACAGTATCTTGAAAACAGAAAATGGTAATAGCGTCTTGGTAATATTGGCATAACTAGGAGAGAGTAATGGGAGGAGGACACATTCGACTCATCCAAGGTCAGAGGAGTGGCAAAGTCGACCATCTGGTTGGCATGATGAAATGCAGATGTTTGGTCCGATCAAGCTAAAATTTGGCATGCAAATGGAGGCCTATGAAATCGCACACGAGATGCTAAAAAATAATCTCATCCCATCTGAGTGTATAACATTTCTCGTTTTCTGTTATCACGCGCGCAAAAAATGCACATTTACATGTAGGTCTATGGCGGCGTTTTCCTCGTTCCCCCGTGATATCATAGATTCCTCGAATTTCTCAAAAATAAATTGGAATATATCAACAAGGTAACATGCAAGAACCTCCGAATTTGGGGTGTGGGTTTTGATTTTGATATGTCATCTTTTCACCTGATTAGCTGATTGACTGATAGTTGGCCGATCATAGGCGTACGAGGCGGGGATGGGGGAACCCTCTAGAATTTCTCGGATTGAAAATTCTGAATAAATTAGCAAATTTGGAGGAAAATATGAAATATTACCAGAATTCGCCTCGAAATGACCGGATCTTTAATCAAATGCGTGTAGAATATATCACACAAGTAGTAACACTACGCGCCTGTGGTGTTAGGGTGTCTGTTACGCAATACACACATTAACCAGAGAGCCAAAATGCTCAGTGAATCCGAGACTCGGGTCTGATAACTTATGTCCAGACATAAGGACAAATGAGAAAGTGTACCATTTTTTTATGGGTGCAAACAAAAACAAAGGGGGTTCCCGTACGTACTCTTGATGACAAGAACCACACACTAAATTTCAACTCGATCAGATGAGGCATTTGGGCTCATCGTGTTTACAGGGATTGTCCACCATTGACCTTCGTTGACCTCTGACCTTTCCTAAGACAATGAGCTCATCCCGGAAGCACACTATCAAGTATGAGCCTCATCCATCTAGGTTTGAGTTGAGTTATCATGTTTCGCAAGCTCAAATTTCCAAGAATTAAATTTTTCACAAATCTTCATATTTTCCATAAGGAATGACCAAACAGAAGTACACCGAAAAATGTCGTTCCTGTACCGTTGATAAAGAAGATACATACCAACTTTCATCTGGATCAGATTCTTGTACTCATCATTTGAAACATGCATACCGAGTATGAGCTTGATGATTTATCCAGAGCTGGTCGACTTATCGTGGTTACAAGTGAAATTGGCTAATTTATTATTGTTGTTTTTCACAGAATTTATGTTTTCCACTAAGAATGAAACCCGAACACAGCGGGGTACATGTACTTTCCATTGGAAAGCTACATACCAAGATCCAGCTTGATCGGACGAAGCGTTTTGGACCTACTCTTTTACGAGGATTCCAGACTCCAACATCAGGTGACCTCAGATTACCTCTGCTCTGACCCCGAAAACATGAGGCTCATGTACTTACCATGAGAAACACAAATGCCAATCATGAGGGTCATCTCAAATTATCGTATCACTACCTGTCTCACGATCACACTAAGACAATCAGCCAGTGCGTCGTCCTACGGCGCATGCTCACAAACCACAGAACAGTTCGGGGGGAATAGACGTATTTCGTTCAAATTCTCTCCATGCAATATCGTTACGGCCTATTTTTAAACTGTCACCACGACTAATCTGAAAACTCAACCAATCACCAATATTGTCAGATGTTATTGTTGATAAGTATGGGGGGATATCTGTAAAGTTTTTTGATGGCAGGATTCGTAATTTTCGGCAGGGGATTTGCGAAAGATCGTTCTGCACACTGTACGTTCAACGTCGCACTGCAGTCATTCCTGTAGAACCTTTGAACCCATAATATACTAATTAATCAATCTCGATAACCTGTAAATCGTAAACTGGCCTATTGTTTTCTGCTCTCTGCATAAGGATGTTCCACACTAAATTTCAGCCCGATCGAACCGAGCGTTCTAGACTTTACCATTATGTCCATAACTTTTTCAACCTCTGGTGACCTCGGATGAACATTATGGGGACACACATACAACGTATGAGCTTCATCCATTTTTGGGAGGTCGTGTTATTGTGTTCACAAGCCAGGCGTCACAGACTCGCATACACACATACGCACACACATACGACATGTCTACATAGTTTGATCACATCGGATATGAAAAACTAGGACAACTTGGAGCCCTGATTTTCTCTCTTCGCCCTTCGCCTCCTCCCCCCCCCCCCCCCCACGCTCACCCACAGAAGAGGTGTCTCGTACGAATACTTTCAGTGTAGGAGTCGCAGTGGGCAGTGCTGAAATCGAGTCATTTCAATCTAAGCCCTTGGCTCGCGAAGCGGAATCTGAAACACGTTTCCAAAATACAAGTGTCACTTGTCTCTCCTATCTGGCATTGAATATGATCAATTATAGGTTATTCATTGTTCAATTTACGGAATAGCATAGTGAATAGAATCACGTTCAATTATGCGTTGACACGTGTAATGACGTATATGGCTTCCTGTGCACTCAGACTCATCACAGCACATAGGTGATTATCAAATACGAATACCTATTAGGGGAGAATAACCTATAATGACTCTGCCCGGGTCCGTTATCGATAAAGCTCTAACGTCTAAAATACTCTTGACCCGAACTCCTTCACGGTTTGGTGTAGTTACTACGTTCACTTAGCTTGTCAATGTGTACTATGATATATAGTGCAAACGTACTGACAGCATATAGAAGTGTATATATTCATTTTCATATATTTATTTACTGTTGTGAACAAAACTAGCGTCGTTGCTCTCAGTTCGTGTTCAGAGCGTGCTGCATTGCTGATCCCAAAACCAAAAATCGCTCATCTGATATACTATAATGTAGGACAGTTTCGATGTTTCTTTTTACAATCGATTTGCCTCGAATCGTCCAAACGATATGATAAACCACCTGGCGACAGTGGACTCAATTAATATTTATGTCGTCAGTGGACGTGACTCTCTATTCTTATTTATTTTTAGTTCGCCCACCTGGCGTGAATAGTCTTCGATGGAAGGGATCAATAATTCACCTGACCAGCCAGAAGAAACATGCAAAGCGGATATGACGTACTGTGCGATATTGAACAACGGGGGCATACGCTCAAAAGTGTCATGCAGTTTCTTCGTGATCAACAAACGACAAATAGAGATGCATGTAACCCTCGTGTAGTGCCGGTTGTATAATACAGATGCACAGTGACCTCTTTAAAACCAAATCACTCAAAAAATTTGTCAAAGGAAAGATAAAATGTTCCTCGACTAATCCTAAATAAGGAGGCGCCAGAGCGAATTATTAGAATTATCAGCATTAACATCAACATGAATGCTTTTCGCTACACACGAGCAGACAGGTGGCCTCAGCAAATCTCTATGCAATTTTTACTCAATGGGATAGAGGCCATGTTCTACTACGAAAATCCAACTTGGAATGTTACTCTCATGTCTTCCCCAAGTCTTCTTTGACAACAAGGGTCAAAGTGTGATTAAAGTAACGTATTACTCATACGCAATTATCTGGGATTCGAAACTGCGACATTTTATTTGCCTTCGAATGAACGCAAAACTTAACCGGAAAAATCGAATAGGGTAAGAAAAAATACTATGATACTACCAAAATGTGTTTATTAGGAGATAGATGGTCTCTGATTCCTGGACACTTTTTCAAAATACACAAATTTTTTTTTCTCTTGGTAATTCCATGTCGCAATGTTCCGCTCAAATCACTCCTGCATACAACCCTCGCTATTAGCTATAATCGTTCATCACCACACGTACGTGCCAGCAAAACACGACTCACTGCATGAATACACCCACTGAGCGTCATACTCTGCTTGAGATCTTTGTGGAGAGTTGGGCGTCATGCATTCAATGAATGTCAAAAGCATGCAAAATAAAATAAGATGTGTGCTTACTCCCAACTACTTTATTTGTTAACGATTCTGTTGGTGTTGTTGGTGCAAATTAGTGAGCAAAAAGTATTTGATAAACATGAACGAATCACACAAAAACGGATTACCAAGCAATAAATAATCAAGTAACGAATTCTTTTCTCAATAAGTTCAGTATATATGGTCGTTAAGCGGCTCCGATGATACCTCCAATCATCAAGGTCAAGAGATATTTAATCCCTTCGCTAAATCGTATATCTGCCAAAAACCAATTTGAACTAAACGAAGTGAACTGAAAGTCGCCATGATCCGGCCTAATGGCCGTAGGTATTATCCGGTTTGGATGAGCAACATGAGTATTGTCTGGATTTCGCCCACGTAACACTGTGCAAAAAATGACTTTGTCTAACAAGGTTTCACGGGTATGGTTTTAAATTAGTGGGATAACCTTATTTGCAGCACTGTTGCAATGAATTCTCTAAGTGATGCTCGCCACGCGCTCTGACAGTTTTTTTTTTTTTTTTTTTGGGGTGCATATGTTTTCCTCGTTCATCAGGCGTGGAGGGATCGTAAATGTGGGGGTTTTGACCTCTAGAAGAACTGAATACTGCTGAAAATGATACTGAAATGAAATGGGCATCACCGAAACGTGTGGGTTGATACCATCGCAACCACCCTGCTTCTGTCTCGCCCCTGTTCTATTCATTGTGAGCTATGATTACGTCATGTTCAAATAAAATACTGCTGTTACAATGAAACTTTACCCCGCATGTGACGACCCGCTACATTCAATGAACCATCCAGACGATTGATAACCAATATTGAATACCGTCAAGTGGTGACTTCTTCATAGGTTTTCACTAGGGGCGCAGCCTCCCGTTGAAAGTTGTGGTACGCAAATTGGGGGGCCCAGAGCAGCGATGAGCAATGTCTTGTGTTCGCGAAAAACGTTATGTTTTGGGGCCTCATAGTAGGTAGTAGTCACTATTCCCGAACTCTCTCTCCCACTCCGACCCCAAATTCGATCAGTGAGTAATTCGACAGATACGAGGCAGAAAGCAATGTTATATTTATTTATAGCGTAATTTTTGTTGCTCGCAGGTTTATGATTTGCATGTATACTGTCATAACGATGATACAGGTAAGCAGGGGATTGAACGAGTTGTGAAACCGCCAAAATTTTTTTGTGGGTAATGTGGGAACAATGTGGGACATGATCTTGTTCACTGCCATGATCGTGTAGTTTAATCTAGACTATACGCTGTCGTGATTTTTTTTCAACTGCCAGTGCGCTTGTAAGTGGATGCTGGCATCTAGACATGCCATTCCCTCTGTACCACCTGCCATGATCTTGTAGTCATCTGGCACTATACCATGTCTCTTGATGTTCACCTGCCATGATCTTGTGGTCAAATCTGGGCACTAGGACTGTCCTCTTATGTTTCAACTTCCATGATCTTGTAGTCATCTGGCACTAGACATGTCTCGTATGTTCAACTGTCATGATCTTGTCTTATCTTGGCACTAGACATGTCTCCTTTGTTCACTGCCATGACTTGGTAGTTAATCTGGCACTAGACATGTTTCCTCTGTTCATCTGCCATGATCTTGTCTTATCTGGCGCTGTAGATGTCTCTTTTTCAAGTTCACCTGCCATGATCTTGTAGTCAATCTGGCGCTAGACATGTCTCCTTTGTACAACTGCCATGATCTTGTGGTCATCTGGCATAACTGTCCCCTTTGACAACTGCCGATGATCTTATAGTCAATCTGAGCTAGACATGTTCTTAGGTTCAAACTGCCATGATCTTATAGTCATCTGGCACTAGACATGTCTCCTTTGTTCAAACCTGTCTGACTTGTAGTCATCTGGCACTAGACATCTCTTATATTCACTGCCTTGAAAAAAATTTCCTTTTTTGTAGTCAATCTGGCACTAGACATTCCTCGTTATATTCACTGCCATGATCTTGTGTCAATCTGGCACTAGACAATGTCTCTTTGCTCAACTGCCATGATCCTGTAGTTAACCCGGCACTCGCACATTCTCCTTTGTTCATCTGCCATAATCTTGTATCAATCTTGCACTAAACCTGTCCTCTCAGTTTCACTGCCATGGTCTTGGTCCCTTTTTTTGCATTATTAGCTTTTTTTTGCTACCCTTGTCCCTCCATTCTCTCTTTCCAGGTCGCTCTGATTGGGAGATGAGCACCCTCAGGTAATACGCGGCCTCCACCCTACTGCTCCCTGAATATTCTTATATTGTAATTCAAAATAAAGTCATCTTAAACACACACTAATTTTTCTTTCAATAGCTTTCAGTTTTTCACGCTCACAGTAAACAGGTTTCGATAACATGGAAATAACAACACATATTGCACATGAAGTAACAAAATGAAAATAAATAAATAACGTCTTCATTCGGTTTCAGGACAAAAGTAATGACCTCACGAGACATAGTAGCAGATATTGACCATTTCGTTTACATCCGATAACAATCATTAACTGCCCTGTACAAAAAATCTGACACACTGAAAAAGTTCTTGAAACGAACCTCGATCCATTTAAAGCACCGCAACCGCATTTTTTTATTCTTTTTGGCTATGGCCATGAGACTACGATCATCAATACACGGTCGCTGTGTCAGGTGTGGGCGGACTGAACAAACAGCAATAGCACTGGACCGGGTAACGTAAACGTGACTTACAGAGGGAAACTCTCCAGCATCCTTCATAGAATCATTGACAAAATAACCCGTGTTTTTTTTTTCAATGGGAATATTATTCGGCTGGCCCCTAATTAGAAAATATCAATTTTCAAAATTCATTGTTCTGCGGAATCATCCTCGTTTGTACACGACATGTCCCTATGTCACTTCTTCGACTGCAATTTTTTTATAACAACCACACATCTTTACTCCATTTTCTTGTATGCATTTCTATACATTGCTCGGTATAATCATTCCTGAGGAAACCGCAGAATATCCAACAAATATCATGTTGGGGATACCTGTTCCAGCTGTCTTTGCCCTCTGGAAGGTCACGTAACTTGACATGCAACCTCTCACTACTAACATGAACGTCGGCTGATATCACACATTAATGTGACAAAAGGCCATGTGCAGAATGGCCTGCTGACTTCACGAGTTCGAACATATTTGTTTATCATGTCCGCGCAGGTATACGTTCGCTTCAAATCCCCTGGGCTCTCTTCTCACCTAAGCTGCCCGTGGCACACAAATCATTTAACTTATTTCGATAACTGAATTATTCTGATTCTCCTACGGCAAGATACTCTTGAAACGCAAGACACTCTGCTCCATCACACAGGTTACCTTTGTCGTAGTAATTAAGTTGTTTGGTTGAGAAATTGGCAGTTATGCTAATCAATGCGGATGCGAAGCTTCTGTTCCCCCAGGAAAAAAGTGGATGTCAGCGGCACCCCAATTCGCCCAAAATTAGCAAGTCTATCTTACGGATTCAAAATAATTGGGTAGTACTGAGGGGTATCGATGGACTGTTTCGACCAGATGTGAAAGGATAGTTGAGAAGGCACGAGTGCGGACATGTGGTTGGATTATCTATCTCTCGATTCATGTCCTACAAAAACAATCAGGAATAGGGTTTGAGTGTGGTCCGGCACAGTGGGCTGGCAATAAAACGGAGTAACCCTCATTTAGGGGCGTCGGAGCGTTTCCGAAAGTGGGGGGGGGGGGCATATCGAAAACCGCAAATGACCATCTAAGCGGAGCGGCACCACACAGTTGGGCGGCGGAGCGTACATACAAATCAAAATTTCAGATTTTCATAACCCTCCAGATCGATATGATATCCCCCCACTTTTGAAAGTGGGGGGGGGGGCACTTACCCCCGCCCACCCACCTGTTGACGCCCATGCCTGCATTATCACTCCGTGTACTCCGGTACTAAATTTGCTTAGACCTGACATCCGCGAGAATAACCTTTCGTCCCTGGTGCACGGATTCACAGGAAAGTCGCGTGATATCAAAAATTCTCTCATTACCCTCAAGGTTTTATTAGCAGCAGCAACAGTGACCGTCCATGACTCGCCGCTACCGTCGTTGTTGTTCACTGTTGTTATGCTTGTTGTCCTGTTCAAATCATGATTCGAATGTATGTTGTAATGCCCAACAAATGTTTTTGTTCTGAGAGTTGAGTGCTCTAGAAATGTTTTACGGAGTCGCGCGCCTTGCGCTCGGTAGGTTTTTGTGACCTGTAGTATTCACGGAAGCTGTACAACTAAGATTTAATTTAAAAAAAAAAAATATTAAAAAGCTATTGCCGTTGCAAGTGGCGCTAATCCATATTAAATTAACGAAATCCACAAATTATGTTCTTCCCTAGCCAATATTGCACAGACTTGTCTGCTTTGGGCTATTCCACTGCTGGATGTATTTGAAATATCTGACGAACGGTACGACATTGAAAACAAATTTCAATATAGGGGTCCTGCTGGGGAACATTTGAAGGGTATAAGAACACATAAACATTGACAACATTACTAATGTGCAAAATTCATATCCGCCCTTGGGTAAGGGCTATTCATACTCCCATAGAGTTGATAGAGGGTAGAGGAGACAGATGCTATATGTTTTGCTTGATCCTTGAAAAACGATCACGTTCGAGGACAATACAAGTCATAGAGTCATGAGCAAGTCATGAACTAGCATCAATAGTAAGGGCCCGCAACATTGATATAAGAAAAAATATTCGTAGCCACCCATGTCTGCATTAGTTTAGTATAACCCCAGCAATGTTAACGCTGCCTCGCACCCTTTAGGAACCCAATTATTTAAGGCAAACAATATTCGTGCAGTGTGAAATCCATAATATATCTCGAAAGCTAGGTTGCTCCTTGGAAAGTTAGAGGAGGTCGCAGACTTCAGATTTAAATGATGACGTTTGGTTTTGATTATCCAAAAGGTAGATAGCGCCAGATACGTTCAGCAGTTGGGAGTTTTCCACCGAACGTCTGTGGACGCCTGTACCTAGATGCCACATGCAGTTATGCCACTAAAGTCTGTAAGTCCTGTACGTTCATGTCTTGTCTTTTCCTTGTTCCCGCCCTCAGCATGGACCCATTCATCCTATTCAGATATTTTGACGTCATTTTCTACATGTGTCCTTCAAGAGTTACTGCGCACCGAGAACAAGATGTTTCCTGATTGGCTGCTCAACTTATGTTAGTACTAACCATGAGGTAACTTATACTTGTTCAAGCGGTGCGTATTGACCCCTCTTCCAACAGGAAAACAGAATATAACTCCATCGTTAGGATATCCGTCCTATCAGTCTAAAGTCATAGCCATCGTGGTGAGAAGAAACCTTCGAGGAGTTTAGTTATGGTGTTTGGCTTGCCAGCTCTGCGATGACTAAGGGTACCATTACCCTACTTCATGAGCCCAGGCAAATATCACTGCTGAACCCCTAATTAAATTAATCCGTTGGACAGACCACTGTTCACATAGTAACTTGGTGGGAATTGATTCGCCTATAGCTCCTGGTGCCGCGCTCACGGCCCAGTTTAGCTTTTCGAAAATGTAGGTCACCTGATCGAAATACAACGCTAGAATCTAAATGCAACGTGATGGTTGACTTTGAAACGCATAATACGATTATGGTGAAATGAGAAATGACAGAGAAGGGAGGTCCTGTAAATGACTATTACAATAGAGTAGTTGGATTTCAAGTTTGATCAAAGTTATGGTATACGTACCTCACGGATTACCATGACTTAAATGACAAATTAGATTATTGTGACAAATTAGATTATTGTGTGTTAGAAGTGTCATTGACACACCAAATACGACAGTAACTGGTAATTGAACGTGATGTAACCTAATTGGATCTTTATAAGTTATAGGGGGAAACCACTCGTTAAGACAATCAGAGTGCAAGCAGACTCGAATGACAACACACAATGGCTATTGAACCGACTTGTCGGGAAATGATTGCTATTGAGTATTATGAGCTTGACGATATCTCTTGAAATATTTCATCTAACATTATTTATTTTAGGTATACGTATACTTGACATGCACCATTACAATATATTTCTTCTAATATCTTCTGTGGAATCTGAAAAAGCTATACAACACTGGATTCAATGAAATTTGTCATCATTGTGACATTAGGTGGAGATTATGCTCTGATGATCCGTCAAATTTTGGCATACGCTAAGGCAAGTAGAGGTATTATAGTATTAGGCCTATAGCTAGAGCTCCCTCCGCAATAAGCTCTCGTATAGGGAAGTAACTGCACGTCGAGAGCCATACACTCCCCTTCGTCATTGGAACATTATATAGGACTGATCCCAGTGGCAGGATCATGGCCCATCGCTGTCTCGTAACTCAGAGCACCATACGGAAAGAGGAGAGCAGAATCCGACTGATGAACTCCTTAGTCAAACGAGTTCTCTTTTGGTGGGAGCTTACAACAACATGGCGGTCGATTTGACATCGATCTTCTCAACTCGCTGAAACGTGATGTACACAAGCATATAAATCTGGGGACACTTTATCACTTAGGTGACATCGACTACTCAAACGCATTTCGGGGAGGAGATATGTATGGTTCTCTACAGGCGCTATGCACACAGAGAGAAGTAACCTGATTCATTATCTATATATTATATGTAGCGTGATTTCATGACTCTGAGGGACGATCGTGATCTTGCCCCCATCTTTAGTGACCCTCCGATTCTAGCTTCCGCCAACCCCCCAATTTGAGGTCCATGCTCACGTCATCGAAGCTCCGGTCGATGACCTCGAAAGAGGGGGTAATGTGCCATGTGGTAAAACCACGCTGCAGATCTACAACCATGACTAACTGTGAAAGGGGTCAATCCCCGGGGCTCATTTAGCCTCAATCCCCCTAGTTTGTCTTGTGACGCCCATAACGTCATTTCTGTTTTTTATGCACCGTCTGTGAAGAGGGTAACTAGTTGGTGACAACTGGGCTGGGTCGAAGTTCCGCCTTCGGTTCAATAATCACAAGAAATCGATTCGTGACAACCCCCCCTGGATACCCCGTAGGCATTTCAACCTTGTATGCAAATATTCACAAAAGACACAGATCATACATTTATCATAGCACATCAACATATACATAAGCATATCCACGACAGAAGACGTGTCACGTTGAATATCGATAGCTGTATGTTACAAGAACGACACAAATTCAGAGTACGTGATTATACAAATCATGTTTACAAATGTTGGAAGTAATCATATGCCGGAACAGCTAACTGTGCCTACTATTTTTTTTCCAAGTTCGTCACCCTCGAACCTAACTACCATAAATTGAGGCTACCATCCACACAAGAGAGTATAAAGGGAACATAACTTGTTGTTTCTCTTTTTGGTCCCTGGTTTTTCCAAAGTCAGGGGGAAAACACCATTCGGGGATCATATTCCGGGACCCGCAAAGTGCAAGGATACATAGAACCTTCAAACGCTTTCAGTGCGATGGCGTAGGAGACAGCGTGAAAGTTGCTAAGTAACTGTTAGTTAACAGCGGGGGTCACCCAGTATGGTGCACCTGATATCCCTCTTCTGTATTCAGGAACTGAGAGTGTTTGTAAAATGGGCTAAGTGGCTTATTCACTAATTTCCTAGTGCCTCGTGCTGAGGCAGGGGTGTACACTAATTCCAATCCTGTGCAGCCCCCGTAGGGCCCCGGATAATGGTGGAAAGGCGGGTAGGATTTACTACGGTCTGCATTCAATATGAATTCAGGCTTTCTGTCCTAGACTCTGCAAATGCCGCTGTGCATCAACTTACCTAGCTGCCTAGTTTGTGAATTCTCCGATAGACTGAGACCGAAGAAACAGTCTGTGTCGGTCCAGGTGTTGGGCGTGAATGCGAGAGTTTCTGTCTACCTCAGCAGTGCCTCTTATTCACACCTCTTTTTGTCCTGTTGTCTGAGTCGCTGTCTTCACGGCATCAGGCTGGTGATAGGTCGGGTCTCGTATCCCTTGGTTACAGTAGGATGTGTGTGGCGGTCACGATTCTGCACGAAGGACCTTGTGTCTCTATGTGCTCCAATATTCGAGTAAGGGGTGGACGCTCACGGTTGAGGCTGAGACGGAAACTGGGTCCCTCCCTGACCAATACTCATTTCCCCTCATTCTTGGCTACAGCTTGTTCGGTCGTGTGTTCATTGTCAGAAGATTGTGAAGATTAGTTGCCTGATTTGGTGACCATCAACTGCGTTTTTTGGGCATTATGGCAGTGCGCCCTCGGTAGCGGATGATTCTGTCCACAGTTGCTCCTGCCGATAACTCGTAGGATCGGGGTGCCCGCTAGAACTGCCTCGTGCTCATGTTTGGCACAGATCCGTTTGGAACCTCATCAGGCAGTCGTGTAGAATAAACATGTCAAGCCTGGTCGTTCCCCCCCGCTGAAGGCCGGGAGGGGCTGGAAACAGGTGCTTCGATTAGAAGTACAGAAACATTCGCAATCAATATGAAAACTGCCATACTAGGTAAATAAGACCGATTTAGCTTTCGATGTCAGTCTTTTGTCAATCAACCCACGCAATCGTACAATTACTAATCAGCCAAACAAGCTTTTCTCTTCTTGTCGCTTATCGGTGAAAGCTGAGGAGTAGATGCGATCCAATTGTAACTTATTGAGGGATGGGGGACGGCGATTGTCGTGCTGGTGAAGGCGGTTTACAAGGCGGCCGATCACACTTAAGACACGAGAACGAGAAAATGTCGAGTGGATTTCTCAGGGGACGTCATGTAATAAAGTATCACAGGTGTCGTGTAAAACCTCTATAATCGATGAATATCTATCAATCGTATCACGCACATTATTTCCACTACATCATTTGGTAACTTGTCAAACCTTGGAGAAGATGGTGGTAATCCTGACTACGATCAACCTTGTACAAACAGCCCTAAATAAACGGTTTTGGTAACAGTTACCACTTTGGTCAAACGACGTGGTTGGCGCATAGCTAGAGCTCGGCCAACGGGAGAGTTGGCGTCGATTCCCGGTCGGGCATAAACGACTTAAAAATGGTACCTGTTGCTTCCGCTGGGCGCCCGCACAAGGAAATGGAGCAGGGACAAACAGAGGGGTAGCAGGTTGCAAGTTGCGTCTGAGTGTAATACCCCACCCCACAGTTTTAAGGTACCGCAAAGAACGGATTGCCTTATTCCGTGTACTAGGAAGGATGCGCAGCTGCCATACGATGTAGTATCCCAGGTTGGGCCTTGAATAGGATCGATCCTCTGCTCGGCAAGTCTAACATAAAAAAATAAAAAAAAACTGACATCGGTTCCGTGCTCAGAGAATGGTAGAAAATGACGAAGGTCCTGATGAGTTCCTTCTCAAGCACAGTCAAGGGAATGGTAGATGCAGATTAAAAATGGTTAGGTGTTTGATTTTAATTAGAAAAAGCATGGTTGTCACATCACTGGATCATCCAATTCGAGAACTATGACGGTCTAGTATTCACGTTTCGAGGGAACGGCAGCCAGGTAATCACGTTCGGTGTTTATTTATGGACAAAGGTTATAATCAACTACAGCCGAGCAAAAAACAATGTTAGACCTCGTTTATATCTTAATGAGTTTTAGGGAAGACATACAGACGACGGGCGAAGGTCGAGGCCTACTTCTCCTTCGGCAAAATACAGCTCTAAAAAATCAGCTCTTGCGACTCTTTGCTCCCCAGCGGGGGGGGGAGTACAGTCTTCCATTTTGTTCAGAAATCACATACGCACACTCTTTTCTCGATACCACCACTCCTACGCAACATGAACACGGTTTTTTGGACCAGTGGTGTCTTTCAAAATAATATTTCATGTCAGTGTCTTAATTTTCTGTTAGATTTCCCGTGAAAATGAATATTTGTAACCTATCCAGGTTGGTATTTTTCAAAATGTTTCATATGATGTATAGCCCGGACTGGTACTGCGACATGAATACGCGTACTGCCAACAAATTTCAAAAATGATATGACTAACACGGGTTCACCGTTTCAGGGAGCCCCAAAAGGCCTCACTGGGAACCCATAGTATTATTCTAAATGAGAGCAACGAGACACTAGCCTCCTATTCTCGATTAGTGCTCAGATAGTATAAGGGCAGCGGTTTGCTAACACTTCCAAAAAGGAATTGCCATTTGACGCCTTCGAAAGGACGGTCAGTGAAATTAGAATGTAGCCACTTCTCGGACCTGGGGGAGCGGAAGATTCATGTCCAGTTAACGTGGAATGCGCATACACTGACCAGCGCGATCATTGCAATATCTTGAAACAAACCCGTGCATATATCCCCACGGCTTAACAGCAGAACTAGGAGGCAAGACGAGGGCGGCGCCCATCGCAATTGCAAGTACGCCTGCGGGAGAAAAACAAAAATATTCTACCATGGTGAAGTCACCGTTTACAGAACGTAAGACAGTGTTGGCTGTGTTCAGTTGTTGTTTACTCGGGCATTCAGTCAGTGTCAATGTGGGTTTTGGCAAGCGCTATGTGAGACCGGGAACCTGGACCTCGTCACGGTTTCGAACACGTTTGCGAATCCGGAATCCTAAAACTACAATTACGCGCCCAGGCCTCGCATGTGGGTTCGACCAATTACCTGGCGAGAACACTATAAGAGGACCATATGGTATGATATGAAAGAGAAAATTAATCGAACACTATTCATGCTCGCCCTCTTGTTTTATCCCAATAGATCTGGCTATATATCACCTAGTTTTGAATATAGAGAAACGTTAATTCACTAAAGATATGGTCTTCCGAACGAGGCTTCTTTTCTCAAGAACAAATTGAAGTCCTTCAAGTTATTTCGTATTCACACAAATTTTGAGTATTTCCCTGATCTCAACGAAGCCATTCTGGGTAACGTTTGGTTTTAAAGGAATCGTTGGGTAGCTCTATTGTTCTCACTGATACTCATATGGGGGAGGGAAACTGTCTGAATAAAAATTCATAAATAACGTATGATAGTTAGTGAGATCGTGAGACTTCACTTCAAGGAAAACCGCTCTAGGCATATTCACGACAAGGAAACATTCAGTCAAGACGACCTATTTCACGGGAAGTGGTACGGACACCTAATTCTTCCGTCATTGGTTGTGAAACTCGAGAACTTGCTCGGCCATATCGACGGTTGAGAAATTCGAGCACATCATTCCAAGGTTATGGACGGTGGGGATATTGGGTCTTTGTTGGGGTTAATAGTTTTCTTCGACAATACGGGCACCCCCCTCGTAGAGACGGTATTCCGTTTGGGTTTCCGATCCACGATGTGGAAACAAACAACGTCCAATATACATTCATAAGTGTATATTCAGATTTTAGGTTGGGCATGTATGATACGAGTACACGATGGCTTAGTCAGAGAACATAGTGCAAGTAAAGTAGTAAAATCCTAAACACATGTCAGATGACTTTGCACATGTCCTTTACCTAACAGCACTAAATGCAATCTAAGCTGAACCTGAACTACGAAGTTGTTGTCGTTTTTATTCGAATTAATCACCAAAATTGCAGTTTCCTTATGGAGATCAAGTACATTTATTGATTTTGAATTTTTTTAGGAAAAATCGTCCAATTCAGCCAGGTTTATTACTGCCGATTTCTCCAATTTCGATCATGACCCATCCCATATGTCAAGAGCGCGAGGAAAGTGATGTTTTTTGATGATGATAGGACTTTTAATCGAGTTCCAACATGGCAGGAATACAGTCGAATACAGTCAAAGTGTTAGGTGCGTAAATAAGTGGTAGCTATTCTAGTTACTGAGGACCGGAATCAATGGGATCCTCTTGAGATGTGATGACATATGTCAGTATGAACCATTAGTACAGGGCGGTACGACTACGAGAACAGTCCCATGTTGAAGGGGCTGGCAGTGGTTGGTTCGAAACCAGCCCTGTCAGCAGAGGCGAAAATGAATAGAGGCGTTATCGAGCAATTCCATTGCGAAAAGTTAGGCGCGCAATAATGAATAACATCGAGAAGACACACGCAACACGCAAAGAAGGTTGGTGGTCTCAAGCAACATAGTGGCCCGATTGAAGCCAAAATAGCCCATTTATATGTGACGCACTCCCAATTTTTATCAAAAACAGGTCTGTGCTAGAATCATATAGTAAGTTGGAAGTACACAGAGAGCAAGATCCCAGTGTCTTCAACATATGTCATTTCAGTTCCGATAATGATATCCAGTTATGAGGAGCCATAAGAAAAAGGTTTTCCCGTACAAATTTTGCATTGAAACTTTTTCCGGCATAACAACAATCCTTCCCATAATCCAATGTTGTCGGACAGTATTTATTTGCGATATGATCTATGTGTGTGCATTGGTATAAATTCGACATCCCATGAGTGTCACTTTTATTTCTTCCCTCAGACATAGCCTCCGTCTCAGATGTGTCTATCCGCTATTGCCGTGACTCCCTCGTGACGGCCAACTGTGGCTAACTGGGAATTTTTTCTGGCCTCCAAGACGAAACAACACGTATCCTACCATCATCATACCATGCCCATCACCGAAGAAATCACTAAATCGCGGGTCTTCGTCCTACCTTCCACGTGTAGATTTTGTTTCTTCGTTAGCCGATGACTGAGAGTATATACCTACTTCAAGAGCTCAGGCAAATATCATCACTGCCCTCTGAATTGAATCAATTCGTTCAGCGAAAATGTTGTTAACAGATCACGTTGCCAGGGAATAATTGCATTAGACTCCGACTGAGCTTTCTACTAATTAAGCTTTCTAGTGAATGTAGGTCATCCTAATAATAAACAAACGTCATCAATCCCAAAAATTTGTGATACTGGAATTACTGGCGAATGGGGGAATTAGTTATACATCACGGTGCCCAGAGAAATCAGGAGAATAAAACCTGAAAATCATGAATAAAGAGAGGCAGTTAACTGTTTATTTCGTGGAAAAATGGGGAATACCTCATGTAAATTGTGTTTTTATTATGGCCTTACAATGAACTCAGCACAGAGGACCGCTTCAGAGTCAGGTCTGTCTTTCCTGTCTGAAAACGTCTCAACTATCACTAATTCACTCATTAAACAGATTAGGTTCGCGTTTCCGTGCGGAAACTGATCGTTTAGGTCTATGCGGTTCCAGTTTCTTGAGATCCCAGAAATTTCCTTACCACAAACCACGTTTATGTGTTGACTATATGTATATTTGGCATGTATATACCTCCGTACTATTACTACTTCATGAACACTCTCTGAATCCTATCTTATAGACCGGAAAATCCCACAAAACATTCAATTGTACCGACGTGCTCCCGTGAATTTATAAATTATTCATTATTTCATTGACCGCCGCCCGACCCCCGCCATCTATATCAACCGCGCGTTCTGCTGGTTCCTAACAAGACGCAACCCCCCTCCTTGAAATACTCACTACTCCGTGTTTTCTGGCTTCGGCACAAGTGCATACGACATATTCGATATAAGTTTATCCAGCATTTTTCGATACTTCAGTGTGGACCAAACAGCACCGCACGTTGCGCGGTGGTAACACCAAAACTCTTTAATCGGTAGTGTTAGTTGTGTGGTTGTAAGCCTATTATTCCCCGTCTTTGGAGATTTCCTTAGCGTTGTTCCCCGTCAAACCTGTCTTAATATTCCATCACCCAGTCCGTTAACATTTCTTTTTCTTCTACATCTTTAAATACCATCCTTCGTGTGTGTTTGAAATTATGTTGAGGCGGGTCGAAGGCATTCTTCGCAATATTTGAGAATTGGACGTGTTGGTCCCGGCGTGTGACAATTGGGGGTGATAAAAGCTAGACGCGCGTACATAACTGGCTTGGAGGGTTTAAAGTTCATTAGTACATTCACGCTGAAGTACTCTATAGACAGGTCCCCGATAATCGATTATTCAAATTGCAGAACCGGTGTGCCGCCTCGCTGGCCCAATAAAACACGAAGGCCCATATGAAATACGGCAATTATTGACAAGACAACCAAGGGAATTTCAAGGAGACATATTTATGGATATTCCAGTTTCTCGGCGGCCGCTATATTAATATATATATATATACAAAGACAGAAAGTGGAGCTTGCAACTCAGTTCATGTTTAAAATCCTTGTGTGATCCAAATCGTAAGTGGTTAGAAAGCACCGGGGATTTATTGAAAATTTAGAAGTGCAGATGCAGTAAGAAGATGGAATGAATTCAAAAAAAGGAATATCTGATAATGACTGATGAATGGCTGTATTCAACTCTGTCGTTCCTACCTAAACAACATGTACTAATACTTCAAAACCAATCATTAGAATAAATATTTGATTTGCTTCTTTTGTGACGTCTTCTGTGCCGAAGGGACGGCTGCCAATTATTCGCTGCGGTGGAGGTAATGTCGTGGGTGATCGGAAAAGCTCAATGTACAGGTCCGAATCCCCTTTCATATCGATGTTCATATGTTGAGTACGTTATTGATCTTCAATAGATATCGGTCAATTATGCAGCAAAATCAGAGATGGCACTAATACGGTCGAACTTCATGAGCATACGATATTAGTTGTTTGTTAATTTGTGTTCAATAACTCATCACTCCGCATGAGTTGGTCTGTTACAACCATCAACCATCGGTTACACTGCTCACCACCTAGCTATAGCACCTACGACAATCCCTTCCACGGGTGGGTAGAGAAACACAGAAGAGCGTTTGTTTGGCATCATTCTTTATTGCAGATGGTCGTATAAACTCGGGTGCAGTGCATTGACACTGACACATATTTTTATGTTCCTTTAACCTATTTTACATATTTTATATTATAATTAGTCCCATCTGATAATTGATTTGGCAGAGTTTCCCTTGAGCACCAAATCGATTAATCTGACAGAGATAGGTGAAACGAGCCACCAGCTTCCATTAGTTCGATATGCGACCAGCGACGTCTGTTTCTGTTCATATTCATTTTTAGAAAATTAAGGAACAAAATAACAGTCGACACGGTTTTTTTTCCTTTGGAGAACGACCTGCGGAATCTGAGGTCTTTAACCTCTTACAGAATAAAGAATTACTCCCCCAATATGCAATCAGGAGTTAACCGTATATTATGAGACGACGGCAACAGAGATTACGGTGATGTTTATTATAATATCATTATAATGATCATATGATCCTTATAATTATCGTCTGAAGTTACAAGAAATCATTTTCTGCACATAATACATGTTTCAGGTGGATGACACAATTCCCCTGTTCATCTCAGTGTAAGTTTTCAACAATCCACGTACATAGCCCATGAATACATGGCTGAGTAGAAAGTCCGATCCGTAGAAGGTCATTTTATGGCGTTGTTGAGATAGATAGGCAGGTACGCTTTTCCATTATCTAGTGAAGAGGTGGGACGGACAACATTATTATGCTTTGCAGCGTCGTTCAGCGTATCCAGTTACAATCACACTCGGGAGTCATAGGCGATCCGAAGATACAAATACATTTGCGGATTTTATGTATTTTTCATTCATTTCATTTATTTGTTTTGTGTATAATATCGACCCTCATTATCAAAGCCTATCCATCGATATGAAGGTCGTAATCATTCCTATCAAATTATACCCTCTTTCCCGACCGACCGACTTTCCTACGTCGCTTAACACAGCAAACTAATAACCTCCCCATATTCCGCTGAGTATAGCCAAGACAATTGCGTTTGTCCGTGCTCAAACAATGAGTGACAACCGCCTTATTAGTGACCTGAACCTTAAATCCTATTTCCTCTGATTATCATTTGCATGTTGTACGCGAATATATGTCTGTTTACTGTATTGGGGAGACCCTGGTTCGTGCTTATCCCGCAGTGTATAAACAATTACGGATAACTGTGGCGATCACGTGAACAGAGTCAGTCGAACGATACATGCCTGATTATTTCGTAAGCCTATTATACGTTCTCATAGGAACATATCAGATAATCGGATTTAGTCTCTATTTTTAGACAGAGCTTGGTATTCTTTTCTACTACTTTCACGATCACGAAAACGTGTGAATTCATTTAATATACGTCGAGGTAAGCCCAATATTCTTAGATTCACCATTTCACAGGGAACCATGGTAATATCCTGGTGTAACCATTCTGCGTGCTAAACTCATCCTGAGAAATTACAGACGACATATTCACCGTCCATGACTTTGTACCAATTCAAACAACTTGTATAACGGATATTATGCGAGACGTCTCTTACCCCCGGCCATCAACTTGCGATATATCTGCCTATGATCAAAAATTTATGTGTAATCTTAGTTATCGAGTTTGTTTTTCAACCAGGGCACCAATTTTGCCATTCTCGACATTTGATTGGTGGGTAAGTCAGTGAATCTCCCTGTAATATATTCGACATGACTAATAATTTCGGGTGACCTTCTGTGATGGAGTTTGTCATTCAACGAATCGAAGACATCGATATTTGCAATTCTCGACCTGTGATGGATCTATCACAAACACCCAAACTGTTTTTTTTTTCGTCCTTAAAATCTTGACTAAGTCAAGGAATCTATGCAGACATGTCGTGTGCGTGTGGTGTGTGTATATATTATGTGGTGTGTGTGTGTGTGTGTGCGCGCGTGTGTGTGTGTGTGTTGTGTGTGACGCCCAGCTTGTAAACACATACTCGACCCTTACCTGGAGGGATGACACACATACTTTTGGTATGTGTGTTCCTATGTGATACAATATCCCTACTGTGTTTTGGGATAAGGTCAGAGGTTCACAGAGATCTGAGGTCATAGAGGTCAGAGTCTGAAAACCTTGTAAATCAGATACCCGGATGGTTTGGGTCATCATGTTGACATTTGGTGTATTCTTTCTACGGAGACGTACAGCATTATCCTATGGTGTTTGGGTTAGGTCGGGGATGAATTTTGGAATTCTGGTTTGTGAGTTCCTCATGAGCATAAATGTACCCTATTGTTTTTTAGTCAGGTCAAAGGTCATTGTTTTTGGTTTAAGTCCGGGGTGAAATGTTAGTAAAAAATGGAAAATTCGTGAAAAATTGATATTTTTCCCCAATTTAGGCTTGTAAACACGATAACTCGACCCCACCTGGATGGATAAGCTCATGCTTGGTATGTGGTGTTTCCCTGATGAGTACAATGAACCCTACTCCTTTTAGTCTGGTCAGAAGTCATCTAAGGTCACCAGAGGTCAACGTCTGGAAACCTTGTAAACACGATAAGACCAGAATGGTTTGGTCAATCAATCGAAACTTGGTGTATAGCTTTCCTATGGGGCGTACAGGAACCCTATTGTTTCCGCAGGGTTTATGCGGGGTGAATTTTGGTCAAATGTATAACACTCGTGAAATTTTGGCTTGTACACACGAATCTAACGTCGACCCCACCTGAATTGAGAAGCCCATACCTGGTATGTGCGTTCCCCATCGATGGGTAAATGAACCCTATTGTGTTCTTGGGTCAGGCCAAAGGTCATCTGAGGTCACAGAGGTTGAATCGAGAATCCCTCGTAACACGATAAGTCCAGAATGGTGTCGATCTGTTGAAATTCGTTGTGTGAGAGTTTTAGGGACCACATAACCCTATTTTTCTTGGTGTAGACCGAGTCACTTTGGTCGAAAAATGATAATTTCGCAAATTTCAGCTTGTCAACACGCCAAGTCGACCTCGATGATGAAGCTCATACCTGGTAGGTCGGTTCCCCATGATGATCAATGACACTAATCGGTTTGGGGACAGGTCCGAGGCCACCCGAGGTCACTGCAGGGCAGGTCATCAAAATCCTTGTCACCTAAAAATGCTGTTGTTCTGATCCGGTTGAAATTAGCTGTGTAGCTTCCTTATCAAGCAAAAGTACCCCTTTCGCAGCTGGAAGAGTGACTTCTGGCCATTTCAGTTTGTAACCCGTGATAAATTGACCCCACCTACATGGATGAAGCTCATACTCCAGTATGTGTGTTCACTATGGTGATTACATTTGCTCCCATTATTTTAAGGTCAGGTGAGAGGTCAACTGAGTTCCAAATTAGAACATCCTTGTTGATAAAAAAAAAGTTGAAAAGTTCTATTTGTTCAGTCTGATTAATTTGAATGAGTTGAAACCAAAATTGCGTTTAGGCCTTCTCAATCAAAGAGTACCGGGACCCTATTTTGGCTGATGAGATGGAAATTTGTCTGAGTGTCTTATGTTGCCCACATGCCTTGAGTACAATTTCCATTTGTCCTTGTGGTTTTGGCCATATAGGTTGTCAGAATAGTTTTCAGGGAATCATTCAAGCCCCTTGGCTTCGCTGTATTGTTTCGGTGTTGCCTGCATGGGCCCATTACAGGGCTGCATGTGTTATACGTCGTCGCACTGCGCGCAACGAATATTCTGGTACAATTGGCCGTTGGTAGTCTCACGACTATGGTACAGCAAATATGTAGGTTGGATACCTGTAGGTTTGTCGTTTTGCGTTATTACACGAGGGTATTGATTCAATTACTGTCAGTATTAATATTGTATTAAACACGGACCCAACAAGGTCGAGCTTTCGAACAGTCAATCTCTGCACAAAGGCCCGTGATCACTCTCATACTCGTGACGCAAAACCGTACGCCTCTACTCTGTCGTGTTCTCACGGCCACAACCACAAGATGTATTTCTCCGGTGGTTCAATTGAATGACTGTCGTTATATTGTATTGATCGTAATTTGCAAACCCAACAAGGTCGAGCTTCACTGCGGTTAATTTGTGCGAACTGCTCCAAAACCGAGTGATCATTCAGCATATTTCTGACGACTATCCCCTAACCACTCATAATGACCACAGTGGGTTTGGCCTGATACAGTTACATTAATTTGTTTACAGACAGGCCGTGCTAACGCATGGCCACTGGCCCCTGGCCAGGTGCCACGCGATGTCAGGGGTCGCGCAATCGGAACACACTGTCTTAGTCTGGGACAGGGAAATTTTATGATAATATGCCATCATGCCTGATTTGGATCTTTACCGGAATCATGACAGATGTCGGTGAAATAGTTGGGAGTTTGACATCAATTTTAGGATCTGAGTGGGGGCGACTCTGAAATATCAATCCCCTACGAGCTGTCCCTTGTTTATTAAGCGACCCATTTGGAACTCGAGTGCTGCGTTTCATCTATGGAGATGATGTGATACTTGGAGATGAAATGTGATACGGATAGTCGAATCTGGTCTGTGTAAAAGCAGAAGAGTGGTGGTCAAGAATCGTACTTTCCTTTCTTTTTACTTTCTCAGCGTTTTTGTATACTTCTTTTTTCCCCCAGCCCCCAGTGATCTCAGCTCTAGACGGGGTATAACACAGCCGCCTAACTCCACTCGATATAGATTAACCTCATCTGCTTTTTCCTTACATCCATCGCTATTTGTCGTGGTATCCTTTGTATCGAGTGTGTGGTTTGTCGCAAATGAACGATGGCCGAGCTTATAGCTACAGAAGCCTCATATAACCCTCTTACCGTAGTCCAAAGGGACTGTTTATTATTCTGAAGGGTTTTCTTTGGCATAGCTACCCCGATTCATTCATCATAGGATCGCTATTTCCGACGGTCGGAGTAGCGCTGATTGCTCAATTCGGAGTAGCGGCCCTTCAACAATAGCGGTCTTGCATTACAGTTCGGAGTGGCTACTAACCAGAAATAAAGCCGTCCCGATTCACCAATTCTGAATAAGCCCTTCAGAATTGCTGCCTCTCGAATTCACCACGACTCCTCTTTGGCCAGTAAAACAACTATTTGACTTGATCTATAGAGAACAATTCAGTCTCTCATTCAACTTTTGTGGGGTAGCTGTTCATGGCAGGACCGAAAAGGAGAATAAGCCGTGGAGCGATACTTGTAGTGCGACATTCAACGGGATAATTTTTTTTTTTTTTTTGCGTCTATTTCTTTTTCTCTTTTGTTTTTGGGAGTTGAAGCGAGGTTTCTCAGCTCGTTTTGCATTCATACGGATGCGGATTGCATGGTGCAAAATGACTTTGGGAACACTATAGGCTAAATGGTAACAACTGAACACTAGCCTCCGTATACGACTTCATTCGGTAGTCTAACCCGTACTCTTCATTCATTTCTTGCCTAATATTACCCGTGGGACTGAACTTGGAATTTATTTAAAGGTTAGTCATTGTTATTTGCTCATGTGTCTTTCCAGTGTATGTCATTCATTCAGGCTCATTTCAGAATCCGCACTATTATTCCTTGTTTAGGATTTTATCTTTGCGCCAGTTCAATATAATAGCTCCATGGTCCCAACAATCTTCACTAGTGTCCGTATCGGAGGGGCGTCGAGGCCGACCACTCATTAGTTTTCCATTCCAGGGTCAAACGAGAATGGGTAATATGTTCTACTATAGGAATGTTATTTGTCCCGAAATTGTGTATCTCCTTCTCGTCGGAACACTATTGAGGATCGCGGCGAGACGAATGCATTTCTATCCTAAATTGGAATATGAGAGGAGGGGAGGAAAGAAGAGGAAGTACGACGGAAAAACGGGACAAGCAGAGAGAGAACGGAAGATGAAGAGGATGAGAAAGCTATTACATATAACCATTTTATATATGCAATCTAGTAAGATTTTTAAAATCTGCTGTGTAGCAAGGGTTCACGACTTGATGCTTTGTAAAAATATCGGCTATACATGTTATTTTTACGACAGTGCAACCCAAAAAATAAGGGGTGAATTGACAGTATCTAATCAATACTAGAGAGTGTCAATAAAGATCACTTCTTGCTATCCGTCTGTTACTACCTCCTCTTAAAAGCCTACGCACTAATGGCGCTGAATGC
This sequence comes from Sclerodactyla briareus, assembly GCA_026419785.1. Classification (NCBI taxonomy): domain Eukaryota; kingdom Metazoa; phylum Echinodermata; class Holothuroidea; order Dendrochirotida; family Sclerodactylidae; genus Sclerodactyla; species Sclerodactyla briareus. The sequence goes on along the minus strand of JAODTK010005745.1, from coordinate 230,156 downwards.
ATATTCCTATGTAAATTACCATCTCCCTCGTTCTGTCGGATAAACATTTAAATAAAACAGCATTTATATCGACCTAACCAATCATATCCAGCCTGGTCATGCGTTCATAGCGACCAGCGAAAGGCTACTATCAACTAACCAAATATACGTGTGGAAAGATATTAGTCTGCACGGATTCTTTGAGGGGCTAAAATCATTCCACAGATATACCGGGAAGGGGCGACATGACGTGGAAGATCGTCCCACAGTTTGTTAAAGAAAAAAACCTTTCGTTTTCATAAGAATCCTAGATATTTATACAGACTCGCCGGATTTTCCATTGTTTGTAGTTTTGTGATTGACCAATCCCTGATCAAGGCTCAGCAAGGCTGCGGACCTACACATGTTGCAGCATGTTGTTATATATTTGATTTTTCTTGTTTTTGTAGTCTGAATTTTACTATAAGAATCTTATCTGGCTTCAGCCACTCTGAAAAACAACAATATATAAACGTCCGGATCGATCCCCCGATTGAAACTTTCGAATTAACAAATGATTCGCTCCGTCACGTGATCCCGGCAGCGGAATAGTTACGTTAAAAGAAAAAAAAAATTTTTCGATATCATAGGAATCTTTTTTAACATTAAGTATTTATACACGGCTTCCCCAGAATTGTTCTATTTCTGTAAGTTAGAGTGATCACACCAATCCTATTAGGGCCAGCACGGCTGCAATACCCCCCATATTGCAAGCATTTTTATCAGATTGATTTTTTTTTGGGGGGGGGGGGTTTTGGTCTTTGTAAGTCTGGATTTCACTAGAACCTTATCTGGCTTTAGCCACTCTGGAATAACACAATATAACGTCCGATCGATACCGATTGAACTTTTAGACTCAAATAATTCCTTTCCCGTATTCGCAATAGTATACGTTGAAAGGTCGAAGGACATGTCAGAACGATTGGTTGGCATTCGCGGCATCCTAGGGCCCACACGTCTCATCCCACACATATTGCAAGCATGGTGTTTATCAGATTGATTTTTTTTTTTGGGGGGGGGGAGGGGGGGGGGTTTGTAGTCCTGGAAAAAATTCTGGAATCTTATCTGGCTTTAGCCACTCTGGAAATAACAACAAATATAACTTCCGGATCGCTCCCGATTGAACTTTCAACTACAATAATTCGCTCCTTACGTGATACCGTACGTCAGCCAAATAGTATACGTGCAATTCGAAGGACACGTCAGAACGATTGGTTGGCATTCGTGGCACCAAATTGTATATGTACCTTATATTCTCTTCGACGAAAATACCGCCGTTGTGTGGCTTGGCCTCTCCGATAACAGATTTTTAACATTACTTCAATTTTCTCGGCCTAATATAATGTTATGCTTTCAATTCAGTCATCCTATGCACTCGACATTCAAAAAAAGGGGTTTGTTGATTGCAAGGCGGCATTCATATTCCCGTCACTTCCCAACTTTTTTCCAGTGACTATATGAATCCTTGACAGGCATTACTCATATACTAGCGGATAAGTCATCTGAGACTCATTCGCGAACATCCGTGTTCTTGGAACATCAATTGAATATTGGGTCCGTTGATAAGATTGACAAATAGAGATTGTCTGTCCATTTCATTCAACCTTCTAGGCAAAGCGATTATAACGCCTCCGAGAATTCTCCTCCCGCGAGCACATGCTCAAGGTCAGATTATGTGTTTTCCTTACGTACTGGGGGCAAATAGCGTTGCGGATAACGTCATGATTTCATCGCGATCCATGCATGTATTGTTATGGATATTGAACATTAATTCTTCCGGGGTTCATCTGGCGAAATGCAAACAGTTTGAGAATTAATCTGTCTCTATTTTAAGACTTAGATGTTCCTGGCAAATTCCAATAAAGATGGCCTCCAACTTCATACATATTTTCTGTCCACATAGTTTGGACTGATCAGGTGAATTGAGTTGACGAGCCCTATACCCTGTTGGGTCGTTTCGGCCGTTGGTTATTCACCATGTACGTAAGTATCACGCTACTGTGAATGCCTATGTTCTTTTTTATCCCTGTCTCGTCTGGTGGACCTGGTATGTGAGTCCCCCACGATGAATACAGTACCCTATTGTTTTTTAGTCATGTCAAAGGTCATCTGAGGTCACCAGATGTCAAAGGTTCTGAAAACCTTTAAACACATGAAGTCCAGATGGTGGTCAGATAATTGAACTTTGGTGTATGCTTCCATAGGCACCCTATTTGGTTTTTGGGTTAGCGACTTGAATTTGGTCAAGCTAGACCATTGTGAAGTTCGATATTTTGGCCAATTTTGGCTGGTTAACCCGATAACTCATCCCACCTGAAATTGACATGCCTCATACCTGGTATGTGAGGTCCCCATGATGTTACATGAAACCCTATTGTTCTTGGTTCAGCCAAAGATCTTCTGTGATCAACTGAGGTTGAAGTCTGAGAATCCTCGTGAACACGATAAGTTCAGAATGGGTCGTCTGATCAGTAGAAATTTTGGTGTGTAGCTTTTCTTATGAGGACAGAACCCCACTTGTTCTCGGTAATAAAGCTTTGTGAATAATTGAATTTTGGCCAATTTTTGATGATGTTTGCTAAACATGATAACTCGACATCCCCCACCTGCTGGATAAGTCCATATATATGTGAGTTCCCGTGATGCCTACATGAATCTCTTGTTTTGGGGTCAGTACTGAGTCAAACTTGGAAATTCCTTGTTGGATTCTCTTTTGAAAAGTTCAGATTTCTCATCGGGATAAGTTAAGTATGTTGAGTTGAAATTTGTGTAGCTTTTTTATCAACATTATAGGGTACCCTATTGTTGATCAAATGGCTATTTTTGTGAAAATGGGAAATTTGTTCAGACGTGTCATGATGTTTGCCCACATGAGCTGGTACAATTTTTCCATTTGTCTTTGTCAGAAATGAAGTCAAGGAATCACTAACCTTTTCCGTTTTTTCGCTGGCCCACATCTCCCATGGCAGTAGCTCCTGTGTATTACTCATCACCCACGGCGCGCAACGAATATGCTCGTACGATGGCCGTCGTACTCTCACGACTATGGATACATAGGTGGTTGGATCTTGTAAGTTTCGTTATTACAGCAGGGTATTGATTCAATTACTGTCAGTATTAATATTGTATTAAACACGGACCCAACGAGCAGGCCCCTGCGAGGGGTGGGGGGGTGCAGGGGGTGCTGCAGCACCCCCAGATTTTTATGACGCACTACCATTTCAGGTCATTGTGTCCATCAACCCGTCGATTTTGAGCTTAAAGGCTGTCCCATGGATTCAATATTGCACGATTTGGTAATCCCGGTTTTCGATAGCTGGTTTGTTGTCTGCGTAGTTGTTTATTCAGTGTCTTGAGAAACTGAATGGACCGATTTCTAATATTAACCAAATTCACTTGATTATTTTGAAGATTGATCTGAAGGATTGGAAAAAGTTCCTTGAAGTTTCCTTATGATTGTTTTATAAACTCCTCAAGGCACCTAACAACTTATAAATACCGAAAAGTTTGAATTTTTCAGAATTTCATCTGTATATAAAAATGTACGTATTTGTTGGTTGGCTTGAGGCACCCTATCGTCAACATTCAACATTGGGTGGAGTTTGCACATTGGCCAAGCTTCCGACCCCGGTAATGAAAGGTTGCCAGTGTAAAGACATTCCTTGACGAATCTCAGCAATTTGTTTCTATCGCCGTGGTTGTGCTCTGTTAATCTTGTGTAATGGACGTGAACATGGTTTAGTCATAGTAACTGGCCTTTTCCGGGGTCTGTGAGGCCTGCTTCGTTAATTCCTTTGCCTCGCTCCGCGCCCACCTGAGGACATTTGCTTTAACGGGCACATCACCATAAACCGCATACCTACCCCGAAATAGCCTACTAACGTTTCACAACCGCGTCTGCGGCTTGTAGGCACACACGATCTAGCATAGGCCTACCGTATGCAAGGGCCTGCCATAGGGGGAGGGGGGCGATTTTCAAATCCCATTTTGATTCCTTGAAAATGCCTAGGGGCTTATATATCGCCTAGGTATTTTTAAATAGAATCATTACATGGCGTCGATCACGGGGGACGGGGGGCTGGCGAAAAACAACATGGCAGGGATCGGCACATTAGTATGGAGGTTTTACGTGATTGACGTATGGACTATACAGGCGCGGAGCAGGGCGTCTGGACGAAAAAATTGCAGACTAAAAAATTGAGCGTAAACTAACGAAAATGATCAAATTGTCTTCTGACTGGGCCCAATTCTTTCAATCAAATGCCCAAAAATCACACATTTTCCATGACAGTGATGTTTCAACAATTTTCAATCTGCGCAGCTTTCCAATTCAATTGGAAGGGTCCTCGATGGAACTTCTCCGAAATGGTATGGTAGAATGGAACCCACGATGAAGAAATGTACCGATTAACATCGATCAGTTTTTGGAACATTTTACTTTCACTTTCCGTGATTTGCATACTGCCATTCGTCGCGTTAAGTTCCGCTCCCTGCAATCTGAAGGAGGGGGGGGGGGCCGTAGACTATTTCTTTGTACGGTACGCGTCAACTGATGTTGGGCTAATTGTAATGAATAAACGATGATCAGTCCTCAAGAGTGTGTCTTAGATATACCTTTTAGAAATTTATTGTCAATTTTGGGGTATTGCTTACTGTCATAAGACATGGTAATTACCGTGTTCCGCAATCTGGGGGACTCGTAAGGCTCAAAATTCTTCGTACTTATACGAGACCACTGAATGCTGGCCCAAATTGTAAGGCATAAACATTCAATTAGCTCCTTCGAGAACGTTTCTTGAAAAACAAATTTTTAAAAATTATTTGTAGAGACTTGCCTCACTTCCATACTGTAAATGAAAATTCCCTTGTACCCTACGCGTCCACTTATGGTTGCCCGAATTGTAAAATAAACATTGATAAGTTCCTCCAAGAACGTTTCTTGAAATATGAATTCTGAAATTTTTTTGCCAATTTTAGGGACGTTTGCTTACTGCCATACGGTCCGGAATGCCGTTTCCTTCACTCCTGGGGGGTCTTAAACACACATGGTTCCTTGTTCCCTATCGTCAACCACCGCGGTGGCCCCGAATTGTACGGAATAAACATTGATCAGTTCCTTCAAGACTTTTTCTTGAAATAAAAAAATCGGGAATTGATTGACGATTTCGGGGATGTTGCTTACTGCCAGTAACCCCAGAAGTGCCGTTCCTGCAATCTGGGGGGTCCTGTAAAACCAAAAATTTTCTTCGGCGCTACGCGCCAACCCCTGGTGACCTCCGCTTAGATGGGGCGACCCTCAAGCTCCCACCGCTATTCAACCAGATCGCCGCCCTGTATCATTACCAAACCGAAAAAACAGTGAAGTAATTTTTAGCAGGTGAAGATGAAAGACAGGACAATTTCAGCTCATTGATCTAGTATGAAACGAATAGTAATAAAATTTAAAAAATAAAAATACTTTTTTGCATCTTCGAAGCAGCCAGAATCTTCAAAAGGGTACGATGGACACTCCCTTCCCGTACCCTCCTGACGGCGGTCCATAATGGGACCCTGAGTTAACTTTTCCCCCTTACACCAGAACCTGGCTACTACGCCCAGCTGTTCACGTTTTTTGATTTTTCTCAGGTTGCCACTGCCTCGTGCTGCTAATTAACTGATTAGGGTACTTCTATCGCGGGTACATCAGGTGTACAATCATCACTCGATCGCTATGGAAAACAAGTATAAAAAATTGCAAAATAAAAAATCTGAAAAATGAAAAGGACTAAAATGTGAGGTTTTTTTGCAGGACGTAGAGTGAGGGGCCTTTCGTCAGGTGGCTCAGCACCCCCCAGTATAAAATCGTTCGCAGGGGCCTGCCAACGAGGTCGAGCTTTCGAACAGTCAATTTCTGCAAAATGGCACGTTTAACCGCACGATACAGTTGACGCAAAAAACCGTTACCCTCTCCCAGTCGTGTTCTCACCCTCATCACAAGATGTATATTCTCCGGTGGGTAAATTGAATTACTGTCGTAATTTGTATCGATCGCAATTTGCAAACCCATCAAGGTCTATCTCCATTGTGGTTAATTTGTGCAAACTGCTACTCAGCGGATTATTGGTAGTATTTTCGGCATATGACTCACGACTACACCACATAATGACAACTGTGGGTTTGGCTTATACTGAGGATCATAAGTCGTCACGACGGGTCGTCTTACCGCATGGGCCCACTGGGCCCTAGCCCGGGACCCTGCGATGTAAGAGCTTCCATCGTGCCCCCTTGTTCCTAATTTGGGGAGCAAAAGTTATTGACTATAGGCCATGTATGCCTGTTGAATTCGATGCTTGGCACTGATATCAACTGCTGGTTGAAATACTCGGGTTTTGACATGAATTAATTGGAACCTGAGTTTCGCCCTGTAATATACGATCCCCGGAGGCTTACAACACGGACTCGCTGGAGCTGTCTTGTGTTGTAAAGCGGACGCCGAGTTGTTGTTTTTTCTCTTCCATTGAGAGGCCCGCCCACCGCAGGCCTATAGACAAACCATATGCATGAACATGTACATGAAATAAACATCAGTTAATTGGCACCTACATGCAATGGCATAATGTTGATACTTGTTAGTTATCTGACTGATAAAAGCCGTGGCTTGACAACATCTAACATTAAAAGTTTAAACTACCCCCTCTCCTCAGGAGAGACTACAATATCGCCTGCATTGGTGAAAATTTCAAGCCAGAACTTCGAGTTCTCCCGCTGGATAGTACTGTACCAGGTCGATTTATTTTTCATGCCGCGTTAGGAAAATCTTTGGCGATCCTGATAATGCTTCGCCGTTCATGGAGCCTTAACCTTGTATCCCAAATGCATATTTTGTACATAATAAAAAATAAATTCGAGAAGTATTCTATGGACCTTTTTCTCGTCCATACAGGTCCTATTAATGTGATCTCAATCCAATCGATACCGTGTTTCTCTGTTATTAGAGTGTTAGTGGCAGTTACATGTGTCAGCGAGCACCAACTTTTACTGCAACAAATTCTGAAGTGTCTCTGTCTCTTGTAAACCATACGCCTTAGAGATATTTGACATTTTAAACGTGAAGATTTTATCCCTCGTGAACGAAATATTGTCTCAAATCAAGGTCAGCATCCTTGTGTTTTATGCCACCGTAAATATTTCCCATCTCTATCAAACTGGCTGAAGACTAAAGACTATTCCAGTGCGACGGCCTTTCCGTACGCGTGGTTCATTCTTCCGACGTAAGTTAGGTGTTAGCATCTTGGCAGACCAACTGAAGTGTCAACCTCCCATCTATCTCGAGCTGACCCGATTGAACCGGTTGCCGCGATCATCTGGTGTTATTGCGTATACAATGGAGATGAAATGTGATACGCCTGTCCTGAATATGGTGTGTAAAAAACCGCACAGGGTGGTCAAGAGATCGTATCTTTCTTTAACTTTCTTCAGCGTTTGTATTCTTTATTCTTTCCCCCAGACCCCGTTAGTTCAGCTAGACGGGCATATATTGAGTACTGTAATCATTGTGGGCAACATTCTTCACTTAGGTGGTACGATAACTAACGTTGCATGCGTTCTCACTTTCGTCGAGCTGTGCTGTTTGTTTGTTTGTTTTGTTTTTTTTCTCTTTTTTCTATGATTCGAGTTCCCACCAGCCAGCCCTGAATCCAACTCATAAAATTGATTAACCTCAGTTAATTGTCTGTTTGTACTTACATCATATTTGTCGTGGTTTCCTCGTATCGAGTGTGCGGTTTGTCGCATGAAACAAGGCCGATCTTAGCTATAGTAGCCTCATATAACCCTCTACCGGCCATAGTGGGGCACTGAATCCTAGGAACGGTTTATTATTCTGAAGCGACTCTACACTCGTATCCGAAGGGTCACTAACTACTCCGAAGTTACCTCGGGTCGCTATTCCGCGGGTTGGAGTAGCGCTGATTGTTCAATTCGGGAGTAGAGGCGCTTCGACATAGCGGTCTTGAATTCCAGTTCGGATTGGCGACTAACCGGAATAGCCGTCCCGATTCACCAATTCGGAATACGAGCATTCTGAAATCCGACCCCCCCCCCCCCAAATTAGAATTGGCCCCAGTAAAACACTATTTGGATCAATAGGCAAACAATTATCACTGCATTCCACTGCTTACAGTGTCTCCTGGCCCAAAACCGCAAACCTTGTTTGGCACTGCTCTGGAATTAAAACCCATCTAGAAAATACGTATACGCGGTACTCCTTTATTCTTCGTGCAAATGTTGCCTAATTCTAATCCCAGACAAACATCTCCCAGTTACTTCGTAGTCTTAACTCATAAACTAAAATATAATTTAGTACCTTTTTTTTATTTTGCTTCACTCTAAAAAATGTCTGGAGAATTTTTACCATGAATCTGGTTGGAAAACAATTCTGGTTGATTTATGGTTATCAATTAGTTTACCAGAAAATCTTTGGTGAAATTCCACGCGTTTTTGTTGGCCTTCATACCCACCAGGGTGGTAATATTTATCAGACCGGTTCTAGAATGTTTCACGTTCATCCAAGGAATGAGTGAGGTTAATGATCGATAACCGTTCTCGCCAATAATTGTGTTGGTAGTCGAGTAGAAATCCAATTATTGTGATTGTAATGTAATAATCGTACGTCGAACAGGTCGGGGTTTTCAATTATGTTCCAGAATTATCTTTTTCCATTCTTCTGCCACATTGCGGTGGTCGTGGACAGCCTGAACAAATATCGATGAGGAGGCTCTCCCTCGAAATTGTGTCTCCTGACATTTACTTCAAAGGACCTCCTCGTCAGATTTAGCTTAGGGCTCTCGATTTCAAAGCAGAATATACGTACCACGCGAGTAGTTGAATATTTGAACTCGATTGATAAGATTGCACGGAGTACATAACATACATAGCGGGTTAGGCAACGTATGATAGGAATCGTGCCATAAAAAGAGTTAGTGTAAGGCTGAGAGTCGTAGTCGTAGCTCTGCCTAAGGTCGCTCTTAGCGCCGTTCCGTTAATAGCAAACTAAAGATAAGGGACTACGTCCAGTGCCCCTAAACGAAAGAACAAAAAGTCGTGCCCGTAAGGAGGTTAGAATCGAGGGTGAAAGTGCCCTAATCTAGCATTTTTGTCTAATTTTCAACGTTTCCGTTTGCCACTCATCTTCAGCACTGCGGGTCGTCGCATTTCTATTTTGGATGGAGAGTTGGAATGGGCAAGCCTACGTTCTTTAATATACAGTTAGCTTGGATAGAACTTTTTGGAAGTCATCGTAGTAAAAATTCCCCTGAAATTCACTCTTTCCTCTTCCTCTCCCCCAGAATTCGTTGTGGATTTGCAACGCACTGGCTTTAATCCGGGGTGCCCCTTCTGTTTCATGAACCACTTCCCACCCAACCTTAGACACGTAATACGTGATTGTTCGTGCGTGCGAACTATCTGGCTATACAGGTAGACAATATGACAGTGCATCCGGTTTGATATCCAATCTGCTACTATGAACCTTGCATATTGGTTTTATTTACTGTCAGGAATTGCTGATAGAAAACAGTTATTGTCCTAGTATGAATTATGCATTTTGTGCTTCCATTCTGATACAATATTTCTCCACACAATAGAGTAAACATTAACTGAAACTATAGGACAATGAATGTGGTCCATAGTTTCCCCATATTCACTAGCCTCAGGTTTTTTCTTTTATTCTCTGGGAGTGACAGTGTCCGTGGCAAGGGACGAGAAGGAGAATAAGCCTGGAGCGACTGGGACTACATTTAACCAGATACTTTTTTCTCGGTTTTTTGTTTTTGAGCGAGTTTTCTCGTTTTGGCATATCCTAGCGATTCGGAGTTGGGCATGGGGCAACTGACCTTGGGAACACTATCGGCTAACTGTTTTACAAACTGAAAAGCAGCCTCCGAAGCCTACTTCATTCAGTAGTTTACTTCCATCTGCCTAGTATACTCGAGACATGAACTTGGGAATTTATGAAAAGTTTGTAACGTTTATTTTTTTACATGTGTTTGTTTCTAGTGTGTTGTCGTTCATTAGGTTTCGTTTAAGAATTCCGCACGTATTCTGGTTATAAATTTTTTCTTTCGGCGTCCAATTCAATATAGTAGCTTCGGGCCCAGACAATCTTCAACTGGTGTACGTATCATATGGGGGCTCGATGTCAAAAAACCACTTCATTAGCTGCACAGGTCAGACGAGAAGGGTGTAATATGTAGGGTACTTGACATTTTTATTTGCCCCTAAAATTGATGTATTCGCCTTTTCGTCGTAACACTGTGGATCACGGCCGAGACGGTGCATTTTCTCCTCCTACATTGAATAGATAGGAGGGGGGGGGGGGGGAGGAATGGCGACGAAAAACGGAGAAGAGCGGAAAGACCAGGAAGATGAAGATACTAAGCAGATGTATTACATATACATTTTAAAATCAGCACTCTCGTAGATGTTCAAAATAATGCTGGGGTAGAGGGTTCACGACATTTATTGCTTGTCGAAATAGCAGCGGCTTACAGTGGATTTTTTACGACAGTGCAACCAAACAAAAAATATATTATTGAACCGTACCCTAATCAATATCTAAGTGGGTGGTTAATACAGAAACACTTCTTTTGCTCCATCGTTCATAACCTCCTCTTAAAAAAGCACTACGCACTATGCTACTAATGCAGAATTCTACTTTACATTACCATCCCTCCCTCGTTCATGTCTGGTCAAAACATTTAATAAAACAGCCATTTATCGACCTAACAATCATATCCCCCTGACATGCGGTCATATAGGCGACAGCTGAGGCTACTATCCAGACTAAAACAAATATACGTGTGGAAGATATTAGTCTGCACGTGGCGATTCTGTAGAGGGGGGGGGCTAAAAGCAATTCACCACCATATACGGGACGGGAAGACACGTGAAGATAGTGTTAAGTTTGTTAAAGTAAAAAACACTTTCCGTTTATCATAAGAATCCTAGCTATTTATACACGACTCCTCCGGAATTGTTCAATTGCTGTAGTATTTGTGATTGAACCAATCCTCTGATCATAGGCTCAGCAAGGCTGCAGACCTACAACCTTTGCAGCATGTGTTAATCAATTCATTTTTATTTTTCATGTTTTTTGTAGTTGTATTTCACTAGAATCTTTGTGGCTTAGCCACTCTGGAATACCACAAATATAACGTCCGGAGCGATCCCGATTTGACTTTCTATAACAAAGATTCGCTCCGTCAGTGATCCCCGTCAGCGGAATAGTACACGTTAAATAAAAACAACTTTTCGATAATCATAGGAATCTTAAATATTTTAGACGACTTCCCTCCCCAGAATTGTTCTAACGTCTGTAGTATTAGTGAATGCAAACCAATCCATTGGCCCACAATGCTGGCATACCCCACATATTGCGAGTCATGTGTTATCTCAGATTGATTTTTTTTGGGGGGGGGTGGGGGGGGAGGGGGGGGGTTTGTAGTCTGGATTTCACTAGACATCTTATCTGGCCTTTACACTCTGGAAATAACCCACATATACGTCCGATTCGAATACCCTATTGACTTTCCAACTAAATAATTCGCTCCGTTACGTGATACGTACGTCAGCCAAATAGTATACCGTGCAATTCGAAGGACCCCGTCAGAAACGAGTGGTTGGCATTCGTGGCAACCAAATTGTAGAATGTACTTATATTCTCCCGACTAAAATACCGCCGTTGTGTGGCTTGGCCTCTCCCATAACCGATTGCCACAATTAGTTTCAATTATCTGCCTAGATATGTTAATGCATTTCAATTTCAGTCATCTATTCCCATCGACGTTCCAGGTTATATTGATTGCCAGGCAAGGCGGCAGTCATATTCCGTGCACTTTCCACATTCATTTTTCCAATGACTTATATGAATCCTTGACAGGCAGTACTCGTAATACTAGCTCTAAGTATCTGAGACTTATTCGGAACCATCAGTTCCTTGGAACTCAATTGGATATAGGTCCAGTTAATAAGATTACTAGAGATGATCTTTCAATTCCTTTCAACCTTCTAGGCAAAGCGTTATTAACTCCTCCGAGAATTCTCCTCTCCGCGAGCAGCAGCCTCAATGTCAGATTATGATGTTTCTTACTGTCCTGGGGCATACATGCGGATAACGTCCATGATTTCATTGCGATCCATGCATGTATTGTTATGGATATTGAACATTAATTCTTCAGGGTTCATCGGCGATATGGTACAAACTTGGAGAGGAATATCTGGTCTATATTCAGACTAGATGTTCTGGCAAAATTCCTAATAAGATGGCCTCCAAAAGTTTAATACATAGTGTTCCAGAGTTGGACTGATCATGAACAGTTGAATTGAGTTGACGAAGCCTATCCCTGGTACTACATGTTACGTAAGTATAACACGACTGGATGCCAGCTTTCTCCCTTGTCTCGTATGGTGGACCTGGTATGTGAGGCCCCCCACTATGAATACATGTACCCTATTGTTTTAGATCATGTCAAAGGTCATATGAGGTACCAGAGGTCAATTAAGTCTGAAAACCTTTTAAACTACACGCATGAAGTCCAGAATGGTTGGTTCAGATCAAGTTGAACTTTGGTGCATAGCTTCCTATGAGGCGTACAGGAACCCTATCGTTTTTGGTTTAGGTCGAAGTGATTTTGGTCAAGGTAGACAATTTGTAGAAGGTTGATATGTTGGCCAATTTTGGCTGGTAAACACGATTTAGCTCGATCCCAACCTGAATTGGACGAAGCTCATACCTGGTATGTGAGTTTCCCATGATGGGTAAATTAACCCTATGTGTTCTTGGGTCAGGCCAAGAGCGTCTGTGGATCAAATGAGGTTGACGTCTGAGACTCCTCGTTAACACGATAAGTTCAAAATGGGTTAGTCTGATCAGGTAGAAAATTAGTGTGTGTTTCTTATGGAGAGTTCAGGAACCCCATTGTTCTGGTAAGAGACGATTGTGGAATAATTGAATTTCGGCAATTTTTGACTGATTTGCTAAAACATGATAAACTCTAAACACCGGCTGGATGAAGCCCATATTAATATGTGAGTTCCCGTGATGCGTACATGAATACTTCTTGTTTTGGGGTAAGGTTGTTGTTAAGGTCATCTGAGGTAGCAGAGGTCAAAAGTTGAACAACATTGTAAACACGATAAGTCCAGAATGGTGCGTTCTGAATCAGTAGGTGTGGAAACAGTTTTATGGTGATCTATAGGAACCCTATTTTTTTCTTGGTGTCGACAGGGGTCATATTAATCAAGAATAGGGAAATTGCTGGTCAAATTCAATATTCGGCAAAATTCAGCTGTAAGCACGATAACTCGACCTAGATGGATTGAAGCTCATACTGGTATATGGGTTCCCAACAATGAGCACATGACCCAAAATGGGTTGGAGGCAGGTCCGAGGCCACCTTGAGGTAACCGCAGGTCAAGGCAGAAATCCTTGTAAACCTAAGAGTCTGCGCTTGCCTGATCCAATGGGGATTAGGTGTGTCTTCCTTACAAGAGCAGAATTAGTCCCCCGTGTGAGGCAGCTAGCTAAGAAAGCGTGATTTCTGCAAATTCCGGTTGTAAACGTGATAAGTTGAGTTGACCCGCCGAGAGATGAAGCTCATACTAGGTGGGTGTGTTCACTATGATGACTACAATTGTGCAGTATTTCAATGAGAGGTCACAAATGAGACAGTTGGAAAAATTCTTGTTGGAATTTTCTTGAAAAGTTCGATTGCTCAGTCCTGGAATAAAGTTCAGTGGATTTAAGTTGAAATATGTGTAGCTTTTTTATCAAGAGTATAGGGACCCTATTGTGATCCGAAAATGGCGTTATTTTGTGAAAAGGGGAAATTTGTCAGACCGTGTCAGAGTTTCCCACAATGGCTGGTACAATTTTCCATTGTCCCTTGTCAGAAATGAGTCAATGAATCACTAAACATTGTTGTGTTATTTTTTTCTCGATGCCCACATTCTCCCATGGCCAGGGCCGCCTGTGTAGTACGCCGTCGCCCACTGCGCGCAACGAATATGCTCGTACGATGGGCGCGGTACACTCACGACTATGGGATACATCGGTAGGTTTGGACACATGTAGGTTTGCGTTATTGCGTTATTGATCAATTACGTCAGTATTAATATTGTATTAAACACGGACCCAACAAGGTCGAGCTTTCGAACAGTCAATTTCTGCAAATGGGCACGTAATAACTCTCGAACTGGGACGCAAAAAGGCCTTACCCCTCTACACTTCGTTTCTCACGGCACACACCAAAGATTTATTCTCCGGTGGTTAAATTGAATTACTGTCGAATAGTGGTATCGATCGCAATTTGCAACCCATCAAGTCTAGCTTCCATTGTGGTTAATTTGTGCAAACTGCTACTCAACTGAGGTATTGTTTATGTTTCGCCATGACTCACGACTACACCGCTAATGACAACGGTGGGTTGGCTTAATACTGATTATAACATTCCGTTCCGACATGGTCTCTTACCCATGGGCCCACTAGGCCCTGGCCGGACCCTGCGATGTAAGAGGCGCTTCGTAAGAAACAGAGATTTTGACACGAGTCAATTGACTCCTGAACTCGAGTCAGCCTCGAGTCCACCTTTTCGTGACTTGCGACTTGAATTGGAAATTTTTCGCATTGACTCGAGACTGACTTGGACTTGCAGCCGTCTGACTTGGCTGACTTGAACCTTGGACTCGCGATAACTCCCTTGTCCCTCCAACGCAAGTCAGAGCCCGAATTTGGCTTAATTTGCAGATTTGTAGAGATCTCCGCGATATTGGTTTCAGTTCCTTTGTCACCGTGAACATAATTAGAAAGCATGCATAAGCACAAGTACAGACTGCATATTGGTCGATCTGACACTGCGCTGATACCCGATTGTCGTTGACCATACCTCACGTACCCGGATGGTGCTACCGTGCTGCATAATGCGTTCGACTGTACACTGTGTGCATCATGTTTTGTGGCTGGCTCGATCGACTTATCGAGAGCTGCACAGGCACCCGTATGTTTATTTCCGTACGTTGGGGCCCTCCAATTTTTCAGGGATTCACAAATTTGTTTTTGGTAGTGTTCGAGGCGAGTATAGTACTCATCAATGTAAAAGGAATGAAGCATTTTCTTTCATATTCTGACGTTAGAATCACAAAAAAGTCTAAACTAGCTAATCTTGGAAGTAGAACCGTGTCCTCATTTTCGGAATCTGATTGGCCTGCCGCTAGTGATACCCTCATTCTTTCCAGGAAAGTACGGGCCGAGCTGCACTTAGTGCTCCCAAAACGTTACAGCCATACATGGGCGGCGATCACCGGGGGGGAGGCGCGGGGGAACATGTCCCCCCATATTTTTGGTTGGGAAGCACTCAACAATATCCCCCCAATATTTTGGCGTACTGGCGAAAAAAATCCTATAATTATAAGTACAGTACGGCCAAACAAAAAGTCTACTCATATTTCTTAATTAGTTTTTGTTTTAATTTTTTGTTGAGAAGGCCGAAATGAAAAAAAAAAAAAAACGCGCTGTAATCCTGTCTTTTCCGTACAATGTATAATGCAGTGGGGCACGTGTACAATATATAACTTAGGCCAGATTCTGGCAAATATGGTTTTTTGTCCCTACGTGTCATCGTCACGTGTGGGTGAACATATAGGTCGGCCACGAGGGCAATTGGTTTAGGACTGATTCATGTTGCCCCCCCCACCCCCCCTCCCCCGACATACAATGCCTGAATCCCCTTGCCATTTTCTCTCACACTGCACACGTTTAGTCTACTTCTATCGTTTATTGTTCAGATTGGCTTGGGGGGGGCAGCCTGACGTTGCCTGTTTTGAATCGCAGAGGAAAGCTATAGTAACGAAAAACAACAGGGCATGTGATCGTGCACATTAGTAGGGAAGTTTACGTGATTGACGTATGGAACTAGCAGGCGGCGGAGCGGGGCGCCAACAAGTCTGAGACATGAGAAAATTTGGACGAAAAATCTGAGCGGAAACTAATCGAAATGACAAATTGTCTGCTGACTGGCTCATTCCTTTCAATCAAATGCCCGAAAAATGCACATATTTTCCATGACAGTGATTATCAAGCAAATTTTCAATCTGCGGCAGCCCCAACCCATTGGAAGGGTCCTCGATGGAGTATCTCTAAGACATGCTATGGTAGGAATGGCGACCACGATGATGAAATGTAAGGATTAACATCGATCAGTTTTTCGTGAAATTGACTGTCAATTTCAGTGATTGCATAATGCCATAAGTCGCGGGGAAGTGCGCTCCGGCAAATCTGAGGGGAGGGGGGGGGGGGGGTCTGTAAGACTATTTTCTTGTACGGTACGCGTCAACAATTGGTGGCGCTGGAATGGTAATGACTAAACGTAGATCAGTTCCTTCAGAGTGTTTCTTGAGATATACATTTCAGAAATGAATTGTCAATTTGGGGATGTTGCTTAACTGCCATAAGACATGGGAATTACCGTTTCCGGCAACCTGGGGAGTCGTAAAAAGGCTTCAAAATTTCCTTGTACCTATACGAGACCACTGATGCTCGCACAAATTGTAAGGATTAAATATCAATAAGTTCCTTGAAAGGAACGTTTCTTGAAATACGAATTTCTTAAATGATTGCCAATTCAGAGACGTTGCTTCACTGCCATGACAGCGCGGAATTGCCGTTTCCTGATCTGAGGGGGTCTGTATAAAACAGAAAATTTCCTTGTACCCGACGCGTCCACTGATGGTGGCGGTGGCCCCGAATTTGTAGGAATTACACACGACAGTTTCCTTCAAGAACCTTTCTAGAAATAGAATTCTGAAATATTACAATTTTTAGGGACCGTTGTTATTGCCATACCGTGTCCGGGAAATGCCGTATCCTTCAATCTGGGGGGTGCTGTAAAACCAACATTTTTCTTGTACACACGCGTCAACAACCGACGGTTGGCCCGAATGTACGGAATAAACATTGAACAGTTCTTAAAAATGTTCCTTGAAATATAAAAAAATCGGGAATTTATTGACGTTTAGGGATGTTGCTACTGCCATATGACCAAAGAAAAAGTGCCATTTCCTGCAATCTGGGGGGGGGGGGGGGGGGTTCTGTATTAAAACTAAAAATTTCCTGAACGCTACGCGCCAACCTTTTGTGGCGCTCCCCTTAGATTGTGCTACCCTCATATTTCCCCCCCCCCCCCCTCCAATATCAGCACAATCGCCGCCCCTTCAAGCCATACGAGTATTATACTTCAGAAACCACACCCTTGTTGCCAGTCACGTTCATTAAGCACTGACATCTGTTTTGTTTTCAGAGTTCCCTTTATTATTTATCACCCAATGTCTACCCCTTGAAAAAATGACATCTATAGGCCTATCCGGCTTTTGAACTCAGCTCTCTCTTTCAATTTTCAATACCCTGTTGTAAGCCCCCTTTAACATTCTGCTAAAACATGTACCACCCCCAGACTTGTGGGATATTTGCAGATCACATCATTCCTCATAGTTGTTTCTTGATCATTACATTAAATATTGTTGACTGAATTTTTGGTTTGTTTTACTCATTTTGCAAACATTGTGTGTTGTATCTTATGAATAATTGACGGGCGTTGCTATTGTGTGGATTTCCTCACAGTATGCTCTCAAGGGGTGGAATGAGGACAGGTGTTTAACTGGTGCAGTTTTCATTTTTTGTGATTGTTGATGGACATCGGATTTAGAAGGATGTATGCATCCTATCCGTGTGAATTTGGTGGTTATGCTCTGTGATGTGCTGAAAGGTGGGAGAATCCTTGGCATGAATGGTACCCTGTCTATGCTCACTGACTCCTGAGCTATGGGGTACTACACTACACACAAAGTGGTCATGGTGGCACGCTGACCAACGAAGGCTTTGAATGGGATGCGATGTCCGTTTCATGGTTCAGTCTGCCCCAATCACATATTTCAGTTTCGTCCCCATGCCGGTGCCTCAATACCTGAATCCTTTGTCCTTGCTTCAGAGTGGATATGCCTGAGACAAAGTAGGCGGTCGCCCCATTCCAACTGTCCATGCAGTGAGATCCTACAAAGACAAATTTTGGTACATTAATAGGACTTGTGACTTGACTTGTGACTTGACTTGCATTCCAAGTCCAATTGACTTGCTTGACTTTGAACTTGACTTGCTTCTTCTGCTCGACTCGTGACTTGACTTGACTTTGAGCCGAGGCGAATGACTCTTGTGACTTGACGTGGACTTTGCACTCTCTGACTTGAACTTGACTTGGACTTGCAACAGTGCTGTCACCATCTCTGTTCGCATCGTGACCCCTTGTCCTAATTTGGGAGGAAATTTCTTGAATATAGGCCATTATGCCTATTAATTCGATGCTTGGCAACTGAGACAACTGCTGGGACATACTCGGTTTGACTGATTAAATTGGAACCTGCGTGGCGACCCTTGAATATACGATGCCCCGGAGGCTTACAAAACACGTCTCGCTGCTCTGTCTAAGTGTTGTAAGCGGAACCCAGTTGTTGTTTTTTCTCTTTTCATTGCCCACCGGCAGCCTCATAGACAAACAATATCATGACCCTTTCCGAAAAGAACATCAGTTAATTGGCAAGCGTACATGAAATGCTTAATGTGTATAAATTGTTTAGTTATCTGACTGGATTAAAAAAAACAAAGGGCCGTGGCTTGAGCAGCATCTAACAGTTAAAAGTTTTAAACATCCCCATCTACAACAGGAGAGAAACTACAATATCGCTGTCATTAGAGAAAATTACCAGAACTTCGAAAGTTCTTCCCGACTGGAGTTTACTGGGTACCAATGGTCGATTATTTTTAAGCGGTTATAAAAATTAATTTGCGATATGATAATGCTGCGCCGTTCATGGAGCCTTAACCTTGTATTCCAATGAAGAGGTTTGTAATAATAAGAATAAAATCGAGAAGTAGTATCTCTTGACACTTGTCTTCGCCCCATCAGGGTCATATTAATGTGGGACCTAAATCCCAATCGATTACGTGGTTCTATGTTATCCAAAGTGTTACATTTGGCAGTTACATGCTGTCACAGACCCCCACCAAACCCGGAATTTTACTGCAGCAGGAACAAACTTTGAAGTGTCTCCGTCTCTCGTAAATAAATAAGCACTTAAGAAGAATCTGACATTTTGAACTTGACGAGTTATCCCTCGTGATGAAAAAAATTGTCAAATAAAGTTCAGCATCAATGTTGTTTTATGACACCGTAAATATTCCCAAATTTCTTGTCAAAACTGGCTAAAGGATAAAGGCTATTCCAATGCGAACTGGCCTTCGGGACCGTGCGTCATTCGCTGAAGTATTAGGTTAGCATCTTTGCCAGACCAAACATGAATGGTCGATGACCTCACATCTATCTCGAGGCGGACCCGAGTTGAACCCGGGTGACCGCGATCAATCTGGTGTAATAGTAGTACAATGGAGATGAATGTGATACGCCATAGTCTGAATATGGTAGGTGTTTAAAAAAGCACAGTGTGGTCAAGAGACGTATCATTTCTTTAACTTTCTTCAGCGTTTGCATGTTCTTCCTCTTTTCCCCAGGACCCCGGTGATTTCAGCGCAAGAGGGGCATTATCTGGAGTTATGTAATATATAGGGTGCAACCGATTCTTCACTTAGGTGGTACGACAACAACGTTTGCAATGCGTTCTCACTTTCGTCGAGCTGTGCTGTTTGTTTGTTTGTTTGTTTGTTTTTCTTCTCTCTGTTCCTAGATGAGTCGAGGTACCCAACACAGCCAGCCCTGACCTCCAACTCGTATAGATTTAACATCAGCGGTCTGTTTCGTAAATTCCATCGATATTGTGGGTGTTTTCCTTTGTATCGAGTGTTGTGGTTGTCGCAATGAAAACGAGGCCGAGGCTTCTAGCTACAGAACCTCATATAACCCTCTTACCGTATCCAAAGGCCGGGTTTATTATTCTGAGGGTTTCTTGGCATAGTCACCCCATTTCGCATCGGATCGCTCTTCGAGGGGTGGAGAGAGTAGCGCGATTGTTCAATTGAGAGTAAAGGCCCCTAGACATAGCGGTCTTGAATTTCAGTTCGGATTGGCGACTAACCGGAAATAGCGTCCCGATTCACCCCCCCAATCGGCAAAAAACGATCATTCTAAATACGACCCCCCCCCCCCAATTCCGAATTGGCCCAGTTAAAACAACTATTTGATTCAATAGAAAAACCAGTTCAGTCACCTGCATTCAAACTGCTGACAGTGTCTACTGGAAAATACACGAAATCCAACTTGTTTGGCAACTGCTCTGGAATTACAACCCAGTTTAGAAAATACCGTATAAGCGCGGTACTCATTTATTTTCGTGCAAATGTTTGCCTAAATTCTAATATCAGGGGACAAAGCTTGAAGTATGTCTTCGTAGTCTTAAGCTCAAAACGTAAAATATAATTTAATACATTTGCTTCACTCTAGAAAAATGTCTGGAGAAAGAGAAAAGTTTACCTTGAATCTGGTTTGGCAAAAACAATGCTGGTGATTTATGGTTATCAATGAGTGACCAGAAAATCTTGGTGAAATTAACCACGACGTTTGTTGGCGTCATACACACCAGGGTGGTAAGAGGTTTATCAGACCGTTCTAGGAATGTTTAACGGTTATCCAAGGATGAGTGAGTGAATGAACGATAACCGTTTCTCGCAATAATTGTTTTGTACGTCGAGTAAGAAATCAAATTATTGTGATTGTAATGTAATAATCGCACGTCGAACAGGGTCGGGGTTTTTCAATTATGTTCCAGAATTATCTTCCAATTCTCTCCAACATTGCGGTGGTCGTTGGACAGCCTGAACAAAATATCGAATGAGGAGAGTCCCTCGAATTGGTCTCTGACATTTAACTTTAAAGGACCCTCGTCAGATTTTAGCTGAGGGCTAGCGAGTTCATAGCAGAGATACGTACCTCGAGTAGGGGAATATTTGAACATATATACTTATAAGTGTATCCACAATGATAGAGAATATGACATATTTTCCATGTACCATGTTACTGAACTAGGACCTTTCAGACAAACCAGCTCGCCGCTAATGAATCCTAATATATTTCAAATCATTATAGGGAATGAGGGCTCAGTGATTGTTATGTTCGTTGCGTCGAGATTTGTAACATTGGCTCGATTGATAAGATTCACGGAAGTACATAACATACATAACAGGTAGGAACGTATGCTAGGATCGTTGCCATAAAAAGAGTAGTGTAAGCTGAGAGTCGATCGTAGCTCTGCCTATGTCGCGTGAGCGCAGTTCCGTAAGTAGCAAAGACGTAAGAGGATTAAGGGATACAGTCCTAGTGCCCGAAACTAAAAACAAAAGGTCGTGCACCGTAAGGAGGTTATGAATCGAAGGGTGAAAGTCCTAATTCTAGAAATTTTTGTCTAATTTCAACGTTCGTTTGCCACTCAGAATTGAGCACTTGCTGCGCGCTTATTCTATTTTGGATGGAGAGTTGAAACGGGCAAGCTACGTTTCTTTATCAGTTAGCTTGAATAGAAACCTTTGGAAGTCATCGTAGTAAAATTTCCATGAAATTCTTTTCCTCTCCCCAGGACTGGCGTTTGGATTGCACGGCACTGGCTTCTTAATCCTGGGATGCCCCTACTGGTTCAAGAAACCTTCCCCAAACCGTTAGACAAGTAATACGTGGATTGTTCGGGCGTGCGAACTATCTTGCTATACACATGGTAGAATATGACAAGTGCATCAGGTTTGATAATCCAAATCTGCAATATGAACCTTCTATGGTTTTTACGTCAGGAAATTGCTGAGTAGAAACAGTTATTGTCCTAGTATGAGTATCATTTTGTGGCATCCATTTCTGATATTCAATATTTCTCAACAATAGGTAAAATTAACTGAAGGACCTCTAGTACAATGAAATGTGTCATATGTTCCCCATATTCACATAGCCTCCATGTTTTCTCTTGTGTTCTCTAGGGAGAGTGACAAGTGTCGTGTGTCGTTGACAAGGGACGAGAAGGAGAATAAGCCTGGAGCGACTGGGCGACATTTAAAACAGGATACTTTTTTTCTCGATTTTGTTTTTGAGCGAGTTTTCTCGTGTGGCATGAATAGCGATCCGGAGTTGGGCATGGGCCGCAAAAATGACCTTGGGAACACTATCGGCTAACTGTTAACAACTGAACAGCTAGCCTCCGTAGCTTACTTCATTCAGTAGTTTACTTCCATCTTGCCTAGTATATCTCGAGGGACATGAACTTGGGATTTATGGAAAAGTTTTGTAATCGTTATTTTCCACAGTGTTGTTCTAATGTGTTGTCATTCATTAGGTTTCGTTTAAGAATTCCGCACGTATCTGGTTATAAATTCGTCTCTCGCGCCCAGTTCAATATATTAGCTTCGGGGCCAACATTCTCCAAACTGGTGTGGTATCAGATGGGGCGTCGATGTCGAACAACACTATTACTTTCAGGGTCAGACGAGGAATGTGTAATATGTAGGGTGTACTGTTTCCTAAATTGGAATATGAGAGGAGGGGGGGGGGGAGAGATGACGAGCGCGAAAAACGGAAGAATAGAGGAAAGATGAGAAGATGAGAGGACTAAGAAGATGCATACATAAAACATTTTGAATAGGCAAATCTAGTGGATGGTAAGAAAATATGCTGGGGTAGAAAGGGTTCACGAACATTGATGCTTGTCGAAAGAGCGGCTACATGTGATTTTCTACGACAGTGAACCAAACAAAAAAATATATTATGAAACAGTACCTACTCAATAAATCGAAGTGGGTGGTTAATAAGAACACGTCTTGCGCCAGTCGGTCAATACCTCTCTTAAAAGCATACGCATAATGCGACTAAGACATTTAATTCTATTACCATACCATCTCCCTCGTTCATGTCGGATCAACATTTAAATAAAAACAGCATTATCGACCTAAAACCACTTCAATCAAGCCTGGTCAATTGCGGTCATAGGGACAGCTAAAGGCTTACTATCCAGACTAAACAAATATACGTGTGGAAGAGATTAGTCTGCACGTGGGATTCTGTAGGAGGGCCTAATTCAATTCAAAGATAGACCGGGAAGGGGAAGACACGTGAAGATAGTGTAAGTTGGAAGAAAAAAAAAAACCACTTTCCGTTAATCATAAGAAATTTTAAATATGTATCACGACTACTCCGGAACTGTTCTATTTTCTGTAGGTTTAGTGATCAAACCAATCCTAGGCCCAGCGAGGCTGCATACACACCACAATTCTGAAAGCATGAATTATCAGAGTGATTGTGTTTTTGTTTTTTTTGTTAGTCTGGGATTCATAGAATCTTTACTGGCCTTTGGCCACTCTGAAAATAACAACAAATATAACGTCCGGATCGATATCGATTAACTGTCAACTAAAATAAGTCGCTCCGTACGGGATGACCGTAGTCAGCCAATAGTAGTATACGTGACAATGTTCGAAGGACATGTCAGAACGATTGGTTGGCATTCGTGGCACCAAATTAGTAGATGTACCTTATATTCTCTTCGACGAAAATACCGCCGTTGTGGGGCTGGGCCTCTTCCGAAAACAGATTGCAACAATTAGCTTCAATTTTCTGACTAAATAATGTTTGCATTTCATTTCAGTCAGCCTATTCACCTCGACGTTCAGGGTTATGTGATTGCAAGGCGGCAGTCATTTTCCGTGCACTTTTCACAATCATTTTCCAGTGACTTATATGAATCCTTGACAGGCAGTACTCGTATACTTAGCGGATTAAGTCATATGAGAGTCATTCGCGAACCATCAGTGGTCCTTGGAACATCAATTGGATAGTAGGGTTCCAGTTTTAATAAGATGACGATAGAGATTCCTCTGTCATTTCTTTCAACTTCTAGGCAAAGCGATATTAACTCCTCCGAGATTCTCATCATTCGCGAGCAACATGATCAATGTCAGATTAATGATGTTTTCCATACTGTACTGGGGGAATGGCCTGCGGATAACGTCATTTGATCTTCATTGCGATCATGCACGTATGCTATGGATATTGAAGATTAACATAAGTCTCCGGAGTTCTATGGGATGTCAAACATTCGAGAGAGGAATATATTCTGTCTCTATTTAGAACCTAAATGTTCTGGCAAATTTCCTATAAGATGGCTCCAACGTAATCCGACTTTCCTGTCCATATGTTCGGATGATCATGAACATTGAATAGAGTTGAGCTAAGCTCTAGACCCAGATGTGGGTCGTTTCGGCGTATGGTTATTCACCCTGTATGTATCACGCGACTGTGAATGCCTGTTTCTTTTTCCGTCTCGCTGGTCGGGACCATAGAATAAACATTGTAAAAAATTTCTATTGAGGTGGACAGACACAGGACGAGCAGAGATTAGGGGGCGTCGAATATCGAATGCGAGAAGAATACATAGAATTGAGTCATTCAGTTACTGGTGAAGGGGAAAACGCTTCGCCCGCCGGAAGGGATAATGAAGCCAAAATCCAGGAACCTTCGGGGGGGGGGACACATTGAGAAGCCTTCAGCGAGTAAGAGTGGCGTATTTCATTTCTCAAACGAAAGCCACATCTAACCAGATACGGTTACCCCTGGGGTGATAGAACAGTCTGTTGAATTCAGCTCCTGTCGTAGTAGGTGACTAAAGTGAGAACTTGTATACGTTTTTACTTCCTGGAGGCACGGTATATCTACTGACAGACAAATAAACAGACAGACAGACAGATAGGGAAGTTTGACTTAGTGGATGCTTAACTGATCCTAGGCATTCTAGACTGTCGTGTTCACAGTTTTCATACTTCGATCTCAGCTGACTTAAGATGACTTCCGACCTGACCCAAAATCATAGGAATCATGTATGATTACCCGAAAACACTCTGGAATTATCGTGTTCGCAGGTTTTTAGACTTTGACACCGCATAATATCTCTAACCTTACCCAAAACCATCGGAAATCGGTAATTAATTGTGGGGAATACACACACAAAGTATATGAGCTTTGAAACCATCCAGGTGGGGATGCGAAGTTATCGGACTTATCGTGTCACAAGCCAAGATATGCCGAACATTGTTCACAATTTTCCTAATCCTACTAAAATGATCATTCGTTACACACATACATACATACATACATACATACATACATACATACATACATCCATACATACATACATCATACATACATACATACATACATACATACCATACATACATACATACATACAACATACATACATACATACATCCATACATACATACATACATCCATACATACATAAACTCTTTTCAAAGGTCTGCGGCAACATCGGCATCGCACCCGCATCAGGCTGTTATTGGACGATTCAAAAATTTTCCGAGACAAACGGAATCGGTGTCGCAGCCGCATCAACAGATGAGCTACAAAAAACTGCTATTGAATATCATTAGCTCACAAGCGCTTTTTTTTCGCATGCAGGATTGTGTGGATAGTATTTATGCAGTAGGGAGTTACACTCCAATTCTAGCTATATCTGCATTCTAGATATTAATGATGAACGGATGAATTCATCATTCAAAGAGTAGGTAAACATGTACGCGAGGGATTAGTGCTCTGTCTTGAAAATTCTCCCTCGTGATTCGAGGTTACATAACCGGAGGACCCTTCTGTTAATATGCTGATCGCTGAGCCTTGCAGGCGCGTACCGCGCACCGAGAAATTTGTCTCGGGGAAGAGGGGGGGGGGGGGTTGAGGCCGGAACCCACGGGAAGTGCGCCCTAGCTCACCCTCCTTATTGGCAAATAAGTACAACTTATGGGCCCCTAGACATATGCGCTGCAATATTGCTAAATAACAGCTGCAAAACCTCTACTGAACTGAAAAGTTTTTGTGTTTAAAATGAATTGATCACTTGGGGGTCATGTGGGTGCGGTTCTGACCCCCCCCCCCCCCGCCCCCGTTGGTACGCCACTGGCTTGCGGGTACTACAAGGCCATATAAGTGAACGAACGGAAACCATCGTGACATTTTTCCCCTGTTCAGCGATCAAAGCATACGTGTCATTACTGAACTCCAGTAGGGAAGTTCCTTGAATTCTACCCAAATGGATTTAGGCGAATTGACTTTAGGCTTTCGATGGCTCTCCCTACATCAACTTCATTACTCCCGACATACCTCTTATCTTCGACGTGGAACACCACTTCCCTCTTCACCATATGGAGTTCGAATCAATCATTGTCGGCTGTTATCATTGTAGACAAATTATGGAGCTCTCCAACTTCCGATCTATTCTTGCAGTTTCGATGGCATGGGTTCCAAATATAGGCACATAATAGTCAAGAGTGGGCCTAACTAGAGTTTTGTAGTACCTCTGCTTGACTGCTGGTGAACAGCTATACAAGTTTCCTCAGAGCAGTCCTAGGAATTTGTTGGCACTAGAAATGGTAGAGTGTTCTATTGCTCAGCTTGAACTCATACACACACTAAAAGCCAAATAGTCAAAGGTGACCATCAGATTGATTGACTGTGCACCAATCCGAAATGGTCGAATTCTGGCTAAACTATGGACAAGCGTGACCAAGAATATTCAGTAGGACAATTCTGATCATATTTTGAACATGAATTGGTTAGAATAGTTGCGTGGCAGAGAGGGCAGTGACAGAAGATGGGCGGAGTGGTATCGTTGATCAGTGGCATAGCACAGAGGGGGTTTTGGGGGTCACAGCCCTCCCCTTCCCCATGACCCAAGTGATTAATAAATTTTTCAACACAAAAACTGAGTTTTGCAGGGTATAAAACAGTGGTTTTGCAGCTGTTATTTAGCAAATACTGCAGCAGCATGTGTCTAGGGGCCCATAAATTGTAGTTATTTGCCAATAGGAAGGGTGAGGCCATTTATGAGGGCGCATTTCCTCCGGGTTCCAGCCTCCCCCCCCCCCCAAACTTGCAGTTGCGAGATTTTGGTCTCTACTCTGGGTTATTCGTAATAAGTCTCGTCGGTTGGTTGTGAGCAGCCACTTTGGACATTAATCTTCCACCCCCCCCCAGGTTCCGATAAATTGGTCATCCGTTCAGATGAAGCCGTATAAGGTGGCGGTCTTAGGAGCAGGTTGGAATTGGTTACATTCCTACCCCTCAATACCATCTGAGCACTACTTGCCAAGAGGAGGCAAGTTTTCGTCATTGCCCGGCCACAAGGGAGCAGCCACTGTCTGAAAGTTGGGGGGGGGGGGGGTCAAGAGCAATTTGGGGGGGGGGGAGGGGACGAAGCAGTGATGGAAAACATTTTGTGTGTGAAAAAATCATTTGTATGGAAGCCTTCCCCAAGTTGGGGGTCATGACCACCTTCTGGACCCCCTAGTGGCTGCGCCCTCGCCCATCCAAGAATAGGGCCCTGGTTCCTTGATGAGTCTGAACCCATAGAATTCAAACTCAAACAAATCGAGGATGAGGCTAGTAGTTCATTGATAGGTAGGGCCCCGTTTCATTGACTGATCCATCTTGTACGGAATTGGGAAGATTTGATACTTTGTTATGCATTACGCAGGACTGTGCTACATCGGAGATTTCATGCAGGGGTAGCTTACTCGAATGCAGGATTTGAAAATATGATACAGTACACCACTGTGCCGTGAGTCGTCCGCAAGGAGCACGATGAGGAATTCCTGTAAGGCTGTGCTGTGCAGATAGCAGTTTGTTCTGCATGTCTTAATAAGAGGCGACTGAATGAGACTGAAATCAATTTAATAATTTGTAAATTGTTGACCATGCTGAACTTCGCCCCCATTCCCGACAGACACTAGAACTTCTATTTGTATGTTTTTTCTGTTTGTTTTTCTATTTGCATGAAACAAATGCATGTTTTCCTCCCAATGAAAAGAATCAAATTATCGATCGGAAACACATTTATTGACGTAACATTTTTTTGTTAAACTGTACAAAATTACAACATCACTGAATGGAATTACTTGAATGATACAATAAGAAATATATGGAGAATAATTATTCATACTGAATTTGAATTTGCACTTCAAAACTAATATTTGTCTCTGGCAAGCATGTTGATCAATCATCTGATAACATATATTATATTCATATCACCTAGATACCATCAATGCGATCGGCAAATATTCAGGCCTCATTTCAAAGGGATGCTCCATATCATGATATGAAACAGTAACAATCGAAAAAATATCACAACATTTAACTCACCACTATAACCCGAGATGCTGAAATAGCAACTGTCCATGACACTATTCGTTTTCCTCCCAATGAGAAGAACCGGATTCCCAGAAAACAACATTTATTGACCTAAACAATTTTTTGTTGAACTGTACAAAATTACAACATCACTGAATGGAATTACTTGAATGATACAATAAGAAATGTATGGAGAATAATTATTTATAATGAATTTGAATTCGCACCCCTTTATCACCCCATTATTCCTAAATACCATCAGTGTGATCCGCAAATAGTCAGGCCTCATTTCAAAGGGATGCTCCATATCATGATATGAAACAGTAACAATCGAAAAAATATCACAACATTTAACTCAACATTAAGGTATATAACCCGAGATGCTCAAATAGCAACGGTCCATGACACTAAGAGTCAATAACAACAAATTATTGTGAATAAAGTCACAGTCATTTATAACGCTTGTCCACATTACAAAAGGGGAGGAGGGGTGGGGGATTTGTCTTGAAAGTGCTTTTTTTTTTTCATAACAAGGTAATAAATATCACAAGGAGCCAAAATTTACATATAATGTTAACAACTATTTTGAGGTAAATTCAGTCATTCATAAAACTTATCTACATTTAAAAGGGAAGGGGATTGTCTTTAAAGTGCAATTTTCCATTCCGAGGAAATAAATATCAAAAGGAGCCGAAATTTACATATATAACTGTTTAGCTACGGTTCTACGCTTTAAAGAGGCAACACGGACTGATAGCAACTGGTGGAAAACCTCAGAATCGTTTGCAAATTGTCTCCTCAAAATTCTCTATAGGTTACAGTAGATCGACACAACAACAGTCAATACAATAGTGATTGCGATATACCAGGACTTTTTTTTTGGCCAGATGTCATGAGTCAATGTAGCCTCTTCATCGTTTTACCTTTCGCCCACATTTATTTTCCAGTGAGAGGCACTAGACTTCTCTGTCTCTCTTGTGTTTATTGGGTAGGCCACACAATCCAAGTCCGTATCGATGCAAAATAGAGTCATTATATTGAAAACAGAGTGGAATCCACCTGAAGAGTATTTCAACAAGGTGACATTTGAATGGTTGCTGTAATAATACTAAAATATGCAATTAATAAGTTGACCATGCATTTCCAAAATGTGACAGCCATTGAATGAATACATGTAAATACAGACATTCGAATGATTGCCAACACATAATATTATAATTTGCTAAAATATGCAAACTAATAAATTTACCACACATTTCCAAAGTGGACAGCAATTGAATGAATGCATGTTAAATGAAGAACAGACATGGGAAGAGATATGCAGAATGCAACTAATCAATGGAATTTGTTTCAAGACTCTAACAAGGAAGTAACATTAAAGTACTATTAGTTTGCAGTACAAATTATTCATTCCCAATGAAGGTCTGTGAAGTGTGTATATCTCAAATTTTCAGAAATACCTGATTGCTTCCAAACTTCCATAGAGGGGAAGAGCGTATTTCTTGATAGTGAATCCTAAATGGGAAGGAACTCAGCTCATTCTCGTGTTACCCACATTAATTATTTGGGTCCAATTATGTCACAATTGGAACAAGACAAATAGTGTTGTTGAGTTTACACCGTCGTTGTCTGATTTCTTTTCAAAAGTGCAGGTTGAATTTTTTTGTAGCATGTTTTTTAACCCTTTTTGAAAGCACAGAAACATTACAAATTAGTAGCCTGTCTCCAATCATTTAGGGGTTGCACCTTCCTAATACACCTGAGGGAAAAAATCATGACTATCAAAGACAAGTTTCAGACTGCCAACCCACCTGTAAATTGAACAATAGCATTTGTTTGTAACATGAACACACATCCCTAAAATGCCATATCAATTACAGAACAAACATTGACCAAGAACAAATGTAAATATTTAAGTAATATGCAAATGATAATTGGAATTTGCAATCTTTAACATTCGATGGGACACTAAAAAGTATCATTCAATAATAAAAAATAAGAAAAAAGGTGTTCCCTTTCCCTTTTATACATTGAATCCTAATGGCTGCCAATTCACATTTTAAAATGATAAGACTTGTAATCACTTTGCACAGAATGCATCAGAGTATAAAATCTGCTACCTTGAATGAGATTTAATTTGTTGGCTCGACCACCGATTTGGAAATCCTTCATCAGTGGAAGGAACCATATCAAATAATGAAGTTTTGGCATTTTGCATGGATTGTTCACTTTTGTTCTTGTCACCTCCATACATCCCTGCCTTTTGTTGGGTAGCCTGGCTAATTACACTTTCATTTATAGATTTTTTGCTATCTTCCTAAGTCAGTATGCAGGATCAATTACATGGTAATCCTAACATTCACGTTAGAGAGAGCCTGAGTCGAGATTCCCTACAAGTTTAACTACTATGACACCCCTCATGGAAAACATCTCTTAAACCAACAGCTCAATCGGACATACTCACTCTGGTGACAACGACTACAGCCTACCGGCAAGAAAAGGTCAAGTGCATACTTGAATTGGTGCACAGTTAGACGGTAGATCAGCGACCGCTCACCGTAAGGTCCATAGGGGTTAGTAAAATACTTGGTAACTATTCAGGGCCAATCTAAAGCCATGCAACTTCATAACAACAAGTCAATAACACAACTTATTGTTAATAAAGTCACGCATTTATAAATCGCGTGTCCACATTACAAAAGGGGAGGAGGGGTGGGGGAATTTGTCGTCTTGAAAGTGCTTTTTTTTTCATAACAGGTACTTAAATAGCACAAGGAGCCAAAAATTTACATATACTGTTAACAATAATTTAGAAACATTTAACATGATTAATTGTATCAAATACACTCACTTTGCACAAGAATGCATCAGAGTTCAAATATGCTACTTATGAAGGATTATTTGTTGGCTCGACCACCGAGTTTGAGATCCTTCCATCAGTGGAGGAACCATCTCAATAATAAAGTTTTGGCATTTTGCATGGAGTTGTTCATTTGTTCTTGTCACCTCCATACCTCCCTGGTTTGGTACCTGCCTATTACAATTCATTTCTAGACTTTGTTTTTTTTGGCTTCTTCCTAGTCAGTATGAAGGATACAATTACTATGGTATCCTAACATTCCACTTTAAGAGAGAGCCTGAGGGAGGATTCCCTACAAGTTTAAATACTATTGACAACCCTCATGGAAAAACATATCTTCAACCAACAGCTTCAATCAAGGACCTCACTAGGGTGCAACGACTACGCCTACAGGGCAGAAAATCACAGTGCATACTTGATTGGTGCACAGGTAGACGGTAGATCAGCGACGCTCACAGTAAGGTCATAGGGGTTAGTAAAATACTTGGGAACTATTCAGGGCCATAGAAAGCATGCAACTTCTGAGAGGATTAGGCCCTTGCGGGGGATAAACAGTTAGTTTATCGCCTGACAGGAAACCTTGAAATGTGAGGATGAAATCACAAAAAGCTTCCACCCCTCGCCCCTCCCCATGCAAACTGATCCTATCACTGTATCAAATGTGTGGCTCTGTTCGCAAAGATCTGCCCACAGGCAATCGATCATTGCCCTCGCTTTAGGAATAAGAAGAGTAAAACAGAGGTTCTGCGTTTCCATTCACCCAAACAAACATGTGTTAATAGCACTCTAATTAGGAGCTCCTGATGGTTGATCCTAATAATTTCTGTTAGCCTCAGGCAAATGAGGACCAATTCTTGTTCAGGAGGAGGGTATCGACCTAACATATGAGGCTCAAATCCAATGACGGCCCCTTGTTGTTAATATTCTGTGAGATAATCTCCAAATTTTAATGAGGGTTATTCAATATTATTGCAGACCCAGAGAAGTGGCGGTCTGGCTTTCTCAAAAGTGAATTGGTGAAACCGACGATTCAACACGCCAGAACGTCAAATATTGGAGTAGTGGGCGGTTGATATGTCCTCCTTATACCCTTTTTTTCCAAGGAGATCTCTGGCATGACCATTGGCCTTTGAGTGAATGAGAGAATACGACAGGATTCAATGACAAATGAGCACAGGAGATACTGCACCCAAGTGGTCAAAACGTGGACAGGACATGGCCCTTTCAGTCCCCCCCCCCTTCATACAGTGACTACCCGTTTTTATTGTACCAAGCCTGCAGGCTAACCCCCCCAACAACACACTTCTCTCTCAGAGCCTATGGTACTGGATACCCACCATCACAGAGGGTGATGACCGACATGAGACCTCATCGACGTAATAACAGGTAAGTTCTCTCTAGTAGACTTCCTCTCTCAACACTGGCTGGATGAGAATGTCAGCGTAGGGCCTGGACTGTGCAAGGCTCACCAATCCTTCCTTGGCATACTCTGTTGAGACAAAAGTGGTTGTTCTTTCTCAATACTTTCCAACGAATGGAGAAAAATTTTGATTTTGAAAGTCTAGGAAATGTCTGCATGTTTTGAATGCTTTCATGCTCACATACCATCCACTGGGTCTGTGCCCAATTGACCATGACCTACTTTATTGGTCTAAGATAGGGTATGGAATCTTCATTCATAGCATACTTCAGTCAAGCGCAATCAAGAAATTTTTCTAACAGTTTGCATCCATAGGGAGGAATATTTGATTTGGAGGCTTATGAAATGCCTGCAGGTTCATGCTTCACTTTTTGCGACATAAAACCATCCTTGAGATTCCTCGCTAAGATTACCACGGCCCACTCTATTGGGTCTGGTTACCAGTTGAAATCTCAAATACCAACACTGTATCAACTGAGGCTATCTGAAGCATTATCCCATCAGAGAGAGGGAGGGGGGGTCGGGTGTGGGGGCACCGGATCGTTCTGCCTACGCCCTTGCTGACACAGAAGCACCATATGCACACTAGGCAGTCTAATTTCTAAGAGGCCCAATTACTTCATACAGTTTTGTCTGATGCTGACAGCCTAATGAGTAGTCAAATTGCCAAATTCACCACTCCCTTGCAGTGGAGTCACCTTCACCAATCAATGTGTTGGGCTGGAGGTCAACATTTGGGGCATCACATAGATGGGATGGGGGGACAGCTGCTTATTCTCAGAAGTGGATACTGAATACACTTTTGTCAGTGGCAAAGCTTCACTAGAACATGGATTGTGCAATGCTTAGTGGCAGGATAGCAACGTGAAGGTTTGGTTTTCTATTGTACATGCCACTTTTGAGGTCTTCTTTTCTTTCATGGCAAAGAAGATGCGCTCTATCAAAAACCCATCGTACACACAATTTTTTTCATAGTTGAATGCTCTCCCTCATGGCACTGAAAGGTATTCTTATCTCTCCACCTTTCAAAACATACAACTCTTCCCCCCCGTTCCCCCCTTTCAGCACATGATGGTTGGTTCGCTTTTACACATTTTACAATTTTCAATTCTAACCCCCTGTCATGTTTATATAATGTTCGAAAAGATTTGGTTGCTATCTTTCCCACCATGAGTGGCCATAATAGAGGGAGCGCTTCAACAACTATTTGAACTAACCAATTATTTTCTACCAAAAACTGCAATTACACCATGCCGAATGTCTACGCAACCTTTGCTAAAGCGGCAATGGCATTGAAATGAAAGGTTTTTTTAAAGGACAACTGCAGGCTTGGATTCAACAGAGGTTATATCATGGAGAATGGAAAACTGTAACTACAGGTCTAAACCCCATTTCAATACAATGTTCCTATGTGGAGTTTGGTCTATTATGCAGGGAAATTGGGGAGAATCCCAATTGCACAATAACACATGACGTCACACTTGGACACCCGTGAAGTATGTTCATGTAATCCCTTGCTTCTAGGTCTACATTTAGCAGAAATTCTTTTGTTTCCCCTCTCACGCACCAAAGTACCATCAACACCTGCCAACCCACTACAGCAATCCTCTTCCATTGACCAAATGCTTTTCGAAGTGAAAATAATGTGTGAATTTCAATAGAAAAAAAAGATTGTTTGCAGGGTTGTGCAAGTAGACATAATTTTATTAGTGCATGAATGGGATGCCTTTTTCGACTTTGTGGCAATCCACATGAACAAAATTCAAAGGACTAAAACTCTGTAACGGAAAGTCGTATGAGCTTTGGGTTTAGACTGACGTATTCAGTTTTTCTCCACTAATATACTAGCCTCTTTATCATTCATCCTGCAGTTGTCATTTAAATGATCAAGCAGGTGATTCTTGCTCGAGGATACCCCAACCTTTACTCGAACCCAACTACCATCAGGAGCTTGACACTTCAACTATTAGCTATAATGCTGTACTGGTTCCCCAAAACCCCCTCCCACTTCCCTCTCCTCCTCTCATGACTCTCACCTAGACAGATGGCAAATATCTTGGCAGCAATCTTCCTGTCAGTAGACAGTGGAACAAGCTCCTTGAATGTTGTGCCCTCATCCTCAGTGGCTAGCTCAGATATTTTCCTGTGGAGGATGGGAAGAAATACTCTATAGATCCCAGATCTGTTTGGTCTGATTCTACTCTGTAGACTGCTATGGTGATATTAGACCATGAGTGGTATTCGTGCTAGGCGCTACAAGACCACACCACCAGGGGCTACAACAAGGGGCCATCTGGCAAGAATGCCAAGATCTCACTGATTCCTCGACTGGTACAGATGAATTCTGATCTCTCAATACATGGGATCCGGGGCTTATTTGCTGTGAATCTATCCTTTTTAACAGCTTCTCAGACTTGTACTTCTGATAAACTCATCATCCAGGTGGGCGAGTTTTGTGTAAACACGCTGAAATTGGGCCAGATACACGCAACGTTCCACGAATTTTACTATTCTTTCCCAGACCCCCAGTCTACACCGTAAACACTAGGGTTCTTGTACTCCCCATAATAAGAGCTACTCACCGAATTTCAGCCTTGATTGGTCCAAGCATCCTGGACTTTTACTCTTCACAAGATTCTTCAGACTTTGACCTCTAATGACTCAGAACAGACGCCGAAACAATAGGGATCGTGTACTCATTTTGAGGAACCCACATACCAAGTATGAGCTTCACCTATCCAGGTGGGGTCAAGTTATGCTCTACACAAGCTAAAATTGCCAAAAATATCGATTTTTCAAAAATTTTCATTTTTCTCTCATCCTCCCATAAGAAAGCTGCATACCGAATTTCACCGGATCCGACCATCATTCTGGACTATCTTGTTAACGATATTTTTCAGACTTTGCCTCTCTTGACCTCAGGTCACCTTTGACCTGACGCCAAAACGTAAGGAATCATGTACTCATTATGGAGAACCCATATACCAAGTGTTAGCTTTATCCTTCCTGGTGGGATCGAGTTATAGTGTTACAAGCTGAAATTTGCCACCAAATTACCAATTTTTCACCATTTCAAATTTTTCTGGAATTTGACCCACGATTCCCACCAAAAACAATAGGGTTCCTGTCTGTACTTCTCATGCAGGAAGCTGCCATAACAAATTTCAGCCTGATTGGATCAGGCATTCCGGACCTATTGTGTTAACAAGAGTTTTCAGAAATTGACCTCTCTTGACCTCAGATGACCTTTGACCTGACCCAAAAGCAATAGGATCATAACGAGCGGGGGGAAGAACAGAGCCCCATTAATCTGAATTCGCTGGGTTCTACCAGCAATGTAAAGACGTCATCCAAGCACATGTACTTTCTGAAACCCCATATGGATCAAATTCATTCAGGTATGTAATCAGGGCATTAGGGTAGTGCTTCTCAATAATCTTGGATAACACTGGTAGAATAGATATAGGCCGATAATTTGAAACGTCAAGGCTTGAACCGCTTTTGAATATTGGGGTCACTCTGGCTTGTTACAAGCTAGCGGAAAAACATTTCTTGTAATACTCAAATTTATAATGTGAGTAATACTTTAACAAATAACGCCTGCATTGCTCTTCAGAATTTTAGCACTGATTCCATCTGGCCCATCTTATTGGGGTCTAAAAAACTTAAATACCGCATCACAAAATCTTGTGAGACCAGCGGTATGTCAAAGCGGGTCGATGGGGGAGGCTTATTTGAAATATACCATTGTAGTTCATCAAAGTCCTCAGGACCTGCAACCCCAGGCCCCACATACTGGGTTGATACAGAAGTGAAAAATTTGTTAAATGCATTCACAACCTCCTGGTTACCTTCAATATCTCTATCATCGACTATAACGAAACTAGGTGATTGTTGAACTTTCATGTCAGTGTTGTTTGATTGGACTTTCGTAGGAGCTTCCAAATAGCTTTACAGGTTCCTTCGTGTTTAATTATGGCATCATGGAAATAGTTTTGCTTCGCCTTTCAGATCATGCCTGTAACTGTATTTCTATAATGTTTGTACAAGTGAGGATCAGACTTCTTAGCCCAGTTTCTTCTCTTAATTGCATCATTAATTTTGTCACTAAACCAATCCGGTTGAAATTTTCTCTTAATCCTCTTTTCATTTAAAGGGGCATGTTTATTCAGGATATCCCTAAATACATTTTGCCACGCAGCTAAAGCTTTATCTGGAACATCTATATGAAACATGTCTGGGGCCATAAAGAGCCCTAAGTAGGTCTCTCCCAACTCATGTCGGTTTATATTATCAACCTTCCTATACTTTATAGACTTGTTGTAAAGTTTGGACTTGATTCTCAAGCTCACATGCTGCCATGTAAATAATATTGGATATTGATCACTAATTGTAACATGAGGCACACTGAGATTGTTAACTCGAATTTCATATACATGGTCGTTCAAGGTTGAAGAATTTCCGTTTCCCTTGTAGCAATTTTAACCCACTGTTTCAATCCCACTAATTCGATATCTTGACCCCAATTACAGTTTTCTCCATTCAACAAATTGATATTGAAATCACCCATTATAACAATATCCAAATCAGAATGACACGGGTTCGTTAGCATCTCCTCCTATATATTAGTCCAATCACTTGTGCAACTTGGCGGTCGATATAAAACACATATAATACATTTCTACATTTTTTAGAGGGAATTCTACCCAAATTGCTTCGATGACATCAACCTCAAATCATATCCCCTGACACAAGGTATGTCATGTTTTACATAAACAGCAACACCACCTCCTTGTCTCCCTTCTCTGTCCCGGCGAAACAAAACATACCCGGGTATATTGATTTCATGGTTATTAATTGAATCATCCAAATTGATCGGACAAGGCATAAGCCTCATCAATTTTAGTCTGGTCGAGTTACTGTGTTCACACGCAGAGCTCCCAGTTGTTGGGTACTACATGTGTCGTGTTTAAGGCATCATTGCTTATGCAGTGAACCACAGATAGGAGTACATCAAGTCTCTGGTAGGACTTGACCGAAAAACTAGGTTCTCAATCTTCCTTACATCCAGCATAGGGCAGGTGGACCATCCCCATCCTTTTTTTTCCTTCTCTTTAGATTTACTAAATGCGAAACACTCCATTTTCCACTATATTGCTCGTTCCGTTATACAAAAACCATATTTTGCTTCGCCAGACCTCTTCGCTCTCACAGACCCCCAAAGTTAATTTCAGCACCCAATCTAGGGGACCATGGGCCCCCGATTGAGTCATAATTTGAGTAGTGCGGTTGCCAGGTGACAGTACTTGCACAGTTGCAGTGAGTAAGATTCAAGTTTCGCCGTAATACAGTTGATTTTCTAGGGTCTGTTCTGGTATTTGCAATAGTGAGCTTTAGATTTTTCACAACGGCGACGGCAACGGCAACCTATGACGTAATGTTTTTTTCACGTTGTAGACCACGTCGCCGTCCTACAGGAAGGGCGCTTTAGATTTCTACGACGTGTCAATGTGCCAGTTGCGTGATGCAGATGCGCGCTTTTACGATTGCGCGTTCGAGTATTGACCATAAAATTCCTGAATTCCATTGTTTAGCCTGTTGAATGATGCCACGCGCTGGGTTCACGTTCACATCGTAGGGACAACGTGAAAAGTGAGTGACTCCCGTCGTGGATTGACGTTGTACGGCAGTTGGTGAGGTTGTCGCATGCGCAGTAGTTTAACATTGCGTCATACGTTGCTGTTGCCGTCGTGAAATCTAAAGCTCCCTAATAGGTCTCGTCAGTGGGCTGTGAGCAATCACATTGGACACGGATCTCCTGCTCCGAGAAAAGTATTCAAATCGTCCATTGATCGCCTCTCCAGATAGGACGTAAAATGGCAGTCACATGGGAAGGATGGGGTTGCATGCTACAGCCCTGCCCCGTTATCATCTTAGTATAGTCAATGGGAGAAGGCAAATTATTGATATGCTCATCCACATAGAGGATATGACTATAGTACCTCTTTCAGTCTTAATTGGCCTCCTGAACGACAGAAATCAAATCAAGAATTTCACCAGACTAGCGAGAGGGCAATTAGTTGAATGAGCTAGTTTTGAGTGGGGAATACCTTTGGGGTCAATATCTATGCGATCTCAATGATTTCCCACTCAGTTTTATCCGGGAAGTGATTAGACGACTAGAGATCTTTATCAACCATATGGGGGTGGGGAAGAAGTGGGACAGACATCATTGACATGTGGGAGCAGTGATGATTATCAAACGGTAATGAATTTCATTGTCTGGTAGCAGTGAACCGGCGGTTAGAGTAATGAGTGGGTGGGTATACTAGGTAATGTGTACATTATAGAACCATTGCCATACTTGTACCCGTGTTGAATATATAATTGACCACATGCGGGTCGATGCAGCCCCACCCACGCTCTCCTCACCGAACCACGGTGGTCCCAAGACCAGCAGGGTGTCTGTCAGTATTCGGGCACCAAGTCTGCAGATGCAGGGTGTCTGTCAGTATTCGGGCACCAAGTCTGCAGATGCATGCTGCATGTAGGTTACCCGGCTACCTTTCAACTATGCTGCAGCACTTTGCCGAGTGAGATCAGACAAGCCTATTTAATTTTGACCCACCTACTTTTAAAGGTGAAAAGTCATGTACCTTTTGTACTTTCTATTCATTACATCATGGCAGCCGAACCTCCGTACAAAAATTCAGCCCATCCGAGTGAGCCTATAAGCCCACCCAATTAGCTATTGCAAAATTCGTTTTGTGACAACATGGGGGAACCACAGGAAGTCAATGAAAACATGTACTTTCGGAAAACATGTTACAAACAAACTATAGATGGGATAGAAAAAGAAACAACAAGGTGTCGCCCGCAGTGTCTCTCCTGGTTGCGCAATCAGTGGTTTCTTCTTTTAGTCACTCTGCAAACAATTACAAGGCATTCCATGTGTTGGCGTGAGGGGGGATTGTGGTATTAGCATTCAACAGAAACGACCTACTAATCAGTGACCAAATTCAATTCATAAGGACTGATCATTAACCATGTCTACTGAAGGAGTACAAGTTTTGTGGAAATGTGACTAAAATGTGAATAAATTATGCGAATCAGACACAATATTCAACTTCCTTTGATACCATTCCTCACTTTAAATATCTCAGGACCAATAATGGACCACACTTGATCATTTCATGGGGATCCAACAAATTTGTACATTTGCTTTAGCATTTTGGGGACTGAAAGGCTAGGAACTATACCCATGACGCTTCATGAAAATCGAACAAACTTTGAAATTTGGAATAAACCATGCAAAAAAAAACACTGAATGACCTCCAGTGACATCCTGTCTATGTTAAAAATGTTTGAGAGTAAAGGTGAGCCATATCCACCAAGTTTCAAAAAAATAAAAAAACTCCAGTGACCCTGAATCCATGATAAGAAGCTTTGGACTCAAGGTAAACCATACCCACCAGGTTTCATGTGAAACTCAAGCAACTTCAAGATTTTGCATAAATTATGCAAATTAGATATATGAATGACCTCCAATGACCCAAATCTTCGTTAAAAGTTTTGGGACTGAAGGTAGACCATATTCACCAAGTTTCGTGAAAATCCCACGAACTTTGAAATTTCACATAAGTTATGAAAATTAGACGACTCAATTAGCATATTTACCCTGAAATCCTAATCAGGTATTCTACCTTATATCCTGCATCTATGTGCCAAACCAAGTCACCATAGCACCTACGGTTTATCCGTAATCTTGCTAACAAGCTTGAACAATAAATAACATAAAATAGGCTAATTACCTCACTTAATGATCTCATCGGTCACCTATATATATACTGTTGATGGTTGCTATGGTAACGATAGTGGTAGTTAAGAACTATCCACTGAGGGGTACCCTATGGTGGGTGTCGGGTGGTCCAGCAATGAGGTGCACCCGCGAATGTGTTCGTTTGTGTGTTTGCATGTGTGTGTGTGTGTGCGTTTGCGTGTCCGTCAGATTTTTGATGTCTTTTCAAGAATATCTCCACTTTTGAGGTGGCCGAACATGGTCAAATTTTGAACTCTCCAAATTAGGGGTAGAGGCAAGAATTCAAGTGATTCTCCCATTGATATTTTACTACATCATTCAAATCAGAGCAAGACAAACCTGCAGCTGGAGACCAGGTAAACATGGCTGTACATTATACATCATGCCAATTTAGCCTAGCCATGGCCTAATGTTACAGCTAACAGTAACAGTGTGAGTTCACCCCTTCAAGCCACACTCATACTAGCCCGGCCTAGGCTATAACGAGTATACTATAGGCTATAGGCCTAGCCTAAGTTAGTTCAACTCCACATTGATTGTTTTCCCCTAGTCAAAATACTGTATTAGCCAAAAATGGCACTGATAACTTACACTTCACACCCTTTTCCTGAGCCCAGAGCCAAGTTATTACCAGGTATACTCCACCCTCCGTTTTTGAATCTAACAACCAACCCAGCATGGTTTCCTCTGAATTTCCATACCCCGTCTGGAGTCTGACCAGTGAAGTTTCGCGCTGATGAATGCTTGAAGTTAGCGAAAGTTTTAGACATGCTGTCACAGGATGAAATCTCACATCATAATAGACAGGCAATATTTTGGAGAGAAAATACATCAAACTGCCAGCCAGATCATGTAGATTGATACAAATTGCACGAACGAATGTGTTCTTCCGAATAAGGCCAGAATGGATCCAGCTGAGGAGGCTAAACCCCCAATTTGGCCAAAAAGCGTAAACAATATGGATCTAATTTTTTTGAAGGGGAACACCTTGCTACTGTACATCAGTTAAAGGTGTCGTGCTGCTTTATTCAGTGTTATTCCTCGAGAGAAAATCAAAAATTGAAAGCACAGTCCGGAGGTCAATTGAAAAGCTCAAGAAAGGGAAACGAAGAAGGGAAAGCAAGAACGTATAGTGGAACTTGCCCCAAAAATCCAGTAAAGTTGGGAATAAATCGAATAATCTAGAAAATTAGTGAGCCCAAAATGGCATTGAGGGTAATGGGGTATAGTGAGATACTGGGAGCTGCTTTCATGACGCTCTCATGAAGTTAGAGGTCACTTTACCCCCCTTCCCCACTCCACCGCCACCCCCTTCCCCCTCCTCCATCCCTCCCCACTCATCGTTGGCCGAGAAACCCTGGAAAGAAATGTAGCCTAATGATATAAAATTTGCAAAATATTTGGAGAATGACTGCTAAAAATATTCGCCATTCACTATCCCGAATTGGACTTTTCCCAGCTGATCGAAGGGCTGAGACCTCGAAGACTTCAATTTTAAACCTAACTAGTCCTGGAAGACTTGACCAAGAGAGCTCACACCAGAATCTAGACCGTCTGCTTCCACAGCTCACTTATATTGCACCACGGCAATTTTTAGACAGCTATCCCAGACAATTTCCTGCAGTATAATTCTCTGAAGGTTCTGAAGGTTCTGAAGCTGATTTTCATGGATTCCGATGAGTATGCCAACTCCGGTGATTGCCCTCTTGTTAGTGATTTTTGTGCCCAAAATCTAATCAGATGTGTTCACTCAACCCCGATACTACATACAAAAGTTCATCAAAAGTGTGGTACACACTCCACACCACACACGCCCGTTGAACGGCCCCCTAACCTCCGTCCGACCATGATTAACTTTCTCTTTATTTTCAACAAACACCCAGACCAGACATGGCAATTGGGTATTATAGAGCTATTATATGGAAGCCAGGGATCATCTCTGCTCTGGTCCTCTTGGCCAAATCTTCTTGTAGACAACTACAGAATTGGGGCCTACAGCAGAAGTGAACATACAGTGTGAGGGAAGGAGAACCAAATACAGGAAAACCAACTGACCCAAGTGTGAATTGGAGGCTCAATAGGAACCATGAACATTCCTGTCAC
The DNA here is from genome assembly GCA_026419785.1 of Sclerodactyla briareus. Classification (NCBI taxonomy): domain Eukaryota; kingdom Metazoa; phylum Echinodermata; class Holothuroidea; order Dendrochirotida; family Sclerodactylidae; genus Sclerodactyla; species Sclerodactyla briareus. Next base: position 187,737 of record JAODTK010005745.1, on the reverse strand, counting down.
CTGTAGCTCGCAAGGGGTTCACAATTGTTGAACTATGGGTCACTACGTTGAACTGTCACCATGACCTCTCAACACCTCCTACCCCTAACCCCCCTCCCACCCAGCCCCTATCTTCAGAACCCTCTGCTTCTGAAGATCTGTTTCATGCGGTGACTCCAACCCTCTCTTCGTCCTCAGAGGTGCTCATCTGGGCTGCCAGGTCCAGCTCTTCCCCCACCTGTACCCTTCCTCTGCTAGGAGGGGCAGCTCAGGGGGCAGGAACCCCTCCGTCAGGGGGACCTCAGACTTAGGGCAGCGACCAGCTCCTCCTCGATGATATCCTCATGTCTCCCCATCCTGGAAGGTTATTAATAATTAATTTAATAACAAAATGACAGATATGAAGCACTCCTTCTTAAATGAACATTTGTCAGCAGCACTGTATAAAACAGGGAGGAGTAACGATCAAAGGCTTGTAGAAACAAAACAGGTACAACATTCTGATGAGAATAGGTTGCGATTTTTACGGGGACAAGCGATGGATAGCAGCTAGTGCATTCCGAGGACCAGCGAGATTGTGAACTCAAATCACCTGCTGTTCGCTTCTTGGCGAATCGTGTTTCAGGTAAGCGGATAGTCGACTGAAGCCTTTAATGCTGTACGAGTTAAACAAAGGTGAAGTCTAACGCGAAATGCCAGATTAGCCACCGTCACGCCATTTACCAGTATGGGTAGCTGGATTGGCTCAATCAATTCTTCCTCTCATGTGCTATTTCTACGTCCTCTGGGTCACTTTCCTAGTCTTGATCTCGCACACTCTGTACTGTGAATTGTAATGCTCTGTCCCTTCGCCATTGCCTGTGACTTCCTGAATAATGGGGAACAAACTTCCTGGGAACTGGGGTGCAGGGGAAATGGGAGGGGCTGTCAGCACTTTTCTTCCGCATGGCAAAGCGTTTTGGCTAGTGGGAAACACTGAATGTTTTTTGGTGTGTCGTTAGATTTTATCTAACCACACATCTAATGTACCATGCTGCTTTTCTCTCCATGTGACAGCCCACATTTAGGCAATCAAATCTGAGCAATGAATAATTACTCTCAGGTCCTCAATGTCCACATTGTTCAAAAACAAATTAGCAATTGCCCGTCCAGCGATATTACAGAGCATCGTGAGACTGAAAGCTGATCAGCCTCTCTGATGTTAATTTTCCTGTGCAAGACACTATCTTCACTGCCCTACATGATGATACACAGTGCCCTGTGGGAACGAACGAACAACTTGCAAGCTGGTATGTTATTGGTATATTGGACTGGTTCCCATGAGTAGGGAACTAAATATCTGTAACGCATGGTGACCGTAAGCAGTATGGTGAAAAAGCACTGTATGATTATCAAACAATGTGCAAATGAATGGGAAGGCATTGTTTAACTCCTGATTATATCCTTGTCATCTTATTGGACAATATTATCACATTACATTGAATAAAGTTACAATTCCATGATTGTGCAAGATGTATGTTCCCATGAAGATTACTATTGCATGCACCCATGCAATAGAGTAACCACGAAATACAGATTAATTTTGATTCACACGTTAGAACGTTTCATACATGTTAAGACCATGACTGCAACATTAAACTCGTGTTACTCTGACAAATGTCGCAGGGTTCTCTAGTAAATCAACATTCTGTACAGCAATCGACCAACAAAATTACTGATACAATACAAGGCTACACTAACTTACAATTCTGCCAGGAAATTTCTCAATTTCTTTGTGGTGTTTGAATATGGCATATTATGAACAATTGAACTTACGAACATCCATCATCCGAATGACTAACACAAAACTAAGCACCATGGTCTGGTAGCTCAAACCCCACAACTGTACCAATACGAGGTCCAATTTGTGTTAATGTTCGAGATCATGAGGCCATGAAGCAGTTTCAAACAATGGCCTATTGTGCCTCTGTAAAGACTTCATATGGCCAAGATGTCTTAGCAGTCATAAACCTTGGTCTCATTGTTGATCAACATTCACCGGAAAATGACTAATTGAATTAAGAAAGTCAATTTCACACAGTGGCCTATTGTGCCCCTTCAATGACCTATGACTTGACCTTCCCATGGTCAAAGATGTCTCAGAGGTCGATGAACAATGGGTCCAAGTTTTGGTTAACATCCTCAAGAAATTATGTTTTTTGCTTTTTTTCATCGGCTGTTACTGTTCTAATTCTAACAGCACATATTATTTTGGCATCCAAAATCTTCCTAAATCCCTGGGCACCCTGACAGTACGGCTATTAGACCATCATACATCCAAACATCAGCATCTGTGGCACCAATTTTTAGGAGATACAAGATTTGTGGTACTTCATATAACAGGCCCTAGGCCCGAAATTCCTAAACACCCATAATGCCCTATACCCAAGAAGCATTACATGTAACTTTGAAGAAAATCCATTTAAGCTTGCAAGAGGAGATGCATTTCAAGTACCATTGTGTGAATTTCAGACAATGGGCCTTGGGCCCCAGTGGGACCTTGGACCAAATTTTCCTACACCCAAAGAATACGGCTGTTGGAACATCATTATGACCGAATGTCAGCACTGTGCACCAAAATTTGTAAGAGGAGAAGTATTCTGCCTAATTCCACATGATGAACCACTGGGCACACACTGGGGCTTGGGTCACAAATCCTTGGGCACCCTGAAGGTACAGCTATTAGACCATCATTATGACTGAACATTAGCACTGTGCAACAAAATTTGTAGTGGATACAAGATCTTGCAGTATCTCAAATGGCCCCTAGGGCCCAAACTGGGCCTTGGGTCCAAAATTCGAACATCAGCACTGTGCAACAAAATTTGTAGTGGATACAAGATCTTGCAGTATTTCATCTATTGGGCCCCTCCGCCCAAATTGGGCCCTGGGACCAAGATCCCTGAACACCTAATCCCTTACCAGTACCATAACATGTACTTTGAAGAAAATCAATTGGAAAGGCTTTAACCAAATCCCTGAACACCCTCACATAATTTGTAGGAGAACATTTTGAAATTTTACACATAATGGCCTATATTGCCCCTTTAATGACCTTGACCCTCACTAAGTCAAACATGTCCCATGGGTCAATGAACATTGTGTCCAAGTTTGGTCGACATCCATCACGGAATGACGGGGGGTGTTTGGGGCCCAAAAGGAAATTGTGCACACTGGATAGATAGGAAGGATGGATGGATGGATGGATGGATGGATGGATATGCAGATTCCAAAAATTATAGACTGCATGATTCCTTCAGCAATGTGGTCATATTTCATAATGAGGCACATCCAATTTCGTTTCATTTTGTGGACATTACTGGTCCTCTGAATTGGCCTTATATCAACCTGAGGCCAACTTGGCAGGACATCACTGATCCTTCAAGTCGGTCCAACAGCAGCCTAAGGTGAACTGACAGGACATCACTACTCACTGGTCCTATAAACCAGCTTTACTTGACCTAAGGAAACTTACATTCTGACAAAGAGTTGAACACTTAAAAGATCCATAGTGCATCACTGACGAATTATAGGAAGATTGTAGTCAAAATCAATTCAAATAGCAAGTGCAAGGTGACAACTGGATATCAGACCTAAGTCACAAAATGCTATTAGACTTGTGAGCGCTGGTCAGGAAACAAGAAGCAGGGCAGTTATAAAAAAATGAATAGAAAAAAAAAATCACAAGAAATGGAGATGGCCACAAGAGCAGCAACCCTGTTCACAGTCCTATACAACTTAAAGTTTACCAACATAGAATCTTATCTGTGAGCGGCGTTTCCACGCACACCGGCGGGCGGGGGCAGGTAAAATCGCTCACCATAAATTTCAATGGACCCGTTCATGCATGCAGGCGGGCGGGGGGGGGGTTGGCCGTTTTCTCGAATCGGTCATGTAGTGATTTTACCCGCCCGTCCGCGTGTTATTTCGTCATCAATTTCCGGGGATTTCCCTGCAATCTTACTGGTTTGTAGCACGATAGTGCAGAGTATAGAGAACAATGTTATGTTCAAATCATGTTACAAACAACCCCCCCACCCCCAATCATGACTGTTTCAACACTCGTTAATGTTATCTTATACAAATTTTCTATATTTTCAAGGGCCAGACACCTATTCGAACACATATTTGCATGTTTGAACCATTAACGTGTCAAGAATTTTGCCGATTAAATCTCCAAAACCTGTCAATTTTGAAGTTCAATAGTATTATGCCACTAGTGGTTGACATTTAGACCATGGTTCTCAGAAAAATGACACACCCGTGTTTAGGTTTAAACACTAGTACGCATCCGGTGTTGATCACAAAAATACAATCATAATAAACAAGGTTCTTATATAGCGCATATACACATTAAAATGGGAAGAGGTGCATGATTGTGTTAAACGCGGCACCCGCCCACCCACGTGCATGGAAAGGGGTTACCCGCATTGCCCACCCGCCCGGAAACACAGCTTTATACGAGCATCACAGTAGGTTAGGAGACCTGTTTTGGGGGGGGGGAATTCTATGTGGCCAGTTTAAGGAAGCCGGATAAGATTTTGTGCCCCAATAAGTAGGGGCTGTTCAATCCACTCCTGGTCCAATCCAGCAATGTCAACAGAAAAACAAAGCCAAGAAGAGCACTCTGGCCGTTCAGAGTAAATACAGTATGTAACTTACAAATCGATGCCGCACAGATAATAAAGTGCCCTGTAGTACTAACGTTTCTCAGGGGGGGGGGGCCTCAACAGATAGGGAAAAGCATGGAGATAGGCACCTTACCCAAGGGTCCCAACAGATAAGATGATTGCTCTTCACAAAAATAGAGCTCATAACCTTGTGATCAGCAGTCCTGAGGCCCAGACAACGTTCTAGTCCAATCCAATCCATTCACTGAGAAGGGGCAACATGAGCTGTTAGGACATTCATGCAGTGTTACAAACTGGGCTCGGGAAGGAAGCTCCCTTGCCTGGATCCTTCTCTGGACTGTGATAGTCTGCTAGTATCTGAAGAAGATGAACATGTGTGTAGATTGTACTTTTTCTGATGAGCATTTTCAGGCATTCATTCAGTGAAGGAATCCTGATGCTGAAACTTTTTGGAAAGCCTGACAAAATCAAAAAAGTTTGGGGAAATCAAACAGAACAAACTTTCAAATTCATGTCAATTTTGCAGATGGAACACATTCAATGACCCTACACACTGTGTTAAATTTCTCAAGACAGAAGGTGGACTATCATATTCAACAACTCAGTGAGAAACTGAAAAACTCTAAAACTAAGCAAATAAAACTACTTATCAGCATTTTTAAACCAGGAAATCCAAACAGTTTATGTACCCACTATCTACTGGAATTTTTCAACCATGTACTTTGGCATAATGTAAGACTGTTTGGTAAAACAGGAGCAGGGTTTTGGGTGAATTGAACGGGAGAGCCCTCATGTATTTTTGGGATATGTTACAGCATATTTGTACACGTGGAGCGTGTCGTTTTCTATTTCTGAGAGCCTTGGGTAAGCCCTCTTTCCTACAATGGTACAACTTTAACAGATTTGCTTGGAAGATCATCCGGCCGGAACCAATATCAATCCAGTAACTCATCCGATTGATCTTCTCCACCACCTCTTAGGGACCTTTCACTGCATGAGAATCTTATCACTCTCAAATGGGATCAACAAGAGCACTTCATGCCCACATCAACGTTCTGTATGCGCAGTCTTATTATACTGCCTCCTATTAGTTGCCTGTTTCAGCTGTCTGTGCTAATTCACAAGTTTGCTGCAGTTTTTCATGAGGTCCATGACGTAGTGATACTGCGTTGGGTGATGTTGGGCATCAAACTTTCTTTTGTCAAAGCTCACAGAGAATTGGCATTGGGCCCCCTACCGCAGACAGTGAAGAACCTGTGCTGGGATGAGTTGTCTCTCTGTGAGCGAACCAACAGAGGATTACTGTTACAGTCTCAGTCTTGGGGAATCTGCGAACAACGCTGAGTATGTTTTTAGTGTTCCATTATGTTTACAACTGAGTGGTTGGCACAGTTGTAGAGCGTCGGCCTTCCTTCCGGGAAACCGGGGCGATATCCGGGGGTCATACACAAAGAACTTCTCGCTGGCCGCCCAGCACAAGGGATTGAGCAGTGACAAAGAAGGGGTAGGCAATTTGGCAAGTTGCCGTCTGCGTGAGATACCCCCACCCCCACATTGAGGTACCGCCAAAGAGGCATTGCCTTATTCTGTTAAACTGGCCAAGGAATTGCAAGCTGAATAGGTGCAGTCTCCAGGTCTGCATCTTGCTGGGCCTGGAATGGAACGATCCTTGCTGGAAAGTATACCATAAAAAAAATATAAGAAATAAAAATGTCTCTCTACCAACCCATCACACATCGCGTGATAAGGATCAGTTGACACGACAAGGATCGAAGATTACGCCTGTTCAATTCCCGCCATGGTTCTCGACATGAATTTGGGGCGCCCTGTCTTTAGTACCTCTTTTAGTACAGTAATCCACCATCCTATTTCTCACGGGATTGCAAGTAATAATTTTAGGTTAAAGTGCTCGTATAATAACAAGAGTTTTTTTTTCCCTTTCGTACCTCCCATGTGAGTGAAGCAGGAGTATCTCCATCTTTGATGCACACTCTACTATCCTCCCGCCGCCACTGCCTGATACCTCCAGGTCCGTAGCACCAAGTCTGGGTGGTCCCTGCAGAATGGGTAATGAACTTCATGAACTATTAACCCGTTCTGCTACCAGTTGTTGTGTGCAAGCAAGCTATGGTGTTGTTGGTAATTGGATTGTAAAACTTCATTTTTGCTCAATTTAGGGGGCCTATTTGTCAATAGGAAACCACAATATCTATGGAAGATTTATAAGAGACACGAACCCACAAAATCTATAAACAAAATGGCTAACTGGATGCACCCAATGTTGAATATTCCCCAATAGAATATGCAAAATATAAATCATGTGACCATTTCACCAAACTACAAGTTTGGTTGCCCAATTATTTCTGTGAGAATTATCTGTTTACACTGGATAGCCATCGCAAATCATTCTTTTGAAATAGTGTCCAGTGTTATTTGGACATAATTTGGCACAATACCTGCAGCTGCATGTACGCTAGCCACACTACATAACGCCAAGTAAAACATAAGCTAGGCCTAACTCAGGCCTAGTGTTGTTAGCTAAGCCTTGGTGGTGTGCACAGTTCTACCAAACCCTTGAGCCACCTCATAACCATTGCTGGGAATCACTGGACTAGTTGAGGAGAGAGTGGGGGCCTTACCCCCCTCCTCCTGTTCCACAATCTCCAGTAGGCCAGCCAGCCGCTTTCTTCGTCGGACAGTTCGCGCTGCCATTGGATAGTGTAGGAACCGATTGCGCGAAAATGTGAACTTTTTTTCTTCAGCCAAGTTCAGCGATGAGTTTTCAGCAGTAATTCCGAACGGTTTAGCGCTATATCCACTATACAGTCCTATAACCATTAAGTATGTGAACTGACAATTGATGGGTTCAAACGGGCCCGTTTTTGGACGTCACGGGGATGTTGACGAAATAGAAGAGAGACCCCCCCTACAAATTGATGTTTTTTTTGAGGCCAAAAAAGGTTGGATTTTGGTATCTTTGAGAGTAGCGGCGTAACAATAATGATATAGGCCGAGTGCTCCTGAAATGGCTTCATTATTCGGCGGTTATAAGGTTTGAAAAAGTAGGACCCACTTGTGTGTTTTTTTAATGTAAACAAACTTTCTATGATTTTTTTTTTTTAATCTTCTCCCCATATAGACCCCCTTGTGTTTTATGCTTATTCGGAAGATTTATCGTTCCTTCTTTAAATTAAAGTATTTTGAAGTTTATGAGATGTTAACCCCCTTCGTTAAGGGGGGCACTTCCTAGGGCAACTTATACTCTGGACTTACTACAATAATTGCGTTTTCCGGCAAAACGCCGCTCAACACACCCTAATCACTACAACGGTTTAAGCACAGCGCCGGTACCGAACGCAGCCCGTACTAGCTGTGTTGCAGTACGGTCTGCACTAATCATGTCCAACTAGCACCCGAGTCCCCCCGGCTAGTGGGGGATGAACGCGGGCGTCCAGAAGGTAAGTTGCCCTCGTAAGTAGCCCCCCTTTACGAATGGGTGTAACTTACTTCAGGGCCTTACCTTCTGGACTTAACTACAAATTGCAGACTCCCCCCGCAAGGAGTGGGAAGCCGGGAGGAATTAATCCACTGGAATCAGACCACTCCCGCAGAGAAAGATTATCTGAAGTACCGGCCTCCTCCGCAGTGAAACCAGACTACAGACATCCTAGCGGGGCACCATCCCTTCACAGGCAGGATGTCCCCGAACCAGCCACAGCCCAACACAACACGCTCTAACGACGAGGCCGCGGGTGGGGGAGGGGGGAAGGCCCCCACAAAGCCGACGCTTACCTAGAGTCCAGTGACCCCCCGGCGCGATGCTCCACCATACGCGGAACTCCCTAACCGCGACCTCCACGCGCGGATGAAAGGGGTGGCCATGCTGGATTCACTCCGCAGAGGGTCCGAAGTATGAAGCGATAAAGTTTTCTGAGATCTCCCATCTCTCAGAGGCCTGTATATCTCCTCCAATTGGCACACCTTTATAAAGCGAGGGCGGAGGCAACCCCCCCGCACATCGAAGCTCGCCGGTCGATACGGGACCAACCTCCCGTCGTATCACCTGACGATCCCGAGAGATCGTATCCCCCTAGGCGCGTGTATGAGGTCGCAGCGTGAAAACAAACCGCGACGTAACCTGACCACGTAGGGGACGGTTCCGATCCAAGTTTAACCCTAAGCCCGAACCCGACACCACACCTCGTCCCCCTCCACTCCCGGAACTCCCCAACCGCAAGCGGATGAAACTCGAGCTGGGGAAATTGACCCACTGCGTCTTAGTGAGAACTCTTGTCCTGGAAACCATGCGACCCCTGATGCTTGAAACGCATATGGCCCGGGAGATAGACGTAGTACCGCATGACCCCACTGCGCCGACCCGATGCGATGGCCCGCGCAAGAAGAACGCGTCTCAACACACAAAAACCACAGCTGCGTCATAGAGCAGTTCAGCTACGTTCAATGAGGCTCCGCTAGTATCCGCAGGACGTCCCCTATGTCCCAGGGCGGACCGAAGTGCGACCAAGATTATCCAAAACATGTTACGAAGGAGAAGGTCAAGTGGATTCGCAGAAGAACCGTTGACCCAGTTCCGAAACGCTATGTATAGCCGCAACAGAGGGCGCGTAATCCGAATCGTGAGTAATTGCCGCCCTAAACGGAACAAGTAGAGGAGAAAATCGGCCACCTTCCCGACAGTGCGAACGCGGCAGGAGAAAACTGGCGATCCGCACACCACCCTCGGTACTATCGAGTCGACGAAGCACACAGGAGAAGGGTGGAATCTCTCCGACCCCGAGGCCGCCATCGCGGTTTTTGGTAGCCCTTCTCCGAAAGGCACGACGCTCGGAGGGGGAATCCCTGACACTCGCCACGCAACCAGGCCCCAGAGCCTACGGATGCGGACGGCGCGTTCCCAGACCCGGAAGCACCAGGAGGTCCGAGAGAAGCCGCGGGACGGAGGTAGAAGAATTCGCCGGCGCCCCGCCAAGCCAGAACCAGAAGTGGCCCGGAACCACGCTCGGGTCGGCCCCCAAAACGGCCGCCTATCAGGTGGACCCAACACGGGCTCACTGCCAAACCTATCGACTAGGCCAACGGGCGGAAGGCGTTACGCATCGGAAAGGCCCAAACCGAGCCCAGCGCATCGACCACCCAGGCGGCCCTCGACGGAACGGTGTTGCAGAAGAGGAGGCTAGCTTTGGTTGAGAGGGCAAGGCAACGACCCGAACAAGGACGCAGAAGACGAACAGATGGGGCCACCATGGCCCTCGTGACCCGTTAACACACCAGGGACGCCGTCGACAACCCAAACGGGAGAACTGGTAAGTCGGTAGGAGGTAGCGCGGTAGCGGAGCAAGCGATAGGAAGAAGGAATCCTCCAGGCCTGACGGGGATATGCCAAGTATGCACAGCTAGGGTTCCACCGACGTCGCCCAGGACCCCTCCGCAGGTGTTTGAAACTCACCGCTAGGTTTCATGCGGAAGTGGGGTGGGCGGACGAAACGGTTGGGAGGACGCAGGGTTCATATCGGCCACCAGGAACCGTCCCACTTGGGCGTCAGAAAGAAGGACGCCACAAACCGTGGTTGGCACTTCCTGGGGAGGGGAGGGGAGTAATGGCCCTTCCCTTTGGACCAAAAAACGGGTTTCGATCTCCCTCTCCAGCACCGACGCCTGGGAGCTGGTCCCGAGGGATGGCGGAGCCCCGAAAACGCTCGCGAGACTCGGGGGGGCTCGGGGCGGGGGAGGCCGCAGTAAACTCCAGCGATTTACCCCTGGAAGAGCGGTCGGCGGCAGGATTCACCTGTACGAGGTGACAGTGGGCCACTCCCCCGCAAAGTCCCGGAGCCGACCCCCCACAGGCGGGGTCCGCCTTGGGGTGTTCCGGGACAGGGGGCCGGTGGGGGGTTAGTCAACTTACCCAGGGCAGGCTAGGAGGCATCGCCTCCTCGCCACGGCGGGAGAAGAGGAATGGACGCCCCCTGAAGGCTTGCCGATACGATCGGCCGGGTTCCCCTTCTGCCTACGGGGGGGGGGGGGGGGTGGGGGAGCCCTCCGCCCTCCGGGAGGGCCGAAGAGCCTGAGAGCTCCCTCGAGCGGCGGCGGCTCTACCAGAAGAAGAAGACTGTCCTATACGGGCAGACACGTCCGCAGTCTTCCAGTACGTTTCCACAAGCATCTGAGGAGGTTGGGGACCAAAATAGGGGCGCTCAGGAGTTCGCCCGCGGCGAGCGGAAGAGGTTCAAGTCCGGTAGGACCACATCTCCGCCGCAAAGAAGTTGCCTTGACGGCAATGCGGCAAAATGATCGGCAGGCTAGTCACCGCCCAACTGGCCCCTCGACATCACCTCCCGCAAGGAGGGGTCTGCCGACGGAGTCACCTGGGGTACATAGAGGGTTAACTGCTTCAAGGTATAACGAGCACTGGTAAGGTAGTGAGATAACACGGTAATAGAATTCAGGGCTCCATAGAAGTCCTTGTAGAGTAGTCAATAGAGATGGTATTTCTGTTTCATGTGAACTACCAAAGTACCAAACCAGGCTACTTCAGGCTCAAAATATTCTGATTTTGATTTTAGCCTTTTGGCATCCTCGATCAATTATCAGGCTCAAAATATTCTTTTAAGGGACACCAACACACCAACATGCAAAGTAGGCTCAAAATTTCCTATAACGGATTACCAAGGCTACCAAACATGTCAATATTTAGATTTGAAATTCTATAACCTGACTACCAAAACACCTAAACATTGCACGATCAGGTTGAATATTCGCTAACTCACTACGAGTGGTTACAAAGCCATTGCACTATTAGGCCTCAAATATTCTGTAACTGACAACCAAAGAACCAAACCATGCACATCAGGCTCCCATTAGTCGATAAACTGACTACCAAAGTACCGAACCATTGCCACTATCGGCTTAAATATTTATAAGTGACTACCAAAGCACCAAACCATTGCATTATTAGATTCAAATATTTATAACTTGACTTACCAAGCACTTGCCAAACATGCAAATATTCAGGCTCAAATAGTTGTCTGATCCATGTGGGCTTCATAGCTAGGACACTGCATATATCTTCAAATATATTATTCCTGAATGAATGCTGGCATTGGTAATTAATTCTAGTGTCTATATCACATTTGCTCTACAGCCATGAATTGAGCGCATCTGTTTCAATATCGACCGCCACGAGCCGTCCCTCTTGGGCGTCAGAAAGAAGGATGCCACAAACCGTGGCACTTCCAGCGGGATTATGTGAGTATGGCCCCTTTGGGCCAAAAAGGTTTCATCTCCCTCTCCAGCAACCGACGGCCTGGGAGCGTCTCGCCGAGGTATGGCGTATCCCCGAAAACGCTTGGAGCTCGGGGGAGGCGCCGTAAAATCCATACTCCAGACTACCCTGAAGACTGGCCAGTATCCACCTGCCGAGGTGACAGTGGGCCACGCCGCTGGCCGCAAGAAGGGTCCTCCTAGTCCCGGAGACGACCCCCCCAGGCGGGTCCGCCTGGGGGGGTCCCGGGCAGGGTCCGGTAGTCACTTACCCCCCCGGGCTGGCTAGAGGCAAATCGCCCTCTGCCACGGGCGTAGAATGACTCCCCCACCCCCTGATCGCTTGCCAGAAGACTAGCAAATCAGGTAAATAATTCACCGGGTTCCCCTCTTCTGGCTTCTGGTGGGTTGGGCGGGCCCTTACCCGTCTTCACTCCCGGAGGGCCGAGAGAAAAACTCCTGTAGAGCACCCCCTCTAGCAGCGGCGGCTCTGACCAGAAGGACTGTCCTTCTACTACCGGTGCAGAACACGTCCGCAACTTAGTCTTCAACAAGTAAGTTTCGCACAATCCTCTAGGAGGTCGGGACCCTCGGGACCCCAAATAATGGCGCTCAGGAGTCTCGACCCGCAGGGATCGGAAGGAGTTCAAGTTCGGTAGACACAATCTCTCGCCCGCAAGCGACGATTGCCAGAACTTGACAGGCAATGTCGAACAGGGACGGTAACCACATGATCGCAGGCTAGTAACCGCCAACTGGACCCTCGCCATCACCTCCCCCCTCCCGCAGGAGGGGTCTGCCACGGCGTCACCTGGGTGTCATATAGGGTTCACTGCTTTCAGGTATAACTGAGCACTGGTAGCTAGATGAGATACCACGTTAATAGATTCAAGGGCTCCATAGGAGTCCTATGCTAGAGCTGGCTACGAGAGAGGTATTTGTCTTTTTTTCTGTTTCATTTGAGACTACAAAGTACCAAACCAGTGTACTATCATGCTTCAATATTTCTGACTTTTGATTTTAGCCTTTTTGGCATCCTCGATCAATAGCAGGCTCAAATATCTATAATGTGCAGCCAACGCACCAAAACCATTGCAATAGTAAGGCTAAATTCCTATAACTGATTAACCAAGTACCAAACATTTTTTCAAATATTAGATTGAATATTCTATAACTGACTACCAAACACCTAAACATTGCAAAACGATCAGTTGAAATTCTATAACTCACTCCCGAGTACCCAAGCCATTGCACATTAGACTCAAATATCTGTAACTGACAACCAAAAGAACCAAACCATTGCACTATCAGGCTCCATTATTCTATAAGAACTGACGACCAAGTAACCGACCATTCACTAGCATCTTAAATATTCTATAACTGACTAACCAAAGCACCAAAACCATTGCATTATTAGATTCAAATATTTTATAACTGACTCCAAAGCACTTGCCAAACCATTGCAATATCATGCTCAAATATTGTCTGTATCCGTTGGATTCATAGCTAGGAGGACACTGCATATATCTTCAAATATATTATTCCCTGAATGATGCTGGCATTGGTAATTAATTCTAGTGTCTATATCACATTTGCTCCTCAGCCATAATTTGAGCTCCATAGACTTCAAAATTCACAAACTTTACTGGTTGTGAATCTGTGAACTACGAAATACTTACCTCCATATTGGCACTTTGCACACCAACCGGCCCGCGCCATTGAAACATCCTGGCACTTTTTACAGTATCCGGGCTGGCAACCCTATTTTCCCGTCCTTCTTATTTTTCTAGCATGGGCTCCAAGGGATTGGAGGCGAAGGCACGCGATCCGACGAAGGAGAACGCCCCGTGATGGCCCGGAAGTTGGGGACTGTAGGTTGGGTACGTCCCAATATGGTAGTATTTTCGATTTCACAGATTCACAAACCAGTAAGTTTTTGTGAAATCTATTCACTTACTGACCCCATATTGCACTTTGCACCAGACTGACACGAGGGCACTGGAGGGGGTGGGTCCGTGCCGTCACGAACATGGGTTGTTGGTCGTTGTAAATGCAGAGCATCCCGCGTGCCGGCAGGCCGAGACTGTGTTGGAGAAAGCCAAGCTATGAAACGAAACGTCGTGTGGTAAACCCCATCGACGCTCGCATACCGTCTTGCGAAGAAGGGTAGCTCGGGAGAACGAGCAGGGCCGACTCTCCACCATCTCGCGTTGCAAAAATGGGGGGGTGGGGCACATTGTAACGCCGAGCAAACCCTGCTCAGGATATGCGGGGCTTGCGATGCCTCTCTTCCCACGGATGATAATAGCCTTTCGATGCCGGAGAGAAAAACGACTACATAGGAGAAGATGGAGTGCGTTACGAAAACGCACTAACTTCGTTTTCACCCGTACCGGTGGCCGTGAGACCCGCACCAGACCCACAAACCTGGGACAACAGCCGCCAACCGTGGATATACGTCCGACTGTTGCAGAGGTAAGTCTCGGGAGGTCTATCCTGGCTCAGTAGGGCCTAAAGATTCGGCAGGGCCGATCCTCTGCTCGGTAGAGGGGGCCGACCTCACATAGGAAAGCAGGAGAGTCGGACTACGGCTATGGAAGCTCGGTATGAACCAATCCCTCCCAGGGGATCGATGCTAAGGGGAGCCGGCAGGAAGAGTTGGACCACGCTCTTGAGAGTCAGCAGGCTCGATCCTCGGCTCGGGTAGAGCTTGATCTCACCCCAGGGAGGGGGCAGGAAGAGTCCTGACCACTGCTGCTGTGAGTCGCGGGTCGATCCTCGGCTCTGTAGGGCCGATCTCACCAGAGGAAGGAAAGAGTCGGGGCTCCCCGGCTATGCAACCCGGTATGAGCGAACCACTGCGCAGGGCAGCTGGCTTCGGGATGGCTTGCAGTTTCCATTCAGTTTACAACTTCTTAGGATCCCATGCCAAACGCTGGCCGCCGAGAGATGTGCTGTTTTCACTCGCCTCCAGCATGGTGCAACTGTCCACCAACCCCCTACTACTCCCTTTCCCATCAACCTCCAAGATTGGTTGCACCACTGACTCGTACTCCCCATAACCCCCCAACAGCATTCTGGTTGACCAACTGATCCCTACTCTTCCCAATCAACTCCTAGCATCTGGTTGCAAATAACCCCCCCTACTCCTCAACTCCCAGCATGTGGTTGCACCACTGCCCAACTCCCAGCATCTGGTTGCACCATTCAATAACCCCCTACTCCTCATCAACTCCCAGCATATGGTTGCACCACTGCCCTCCTAAACCCCCCCCCCCCCCTTACCCACACATCTGGTTTGCATCCGCCTACTCCATTCAGCTCAGGCTGGTTGTACCACCCTCCCCTTTCCCAGACACTCCCTATCAATTCAGCAGGTGGTTGCACCACTACCCCCCTATTCCTCTCAAGCTCTCAGCTGGTGTTGCCACACTGACCACTCCCAGTTCTGTGCAAAACCAATAACCCCCTACTCCTCATCACTCCCCTAGCATGTGGTTGTACCAGCGACGCCCCCCCCCCCCCCCCTTCCCTATCAGTTCCAGCAGGTGTTGCACAACTGGACCCCACATCATTGCAAATTGCAAAGCACCTTTTATTCAGTTTTGGGATAAAAGTACACATAGTGCTATGAACTGTTTCTCAAAAAAAAACCGAACTGTCATTTCATCCGACTGAATCAAACAGATACGTCTACTGATGAACATAGAACATATTTTGCTATTGCAGACCAAGCTAAATCACATTAGAAAACAACCAGAAGCCAAAAGGCTTAGTGATTCCTTGACTGTTCTGTCAACCCATAGCCGGACACATGACAAATGAATAGGTACCAGCTTCATTATAGCAACATAACGTCTGACAAATTTCCTATCTTAACAACCACCTAATCCGGGTTCCTGTACCACTTGGTAAAAAGCTTACACACTAAATTTCGAGTTTTTCCAAGACTTTGAAATCATGGTAACCTCTTAGATGAACGACCGATCCGACCTGACCCCCAAAATAGTAGGGTTCATGTACTCATCATGGGAATACACAAACCAATTAGGAGCCTCATTCACACACCCCTCCCCTTTACCAAAAACATAGGGTTTATGTACTCCCCATAAGAAAGAATCACACCTAATTTCACCACTGATCAGACCAACCACTCCTGACTTATCGTGTTTACAAGGTTATCAACATTGACCTCCGGTGACCTCAGATTGAACCTTCTGACTTGACCCCAAACAATCGGGTCATATACTCATCATGGGAACAAACAGACCAAGTATCAGCTTGATCCATCCAGGTGGTGGTCCAAGTTAATCGTGTTTACAATAGCCAATTGGCTAAAATATCAAACGTTTTCCACAAATTGGTTTATTTTTCTAATCAAAATTCAACTCCTGACCTGAACCACAGCTAGGGAGGGTTCCTGTACTCCCCATAGAAAGCTTTACACCACTAATTTCAACCTTGATCGACCAACCAATTATGGACTTTATCGTGTTTTACACGGTTTGCAGACGTTGACCTCTTGTGACCTCAGATGACCGTCTGACCTGATCTAAACGATAGGGTTCATTTCTCATCATGGGGAACACACAACATACCAAGTATGAGTTTTCATTCATGGCCGGTGGGGTCCGAGGTTATCGTGTTTTACAACCAATTGGCCGAATCGGCAAATTTCACAAATTTTATATTTTGGAAAAACAAAATTCACCCTGACCGAACCAGAATATAGGGTTCCGTACTCCCCATAGAAAGCTATGAATACCCTGATTCAACGTGATCAACCACCATTTCTGGACTTATGTCGTGTTTTACCATGTTTTCAGACTTTGACTCCTCGTGACCTCAGATGACCTCTGACCTGAGACCCCCAAAACAATAGGGTTCATGTCCCTCATGGGGAAACAGCCATACCAATTAAGAGCTTTCATTCATCCATGTGGGGTCGAGTTAATCGTGTTTTGGACAAAGCCAAAATTGGCCAAAATTTTCGAATTTTCACAAATTTTTCTATTTCGATCGCGAGACCACAAATTCACTCGCCACCTAACCAAGACATAGGGTTCCTGTACTTCCCCATAAGAAAGCTATACACCTAATTTTCACTTGATCATACCAACCATTCTGGACTTATCGTGTTTACAAGGTTTTTTCAGAATTTGACCTCTGGTGATTCAAGATGACCTCTGACTGACCTCAAAACAATAGGGTTCATGTAACTCATGCATGTTACCACACATACAGTGAGCTTCATTCATCGAGGTGGCGAGTTATCGTGTTTACAAGCCAAAATTGGCCAAAATTTTCGAATTTTCACAAATTTTCTATGTTCGACCAAAATCACACCCGACCTGGACCAAAACAATGGTTCCTGTACTCCCCATAAGAAAGCTTTACACCTAATTTCATTCAACTTGATCAGACGCAACCATGCTGGACTTATCTGTATTTACCAGGTGTTTCAGACTTTTACCTCTGGGACCCAGATGACTTCTGACCTGACCTCAAAACAATAGGGTTCATGTACGCATCATGGGGAGACACACATACCAATTATGAGCTTCATCCCTCGAGGTGGGGCGATTTAGTATCGTGTTTCCAAGCCAAATTGGCCAAAATATCGAATATCACAATTTCTTTTCTTTTTTCGAAACCGACCGAAATTCACTCCCACCTGAACCAAAACAATAGGTTCCTGTACTCCCCATAAGAAAGCTATACACCTAATTTCAACTTGATCAACCAACCATTCTGGCTGGACTTATCGTGTTTACAGGTTTTCACGACTTACCTCTGGTGACCTCAACGCTTACCCCATACAATGGGTTCATGTACTCATGGGGAACACACAGTACAAGTATGAGCTTCAGCCCATCCAGGTGGTTTTGAGTTATCGTGTTTACACCAAAATGCCAAAATCGAATTTTCAACAATTTTATATTTCGAGACCAAAATTCACCCCGACCTGGACCCCAAACATAGGGTTCCTGTACTCCCCATAAGAAAGCTATCACTAATTCAAACTTTGATCAGACCGAATATTCTGGACTTATCGTGTTGTACCCATGTTTTGCAGACTTTGACCTCTGGTGACCTCAGATTACTTTGGACCTGACCTCAAACATAGGGTTCATGTACGCATCATGGGAACACACATACCAAGTATGAGCTTCATCCATCCAGTGTGGTCGAGTATCGTGTTTACAAGCCAAACGTTGGCCGAAATTTCGAATTTTCACAAATTTTCTATTTCGACCGAAATTCACTCCCTACCTGAACAAAAACATGAGGGTTCCTGGTACTCGCCCCATAAGAACGCTATAACACCTAATTTACTTGATCAACCAACCACTCTGGACTTATCGTGTTTACCATGTTTTCAGACTTTGACCTCTGTGACCTCAGATACCTCTGACCTGGACCCCAAAACAATAGGGTTTCATATACTCCATCATGGGGAACACACATACCAAGTATGAGCTTCAATCCATCGAGGGGGTTGAGTTATCGTGTTTACAAGCCAAAATTGGCCAAATATCTAATTTTCCACAAATTTTATATTTTCCCCAGACCCAAATTCACCCCGACCTGGCCCAAAACATAGGGTTCCTGTACTCCCTAAGAAAGCTATACACCTAATTTTCAACGTGATCAGACAACCATTCTGGACTTTCGAGGTTTACAAGGTTTTTCAGACTTTTACCTCTTGTGCCCTCAGATGACCTCTGACCGACCCCAAAACAATAGTGGGTCAGGACTCATCAGGGGACACACAACCAAGTAATGAGTCTGACTATGCAGACCTGATCACGTTATCGTGTTACAAGCTGCGTCCACCACACACACACGACATGACTGCATAGATTCCTCTGACTGACTTTCGTCAAGGAATCAAAAATTCTTTAGCACGACTTCATTATTTCATTAATGCCCCCTCCCCCCATGTTATAACTGATGTAGTACTCCGAAAATTATCCCTATCCCTCCACACTCTCCATTATTAAACCAGAGCCGAAAGGCTATGGGGGGTGATTCCTTGCTATTTGGTGACCCACAAACCGAGTGAGGATTCAACGATATTTACTCATTGGAGATTCTCTCATTTAGTATGAAATCATTGGACCTTGCGTCTGCCCCTACGGTTTCACAAGAAGCGTAACACAAAGCACACACGAATTACGATTTTAGGCTCCGCCCCCACGAATATTAATGAGATACAAACATCAAATTTTACCTACATAAAACCTGATCTCAATGCCACTGACACTGAAGCAAGTTGGAGCAAAATCGCATCAACAGTTGTGTGGAGATATTAACATGTTTGGAAATTTCCCTAAGCACCCCCCCCTCATGAATATTAATGAGAACAGCACCCAACACATGATAGGGATCAGCACTTTCATGGGTGATCTGCCCAATTTAAAAATCAATTGGCCCTCGCTTCTCCCATTATCGTGTTTACACGAAAGTGTCACACACACAGACGCACCACCACACCATGCTTGACGCCTTTGGCAGCAGGAATCACTGATTACAGTGAATTCATTTTGTTGATAAGATCTCGGTAATTCATTCAGTGAAGTATATACCGAGAATCTCAGCCGACAGAACCCACACAGGCATCACAAAACAAAATCATTCTATTATATCGTCCATCACAGTGTAATTTCTTTAGATGACCCGATACAAACAACGCCACATATGGAATTGTGGGTGCTCCCCTGAAACCAGAAAAATGTTATGACTTCCAACAAGAATCATAATACCAATGACCTAATTCAATGGAGCACGTTTGTTCCAGATGCTCCATATCATGGTACCTAAGTAGTTTTCCTCTGGAAATCCCAAGACTGCCATCATTCATTTGCCAATCTATGACATTTTCGTTCCTGGCGAAACCCTGACAATTTCCAGGTCAAGAGGAAATCTGCTTGCCTTAATTGTCTGTGCGCAGGCCATTTACCCCCTAAACGGCTAATATATTGGGTTCAGAATTACAGGCTCTAGTAAATTTGCAGAATGCTTTTGTTTGAACTCCATGTAGGACATGTGTAATAATTCCACAGGCACTGACTGGTGTCAGATGGCATGAGGTTGGTTACGCCAATGTGGTGGTCCCTTGACATGACAATTGCTCAGGGAGTTAGGCATTATTACATTTAGTCACAGAGGGGACATGACTTTTCTGCAGCACACTTTGATGAAGGGTAAGTAAATCCTCCTGCCCACCTATCCCACTACCGACAAAAACGGAGGTAAGGAAGCTATGAAATAAAGGATTTTTTTCATTCACCTGTGTAAAGACTCATTGAGCATATTGCTCTTTGTACAAGAGTGTTTCTGCACCCTTCATGCATCGCCTAAATAATCCCCAGTTGTGCACTAGCCTTCCGGATAACATGCTGGAACTGTGATCAACCCTCAATAACGTATCTGTTTAAATATAGGCATTCATTTCTTTCCTGAGGTAAAACTCCAAATCTAATTCATTTTGGTATTTGCCTGCGAGTTCTCTGATTTCTAAACAAAGTTCAACTACTGCTCAATGCCTTCAATGTGATGGATGTTATTCTAATGTTTGACCTCGCCTCGCCAAAGCCAACATCTGTCCTTGGTGACGTTTCTCTGCCAATTTTGGATGATTCTTGTCATGAAATGCCTCAATTTTTACGCATGCCTTCATATCAATTTCCCGCCTGAAACACGCAATCAGAAGGAGTCCATGGGGATTTTGCACAGCAAATTCTCACACATGAGTTGGACATACAGGGGCCTCCTACTAACTGTATGTGTAAAAACAAATCAAACATTGTCACCAAGTGACACATCTACAACGATCTTCTCTAATGAGCCTCTTCACCATTGTTAAGTCTGCATGCTCACCATTGAACGCCGGGAGTATAGAGACAAGATTCTCCCCATAGCTCTATCACTCAAACAGCCTATTAACGTCCACCACTCTTTGAAAACGCAAACAATTCATCAATTTTTTGAGATGTTGTTGTTGTTAAGTATGTGAAATCTGTGAAGTGTCGAGCTGGCAAGATATGTAGTTTTTAAAAAATGTTTGGCACACTGTACGTGCTATGATGAGCAGCTGGTAGACCCTATGGACGTTTAAAAATGCCAATAGTCATTAAATATGACTGGCCTTCTGGTACTTCCCATTCATTACATTGATGCCCCGCTGAAACCACCCCTGACCGAATTCCAGCCAAATCGTGTACTGAAAAATTACAATCAGCTATTGGAAAATTTGCCTTGTGACATCATCGGGGGAACCACAGGATCCCCTATAATAAGTCGATGTGAAACATGTACTTATGAAACCATGTACCAAATAAACTATAGATGGGAACCGAATGAAAACCTATAAAATAGTTCACAAAATATTGAAGGATAATCTCATTCTCATTCATTGCTAAGCAATGTTGTAGGACTCGAGTCCTTTCTCCTGTCTCGGGACCGAGACCGGTCTCGAGACGAGTTTTCAAAGGACTCGACTCGGATTCAATGACTCGGACTTGGTCTCGGACTCGGCTGCTGGGACTCAGTCCGAGTCCATGTTCAAGACAGCTCAAAAAATCTCTTGGCAAAAATCCTTGGAAAAAAAAAATTATGAGAAGAATAATGCAAAATTCTAACATTGATAACCAAAAAAAAAAAACAATGGGAACTACTCTGTGATATCTTCCGTTGCAGGTCCAAATTCGTCCATACCAAATTCGATAGATTCTTAGTAGGAATAAAGCTCAGTGTGCCTGTTGGAACGGTTGTCAGCAAAGCTGTCACATGCACAGCCAAGGAAGAACATGCCTATTCACCGCAAAGACGGTGGAAATCCGAAAGAAATTGTGTGTGTCTGAATGCGATGTTGTGTTTCTTTTGATGAAACTTTAAATACTTGAGAACCCAGGTAACTACTGCCTAGACAATTATTATGGTCTCCAAATAGTAGGTAGGCAGGCGGAGAGTCTACATAGGATTATATGGATTGTTTAGGTCATTTATTTTGTTAGTTTCGGCATCATCACATTGCAATTACATCAATGGCCATTGCTATGAACTTTCATGATGAGCATCCAGCTCTTGAATGGGAAGTGTGGAAGCTTCATAATGATTTTGCCATTGGGCCGATTGTGCAATAATATCATATACAGTTTTGGGGATGCCAAGCAATCTAACTGTTAATAACTTGCTATTCTGATCCAAGTAACTAGGCCTCCTATTTATCTTTGCTGTGAAAGCAAGTTTTAATAGGAGTTTTAATAGGGAAGTTCGGGGGGACTCAGACAAAAGGACACTCAGTCTTGGATGTTGAGGACTCGGTCTTGGACTCGGATGCTGAGGACTCGGTCTTGGACTCTGACTCGGATTGGCTGGACCCAACTCCAACACTGTTTCTAAGTGAATTCTCTTTCTTAGTCTTCTGGTTACCATGGCACAAAAATGCAGCATTTACTGTGTAGGGTCTATGGACGGCTTTCGCATCAGTCCCCTGTGATGTCATAGATTCCTCAAATTTCGCAAATGGAAAACTGGAAATTGAGATATCTCAACAAGGCGACATGGTAGAACATTCAAATTGGGGTGTAGGGTTTTGATATGTCCTTCTTTCAGGGGTATTAGTTTGAAGCGAATCTCTCATTAACTGTCCACGGATGCATCTGCTTGACAGTCCAGCATGCTATATAACTTGAGAAATGCATTGCCTTATTCTAGTATGGGGCTGAACTGTTGTTTTCACTCAGATTAACCAGTATCATTTAGCAATGGAAAAGTTTCACAGAGTTTAAGGGCAGAAAGAACTTTTTGTTCAAGATGATGCATCGTGCATTGCGCCATTTGGTCCATGATTCACAGTGTTACGCACTGTAGCACTAGCAAGTACGTATATCGCGGCAGTATGCATACGTTACGATTGCTTGTTTTTTCTGGGTCATCCATAATATCACAATTCAGAGAGAGTGATGAAAGTTGCGCGTTAATGGTATTGTACACAACTTAGTCATGTGTATTGACAAGGAGGGAAGTTTCAACTACTCTTACAATAAGAGCATCGTTTTATTTTTTCAGATCTTTCAAACAGCTTTAGAAAGTGTTCCGAAACACCTACCGAAGTAAGAAGACATGTCCTATGCCTGGGGTTCCCTTTACTACTTGCTATTTTTCAGAGAGAAGATCAGTGCTAATGTTGAGATATTCCAATGAACAAGAATAGTAGCAATCAATCAACCAATCAATCATGTCACAATTGAGTAGAGGACCATACACTTCACAAAGATGCATATTTCAATTTTTAACAACTTCTAGTGGGGTTGTTACTCCACCCCCACCATTCATTTTTTTTCACGTCCCACACCACAAGTAACATGAATACAGTGATATAAGATCTCTTACATCTGGAAGATCATATTCTGACGACGACCCTCCCAATACTTCTGGTTCCCTCAGGTACTCTGTGCTCCAGACCTTATCGGGGTCTTCCTCGGGGGGTGAAGGTGCATTGGTCCCCCTCCCAGCCATAGGTCCACAAAGACCTCAGACATCTTGGCAACTGCAACAGAAACACAGCAGGCTTTCTTTCATCAATACTGGACTGGTTTGGGCTTTAGGGGCCCCTAGAACTGAATTCTATTCTCTTCATCTCGCTCAAGCAAGTTAACCATATACCGTAAAATTTATCCTTCAGTCTCTCACATGATGATAATAACAATAAGCCTTCAGCTGAGGATACACAGTACAAGGGAAACCAGAAAGCTGAAAGGCTTAGTGATTTCCTGACTGCCTTGATGTTCGATGACTTTGGATGCCTTTGCATTGACCCCTAAAAAATAGGGGATATGTACTCATTATGGGGCACCCGCATACTAAGTATAAGCTTGCTCCATCCAGGTGGGGTCAAAATATCACATTCACAAGGCCAAAAAGTTCAATTTTCCTCTATTTTTCACTAAAAATAACCCCACGTCTACATACACTGGAACATTCCTTGTACTCACCAAAAGCGGCATACTGAATTTCAGCTCAAATGGACCAAGCATCTGGACCTATCATGTTCACAAGGTGTTCAGACTTCGATTTTAGATTGCCTTTGACCTGTCCCCACAACAAAAGGAATCATGTCTCATTACACACATACCAAGTATGCGCTCATCAATCCCATTTCTCCACGCAATCATGTTCAAACCAAAATGTCCAAAATATTAATTTTCCATAATATCCCTCGATTTTTCAATAAAAGAAGTAATCCCATGTATACATACACTAGAGCAATTTCCTGTACCCACCATAAGCTGCATATTGAATTTCAGCTTGATTGGACCAAGCATTCTCGACTCATCATGTTCCCAAGTTTTCAGACTCGGACCTCAGACAACGTTTGACCTGTCCCCACAACAATAGGGATTATCACTTATAACAACACCAAGCCTGAATCATTAATCCATTTCAATGAGGTGGAGTTATCATGTTCCACACGACAGACGTAACTACACACCACACGCACATTGATGTAGGGGACATACCCATCTGCATATTTATGCGCACATGTCTCCTTCCACAAGACATCATGATGATGGGACAAAGTTTCAGAGCAACTCACCTTTCCTGTCAGTTCGTTGAAAAGTTCCTTTGCACTCGGCAGGGGGGGCTTGGATTGGCCAATATCTATATTAACAAGGAGAACATTAGCATGACATTCATAATGAGAGATCACCATTCCCCTATAATAACTAAGCGAATACCACCAATTTTAAAGTGCGTATGCGGAGGATGTTTGAGCGGGGTTAGTGCTTGAGATCTGCAGAAGGTAGCTATAGCCCCCGCCCTAGACAAAAAGTGCATTCAAGCCCAAAATTACAATGGAACACTCTCGATTTAGGCCAGAAGGTTGTTTAGGGAAATGAATGTTCCACCTTGGGTCTAGGAGTTGAACTTCTCAATACCTCCCCAGCCCCATGAGTATTCAGTAAATGTTACTCAGACACTAATAGCACTATTGGATACACAAGTGTTGGCCCCCATCATCCTTTTAAACTGAATACCCTCATATGGAAATGGATACCTGATACAGATGTAATATAGGTAGTAACTATTTTGGAACACATTGATGATGGAAATGAAACAGAATGAGATTCACCACTTTCCAATGATTTCAGGATTATTCACCTAAATGCAGCATTCCCGAGTCTTGCAGAACATATTTCATTTTTAGAGGAAATTTCAAAATTGACTGTGGCTGTGCAAATTAACAACTGTTCCAAATAATGACAATGGCTATACTCACCAAGCTCCACATCAGTCTAGGCGGCTTGACCTGTCATGGTAGCAGAGTAACACGCTTCCAAGAACAAGAACAATAACGATAAACAAGCTGCAAAAACCAACATCAATAAACGAGGATTAGTCAGTAGGAGCAGAACAATAGCTTGGTGAACAAAATATGCAAATATCCATGAAAAAATGAAAGAAACATCAAAATTATCTGCAATTGTGGCTGAATGGTCCAAGCCAGTAATAATACAATGTAGATGGAGGATCAGAAGCAAGAATAATAATTGTGCTGTTATTAGTTAACAACATATTGTAAATCTCATGAAAGTATAAGAAAAAAGTTTCAAAAAATCAATAACGACCGGGAAAATGGTTTTGAAGCTCAGGAGCACAGACAAACGAGGGGCATTCTCTGATTGATTGATCACCTCTGGGGATGATTGTGTTAGTAGGCCCATGTGTTGTAAGGCTAATAGTGACCTCAAATAGGAGGCTCTCACATACAACATTTATTATACCTCATCCAGGTTGCACACAGTGAAAAAATCTGGAAAGGCTAGGACCGAGCTTCATTTAGGTAAATGATACTCTAAATTATCAGCTGCCTCTAATCATGGAAGGCGAATGATGAAGCCTAAGTCGGGTAGAGCTCCAGACTGCAAATTCAGATTGTGAGTTTGGAGCCCATTGGAAGCCCAAGAATTTTTCAGCATTACTGTTGGGAACAAGGGATATCCTGGAATGTCTTGCACCACCCACTGTGAAAATGGGTACCTTGTGAGGTACTTGTGAAGAGTATCGAGTGCCTTGATATTGGGGAGTCCCCCGAGGACACGATGAAGTGACGTATACTGAAATGCGTGAGTGGAGGAATGAGCACGCCGGTTGCGTGCTTGTATGTAAGGGGTCGGACAATTCACTAATGATCAGAGAGGAAATGTGATATCTGTATAGCGCTTTTTTGAGCAAGTCTTCAACCTGGAAACGTGCTACATAAGAACGAGATATTATTATTATTCGTGTGAAATGGCAATTCATAGTAGAAGTGGAACTAACAACAAAAACAATGTTAGGATAACGAACACAAGCATTTGAAAATGCTGATGTAATCGGTAATAGGCAGTAAATTTCATGGGAAAAAAAGAAAAAAAAAAACAATGGTCAGCAGGCCACGTGCAATATAACTGGCCACGACCATGTCACAACCAGCCACAGAGACAAGACGAAACCCCTCTGCAAGAGTGGTTCAAACAAATTATAAAGCCAAGTTAGGTCCTTGTCTCGATACAGTCTCAGTCTGTGTCAGCAGCAAGTTTAACAATAATCAAAACAATTTCCTTGTATGCTCCGCACCAACCCATGGTTACATTGCCCCGCTTAATATCTCAGGAATGTTGGGTGGGACCAGACTAGGCCTCTCCCTAATGGTAGGACTTATCACTAGAACAAGAATATTGGTACATCGGCTAAAACAACCCAACCCCTCGCTGGGGGAAGGAGAGGGGGGGGGGGGGGCTTGGTGTATGATGTAGTTACTCGTTGAGCATTATTTACCAATTGTTTTTGACTTCCATCTTTCCAGAAGGTCCCTCAGTCCCCAAGTTTTGACCGCACCTCTTTTTGCTGAGCTGGGTCTTGTGTCCACAAACACAGCTGTCGCCGCCTCTCCTACCGTCTACCGGCGACGGTGGGCGGCGTCACCTCAAAGACCTGCTCACGGGATGGCAGCGAGACTAAGGTCGGGATAATTCAACCTGAAGAATTGGGTGGTTTTTTGAAAGATGTCTCCGAGTTCGACTTGGGTTTGGACAGACTCAGCAGCAGCAGAAGCTGTGGCTTGTTCTATGGAATTGAAAAAACTGTCAAGGTCCTTCTCTGTATGGCAGACGGGTACATCCTCACCTTTGACTTTCTGGTTCATGCCATACCCTTTCATCTAATACCCGTGATAGTTGTCTCGGATACTTCAATGCGAGACTGCTTCGGTTGAGCTTGTGGTACCCATTCTTATCTGAGGCAGCTACAGGGGAGGATGCCTTGAGGAATCTGGTTAGTGCGTCAATTTTCTTTCCCCCCCCCCCATTCATTCCCACCCCCCCCCCTTGATCCCCATTCACTCCTCAAGCTACTTACACAATACAGCTGCCGATGATAAGCGGGGACCCCTTCATCACTGCTATTTCCTACCTAGCTGGGGCAAGCCACAGGGGAGGGTGCAGGAGGCCGGTTAACACCACGCTGGCTTTGTATCTCCACCCCCCCCCCACCATTCACCCCTCGTACTACTTACGCCTGACCAGATGGTGAGAGGATGTCTGAACTCTGGAATCCTTTCATCACTGCTAATCTTTCTCCTTAGGCTGGGGCAGCCACAGGGGGGGCACAGGAAGTGGTTCCACCACCTCAGGTGTCTTGAACAATGGAACCCCTCCATCCCTGCTATCTTTCTCCTTAGCTGGAGTCAGATTAAAGGGGATGATTCATGGCGGCGGTTCAACCACTTCCTCAGGGGAATATGGCTGGCTTTGTATCCCCCCCCCTTCACTTCTCCTCATACTACTTCCAACCTACCCAGATGGTGAGAGGGTGCCTCGAACTCTGGAATCCCTTTATCACTGCTATCTTCCACTTCCTCCATACTGGGGCAAGGCACAGGGGAGGATGCAGGAGCCGTTTCGAACACCTCTACAGAAGAGGGCTTGCTTGAATTCATCCCCTCTCCCATTAACCCCCACCCCCCCCCACAATAACTACTTACAGCCTGCCCAGATGGTGAGAGAGGTGTCTTGAACGCGGAATCTCCCTTCACACTGCTATCTTCTCCTCACTGGGGCAGCTACAAGGGAGTGGTGCATAGTCCGGTTCAACCACCTCCTCAGGGGAGTTTGGCTTTG
This sequence comes from Sclerodactyla briareus, assembly GCA_026419785.1. Classification (NCBI taxonomy): domain Eukaryota; kingdom Metazoa; phylum Echinodermata; class Holothuroidea; order Dendrochirotida; family Sclerodactylidae; genus Sclerodactyla; species Sclerodactyla briareus. The sequence goes on along the minus strand of JAODTK010005745.1, from coordinate 159,641 downwards.
TATCCACCCACCCCCTCCATTCACCATATATTACTCAAGCCGCCCAGATGGTGAGAGGGGTGTCTTGAACTCTGGAATCCCTTCACTTCAATCACTGCTAGCTTTCTCCTTAGCTGGGGGCAAGCCACAGGGGAGATGTCAGGAGCCCGACCGGTTCAACACCTCCTCAGGGGAGGTTGGCTTTGCAGGTTTCTTTGTCCTCTTGGCTGGTGCCTTTTCTCCTGACTGGGCTTGAGGAAGACTTTCCCTGTCTCTTCCTCAATGGCCCACTGTCTCGCCTAATATTGCAAGAGTAGTTGTGGAAGAGTTAAGACAATGTGATACTTTAAATGACTGGATTGTGGAAGTGATCAGCTATTCTTGGTATTGCAGTGAATAAAGGACAACTGCCGGCTCGGATACAACGAGGTCATATCGTGGAGACTGGAAAACTGTATCTATAGGTCCAAACCCCAGTTCGATCAAGTTCCTATGTGGAGTAATTGGCCTTCATCATTGTTCGGTCTATTATGGGCGAGAATTAGTGGAGTATCCAATTGCACAATAACGTACATATGTCACACTTGGACCACACGGGAATTATGTTTTGTATATCATTGTTCATTTTGTTGAATAAGTCAACATTTAGCAGAAATTCTGTTATCTCTCTCAATCTTAAAGTACCATCAACACCTACAAACCCATTATAGCAATCCTCCTCCCCTAGGGGAATGAATGCTTTTCAAAGTGAAATGAATGTGTTGAATTTCAATAGTGAAAACCAAAAGAATGGTTGCAGGGTTGTGCAAGTATGACATTATTCCTATTTATTGGATGAGATTGCTTTTAGACTTGCCACAATACGCCTGCACAACAAATGTCAGAGGACTAACTCGGAACGGAAAGTCGTATGAACTTGGGTATGGGTTTGGACTGACGGGATCAGTTCCTCTCCAGCTAATATATTAGCCTCTTCAGATTTCACCTGAAGTTGTTTAGCGCTTGTGAGAACTGCAAAGAATGGGGAACCTGAAAACATGTGGTGAAGGCTTATTGACCACCATGAGAATGAAGTCACATACTACTCAGGCTGGACATACACAGAAATGTCGCTTCAACCAGGGGAGCATACCATTCGTATTCAAACCAGCATAGTGACACGCTGAAAATGTCAGAACAATTTCTTCGTGTTGGTGACCCTCATCAGGCTGCTCAGCCTCACTAAACGCCACAAACTCGTGCACAACTGAGAATATTGCCACCACGAACACCGCCAAAAGTGATTGTCATGCCATCGGTTAATATAGGCACTCACCGTGGTGGCGTAGTCACAGGCTGCTCAGGGCACCCCACACCATGAACTCATTCCTCCGCTGGCATGGGGACTTCAGCTAAGGAAGCCTCTAAGTCAGGTACATATAGCACCAAGATCATCACCCTCAGTGACCTGGAAGTTTTAGGCAGTCATGGGCAGCGGGAGAGCGACTGAAACATATCTACCTTGCAAGCCACTATGATGGCAGTTGTACTTGAAATGAAGTTGGGATTTCTAACCCACTTGTCCCAATCTAATCGAATTTTTTTCAATTAAAAATCATGCATGACAGACACATTGCGGGGACTTAGACTACCTTGTTCTGGTATGGACAAGGTTTTTTCCGTGGACGTTTTCCATGGGACTATCCAGAATTATTGCAATGTCGGACACGCTTTGCCCATCCGCCGACTGCATGTCATATGCACAAATTGAAGAAGCGCAGTTGACGATCGCACATCCGGCAGCTAACCTTTCAACACTCCCCGCCCTCCCCAAGAACTGGCAATTTGGTGACACGATGCCCTGACAGCAGTAACCAAGTATGTGGCGAAGTGAGGAGTCAAAACAGGAAAGCCAAAAAGCTTAGTGATTCTTCACTCTTTCTTGAAACCTATAGCTAGACACAGGACAAATGGAGATTGCACAAGCCCATTATGGGCAACAGAACATCTGAACCAAAAAATTTCCATTCATCCAACCAACTAATAGGTTCCTATGACCTGGATAAGAAAGATACACATTGACTCTCAAGATTTTCAGACTGACTTCTTGTGACCTCTTACCTGACCTCAAACAGTAGGGTTCATGTATCATGGGTAACAATCATACCAAGTATGTGCTTAATTCATCCAGGTGAAATTGAGTTATCATGTTAAAGCCTAAATTCGGGCAAAGTATGATATTTCACAAATTTAAATTTGGACTAAAATTCACCGCGAACTAAAACCAAAAACAATCAGGTTCATGTACTCCCCATAAGAAAGCTACACACCACAATTCCACCTGATAAAACTGACCAAGGGGCGACCACCCAATTCTGAACTTCGTGTTTACGAGGTTTCAGACTTTGAACCTATGGTGACCTCAACGACCTCTGACCTGACCCCCCCAAACAATAGGGTTTCATGTACTCATCATTGGGAACACGCATACCAAATTTGAGCTCGATCCAGTCCAAGGGAGTTGAGTTATCGTGTTCCAAGCTAAAATTGGCCCAATTATCATTTTTATTATATAATTATTTTTCAACATTTCCTCCCATTTTTTCCCAAATCTGACCCTCGAATTACACCATAAACCTGTTTTCCTGTCTCCTTCATAAGAAAGGCTGCATACCAATTTCAACCCGATTGGACCAGGCATTCTGGACTTATCGTATTACAATTTTTCCTGACTGGTGACCTCTCTTTACCTCAGACGACCCTTTGACCGACTCCAAACAATAGGAATCATGCTCTCATTATGGGGTACCCATATACCAAGTCTGAACTTGCTCCCACGAAGTGGGGTCCGAGTGATCATGTTATCGACTAAAATTTGCCAATTGATCAATTTTTTTTCACATTTCCAATTTTTTTTTTCCCAAATCTGACCCCCGAATTACAACACTATCGACCATAAGGTTTTTGCACTCCTCAATAAGAAAGCTGCATACCAGTTTCAGATGACTTTTTTAACTGACCCCCAAACAATTGGGGTCATACCCATTATGGGGAACCCATATACAAAGTATTAACTTGATCCATCCGGGCGGGTTTGAGTTATCGTGTTACAAGTAGGCGTCACAACCACACACACACAACTGTCATGACTGCCAATAGATCCTTGACTTCGTCAAGGAATCAAAAAGGCATCAAATTCTTAGCCTCAGCTCAACCGTGATGTCCAGCCTCACTATAAATCACAACACGAAAGCACATAGATCGAGAACAGAGCTTGGTTCTTTTTGCGTATACTCACGATCGCCAGACACCACTACTCGGTGACTTCATGACTCCATATAACCATTCTTAAGGCGCCTACTGTCCTCAGGCTCATGGAGCGGATCACTCTCAAAGCTGCTCACAGCCGACCGATGATACTCTTGCAAATATCCACAAAAACCCCCGACCCAATGCACTAATCACGCATCACAGGGGAACCATGGGAGTGAATACCAAACCTCCCCCACGCAACTGCATCACCTAGGCAAAAACGTCTGGTGACTGCTGGGAATAAAACCAGAAGTTTTGCTAAGAGTGTCACTGACACCACTCTGCTACTTCTTCAGTTACATACACTACTCCCAATGCTTCAGCTACTAGAGAGAGATACCTGTAGTCCCATTGGTCTCGGAGGCACATCCTCCTCATGGTGAGTCTCCTCATGTTAGAGACCACATGTGGCTGAATTCAGAGACTGTGAAATCAATCAGATAAAAGTTATTGTACTATTAGGGAAAGCCACAAATGGATGATATACATAATATGTGGAACTACCCACAGGCGATCGGGGTCCTCTCACCTTTCCTTTTCAAGGCTATGGTTCAATGAACAATCTGGGATTCTGGTCCATCATTCAGGAACAGAGGGTTTTTTTCTCTTCTGATCATTTTTTTTTTTTCAACTTCTGTATTTAACTATATAACCATATTTTGACAAGGCTAGCTCCAATGTTTGACATCATCTCGCCAAAGCCCAGTGAAATCCGCATTTCATCCTACTACATTTCCCTGATAACCTTTTTTTTTGAATTTGGTTAGGAGAATCCTTTATAGTATTATTATTTTATTTATTATTATGATATTGTCATTTTAAAAACAGCACTTCCTCCCTGAATCAAACATGTAATCAGCTGATTCAACTGAACAATCACTCGAATGGCTCTTGTTGATGAAATTTGTACAGCGAGTTCACCATCCATGATTGAACATATTTATTGCTCTGTTGAATTACAACACCCAAGTTCCAAAGAGTTGGGGAGGTTAATCAATGGTCGAGTGGGTTCTCCACAGGATAATTTATAACGGGGATTTTTTCGCATCAGCAATACATTACCAATGGAAAGTGCTTTATTGTGTTAATAAACAGCATTGACCGTTGACTACCCAGTTCATTCAAATTTCCTGAGATTCCCCTCAAGAGAATTATCACTTATTTTTGCTTTCTAACAACCCGATGCTGCAGGAAATTGCTTCAAGATGCACGGCAGTGACACCTCTGGGCCTGCCACAAGAATAACTTGGAACTGGAAGAATTAAATAGCAATTCAAAAATTAAATTCGCTGTTGCACATGACACAAACAGAAGTAAAACAAACCATACCCCGAATTAACACCCTGATTCTGAAAACCGGACTCAAATTCCCAGGCTTTTTTTTTTTTTTTCACTTCCAGATTGGCTGAGAAACCAGGAATTTCTGTACTCACGATCTTGGAGGTCTGGTATGGGTGATATTGGACGGTCTGGAGACTTGAAGGACATAGCGAGCTCCCTCAGTGATCTACTGGAGATGAACTCCTAGTGGATGAGAAATAGGAGATTTCAAGGTTTTTAAACAGTCAAACTTTGTGATTGAGATTAACATTTGAGTTTATAGGATTGTATCAACCCGGCCGCGCCTCTTCCACATGACTAGCGACTTGGTCATTGGTGACCTGATTTGAAGACCTGCCTGCACCACCACCGACCTGCATGTTCCTCAGGCATTAATACCCCCTGGGGAGCCAAGCAGCAGGGTCTTACTCTGGTAACTCGCAGGTTCCCACTTTTACACATGGGTAGCGTGAGACATTCGAGGAGACAGCCTTGTCTAACAGCACTGTAGAAAAAAGCCCCCGGGCTTTCAATGGGACTTGAACTCGCAATCTATTGATCCGGAGCTTTACTGACGGAACTAATCCGCTAATTATATCAGTTAAATGACATACTCTATTTATTGAAGGTTATTATCCCAGCATGCTAGCATAAGAAGGACTGTTTGGGTAGCACACACACAGATTAACCACAATTTTTTTTAACAGACAGATAGGGTTCGAGGATACAGTAACACAGGAGTGTTTTATAGTGTCACTAAAAATATTAGGTACAAAAACCTAAGACGTGGGAGCCTGTTAGACGAGATAGGCGTGTGGAATCAAAGGTGTTGTAGTAAGGTTACTTTTCATTCATTCAAATATTCTACCAGGTTCCTTGAACATTTGAGCAAGTTTCAAAGTCTGCTTGAGTGATGCAGCAATTCATTAATGTGCATGTCAAGGCATGACTAGTTGATCACCAAATTGATTCATGGATGATCTTTGAACTCTAGTTTCTTAACACATGATATTTGCCATGGTCCAATGATAATACCAACCAAATATTATGGATCATCCGATCTATGTGCAGGAATATAGCTGCCTGTCCTTTCAAACGAAATGGCTGGAAATGACCCCTCCATAACACTTCTTGAACAACCCATATGTACCATTAGTCAGTGATAATACTGGCCAACTTTCAAGATCCTTCCATCTATTATGAAGGAGTAGAAACCGCTTTGTATAGAATGCCTGAATTACCTCAATTCCTCACCACTCTCACCACCTCCATATGTGCCAGCTAGTGGTCAATGATAGCTCTGACCAATATTTGTGAGCATACTACCTTCTGTGGGAATAGAAGCCGTTTGACTGTCCAAACAGATTAGCGGAAATTGACCCTATGACCTTTAATCTGGAACTATCGAAACCCAATATTTACCATTGGTCATAGATAATACTGACCAACAATCAAGATCATCCAATTATTCGAGTCCAACAAAATAGCCGAAATCGAACCCAAGATGAATTTGACCTCAAATCCATGAATAACCCATATATTCCATTGCCACTGACAATACTGATTAACTTTGATTATCTTGCAATTTCTTCTGCATGAGAAGGAGCCAATTAACTGTTCAAACAAAATGACTGAAACTGACCACTTGATGACCTTTGACTTTTTTTCAATTCATGATCACCCCAAATTTAGGACCTACTATAAGTCAATGGTAAGACTAACTATCATCCATCCAATTTAATCTTTAGAGGAAGAAGCATTTTGTTTTCCATCACCCTCAACATGACCCATATTGCACCAATTGACCCAGAGACCTCCGTCCTCAAATCTGTGAACCACATATGTACTGAACACCTTCATGACAGTGTTAGCACTGAGGCGTTGGGTAGTCAGTCAGGTTTGGACTAATTTTCTTCAAATCCCACAAACAAAATGTCTGTGAGAGGCGAAACTCCCTATCAGGTTTTTTTTTCTCCCTTTCAACATCTCAGCTCAAATCAACATAATGTTGATGGGATCTCTCTCCTTGATTATGAAATCCCACTTGTGTGAAGATTCTTGGAGGAACTTTCCCTCCTGGATTCAATTTCTTAGACCTAACACTGTTTCATGATCATCAGATTTATTGATTGATTTGAATTCTAAGGGTTCAGGAAAAGCCAAGGTAAGGCTTCATCAGAAAACCTGCCGTACCTATCGTTGAATTAGCACTGGCGAGTTCTCCTCCCCTTCTCAACATGCGTAATCAAAGACATCACATGTTCTCCCATTCATCCCAGAGTAAATAATCAGGGGTATGAAGCAAAAGCTTGAGGCAAATTTTGTATACCCGAGAGCACTCTGATGTAGTACAAGTACAATGGTCACAAAATGAATTTCTTCAAAATTCACAGATTGTTTCTTTATTTCCCAATAATCCTTCCACCAAGATATCAGTTTGATCGATGATTTGGACTTTGTTTCATCGACCAAAGTCGTCTACAAATAATACACTGGCCAGAATACCACACCATTGATATTTTAGTAAGCACGAAGGACAGCTAGCGCATTACCTACATTCCACGCACTAACAAATGTTGTGTCAAAATCTGGCTATAGAGAAACAAACGCACATATGTGCGTCCCTTTGTACGGATTCTACGCAATCACGTTGGACGCACGCATTCAAAATCGAAACACTTGCACGTCAGTGCGTGTTTCAGGTGTGGCCATGCCATCTCATGACGTGCATGTTGTTTATAAGATTCACAGCACCATCTAGCAGAAGAATGTTTGAAAAGTTTTACTGCCATCGAAGTCAGTTCTCTGCAATTTCAAGGGTCATTTGCATCTTCTGATAACATTCCCAGAAATTATGAACAGGGCGATCGCCAAGAAGTGTTTCACCTGGCTGCGCGATCGGTGGTTCCTTTATCACTAAACACACACCCAACCAACTAGTTCATGCAGACCATTGTCAAGCCAAACGAACATCACATATAACACATAAAAATTCCTGAAATCCCTAAAATAACTGACCAATACGTTTGACTCTTCATACAAAAGTCCCTTAATTGTTCGTTTTTTTTCTTCATACCCCCCCCCCCCTCCCCTCCCTAAATACCCAATTTGAAAAGAGTTTTATCGTCAGTCAACTCAAATTCTTCGACCCAAAATCCAACTTGAAGTGTTCTAAATCCCCTTAGCAGCCTGGGCTTCTTTGCCTTCCAAAATCAAAATTTGTTGGGACCTGTTCCCCAAGGTAAGAAGAGAGGAAAGAAATCAACCTGATCAAATTGGTTTGGTGAGAGAGGGTTTGCTTGTCCGCCAGCTTATAACAGCAGTAAAATTGTCACAGGAGCTATCGTTTACTTGTTCCTCAGTTCTTATTCTAACAGAAGCTATTATATATGGAATTCAATCAAATTCATGAACATCAAACACATCAGATTCAGAAAATGTTAACGGAGGACCATACCTATGAGTTAAGCGAAATTCTCACCAAGTTGGAAATTGGAATAAAATTATGCAAATTAGGCACATACATCCAATGAGCTTATAGCAGCAGTAACTTGTCACAGGAGCTATGGTTCACTCGTTCCTCGTGCTCTATTCTGACAGAAGCGATTATTGATGGAATTCAATCAAATTCATGAACATCAAACACATCAGATCCAGAAAATGTTAACAGACCATACCTACTGAGTTTGGCAAATTCTTACCAAGTTGGAAATTGGAATAAAATTATGCAAATTAGGCACATACAATGACCTGTACCGACCTCAGCTGTACCTTTAAAATGACCGGGATCTAAGGTGGATCACATCAACCATGTTTTGTGGAAATCCAACAAACTTTGAAAAATTGCATAAATTATGCAAATTAGACACATTAAATAACCTCCAGTGACCCCGGCTTCACTTTTAAATTTCTCGAGAACCATGGTAGTCCACATCCACCAAGTTTCGTGAGATCCGACAAACTTGAAAAATTCGCAATTAGAAAAATTAGACCACTCAATTTGCATATTATAATTAGCATATACAATAAATTACATAAAATTAGCTAAGTACCCAACTTTATTAATGACTTTGCTACCCAAAATCTAATCAGATCGTGTACACCAACCACGGTGCTACACACAAAATTTTGTCATAACCGGCCTCACGGTTTGTGTGAAATCCTGCTAACGAGAAAGTGTGACATATACACAACACATTATGCCAAAGTGGACAACTAAGTCCTTCTGAATTTCATTCAGGCGAGACAAAAATTGTTTTTTCGTGACCATTGTACTATAAATAGCATAAAATAATACTAACCTCTTCAAAGAAGTGTGGTTGTGGGGACGACATAACATGGAATTGACCAGAAAATTGATCCAGGTTTGGAGTCGGTAACGTGTGTGTACCGAGAGACCTTCAAAGAGAAACAAGATAAGAGTCAGTACAGCAGCTATATAATCCATACGGCAAACAGGAGAAGCAATACCCCGATGATTTACATTGTTTCAACCCATGTATTACACCCGAAGGAATCATCAAGGATGAATTACCACTAGCTATTACCAATCAACGTCAGCCATCACCAATAATACGAAAGTAAGAATATTGAAGCCACAGAAGAACCTGTATCCTACAGTACAGCAAAAAATGGACCTGGGAAATTGGGAAGACCTCTGTGTTCAAGTCACTGGTCAGTCCTTAAATGACCCAAGTGTAAGAGCAGTCAGTTTAGCTTTTGGACTGCAAAGGTCCTACATCCAGTATTTCAAAACCTTTGTGTTTAACTAAACAGCACTCACCGTTTTTAATGGTTGTGGGGAACAGACACACAACTGAAACCCTCTGATGCTCTAACCCTGGTATGAGCGGACCTGTTTATTTTTCCGTTTAAGGGAATTGTTTGCCGAACAGGTCGATCAACCCTACACAGACAAGTTGAGCGACATCCTTTGGACAATACTGCCTCTAGTTGACAGTATATTAATGTGTGGAGGTAGGCATTAACCACACATAGGGCAACATGCAAATTACCTACTCCTACTCCGGGGCAGATTGGCTGGGAGCTGTAGGTTGTAGGCCAAGCAGGCCAGATTCAGCTCCGGGGCTGTAGGTTGTCAGCTAGGAAGGCCAGATTTAGCCCAGGGGCAGCAATTCGAAATAGCTGGTGTAGCATCGCGCGAAATGCACCACGAATGAGAGTGTACACACTTTTTCAGTCAGTTTGTCAGAAAACAATAGACAGAATACAGTTTCTCTACAATTCTACCTAAATTGCTACACAAGCGTCCGACACTATTCAAAAGTGCCCAGGGGCTGCAGGTTGTCAGCCAGACAGGCCAAGATTTGGCCAGGAGGCTGTAGGGATGTAGAACAGGCAGCCCCAGGATTTGTCAGCAGGCTGTGGGATGTGGCCAGCCAGACCAGATTTAGCCCTGAGGGTGTAGGTTTTCATTCAGGCAGGCCAGATTTGATCCACAGGCTGTAGGTTTTGCTCCACCAAGCAGATAGAAGGCCGTAGAGGTAAGTGCATTAATCAACAGCTCAGGCGAACTGCTTAGCACATCAGACTCAAATGACCCTTACAATTATGGAACCAGCTGAATTTCTATGGATGTTGATGTACCCGGAAGCATACAGATGGCCTAAAAGACCTTTTGGTCAAACTGCGAGAAATATGAGATGATATGTAGTACAAAACTGTCTTAGTTCTTTAGAGTAGACAATAGCATCTTCAAAAGGTTCTCTCTCACTTTGGGATTCCTTGGAAGCTGGTATATGGGTCATCTTCCAAATATCCGCCAGCATGAGACGCGTTGAGCTGAACTGACGGTGAAGCCTCTGTACTAACTGATGAATAAAAAGGAAAACCAGGAATTCAATGAGTTAGTAGGTTTGTTCAGATTGAAGAATGTGAAGGATCTCTACATTACACAATGAGATATTGTTGCAAGCTCAATGATATTTCACCAGTGGTCTTTTGAGGCAGTCAGCATGGGGACTGTGTAGCCTAGTGAGCCACTGTCTCAGGATGGACATGAGCACAGATAGTGTTAAGCAATGAGCCAGTTTGGAGTTACAGGATAATGAGAGGATGATTAATGATATTGGGTGTCAAAGGTCATAGGGGAATGACCGCAGTTCGATGTTGAACGTTACAGTGTGCAGAGAAGATATTTCGAAACTCCCCTGCCTGAAAATTATGAATCTGCCATCACAAAAACTTTTACAGATTTCCCCCCATACTTATCAACAAAACACCCGAAAACATGCGGATGAATGGTTTGCTTTTTCAAATAGTGGTGACAGATGTAAAACAAGAGTGCCAATGGCACAGTAGCTCACCGTGTTCTTGTATCGCAGTAGGCATACTGGCATTTTTCTATCAGGAGAATAAAGGTGATGATTGATTGAAATGTGTAGATGATACATGTTAACGTTATAAACCACATTTGAAATAAGCAGAGTTGATGTATGGGCTAGTTCCAATAGTGGATAGCCAGGTATTATTATCACTCAATATCAACACTATGCAACAACAATGCAGAAAAGATACATTTTTGCATGTTTTTTAGATAATGGACCCAAATAGCCCATTATTACACAGGGACCACTGCTCCCAAGTTTAAAGAAAATCAACTGAAGCTTGTAAGCGGAGATGCTTTTCAAGCATCATTGTGTTTAATATTATAAAATGGGCCCTAGGGCCCAAATGGCACCTTGGAACAACAAAAATTCCTGAAATCCAAAGGACGGCTATGAGGAGCATATTATGACGGGTCAATCAGTACTGTGCCACCAAAATTTGGTAGGAGACGCCATTTTTGTGTGATTGTCACATGATGGGCCCATGGCCCAGGTGTGGGACCGTGGGAACCAAAAATTCCTGAACACCCGAAGGTTATTAGGCCATCACTTTGACTGAATGCCAGCACTGTGCATTAAAAAATTTAGGAGGAGAGCATTTCGCGTGATTTCACATGATGGGCCAATGGCCAACTGGGCCTTGAGCCCAAAAATTCCTGAACACGCCGATGGCCAACTAACCAGGACCATTACATGTAACTTTAAAGGAAATCAATGGAAGCTTGTAAGGGGAGATCCATTTCAAGCACCATGTGTGTTGTAAATTTCATAAAATGGGCCCTAGGGCCCTAGTGAACTTTGACCCATTTCCGGAACACCCTGAAGTTACGGCTATTCGACCATCATTATGACCGAACTCAGCACTGTGCATCAAAAATTTGTAGGAGAAAGCATGCATGCGATTTCACATGCATGGGCACTAGGGGCCCAAGTGGGACCGTGGACCAAAGTTTCCTGAACACCCCGAAGGACGGATATCAGACCATCATTATGATACTGAACATCAGACTGTGCATCAAAATTCATAGGAGGAGGAAGCATTTTGTGTGAGTTTCCATGAGGGGCCCTAGGGCCCAAGTGGGAACCTTGGACCAAAAATTTTATGAAACACCCCGAAGGTCGGCTATTTAGGACCATCATTATGAAGGAATATCAGCACTGTGCATTCGAAATTTGTTAGGAAGAAGCAATTTTGCGTGATTTCACATTTGGGACCCAGGCCCACAATTGGCCTTGGGCCCAAATCCTGAACACCAGATGCCTTCACTTGGCCATTCATGTGACAGTTTCACATGATCCAGCCCCCAAACACACCTGTAGTAGGAGTAGCAATTTTAATCAATTGTTGACAGATTAGATAGATAGATATGATAGATAGATAGCATGATATGCAGATTACAACAGCTCACCCAGCACAGGCTGGGGTGAGCTGTAACAAGCTTGTAACACTATTGCTATGGGGAGATCTGACCGAATCTTGTTTATTCCCCGAAACTGTCTGTAGGGAAGCATGCGCACTTAGAAAATAACAAACAGGCCTTATTTACGTCAGCACAAAAAGGAACAGCCCTACAATTAGATCTTAAGTAATCTAGGGTGTTGACCACCTGGAAGGGCCTACTTTTGCTAGATATCCTACTGATTTGATTTTGATTTGATTTTTGACGGGTACAGGATTAACAGGAAACCAAGAAGGAACCCGCCCATACTGATCGAGGATGGGCACTGGCGTAAACTCACCTCCTCCTCCTCTCGGCTAGTGCTCAGATGTTATCGAGGTAGGGGTGTAATCAATCTCAACCAGAAAATCCACTGCCTTACAGCTGAACCATGAAGTGAGACAAAGACATTGCCCATCACAACTGCAAGTACAGCCACCTAGGGAAAAACGTCTGTTGACTGCTGGATTTCCAACTCAGAGCATCAATGATACCACTCTTCCCCTAATATGCAGGCAGTCTCGTTCAATCATATTTACCTCAAGCAAACAAAACTTGTGTTGGACAGTGCTGTGACAAACCTTGAATCTGCAACTGAATTCATTGCTGCTGAGAGCAAATGTAACTAAAATCAGCAAATGTAACTAAAATAATATTATGCTGCAATAAATACCATCTTAATACAGGATGCTGTACTTACTGAGGAGATAGTCGGCCTGTTTCCCGTACACCTTGGTGATCCCGAACATGAGCTGGGAGGACAGGTAGAGTGAGAACCTCTGCTTGGACCCATGGTGGAAGACTCTCAGGTTTATGTGTTTCAGGAGATCATCGCTATAGAAAATGATGTGAAAAGTAGGTCAAATTCGTGTGACAGGTGGTGCAAGCCAGAGGATGCAGGATTTTTATTCTCTGGACAGTTGTGTGGGTAATTGGTAACTTTGGGAATGCAACAATCCCTTTTCCCCAGATAAAAAAGGTCACTGACCTCATTTCTAGCTAGTTTCTGAGGTATTGACATTGGTTTCTGCAAGACATGCCAATACAGCACACTGAGTACATTCCTTGACCTGGAATGGCATTATGAGTGTGACACCCGTTCTACCTATACGAGTAAACACAGTCACTGGGTGCAGTGGGTCATCATCCACCTTGTCTGGGCTTCAGCAACCAGCGGCTACGGTGACAATAACATTATCCAGCACCGAGGGGTTATTTTTAACTGAGAAACAGTACATCGAGTCTAGGACAATGAGACATTCACAAAGATATGAGGTCATCGATGTTTAAATTTAGGTGATAGCCTCTGGATCTGCATTCACAGAGCATCCATTTTCGAAAGGGGGGAGGGGGTCAGGAAACTCCATGTGCGACCCCTTCACCTGTTTTTCATATCTCCCCGACGTCATCGCCACTGGCAAAATGAGGTTGATGGGGGTAGGTAGGGTAGGTATACAACTTTCAGGACAACAGGCATTAGTACTCACTCTCGATATTCGATTGGAGTTCATAATATCATTTAAAGTACAACTGCAGGATGATTATAAAGAGGCTAATATATTAGCTGGAGGAATTTGAAGCGTGTGTCGAACCCAAAGTTCATACGACTTTCCGTTAAGGAGTTACATTCCTCAGAAGTTTGTGCGTGTGTATTGTGCAAGATCGAAAAGCATCCCGTCATGTAATGATATATGATGTCATACTTGCACAACCCTGCAAACTTTCTATGATTTCTATTGAAATTCACACATTATTTTCACTTTAAAAAGCATTCAGTCTATGGGAGAGGATTGCTGTAGTGGGTTGGTAGGTTTGATGGTTACTTTGGTGAGAGAATGACATCAGATCTCCGCTAAATGTTGACTTATTCAACAAAATGAGACAATCAAATTACATACAGAACGTTCCCCGGGTGTTCTAAGTGTGACATCAGGCGTTATTGCGCAATTTGGATTCTACCCAATATCTCTGTATAATGGACAGCCAAACTTGAAGGCCAAAGAACTCCACATAGGTAAATCATACTAAAATGGATTGGACCTATAGATATAGCTTTCATTCTTCACGATATAACCTCTGTTGTATCCAAGCATGCAGTTGTCCTTTAAGGAAAATCAGTACAGTACCAAGAGCCCATTTAGAAGTCGCCCTTCCATGGCAAATAAGGGAGAAAAATTAATTGTTGATTGTGTGACCTACCAGATCTTTATCCATTGACAGAGTAATAGTCCCTCTTAGTCAGAGCAGCAGCTCTGGTCGCTGCCAGCCTACACAAAGAAGAAGAGAATTAATTATGTTGTCAGAGATATTGATGCCCCACCCCATTCAGAAGGTGCTCAAAGCTTCCGACTTTTTTTGGTAATAAACACCAAAGTTAGATCCAATTCTCTCCAGTTCGGCGTAGCAAAAGGTGTGGCTCAGTGTGAAGGGATGTGTTGAGGGCCCGACATGGCGACCTCATGGCGTTTTGAACTTCTCACGGAGAGCAGTGAGGGTCATCAAGAATTGTCTGAAAAATTTCCAATCACAGCATCTTGCTACTTCCGAGACCAAGGCCACTCACTACCTTCGAGGCCAAGGCCGAGGCATCTTGCTCGAGACCAAAACCAAGGCCGCACCATCCGAGGCTGGCTGAACGTATTTGGACAATGTTAAATTCGAACTGGGTAGAATTACGGCCCTACCTTGCAGACATGAAACAGGTGCACTTTGTAATTGTCTCCAGAACTAGATTTCTATTAGTTACTATGTGCCGAGACTGAATACAAAATGTCCATACAACCTGTACCATTTGGTAACAGAACCTAGTTTGTGAATAGGCCCGTGTGTCACAGCGTTACAGTTTAATTGAGATGATAAGGATATTGTTTCAAAGGTCATACTGTCATAGGAGAATGACAGCAGTCACCGTACAATGTGCAACAATCTTTCGAACTCCCCTGCCAAAAATACGAATCCTGCCATCACAAAACTTTACAGATTCCCCCCCATACTTACCAACAATAACATTCAAAAATATGGGAAGATTTAGTTGCTTTTAAATAGTGGTGACAGTTTAAAAATAAGCCGTAACGCTATTGCTATGGGGGGAATCTGACAGAATCTTGTCTTTCCCCCAAACTGTTCTGTGATGAGCATGCACACTTAGAACATGACTGGCTCCTTGTGAACCATTACACTGTCTCAATCTTGAAATGGGGAAGTGATATAAACAAATCCCTCTTATAGATGAGCTCAATATGGGGCTGTGAAAAAGTTATACTGGATACGTAGACTACTGATTTTGATTTAGTTGTTCGAGATCTAATCACCACTACGGAAAAACACAACTTTTTCCTGACCGTCTCACAGGAGAGACATCATGCGCTCAATTGTTCATCTGCAGTTAACAATTGATGATCTTAGTTCTTATGATTGGACTACGGTGCCTTATATGGCGCTTATTATTGACTGAGTGACAGCCATATTAATGCAATATAGTTGCAACACAAAAGACTGTATCATAGCATATGTGTGAGTGTACTGATTGGGAATAAGCATTGTGATTAATAGGACAAACTATCCCAAAGAACGTTTTGTAACCTTTCTATAATGCACTTAAATTTCTGGTAACATCACCCATGGATATGTAAACATTCATGAATATTTAATCAGCTGGACATGCTACGCTTAGAGCAACTCATAATTCGTTCATCCCATTAAAACAATTCAGACTGATTACATTTGGAAAGTATGTTTTGTCCCATCTCGGTAGCCAGTGCTTAGGAACACGAGCACTGAACACAATACGCCAACACAAGCCCTGTGATGGCTAACCATTTTGTAAACGTTAAACTTATGAGGACGCTTGGGCACCGTAATCTGGCTGTGAACCCCAAGGAAATTGTTTTGTTAAAGTATTTGTTTTAAATTAGGGCCCTAGGCCATTTTTAGGCTAGCGCAAAAGCGCACTTTGCTGTTCCAACTTTCAGTTCGACAAGTTGCACTCAATTACATTATACCCAGATGACACCAATTATTGTGTAGAAAAGGTTTAGAACTTCATTCCCCATATTGGTCATTGGCAGGTGAGAATTACCAAAACTATACCCGTAATCAGTCCGGAATCACTTCACCGATCAACAAGTGGATCAAGACATAAACATGTTGCTTGTTTGCGTTTTGCCACTCCAAGATATGGAATAATTCATGCAGACTTTCTATAGCAATGTCTGGCATGGCCCAATATGAAGTAGACATAATTGCATTGTACTGTATGTGCAGGCGGGTAACTGCGGAAATGGCCTTGCAGACCTCGTTTGGAGGAAAGCAACATTATATTTATGTCTATTTGATTCTGGTGACTTTGAAATGAACCTTCTGTTGCATGTTCAGGACCAACTGTAGCCACATTCTCCACGTTTTGTTCAAAATCCAACAGAGTTGAAAAAAAACATGAATAAAATGCAAATTTGACCTCTGGTGACCTCGAATCACCGTCATGTTTTCGGACCAAACTTTTGTCCCCACCCACTAAGTTTAATGTAATTCAGCTAACTCTGATTGTGGTAAAAACCGCCAAAGAGAGGGCAGCAGACATGCGCGATGCCCACTTTCGGAATCATCGAGATTCATGGGTGTACCATGTTTTGAAGGTTATAGAGGGCTGTGCCTGTGTGATCGGAGGGAGATAGTTGGGGCAGACTGGAATCTAGAGGTTGTACCCGGACATGTCGGCGTACAACCAGGATTTTGGGCGAAAAAATTGTGGCGTTAAAAAATTCTCATGTAGCTGCGCGGCGTACACCTAGCGTTCAATTCTGCGCTAGCCTAATTTGGCATACAACAAAAATGCGAGCATGTTCAATTTTCTTCATTCTACTTGCCTCCCAATGAAGTGGCAGTTAGTTACTGAACTAGCTTAGTAGCTCAGGCAGGCTACCTGAATGCCGACTTGGCCTGGCCTATATTATTGAAACCAATGTATCACATCGCCGAGTCACGGTGACGAGGTGTCTCCTATTCGGATTGCAACACACGCAAAGATCTTGTTTTCGCTGTCATGCCGCCGAACGTATTAGGCAATGTACCTGTACGTAGTGTGTGCATGAGTGATAACTAGTACAATCGTGAGTCGATCACCTAAGAGACATATTAAGAAACAAAGCAAAGATAACAAATTGCCAAATGAACGAAACTTACCAGAAGTATGCCTGTTATGTCGACTTCCTTCATGATAAATTTGTCTCAATGGAGAACCTCGTTCCGATGCAAAGGAGGTTCAAAAATAGGTTGCAGCATTAAAAAAAAGCGTCAGCTTGCCGATCGTGAGTCGATTCCCATGGTGCAGAAATTTACTTCGTACACGGCACTGGGAAACATTTCGAACTCTTTTACCTGCAATTCACCACTCATGAACACAAACTCTTGTCAACTATCCTTGGGAAATGGAACGTGAAGAAAATGTTTGTTCTGTTCAGCAAATTTCAGGGCAGGGGTGATTCAGCCACTCATGGAAAACACCAGAATTCTCGAGTCCGTGGTATAATTTTGTTCTCCCGAAATAGGAAACAATGGAATGATTAAGTGTTTGAGCGTCTAAAATTAGGCAGTAAAAAAAAAAAATAGGTTCTCGTCTAACTGCGCTGAAAGTTGGGCATGAGGGCCTTGTTTTTTTTTTTTGCTCTCAGACAGTCAGAAATACCCATATTTGGTACGTATCCGGTAGCAGTTCTGGAAATGAACCTGAGCTTAGTTTTTTTTCTTTTTTTCCGAGGTCATACCCCCTAGTGGCCACAAAGCCATCCCAAAATGTTCCTTACATAGTTTGCATGGCATCAGAAGTAAGCTTTTCCTTCAAAAACCATATTTTGAAGAAGTTATCAAGTGATGTTGTCCAAAAAAAAAGAAATTTGACAATTATCTAAAAAAGCGTGCTGGCGGGGACGAGAAACTGCTTTTTTTTTTTTACTTGGCCTTAGAATCATACTATCGCGTGGATGTTTTTGAATCAGGCGATATTCACACGCAGTACATAACGCGCTGATCGACTCACAATCGTGATCGACTTACGATCGGTCACTATACGTACCACAAGGGCACGCGCTGATATCATCTGCTAAACTGTTTTAGTTCGATTCGGATAGATTCCTTATTGGATGGCTGGTGCCTTCAGCCGATTAGCCAGAAATTATCTTACTAATTACAACCTGAACCTGGGATTGATAGATTTATGCCCAGAAAATGTAGCAGAAATATGATGAATTGAAAAGCAATGAAAATATTCCGTACTACAGTTGTCTGCTGTTTCGGATATTGAAGGAATAGACTATTGGATTGATCCCTTTAACTTGTTGTGGTGCTACTGGGCGACGAAGGATTGTTATCCGCAGGAACCAGATGCGACTCAGTTCCTTGAGGAGCCTTTCTTAAAATGAAAATTTCTGGAACATAATGTCTCAATTTTAGGAATGTTGGCGACTGCCACAAAAGGAACGGGAAGAGTCGTTTCCTGCAATCTGGGGAGTTGTTGGACTGAAAATTTCCTCGTGCACTACGCGCCAACGATGGTGCGCTCCGCTTAGATAGTGATCTGGCGTACATCAGAAATTTGGTTTACGGACGTCCGGCACACAAAAAAGGAACATTCCAGTCTGGGTTGGAGGCATGAGGTGACGGATTTCGCCACCTTCAATGGGAAGTGTGTTACAGTAAAATTCTTCTGATACATAGGCTGGGCCCAGTCAGAAGTTTGACTACAGTCTAAAATAGTCAGTAGGCCCCAGGACTGAGTTATTATATTGATAAGACTCTTGAGTTTGACGTTAGGCTAGGTAGCCTAAGCTAAAGTCCTGAGACCATAGACATTTTTTCAGTTCGGCTTAGGCTAGGCCTACCGCCTAGGCCTAACTTGGGCTTCAAGTTTATTCGCCTTACCAAACAACTCCGAACTTCCCGCTTCTTCTTGTAGAATCTCATGGGAATAAAACATTTTGAGTTGCTGTAGATGGCCTTATTTCAATACATTTATTTTATCAATCACACTTGGCAGGATCTGTCGTTCAAATTACGGCCGCGGCGCGTGTTAACGGAGAAACGTACGTACGTACGTGTAGTTTGAAACCGGCCAAGCACGGCGACCGATCGTTCACTATATAGTATACCTGGGTAGATCCCGGACACCTGGTAAAAAGCGGACACTGTTTTTCGATCGAAACGTTAACTTAGCAACACGATAATAAGAGAAACAGTTCGCGGAACTAATCAGGGTAGAATTATTATCCTGCGAAAAATGGGCCGATTACGAGTGAGTACTTACACAAATGGCGATTGAGGGATTCAGACGTCGCTTTGAACAGTGATTTCATCGTAGCATATTGCTGTGCAAGTTCATAGCGCTGTTAGTATGTAACTGCATATGGATGGCATACATTAGTTTACGTACTCATTCGTATGTCCGCTTTCTAGAGGGTTCTGGACGGATGTTAGCGACGGTACGGCCTGGGAAATCTTGAAACCCACCTTGAATTCATCATTTTGAAAAGTCGATCGATCTAGAATATGCTTTACAACCCGACTTGACTATTGGTGCGTTTCCTCTGTATTATTGGTCTGATTTGGAATGGTTTAGAAAATGACGGAATACCCTAAGTGTCCGTCACTGCAGGGCCACATTATTACATACCGCGCGCGTACGGTAACGCCCGGAGTTGGACAAAGACGTACGCGTCTTTGTGCCGAGCTGTTATATGTAGCGACTCCCATCACCATGCAGCACAGTCAGCTCCAGAGTGTGACCCTATAGCCCTGTGTGTACCACAGACATATATACGGTGTGTAATGCATATACGGGGCGCTCTTGCTGAAAGTGAAAGTGGTAAGAGCCCAACACTCATTAAATCCTTGCCGTGCTATTGAATCTGAACAACTAGAAAAATATTTTACTGCCAAAAGGCATAAGGGGGAGGGAGAGAGGACTGGGGGAGTTCCCCTCACGAGTTTTACGGTAGATTTTGTGCCCACCCAAATCGGAGGGAATACGCCCCTGCATGCCCCGTCAGGCTCTACACTTCCAAAGTTAATGATGGGTTGCGCATGTGAACTCGAAGCTGGCTACGCACGGTGGGAAGGGGTGGGAAGGGTCCGAACCTCATGACCCGATTGAACGATAAAGTTTCAACACAAAAACTTAGCTTTTTGCAGTTCAGTATACGTTTTGCAGCTGTTATTCGCCGCATATTGATCATTTGTCTATATAGCGGCCCATAAATTGTACTCCTTTGCCAATAGGGAGAGTGAGGCCCAATTTATGAGGGCGCACTTTCGTTGGGTTCCGACCTCATCCCCCTCCCCCCCCCACCCCCACCCCCCCACCCCCACCCATACCCCCTTCCCACCCCCATAGCAAACTCTGCGTACTCTACTGACTCTAAGAGGGTGAATTTTGTATATTCAGTATCGGTATCCTGCGCAAAATTTGCTGTTTAAATTGGTCAATATAATCCAGAACGCACCGATTCCAACTTTGACGGTACCATTGATGTGTTTGCAGGATGCAGTGCACTGATTGCAGTTGGCGTTGTGTTTGTTGGGGGAGTGCAACAATATGACTCATTATGACTGTTTTTTACCACCACTCCCACGGTTTATTACGAAACAGGAAATTGAAGGAATTGGGGTTTATGGGTTATTACTAGTGTGCCAGGGGAGGCGGATGGCAAACATGCTAGAGACTGAAGATCGACCAACGAATGGGCGCAGAACTGGCTACTTAATCGCTGAAATTTGTGCCCAATAATAAATAAGGGGGTATCTGTTCCAGGGAAATTTAGAGACTGAAGAATCGACCAACGAATGGGCGAAGAACTGGGCTATACTTGAAATCGCTGAAATTTGTGCCCCATACCTGTGTTTAACCACCGCAGTCTGGGTTGTTGTTGTTTTTTGCTCGCTACGCGCGCAATCGCTTACATTCTTTCGCATCAACTGCAGGCAAAGTTCCGGGCGGACAGAATACCGGGGGTTTAGTTGGCTTGTCTCATCAGGCTCCGGCCGTGTACAAAATTACATTGAGATAACTTTCCTCAGGATGAAAATTTTGTAACAGAATAACTGGACAGCCTCAAATGGCTCGGAAATGCCATTTCCTGCTATCCTAAGGCTAGGGGTGTGCCCAGGTTCAATATCTCCTTACACTCCCCCCAATTTTCTTGTAGCCATGGTAGGGGCCTTCAAATTTTTCTCACTTGGATTGGCCAGTGTCGTTACTACCCCCCACCGCAACCCCAGTAGTTTAGGTAAGGACCATTAAGGTCTTGTCAATTTGTCTGTTTTCCTCCCATCCGAGATTGTACCCCCCCCCCCATATCCCCTCCCTCCTTTCCCCTCGATTGTAACCATAGCCAATAGTAACCTCCTATTACTATCAAAGTTCACAACGTCACTGTGCCCATAATCTGTACTCCACAAGACCACACATTAGATCCAGCAGAACTTCCAAGTGCATCTCCTGAACTCCCAGGGTCGATGTTTACATTTCTGAGAGAAAGGCTGGTCCAACAGACCAAGTTCCTGGCATCTGCCAGGTCATTGGAAGAGCTGTCTGCCAATCTATTTTTTAGTTGAGTGCCAGTAGCACACTGTTTTTTAGGCAGTAACCTGAGTTACAGCCTTCACACGAGTACCGTTTAGCAAGCGAATCCATCATCACAAACAGCCAAATGTGAGAAGGTCAAATTGGATAAAAGTAGGTCATCAGATGTATTTCACCGAGACAACAAACCTTTCCACAACCGCCATCCCCTCTAAAATGTTTGAAGATATCGTGAAAGAAATTGCGGACCTTTTTACTCTAGAAATTGACCTTTTTTCGTTTAATTCAGTTCATGCCACTATAATTTCTATCAACCTACCAAACTATCTTATCCTAAAATTACCAGCCTGCCTTAAAGAAAATTCAGTTTTTGGTCTGTGTTGACCTCGAATGACCCCCAACTGACACCAAAAACAATATAGGGATCTACTTCACATAACTTGTTCAATTTGAACCTCAGTGCTACTTACGTTCTTATAGAGTCCTAGTGCACAACGTTTCACGGATGCCACAGACCATTACACACACGCACACCACCAAAAAAACACGCACATCCACACACACGCACGCAGCGCGCAATCACACATACACACACAACACGCACACCTACACACACACGCACGCACATGCACGCGCGCGCGCGCGCACGCACGCACCCGAACCACACACACGCACCACCCACACCCACACATAAGGCTACAATTGCATGTTGCACAGATTCTTTTGCCTCGCAAGGAATCAAGAAGTAGTATGTCTAGTCTTGCTACCCAGACTTGGTCACTCATCTTGTCAGTCATCCATTGTTGCTGTCGCACCCATTAATCGCTGTGCTCGCAGCCAAGTCTTGTAGCTATACGTCATCAGTATTCCCCACAACCCTGTGTGTGTTCGGAATATTATGGTTCTGGGCTGAGTTCCGCCGCCGTCTACGGTCTCGCTGCCGCCGCTCCGCCGCCGGGGAAACTTCAGTTGTCACTTTTTAACTTTCTAACACGTTATTCGCTTGATCTGAAAATTGGTAACACATGTGCGGCCCTACTAGCCCTAGGTAAAATTTCGGATGAGTTCGGAAAATGGGCATCACTGCATGTTTTGCGCCCTCTATTTTGCAGGTTTTGCGCGGAAAAACACGAAGTTAGTCCGGTTTACACGGAAATTGGTGGGTGGGGAGAAAAATTGGTCCCTAAAAGATATCAGTCGGACTTGATGAAACTTGGTGGATTATGTGGGACTGTTGTTAGTCCCCAAAACACATGAAGGTCATTTCGAGGCACGGGGGAGATCAAAATTAGTCGTAATTGTCTAATTGAACGAAACTTGTGGGGGAATAAAGTTGTCTTGACAAGGTAGGGATTCAAATCACCTGAGTCAAACGGACAGAATGCGCTTCGTTCTAAATGAGGTCCAACGCAAGGTCTTTCGGGGAAGACGAGATATTGGCATACACGTGTCCGGTTCACCGCCTGCAAATGTCTAATTAACATATGTGGAGTAGAGTAATGATGGCTGTCAGGCTGTGGCATTTCACGGGCTGTGCAAATACCCGATTGCCCATGTACCAAACATTCACGATAAATATAACTAGTACGGAGGAAATTAGTGAATAATCGGATATCCCCGGCGCGCAGACAGACACACTGCGGAATGTTGTAAACAGTGACAACTGTCAGCTAACCTACAATGCAGGATCGTCTCAGAAGCATCAAAACACATGACCTTTTGCGGCGCTCAAATAAATCATGACCTAAACGACATTTTACCCCTCACAAAGGAACACTCTTTATAGGTCCGCACTAGTTAGTGATGCGATTGACGCTGAAGCTAATTGAAGAAAATAACCAAATTGTATATAAGAGAATATTTTGTTGTTGTGGTGTTTTCACAAATGGATAAAGCTGACTCCAAGATGACCATACCACGGAAGCTACTAGTAGTAGTAGGAGTTGGTCTCGTCTATCCGACATGCTCACTGATCAACATCCGCCACGTATCACGATCGATCTTGCGCAAGGTTTACTGCTTCCTCGAAACTGTTTATGTTAATGTCCCTGAGTGCGATTTGAATTGTTCCCGAGCAAAGTAGTCACAGGTCTCCCAACTGGCTAGTAAGTAATGTCCTCATATGCTTCTTCAGAGCGATCTTGGCTGGAGCTTCTTCTTGGAGTCTCGCTACGTGACCAAAAAAATCCAAACTTCCTAGTGCTACACGGAAGACCAAGGGATTTGATTTGTCACATCATCGAGTTCGTCGTTGGTATCCAATTTGTATTGTTCCCATCTGATGTTGAGAAACTTGCGGAGTAGTCTTCTTTGGAAATTGTCAATTTTTTTTTTTTTTGTTTTTTTTTTTTTTTTTGTGATCAGAGCTTCGTTGTACCCCCAGTGTCCACAATTATACCGAAAACTACTCTGTCTAAGGGCATCGAAATCCGGAGTTTGATGCTTGGTACTTATTCGTCTCCTCTTGAAAATTGTTGACATAGTGTTGAAAGCGTTGCTGGTTGTACCAATTCTTCTGTTGCTGACTTTCTTTCGTTCCTAACAAACTACCTACATATTTTCTTTCTTTCCCTTCCAACTTTCATATGCCATTTCTTGTGATTGAGAAATTCTCAGTTTTCGTGCTGATTATTTTCAGAAGATTTCTTCTTGTCGTTTCTCAGTCTCTCGCTCTTCGATGTCTTTTATATGTTCTCCAGTCCGATGCCCCAAGATGATATCCTCCTCGTATTGTTGGGCCGCACGGTGGAAAAAGTTTTCGGTATTACTATTTGCGCTGTAGTCATGATCAACAACTGAGATGGTTGGAATAACGGCATCAATGTCATTTTTCATTCGTTTTCAAAAGTTGGCCAGTTATGTTTAGATACAGCACTCGCGACTGTGCACCCTGGGGGGACCCGATGTTCGTGCTGAAAGATTTCCTAGTTTGCCGTCTAATTTGACTGTGTATGAAACATTGTTCAGTAATAGTGAAATGAGATAGAGGTCGTCGCTCTCGAGATCTGTTGCAAACATATATTAGTGTGCCTCTTTGAATGTAATCGAACGCTTGCTCATGTCAATCATAGAAGGTTGATGTTACCTATTTTTTTCAGCCTAAAATTTTGAAGCGAAACACGGCTCTGCAGGCATCTACCTAGAGGTATAGGCTGTTTGGGTGACGGAGTATATGTTCATCACTTAGGGGCGTATTCTCCTTGTATACAAATTGCGAGGATTTTCCTAAGGGTTGACAGTAAGATCACATGTCTTAAATTTTCCTTGTGGCCTTTATTTTTTTCCTGGTTTTTGAATTGGTTTTTAAGATCCTTGTTCAATTTCTATGGGTATTTCTCCGGTTTCGGCTATGGTTATTCATTAATCAGCTAGGTAGTTATGGGTGCAGGGGGATATTGGAGATGTTCAGCTGTGATTTGGGCACAACCTGGGGATTTAATTTTTTAATGATGCAACCGCTCGTTTTTTAATTTCTTTTCATCAAATGTCTATTAGTTTCCTGGAGCACGTTTGGTTGTGGTTCTGGGTGGTTACAGTTGAAAGTGTTTTCAAAAAAATGTTGGCTGATTTTCCCCCCTTTAATTTTGCAGCTGTATCTCCAACGATTTCATTGTCAATTCATTGAAATTGGATCTTCTTACTTTTTGTTGCATACTTTTAATGCTTTAAAGAAGCGGTGAGAGTAATCCTTCACTATTTTCAATTTAGTAATTTTCGTCAAGTAGTTTTTGTTCATGTGCTGCTTGACCAGTGATGCTGTTTTTGCTTATTTATTCCTTTTAGTTTTTAACTCTCTCTAGATGTATTGTACAGCTTCGAGTTGAAGTCTGAGATCTTTATGTTTTTTGGATAAGTCTGCTATTTCAGGATTATTGAAACGAACTTTCCTGTTGGTTGGTTTATTTTTCAGCATTTCTAGCAAAATTGATGCAGAGTTTATTCCAGTTAGCTTGAGTGGACTCAGAAAAAAATTGCGTCATTAAGAGGACTTGTTTACACTTAATTGTATTGTTAGTAAAATTTGGTATTGATTTAAGATGACTGTAATACTTCTAACGCCCTTATTGACTGGATAAAATTTTAATCTCGTTGAGGTTTAGGGGTGTTGAGTGAAAAACTACTTATAATGGTAAACTAATGAATAATGGTAAACTAATTTAATTGGTTAGATCACCTTGGTCAATATATAATACTAATTTTGCTAATTCATCTGACCTACAGAAGAAGAAGCAGCTGAAAGGTCTCCAACAAAAACAACCTAATAGGTTATGACCTTCTTAGCACCCTCATATATGTATCGTTCACAATGGGCCGCCGCCTAAAACGCCATCAATAACGGAGGAACCAACTTCATGCTGGCTAATCGGTACTGCAGACAAGGAGATCGCCCCCAGTGTCTCGCCTTGTTTACGCGATCAGGGTTTCCATCTATTAATCACCATGCGAACCAATTACAAGGCATTGCATTAGTGGCTTTTAAGATTCTGGTATTAGCAATTGACAGAAACAGCCTACTACTCCGTGACCAATTTCAAATCTATAAGGACTGATTATGGACAAGGTCTACCAATAAGTTTCGTGGAAAGGGGACTAAGATTGCCTAAATATGCAATTAGAAAAGATCAACTTTCTTGACCCATTATCAGGTCACTTATCTCAGGACCCAAATTGTGAACCACACTAAGACATTTCATGAATTCAAACAGAGTTGGCCAGGTATTTTATAAAGAATAAAGCACTCGCACTGTCACCCTGGGGGGGACCCGAGTTCGTGCTGCTGAAAGGAGTTCCTAGTTTTGCGTCTTTCTAATTGTGACTGTGTAGAAACATTGTTCATAATAAGTGTGAAATGAGATAGAGTCTCGCTCTCGAGGATCGGTTGCAAATCATATAATTAGTGTGCCTCGTTGAATGTATCAAAGCATTGATCAGTCAAGCAATAGAAGGTGATGTATATCTATTTTTTTAGCTAAAATTTGAAAGCGAAACACGAGCTCTGAAGTGCATCTACCTGAGGTATAGGCTGTTTGGGTGACGGGAAGTATATGTTCATCAATTAGGGGCGGATTCTCCTTGTAATACAATTTGCGGGGGATTTTCCTAAGGGTTGAAAGTAAGAGTAATAGAGCCCAGGTCGTAAAATTTATGGGGGGCCTTTAGGTTTCATGGTTTTGAATGGTGTTAAGATCCTTGTTCAATTTCTATGGGTATTTCTCCGGTTTCGGCTATGGTTATTCATTAATCAGCTAGGTAGTTATGGGTGCAGGGGGATATTGGAGATGTTCAGCTGTGATTTGGGCACAACCTGGGGATTTAATTTTTTAATGATGCAACCGCTCGTTTTTTAATTTCTTTTCATCAAATGTCTATTAGTTTCCTGGAGCACGTTTGGTTGTGGTTCTGGGTGGTTACAGTTGAAAGTGTTTTCAAAAAAATGTTGGCTGATTTTCCCCCCTTTAATTTTGCAGCTGTATCTCCAACGATTTCATTGTCAATTCATTGAAATTGGATCTTCTTACTTTTTGTTGCATACTTTTAATGCTTTAAAGAAGCGGTGAGAGTAATCCTTCACTATTTTCAATTTAGTAATTTTCGTCAAGTAGTTTTTGTTCATGTGCTGCTTTGACCAGTGATGCTGTTTTTGCTTATTTATTCCTTTTAGTTTTAACTCTCTCTAGATGTATTGTACAGCTTCGAGTTGAAGTCTGAGATCTTTATGTTTTTTGGATAAGTCTGCTATTTCAGGATTATTGAAACGAACTTTCCTGTTGGTTGGTTTATTTTTCAGCATTTCTAGCAAAATTGATGCAGAGTTTATTCCAGTTAGCTTGAGTGGACTCAGAAAAAAATTGCGTCATTAAGAGGACTTGTTTACACTTAATTGTATTGTTAGTAAAATTTGGTATTGATTTAAGATGACTGTAATACTTCTAACGCCCTTATTGACTGGATAAAATTTTAATCTCGTTGAGGTTTAGGGGTGTTGAGTGAAAAACTACTTATAATGGTAAACTAATGAATAATGGTAAACTAATTTAATTGGTTAGATCACCTTGGTCAATATATAATACTAATTTTGCTAATTCATCTGACCTACAGAAGAAGAAGCAGCTGAAAGGTCTCCAACAAAAACAACCTAATAGGTTATGACCTTCTTAGCACCCTCATATATGTATCGTTCACAATGGGCCGCCGCCTAAAACGCCATCAATAACGGAGGAACCAACTTCATGCTGGCTAATCGGTACTGCAGACAAGGAGATCGCCCCCAGTGTCTCGCCTTGTTTACGCGATCAGGGTTTCCATCTATTAATCACCATGCGAACCAATTACAAGGCATTGCATTAGTGGCTTTTAAGATTCTGGTATTAGCAATTGACAGAAACAGCCTACTACTCCGTGACCAATTTCAAATCTATAAGGACTGATTATGGACAAGGTCTACCAATAAGTTTCGTGGAAAGGGGACTAAGATTGCCTAAATATGCAATTAGAAAAGATCAACTTTCTTGACCCATTATCAGGTCACTTATCTCAGGACCCAAATTGTGAACCACACTAAGACATTTCATGAATTCAAACAAACTTGAACATTGGCATGAATGAAGCAATTCATACACACTGCATAACCCCTTGTGACCGATTCAATGTTAACATTTTGGAGCGACTAAAGGTAGACACCAGTCAAGTGAAAAACTGGTCTTATCTAATTAAAGTTTGTCTGTATATCCTCAGATGTCACCCTACCCCCAGCTACCACACACCAAGAGCTTCGCAGGTGTAACCTGACAAAGTGACCACTATGGTTCTCTTGAACAAAGTTCAGGAGAAACAAAATCAGATTTTTGACCCCGGGACGTGACCTTTGATGACCTTCAATGACATGGTGGTTTTTATAAAAATTGTGACACTCAATGTGATGCATCCAACACTCCTAGAAGCATATGCATTCCAATGAACACGCCAATGTTATTGCGAAAAAGCATTAATTTTTAACTTGACCCCTTGTAACTACCAAAGTAAGTGTCCATTCGAAGCGGGAGTTGGTTTCCTCCATGAGCACACAAAGGTCTATCACAATCCAAAAATAACCAGTTTCTATTTTTTTGCCCGTCGTTTAAACTCCGTAAATAAGCACAGTTATTCACGACTCAACCTTAAACCATGACACCCGACAGAGGTCAAAATTGAGGTCATAGGTCACACACATGGCAGGTCAAACAAATATATCACAAATGTGAACCATCCAGCCTTCACAGATATTCAATTCTCAGATTATGGCAAGAAAAACAGGCTTTTGACCCTCTAGTGACCTTGAATTGACCTTGAATGACATGCAGTTTATGAAAATGTAACTCTCCATGTGATACATCCACTCCTCGGGGCATTGTGCATTCTAGAACATGCCCAGTGCTATTGCCAAAAGTACTACAAATCAGTTTTTGACCCCTACGTGAACCTTTTGAGGACTTCAATGGACATGGAGGTTTTATAAAAAAATTGTTACCTCATGTGATGCATCCACTGCCTAGAAGCACATTGCGCATTCCAATGACACAAGCCCAATGTTATTGCGAAAAAAAAAGCTATTAAATTAAACTGTGACCCCTTGTAATTACCAAAGTATGCGTCCGATCGAAAGGGGGGTTGGTTTCCTCATGAAGCAACAAAGGTTTACCATATCCAAAATAACAAGTATCTATTTTCTTTACCCGTAACTTTTTAAATAAGCAAATTCATTCAGATCAACCTTTAAACAAAATGACCACCCGACAGAGGATCAAATTGAGGTCAGAGGTCACACAAATGCAGGTCAATAATTATACACAATGGTGAACCTGCCAGCCTTCAAGATTCATTCTCGATTATGGGCCAGAGAAAACAGCTTTTGACCCCTAAGTGACCTTGAATGACTTTAATGAATGGCAGTTTTTATGAAAATTGTAACTTCATGTGATACATCAACTCCTAGAGGCATTTTGCAATTTGATGAACATGCCCAGTGATATGCCAAAAAGTACTAAAATCAGTTTTTGACCCCTACGTGACCTTTGTGACCTCAAATGAAATGGCGGTTTTTATAAAAATTGTTACTCTCCATGTGAGGCACCCACTCATAGAGGCATAGTGCATCCAATGAAACACGCCATGTTATTGCAAAAAGCTATTAAATATTAAAACTGTGACCCCTTGGAATTACCAAAGTATGCGTCCAGATCGAAAGCGGGAGGTTGGTTTCCTCCATGAAGACACAAGGTTATCACATATCCAAAATAACCAGTTTTATTTTCTTTGCCCGTAACTCCTTAAAGACGCACCTTTATTCAAGACTCACCCTTTAACCCATGGACCACCGGACAGAGGTCAAAATTGAGGGAAGAGGTCACCACACATGCAGTCAAACAATTATATCACACGGTGCACCTCCAGCCTCACAGATATCAATTCTCTGATTATGGCCAGGAAACAGGGAAAGAAAAACAGTTTGACCCATAAGTGAACGTGACTGACCTTAATGACATGGCCAGTTTGTATGAAAATTGTAAATCTCCATGTGATTCAATCACTCCTAGGAGCATTTTGCTGTCTGATGAACATTGCCAGTGCTATGCATAAAAAGTACTAAAATCAGTTTTTAACACTGACGCGTGACCTTTGATGACCTTCAATGACATGGCGAGTTTTATAAAAATTGTTACTCTCCATGTGATGCATCCACTACCAGAAGCATATTGCATTCCAATGAACACGCCCAATGTTATTGCGGAAAAAAGCTATTAAATTAAAACTTGACCCCTTGTAAATACCAAGAAGTGTCCGATCGAAGCGGGAGTTGGTTGCATCTGAAGCACACAAAGTCTATAACAATCCAAAAATAACCAGTTTCTATTTTTTTTTGCCCGTAATCCTTAAATAAGCACATTATTCAGCTCAACCTTTAACCACATGACCCACCCGACAGAGTTCAACTTGAGGTCAGAGGTTACACACATACAGGTCAAAACAATTATATCGCAATGGTGAACCTTCTAGCCTTCACAGATATCCAATCCTCGATTATGCCAGGAAAACAGTTTTTGACCCTAAGTGACCTGAATGACCTTAATGACATGCAGTCAGTTCTTATGAAAATTGTAATGTTTCCATGTGATTACATCCACTTCCCTGGAGCATTTTGCATTCTGATGAACAGGATCAGTGCTATGCCAAAAAGTACCTAAAAATCAGTTTTTGACCCCTACGTGACCTTTGATGACTTCAATGACATGCGGTTTTTTATAAAAATTGTACTTTCCTGTGATGCATCAATTCCCAGAAGCATATTGCATTCCAATGAAACACGCATGTTATGCGAAAAAGCTATTTTTAAAATTAAACTGTGACCCCTTGTAATTACCAAAGTAGGCGTCCGATCCGAAGCGGGAGTTGGTTTCCTCCAGGAAGACAAACAAAGGTTTTACACATATCCAAAAATAACAGTATCTATTTCTTTACCCGTAACTTTTTAAATAAAAAGTCATTCAAGACTAAACTTAAACACAGACACCCGACAGATGGTCAATTGTGAGGTCAGAGGTCACACACATTGAGGTCAACAATTATAGCACAATGGTTAACCATCCATCCTTCACAGATAGCCAATTATCCGATTATGGCCGAAAAACAGTTGTTGACCCTAAGGAAGCTGGAAGACTTTAATGACATGGCGTTTTTAAAATTGTAACTCTCCATGTGATACATCCACTCTAGGAGCATTTTGCATCTCTGATGACCGACCAGTGCTATTGCCAAAAAGTACTAAAATCCAGTTTTTGACCCTACGTTTGACCATTTATGACCTTCAATGACATGGAGCTTTTATAAAAAATGTTAGCTCCATGTGATGCTCCCACTCCGAGAAGCATATTTCATTCCAATGAACCGCCATGTTATTGCGAAAAAGCGATTAAAATAAACTGTGACCCCTTGTAAATACCAAAGTAAGGTCCGATCCGAAGGGGGAGTTGGTTCCTCTAAGCACACAAAGGTCTTCACATATCCAAAAAAAAGACAAGTTTCTATTTTTTTGCCTGACCTCCTGAAATAAGCACATTTATTCAAGACTCAACTTCTAACCACATGACCACCCGACATAGGTCCAATTGAGGTCAGAGGCACACACATGCAGGTCAAACCAATATAAACAATGGTGAACCTTCCAGCCTTCAAGCAAATATTCATTCTATGATTATGGCCAGAAACAGTTTTGAACCCTTAAGTGACTTTGAATGAACTTTAAGAATTGCCAGTTTTATGTAAATTGTAATTCTCCATGCGATACATCAACTCCTAGGAGCTTTCTGCATTCTGATGAACATGCCCGTGCTATTGCCAAAAAGTACTAAAATCAGTTTTGACTCTACGTGACCTTTGATGAACTTTCAATGACATGGAGGGTTTTATAAAAATTGTTACGCTCAATGTGGATGCATCCAATCCTAGGAATATTGCATTCGTTGAACACGCCAATGTTATTGCGAAAAAAACGCTAACTATTAAATTTAACTTGACCTTGAACTCCAAAAGTAAGTGTTGATCGAAGGGAGTTGTTTCCTCCATGAAGCACACAAAGGTCGATCACATCCAAAAATAACCAGTTCTATTTTTTTGCCCGAACTCTTAAAAAAGCACATTTAATCATGACTCAACCTTTAACCACAGACCACCCGACATGAGGTCAAATTGATGGTAAAGTCACACAATGCAGTCAACAATATATCACAATGGTGTGACCTTCCAGCCTTCACGGATATTCAATTCTTGATTATGGCCAGAAAAAAGTTTGTGAACCCCCTAAGTGACCTGAATGACAGCATAGTAACATTAAATTGTCCTCTGGGGGCCTCGTCCATAATGTCAAATCCTTGGGACTACAGATAAACCATCTCCACAAAGTTTAGTCAAATCCACAAAACTTCAAAAAATATCGCAGAAATTATGCAAATAGACAACTTAATGAGCATATACAATGCCAGGAATCTGATCGATTCGTGTCTCTTCATGAGTTGTTTATATACCTGACCGGACATCACCAAAGAACCTACCGATCAAAAGAGGAATCTTGTACACAAACTCTTCGGGCCAATTTTCAATTACATATGCAATTTATGCAAATGAGATGGTCATTTGGGACGAAAAGTGGATTCACATCGGCAACTCTTCCCGCCGGCACCTCCACAGGTACAGAAGCATGATGGCTTCCACGGTTCAGGTTAGGAGATATTTAACCGCACATACGGCCAGACAGACGGGACAGACAGACAGGAGCGGACCGACGACGGACAGAAGACAGACGACAGGACAGACAGACAGGACAGACAGGACGACAAACAAGTGCCACATATGTCTCACCTGAACAAAGTGCAGGCGAGACAAAAACGAAGCCGCACGACTCTGTGCCTATCAAAATGGCCAAAATTGACCCTAGAGTGACTTTCGACGATAACTATTGAGCATGTATTCATTACGTATTATCAGTCAATGATAATAAGACAACTCGAAATGGTCATCCAATCTATCTGGTATAGGAAGCTTAGAAGTAGCTTGACGTTTGAACAAATTTGGAAATTGAACCCTAGATGGCCTGGACCTGAAATTTTGAAAGCCCCATAATTGGTCAATGATGAATACCGACCAACATTCATGATCACCCGATTCATTATGTAGGAAGTGAGGAGCTAGGAGGGCCGGCTTGACCGGTCAATTAAAAGACCAAAATTTAACCCTAGACTGACTTTTGACTTCAAATCATGAACATTCCCACAAGGTACCATGCTCAAAGATAAAAACGGACCAACCCAATAATTATTCGATCTATAGGATATACTCTTGAAGTAGAAGCAGCTTGACTGTTGAACAAAATGGCCAACTGACCCCTAGACCCTATGACCCCAGTTGAAATCATGGCGGAGATGGTCTAATGTCAGAACACAGATATTTACCGGAAGCAATGATAATACTGACCAATTTTCATGATTTCATTCGAGGTATATGTAGGATGTGAAGCTGCTTGACAGTTCGATAAAATGGCGCAATTGACGTCTAGAGTCCTTTGGGCTCCAAATACCTAAACCGTAACACTCCATTCGTACCAATTTCAATGATAATACTGACAAATTTCTGGGGGAGTGGAAGGCGCTCGACCGTTCGAACGAAATGGCCGAAAGTGATCCCAGATGACCTTTGACCTCGAATTCACGTACACCCGGTATGTACAGTGGTCATAATAATAATAATAATAATAATAATAATCAATAATAGATATAATAATAATACTAATAATAATATAATAATAATAATACGACTAATTTCATGATAACAATTCAATCTTGGAAAATCGAAGCATTTTGCTCATATATGACCCTCGAAATGACTATTGTGGCCAAAGACACCTAGAGACCTTTGACCTCATATTCCCCGTAGCAATGGTCCCGGTAATGCCGACAACAGTCCAATGGTAATCTCAAAATTGTTGAGGGAGAAGCATTTCGCTATTACCGCAAAATGGCCCTAAAATTGCCCCCTCGGATGACCCTGATTTTTCGAACACGCTAGATGACCCTAATTCAGTCTTGCGCATTTCAATGTTTGCAGGAATATTGCAGAAAACCGAAGGACACTTACCCTGCCTCATGGGCCAGTAAGCAACATTCCCAAAATTGATAAAAATGTCCAGATTTGAAGTTGGTAACATTTGCAGCCTGAAAAACGCCACGGGAGAGGTAGTTTCGCCATCTGGGGGGCTTTCGCAACCAAAATTCTCATTGTACGCTCCGCGCCAACGTGGTGGCCCTCCGCTTAGCTAGTATTTTTGTGGAGCCCCCCCCCCGGAAAGTCCTGTGCCCCCCCCTCTTATTCCACCCCAGTTTGAAAAGTCTGGTTGACGCCATGACTGAAGAGACTCACATTTTCTTGTCCGTTTGTTTCAGGTGGCAAGTGCAGCGGAACCATGGCAACCGGCCGCAGACGTGGCTCGCGCTCAGGGAAAAAATCGAATCAGATAAGGTAGTTTAGGACTGTCAGGAAAAGACAGTTCATTTGGCTGTTGGGTAACTGATCAGTTACTGAGCTCAGCCTCTTCAGTTGCGTCGCCTCAATTTCCAAATATTTAGTTGTAATAAAAGGAGAAAGAATTGGTCTAATATGAAGATATCATTGTCAAAAAAAAATTATTGGGACTGACAAAACTGGGGGGATGTTGTACAGGCCATCCCTCCTACCAAAATTGGTGGGCGGGGGGGATATATCCCCGCATCCCCCCCCCCCCGCGATTTACGGCCCGTTGCACTGACCCCTCTCTCGACCCATCACAGGATATACCTGAGTTGTTTCTTTCTCAAAAATTTAAGGCCACGGTGGCCAAATGAGTTAAACACAGAAGTAAAACCGCCATGCGCGCGAAACCTCGCGAAAATTTTACATCTTGAACATTCCATCGAAAAGTCAGGCAATCATGGATATATATAAACTTATATTCACCTGAATTTTGAATCATGTCTTTGCACGAATTTGGATCCCTCGGCTGAATCTTCGATGGCTATTTCAAGGGGTTCCCACCGCACCATGAGGCCTGCCCCTATTAGTATTTGCACCATGCACGCACCCAACTTTAACAATTGGTCGCATCCATAATGGATTGTGGATACTCTATTTCCGTAGTACCGCAAAAAAATGGCCTAAAAATTGCCCCCGCGATGACCCTCGATTTTTCGAACACGCTATAGATGACCTAATTCATTTTGGCCCATCAAGTTGCAAGGAATCTGCAGAAAACCGAAAGGCACTTCCCAAGCCTTAAGGGACAGTAAGCAACATTCCAAAAATTGATAACAATTTTCTATTCTGGAAGGTTTTTTTCCAAAAAATATCGCCTTAGAGAATCATTTCCAGGATGCTGTTGACATTATCAAATACGATGCAAGCAAGTGACGGTTACGGTCACCAAAGAGCAATGGACATGGGGCATGGCACACAATCATACGATTTGCAGAATCAGATGTGACCAACTATACGTTGCGACCAATGGGCGTAGATTTTGGTTGAAGTGGGGGGGAGGGATGATGTGCTAGATGACATAGAAGCGGAGCGCCACCATAGGTGGCGAAGGAGCGGACAAGAACATTCTTGCTTTTCACACCTCCCAGAAGCCCGGACACGGCACTGAGGGTTTTTCGCTGTTGTGTTTACTCAGGCCTCAAAGATGAATATATTATTTACGATTGTGGACTGTAAAGGAAATTGTTGCATCTTTGAAAGCTATATAACAGAATCAGCTTAATCACAGTAAATATGTAAGATTTAACATAACCTGTTATGTAAGAGGGCACCTCCCGACAGGTCAGTCACAGGCAAATACTCCAATATTAATGGATAGGCACGATAAGTTACATGCAATGGGGTGTGATGGAGCCCTCCAGTTTAAAAATCTCCAAACAAATTTCGTCTTTGCAGGCTCGAGACAGATATAAATGTTCCGCCAGTTAAGAATGAGAGTTCCGTTTACACTGCCCGTACATGCCGTATAAGACGCTAATAATAATGTCCATAACTATAATGGAGC
The DNA here is from genome assembly GCA_026419785.1 of Sclerodactyla briareus. Lineage (NCBI taxonomy): Eukaryota > Metazoa > Echinodermata > Holothuroidea > Dendrochirotida > Sclerodactylidae > Sclerodactyla > Sclerodactyla briareus. The sequence goes on along the minus strand of JAODTK010005745.1, from coordinate 123,095 downwards.
GAAAGAAGTAATTACGAATTGTTATAACAACGACCAAGCCGCGAACATAACTACATGCACGCATGGGCGACGGCCCGCGAAATTAGCGGCAGTGGCGTCGCCCAAGGGGGGCCCCCGGGGGCACGTGCCCCGCTTCGAAACTTGTGCCCCCGTGTGCCCCCCCACCCCCCCCCAAATGAGGATTTTGTGATTTCGAAAGAAAAAATTTTATGTTGAGATCCTGTTTTCACTGTGCGGGAAACCCGAAAAAAATTGCGCGCTTCGCGCGCAATCGTGGACAGTAGTGTTGAGCACAATTATTGAACATAGGGCCAGAAGGTCGGGGAAGCGATATAGACCGAGTCTGACAACTGTGAACATTTTCACGATTACAGGAAACTCTGTGATCACAAAATGTCCAGATTTGAAGTTGGTAACATTTGCAGCCTGAAAAACGCCACGGGAGAGGTAGTTTCGCCATCTGGGGGCTTTCGCAACCAAAATTCTCATTGTACGCTCCGCGCCAACGTGGTGGCCCTCCGCTTAGCTAGTATTTTTGTGGAGCCCCCCCCCCGGAAAGTCCTGTGCCCCCCCCTCTTATTCCACCCCAGTTTGAAAAAGTCTGGTTGACGCCATGACTGAAGAGACTCACATTTTCTTGTCCGTTTGTTTCAGGTGGCAAGTGCAGCGGAACCATGGCAACCGGCCGCAGACGTGGCTCGCGCTCAGGGAAAAAATCGAATCAGATAAGGTAGTTTAGGACTGTCAGGAAAAGACAGTTCATTTGGCTGTTGGGTAACTGATCAGTTACTGAGCTCAGCCTCTTCAGTTGCGTCGCCTCAATTTCCAAATATTTAGTTGTAATAAAGGAGAAAGAATTGGTCTAATATGAAGATATCATTGTCAAAAAAAAATTATTGGGGACTGACAAAACTGGGGGGATGTTGTACAGGCCATCCCTCCTACCAAAATTGGTGGGCGGGGGGGATATATCCCCGCATCCCCCCCCCCCCGCGATTTACGGCCCGTTGCACTGACCCCTCTCTCGACCCATCACAGGATATACCTGAGTTGTTTCTTTCTCAAAAATTTAAGGCCACGGTGGCCAAATGAGTTAAACACAGAAGTAAAACCGCCATGCGCGCGAAACCTCGCGAAAAATTTTACATCTTGAACATTCCATCGAAAAGTCAGGCAATCATGGATATATATAAACTTATATTCACCTGAATTTTGAATCATGTCTTTGCACGAATTTGGATCCCTCGGCTGAATCTTCGATGGCTATTTCAAGGGTTCCCACCGCACCATGAGGCCTGCCCCTATTAGTATTTGCACCATGCACGCACCCAACTTTAACAATTGGTCGCATCCATAATGGATTGTGGATACTCTATTTTCATTGCCAAAATCGACCAAATATGCCAAAAATCTCACACGTCCCGCCAGATGGTTAGACTCACCAGAGTCGCCTTCCCTTCGAAAACAACAAATACACTTTTTGGCATCCATCGAAAATTAAGGCAATATTCCCCTTAGCCCTCTTTGTCACTTGAATTTTGAACGATGTCTTTTTGAACAACGCAATTTGTGGCGTTCCTGGCGCATTCCGATGACGCAACGTTTGTACATTTCATAGTATAGTATGTGCACCGGGCACCAAACTTTCACAGTGGTCGCACCCATAAATAGAAAACAAGGAGATCGCCCCAGGTCTCGCATGGTTAGTCATTGGCTAGTCACTATGTAAACAATTACAAGGCCATTCATGTGGTTGTTTTGGTTCGGTATTCGCATTCAAAGAAACAGCATATAATCAGTGACCAATTTCAAATTCGTAAGGATGATCATTGACCATGTCGTCTACTAAACGGAGTATAAGTGTTGGGGAAGTGAATAAAAAAGGTGACTCAATTATGCGAATAAGGACACAATATTCAACTTCCATTGACCATTTCTCACTTTAATCGGGGGCGCAAGGATTTCACGGAGGGGGGTACCGAGATTCCCCGCGGGGGGGGGGGGGGGAGGAAGTTCCCCGCCGAGGATCACCCTCACCCTTAAGTCAAAACCTGCATTTTTTATGTTTTCATTTTTGGGACATTTTTCTTGCAGAAATCAAAAACGGCAAAAAATGAACTACACATTGTGGAGGGCAATGTTAACTTTCAAATAGCTCCCACTCCAAATAGACCGGCCCTTATTGAGTAGAATAGGTAGGTATTCCATACGGCACAGGAAATACCTGGGCCCTGCGGTCGTGAAAGCACACCACTCTACACAGAGGCAAAAACAGTGGAAAAGACGGGCAGAACGAAATCCTCCCCAAACGAATTTAAACCTTAATCTCTTGCATGAACATTTCGAAGATATCCATAAGGCTTGTGTATCTTATCTGTATATTCCACGATTGTATAGTTGTAGGAAGATGATACGCTGATCTTAAACTCGAGCGAGGAACTTGGCATTAATATGAAAGACCTGAGGCGGCGCAAGCCGAAGTTTCATGGAAATTCAACCAACTCAAAATCTGCATAATTTTGCAAATTGTACTACTTAAATGAAAATTAGTCACATTAACATGACCTCCGGTAACCTCGTTTCTACTGACAAAATTTTCGGGGCTAAAAATCAAACCATCTCAAGTTTCATGAAATCCAAACAAACTTTCAAAAATCGCCTAAATTATGCAACTTAGACTACTTAATTAGCACATATACTAATGGAAAATCTAATCAGTTCATCTACACTTCATGTTGTATATGTGTTGAAAATGCTCATCAATGCATAAACGAATCAAGAGCTATCTTGTACAAAAGCTTCCAGTCCAATTTTCATTAAATATGCAAATAATGCAAATGAGTATGGTCTTTCGTAACGAAAAGTGGATGCAATGACAACGTTTCCACATACACCTCCACAAAAGGTTTCAGCATGACAGGATTCCACAGTTAGGGAGATATCGCACCGCCACATCGGACAGACAGACGAACGACAGGACAGAACAGACAGACACACACCACACACACAACAAAGTGACAACTATGTTTCTGAACAAGTTCAGCGAGACCAAAAACACAGATGCCGCCAGGTGGTCAGGACCTACCGCCTCAACCCCCTTCACCTTAAGATAGAGATTCGTATGTTTGTGTGTATATCATTCAGCAAATGGTTCCCCTAGCCGGGAAATCGACAACGTTCCAATGAACGGAGCAACAACACCATGCTGGTTGAAGCCCGTCTTATGCAAACGATAGTTGGTGGAAGGAGATACCCTCCTTCAGTGCTAATTAAGAACAACCCCACCCTCACCGGCCTTTCCTACCGAGGGTACCGGTGGGAGTTCACATGATCCGCCCGCGTAGACCTCTACAAGGAGACTCCAGTACCAGGCGCCGTCACAGCGGGGGATCGCAGGTCAGGGCTTGCGCCCCTTGTCCAAAGAGAAGCGCCAAAGAAGCGGTATTCAGTGGCGCCCCAGCCTCAACTTGGGCCCCCTCAGCAAGGTGTTTTGTCCGACCGAAGTCCTTCAGGATGGAGCCCTTGGCGAGGATCCATTCCCTCCTTCCCAGTAGAGGGATGGGCTACCGCGTCGATCTGAAGCACGGCTAACTCCATCTTGGCCGTCCATCAAGGACGATAGGCTTCTCCTGCTTTCCGCTACGTAGGCAGGATTTCCAGTGACTATGCTGCCAGGGGTCGCCCGTCTTCGCCTTCATCGACGAATGGTGACGCTGCAGAGTCTCTGCACGGGACTACTGTGACATAGCGACAACCATCGAATTGTAGCTGATGTGCTTCTTCTGATAAAAGTGAAAACGATATGCACAAGAGAACTAAGAGGTGGGGATCGGGCACATTAGTATGGGTTGCGTGATGACGTATGGCACTAAATGGTGCAGGAGGCGCGAGGCGAAAAAATACTGAGACATGAGAAATTTGAGAATAAATCTGAAAAAAAAAAATGCAATCGAAGCGACGAGAATGCATACATTCCCCGACAGTGGTGTCGAGACGTGTTCAAGATGCGGGCAACCTCTAACCCAATTGCCCAATTGAAGGGTCCGCGATGGGCAGCAAAACCCAGCAAGCAAACTTTATATGGTACCCAGACAAAACTCCTAGGCCTGGAAGCAGTGAAAGTGGGAAATTCCCCATTCCCTGTATTCCAGCCATTTCAGTGCTGACAAAAAAAAAAAAATCCCCCCCCCAATTCCGCAGAGTCATGCCTGAGCTCGAGGGAAAAAATGTTAACCAAACCACTCTCACAGAGATATCAATGGGAAAAACAGGGGAAGGCTGTGGGTAGACAAATTGAGGTTAATTAATTGGATTTAATGAATCCTATCACCTGTGCAAACAAAATGTTACTCACGCTAGCCAGTGGCCATGCTTCACCCACTCACCAAGTTTCACCCAGATATCGCATTACGGTCAGAAGTTACGACAGAACGGGACGAAAACCGAATGGATGAAACGAACGAACGAAACGAACGAACGGAAGGAGGGACATGATGACTTGTAGAGCTGCTTACCCGCGCTAAAAAGGGCGGTTGATATGATGGAGAATCGTTAAGGAATGACTTCGATCAGTTTTTGGAACAATTTTAGTGATGTGTGCCCATAAGGGCCCAGGAAATACCCGGCTCTCTGAATTCTGGGGGTCTGGAGACGAACCATTTTCTTGTACGCTACGCGTCAATGATGTGGCCGGAAATGATGATGAATGAGAACTCAGTTCCTTCATGAGTGTTCTTGAAATCAAAATTCCGGATATTATTGTCAAATTTAGGGGATGTTTGCCTACAGCCAACGGACGGAAAGAGTGATGCTCCCGCATCGGGGGGAGGGGGTCTGTAAGACAAATTTGCTTGGTCGCTACGCGTTAAACTGATGGTGGCTGTGAATTAATTTGTAATAAGACGTTAAACATCGATTCACTTCTTCGAAAGTATTTTGTGATAGAAATTCGAAAAGATTAATTGTCAATTCAGGGATGATGCTTAATGTCAAACGGCCCGGAAGGCCGTTTCCTGCATTCTGGGGAGTTGAGTTTGTAGAAAAAATTTCTTTTACGTTACGCGTCAACCGTTGGTTTTGTCCGGATGGGTAAGACAATTGACATCGACAGTTCTTCAAGGACGTTTCTTGAAATGAACCCAATTCGGAAGTTTTATTGCAATTTTTGGGATGTTTCTTACTGCCATACGACCCAGGAGGTGCCTTTCTCTGCAATTTTAAGAATGGGGTTACTGCCATTGGCCAGGGAGGGGAAGTGCCGTTTCCTGAATTTTTTTTTTTTTGGGGGGGGGGGGGGGGGGGGTTGTGAAACTTTTTCTTATTGTTCGCGGCTGTATCCTACAAGACAAGACTACAACACTCAAATTACGAAATAATGAAATCAAAAACATCATGAAACATCATTGTATTTACAAGGATTTTCAATACTCGTCTCTGTTGCCTCTCCTGACCTCAGACAAAATACTGGCGCTCATGCAAGGGTGGCGTCAGCCGGGGGGGCAGGGGGGACATACCCCTCGTCTGGTGATGAGGCGCCCCCCCACCACACCCGCCCCCTTGGGGAGTAGTTTACATCTGTCGGGAGCTCGTCGGAGACGAGGGCAGATGGCCCCGACAGATAAGTATTTGCAACCTCTCCATAGCACAATTGCTATAATAAAGCTGAAGTTTCGCCGCGCTTCGCGACCCTCATAAACTTTCATAATATTGCCAAGTTTCTCGTTCAAATTTAAGATCAGGTATTCATCCTTCTATATTCCTACAGATATACAATAGTGGCAGATTGATTAGGATACACAATCCTTATGAATAATCGAAATGTCCAGCAGAGATTGTTACAATTGTGTTGGGGAGGATAATCGTTCTTCGGTCTACCACTGTTTTGCATTGGTGTGTCTCACGCGCAATGCTCCCAGTGCACAGGAATTCACGCATGTGCCAGTTACGGAACGAGTAGCGGGTACCCAGCCCTATTATACGAAGAGCCCCCGATGAGAGGGATGCTACCGAGGAGGAAAATTTTCGTCCACATTGTATTTTTAATTATAGTTTTATTTTTGAAAAAAAAATGCAGGTTTTTTTTGACTAGGGGGTAGGGTGGGATCGTCGGGGAACTCGGAACCACCCCCCTCCCTCCGGCGGAGAAATCCGGGGGAGTATGAGCTTCACCAATCCTGGTGGGGTCAAGTAATCAAATTTTACATGCTAAAATTTGCTGAAAGTATCACTTTTACAACTGTCTACACAGGGTCTTCATTTTGACACTTGCAACTACTCAAACCTATGCATACCGGATTATTTATGTATATACACCCAAAACTAGTAAAGGATTCATGTCATTATAAGAGGATGACATACCAAGTATGAGCATTCTCCATCTAGATGTGAGTTGAGTTGTCATGTTTACAAGCTGAATTAGGCAAAAAACATTCACAAAAATTTTTACACTACACACAACATAGGGTCTGAGACAGCTAAATTCCAAAATGACGGACCAACCCTTCTGGAGTGGCAATGTTTACAAAGTTTCAGATTTTGACCTCTGGTGCCCCCAAATGACCTGACCTGACCCCCAGAAAATTTTTTTTTAGGGTCTTATCATTACGGGGAACACACATAACAAGATTCGCTTATCCATCTGGATATAGCTGAGTGATTTTACGAGCTTAAAATTGTAAAAATATCATTTTCACAAAAATGTATTTTGACCAAACAATGCCATTGATCTTAAACAAGACAATGGGTTCCTGTATCCCATAAGAAAGGCTATTGCCTATGTGATCAGACCAACGTGATCAGACCCAACCATTCTGAACTTTGCAAGGTTTTCAGACTTTGACCTACTCCTCAGGACCTACCCCCAAACTATTATAGAGTTAATGTACCCCATCATGAGGAAATCCCACATACACTAAGTCTGAGTTCTCAATCCAGCGAGGGTCACATTATCATGTTACAAGCTGGGAGTCACAGACATACACACTGGTGTTGAATGCATAGATTCCTCCGACTCCGTCACAGTAATCAATAATAAGAATAATACATTAGGAACTCAAGGCTAGGTGACCATGCCATGGAAATCTGGAACATGTAGTCTATTTTTTTGTGGGAATAAGTCTTGTGGGTCATATTTCATAAGCCGATTTTCTCTGCGAACTCCATTACAGATGCCAAACTCCCAACCTTACCAATACACTAGGATTTATGTACTGTAACTCCCTATCGAGAGGACGCTACACGAAGGGTATCCTGAATGGGACCAACCATCGTGGACTTATCATGTTCACAAGGTGTTTAGGACCGTGATCCGCTCCAGAATTTTGTGTTCACAGGTGCCCATCTTCGTTAAGAGTGCAGAGTCTCCCCGTTTATTTATCGATTCACCATTTATTAACAGATTTTATGAGATCTTGAATTCGGTTTTGATCTAATGTCTGCCCAAGACGTTGTCCTAATGCGTGCACTTCTCTAAAGTCCCTATTGTAATTGGAAGCGGGTGGTCATTCACTTTGAACTCCTTTTGTGACCCTCACGATTTTGTAGATCCATAGACAGAAGACAATAACACATAAACACACTGGTTCATACCTATATTTGATAATTCTGGAAGGGAAATGAAACATGTTTTATCAATATCAACACGAGGGCTACTCGTAGCCAACGTAATGAAGAAATATACAAAAGAGTACTGGTTGAAACACACAGAAGTATAGAAACCTGTTGGGTGATAATCACCATTGGTCGTTCTTCTCCCAAGCACATTGACCACGCCTTGAACCTGCTGGCCCACAAAAGTTCCCTGAGATACCTAAATTAACTAAAATGGGACCAGCATGAAGGCAGTCATTGTGGCATACACCCTCCTCACAAGACCGTGTGATGTGCAAGGACGGAGGATGGTTACAAACATTCGTGGTTATGAATGGCACATGACAGATTGCCTCTCGGCCTGTTCAGCGGAAATGTTTACACGCGCTTTGGGACCGGCCCGAGGCCCAGTCTTGGCCTGACATGAACTTGTGGCATGCTAAGACCTGGTTTGAATGAGGCCTATCAGGGCCTGACATGGGAGGGCATGCTAAGGCCTGTCATGGACTTGTGGCATGCTGAGGATCTTTCCCCTACTTTGCATGCCATGGACTGTGGCATGTGAGGGCATGGTTATGACGTGTGGACATTGGGCCCAGTCTGGGCCTGACAATGAAACTGTGGCATGCCGAGGCCTGGTCATGACTTGTGGCATGTTGAGGCCCTATCTGGGCTCTGCCATGGCTGTGGCATGCTGAGGCCTGGTCATGACTTGTGGCATGTTGAGGCCCTATCTTGGCCTGACATGGACTTGTGGCATGCTAAGGCCTGGTCATGACTTGTGGCATGTTGAGGCCCTATCTGAGGCCTTTAATCTCTGAGCTCATAGTGATCTTATTCTGACCAATTTTGTGGAACTTTTGATTGAATTTCCAGGGAACTCTCTTCTTCCTGAATTAGGTGGCTCATTTGAGGAGCATTCGTGATTCGGCACCAGCTATTTTGAAGTGGTCACACCCCGGTTTACCACGAGACAGCGCATTCTTTATGAAGGCCCCTTTGTCAAACACATCAGTGCACCCAAAGCAGGACATACAGAGAGAGCAAATCGGGCTGTGTATGAAACAAGATATCTGCATGGTGCGGTATATCCTCGCGCATGAAGCCCATTTCACCAGATATCATGGTTCAGCATAACTTTCTTATTTTGGGACTCATGACGGGCTCATCCGAATTATTAGAAAATGGGCGGAGGTTCCCATTTAAAATGATGTTACTCTTGATCAGTGACCAGTGTAGTCTCAGTTATCATGCTATGACAAGCTGGCATTATCAACCCCACCCAATACTCTGATATTGGAAGGCCTTGAAAAGGGAGTCAGACCCCTGCGATTTCCATTTCTAATTTCTCCTTGTAACAAACCGGCATTAATTTCTGAATATAGATACAAACTGTATTCACATGCTTCTAATTTATTGCTATCTTACCAACCAGGCTCGTTGTAATCAAACCTTCACAATAAGAATCCTCAATTCCTGAATAATCATGATTGCTATTCTTTTGCAATAACCGGAATCAAAGAAAATGAACCTCGGTCAAATGCGGAGTATAGCCCCATGTAGATGATTATAAGTTCTCTTTTAATGGGTTATATGCTTCGACCATTATGGAATGGTCTTTCCTTTACGGGATTGTCAGAACACAGTTCATTCCCAAACCCATGGTTTTCTAACATCATTGGAATGTTGCCCTGGGTCAAAGTCCCTTTGAAGAGGACTATTAGGGTTCTTAGTAAGTAGCCTACAAAATACATGGAAATACTACTTGTTCCATTTCCAATCCAAAATTACTCAGAGATAAGTGGTGGTACCCCACCCCCCTCCACCCAATCAGTAGGTGTGTGACATGACATTTTTATTCTAATGATGAATAAAATACTAAACAGTGACAGTAGGACATTGGGTGTCTACATAAAGAAGCAAAGATTGGAACGAAATGAAATACTCAGAAATGCGTTGTGAAATAGGACCAAGAATCAACAGCTTAAATAAATAAATATAGTCAGGAAATTACAATTTTTAATAATTTACAAGGAACAATAAAAAATTAGACGGATACATTGAAAAAAATGGGGAAAGGGCAAGGGAAGGAAAAAAGTGATTAAAACCTACAGGATGATCATCAAGGATTGGGTCTACTTTCAAGCTACATTACTCAAAAATCAGGGTTTTATGCTGTAAGAGGTAGGTTCGTTTATACTCTGAGCGTAATGTTACTCTGAGCTTTGGACTTGTAATTGAATGCATACCTATATGAAATAAACAAAATTCTACCCCAGCCAATACACACAGAAAGTATTACTCATAAAATCAAAACGCCCCTGACAATGAGAAGAACTATGGCAGTGATAACGACACGCTGGATCTCAAAAACTCTTTACCCCCCCCCCCCCCCACCACCTAGTTTGCATGGCAGTATTGAAGGTTCATGTGGAAACAATCCTGTCCTAAGAGGTCAAAAGAGGGGACTGATAGTCACCAGATAATAACAGCAGAGCTTAAAGCACCATAGAGGTGGAGATAGTAGTTGGCCGGCCTCTCAGTGCTTCATATGTAAACTGCACTAGTAGTCAATGACTAACCTCACCTTGATACTCATAGTGACGGAACATATTACATTGAATGTCTACAAAGTTTGTTAAATAAAGTGACTACATGAAAAATTTTCATGAATGTGCAAAGTAGACCCATATTTGAACTTGACCCTTCACTAACGGTAAATATATCAGGACCAACGGTGAGTGGGCACTGCCACCACATTTCATGGAAATATAACAAAATTTGATTTTGGGGAAAATCTGCCAACAGGCAAGCATGACACACACACATGAGTGCGTGTGCACACCAACAAGAGACTGCTTTGTCGTATTCCGGAACCTGCGATTCAGAATTCATAATACCACAGTGACCTAGTAATGATAGAATACGCATGTAAGAGTGAATAAAACTGTTATTATTCTGATACTAAAACCACTAGCTGATCAATAAAATAAGGTTGGCACACGCCATTGCCAGGCTTGGGGTCTCGTTTTAAAGTCAGAAGCGCGCAAGCAAAAACGAGCGCACAAGCAATTTGACGCGTTTCAGCAGTCGCAAAACACGATACGCGGTATATACAAATTGCATGCGCGCGTGTAGATTGCTCAGTTTATCAAACACTCCTTGGAACATTTTGCTTCCAATGTACACATTTATTTCACTTATGAAAATAATAAGAAAGCATGGGGAATTTTATGAATGGAGAAATAATGAACGATAGTTGCCTTGTTTTCGAATACCTAGCATCTAGTCTAATTTCTAACCTCCTATTGGCGTCATCCTGGTTTTATTCTGCACAAATGCCCTCGTTATTGTTCAGTATTCCCTAAAACATAACAGAGAGTAAACTTCTGCATTAAGTTCATTATCGAGACTTTCCTGTACGCTAACCCTCCACTGATGGAATGGGCATAGAGGTACACCCTAGTGGAGGAACAGTTATCGCGATTTTATAAATACAATGGAGGTCAGAGTAACTAGACTCCTAGTCCCCAGAACTGACATCTTATACAGAGTATTCTGCTCTCTGTTATAGGTGATATGTCACAGAAGGTTAGACACACTAATCTAAAAGGACTCCTGAGAGTGTATCTGAATTCCTATTGATTAGTGTGTCAACCATCTTTGACATAGCCATACTGGTAAATGTCCAAACCCACCTCAGATAGTGCATTCTGCTTATTTCTGTATATCCTAGAATAATAGTTCCAAAGGCTGGACTTATATTTAGCATTTTCCCCCACAGATAAGACTCAAAACTTCTTACAAGCTTACCCAATCATGGGAACCAAGTATGACTTTGACGATCTCGCATGTTTAAGTTGCTTTGCCTATCGTGCAGATTGTTTCTCTGGTGCCACAGTATGGGCTTGGGTGGGTTTAAGCATGCGACAGAGTGCCCTCAATCTGTTGATCTGAAAGTCCAGAGCTCTGCGACTGACTTTATAGGCCTAACGTTTATAGAGCCATGCAAACGGCCATACTAATAATCACCGGTGACTGTGTATGCCTGCAACAAAGGTTTTTGTGTAGTAGGATTTCATACTCCAGTTAGCTACATATTGTATTGAAAACAATTATATAATAACCCACAACACACAGTTATGAATAGTCTTCCAAAGCTCAGTATGGAACCCACCCCCCTCCCCTGAAATGTTAGATGGTTGATGAAACAGGCGTTTGACTTCGACCACCTCGTATCAGTCTCTTCACTCAGGATTGAGTATTAACCAATGCTGTTGAATGAATTATGGGCGACACATTAACGATGATTGCGCAATCCAAACATTTTCTTTCACTAAAATTACTGGGAAACCGCCAGACCTGAGCTGGAAAATACTATCTAATTGAACGATATGGGATGTTTAGACAATCACCAACTTAGTTTTGGCATATACGTTGGAGAATTCATTTTCAATTCCCAATTTTGAAGGATCCGATTTTAGAAATCGTTGCGGCCTAGTACTAAACAAGCGAAATACACCTGATGGAGCTAAAAACGGGCTCGGTAGCTTTCAGGCTTCAGGTGCATATACTGGATGATTTCATTCAGTAGTGAAAGGTTAACCCAATTCATTGCAAGTATCCATGACCAAATCAATGCCGGTGTCTACTACAGTAACCTGAATGGAGAGAGCAGAACTCCCAATTTTTGGGATCTGTCAAACTAAAGAGGCCACCACTACGGGACATCGGTTGAGAGTCTGGTGAGGGGTGAGAGGAGTGATGGAAAAAGGTTAATAAAAAAAAAAAAAAATACTTGAGAGTGAAGTCTGTCGCAGTGCGATGAGGAAGGGAAAAGAGGGGGGGATACGACCACGGTTTTATACCAAAGAGTAATAGCCCCCGCTCTTTTTTAGGACGGCTTCCCCCCTCAATATCATCTGCTTTAGCAATAGCAGGCTACATGAAATGCAGACATCAATGGGCATATACTACAACACCTACCTTCGGAGGCACACCTATTGCAGAAAATTGTCACCACTTTTTAGGGCACATTACCAACATGCCCCAACATTTACCACACATCTCAGTGCTGGCAAGCTGTTAATTATAAAATTTGTCTTTGCCTAATTTCTTACCACTTACTTTCCTTACCATGTACTTTTGGAGAGAACGAACCACAAAAAGGAAATATGTTCTTTCGAGTGTGGGTGGGGGGGGGGGGGGCCAACCCACTATTTTTACGAGGTTTTCCTGTGACAGATGAATGGGACTAATCTCTCAACGTAATCTTTGATTGGGAACAATCGGTACAAAGCCATCCCTATGAGTGTTTGTGGAATACCTGCATATTATCAGCTATTCCTAGGGACATGCAGTCTGATGGGGGATGGGGGTGGGATATCCCTCCGTGTTTCCCAATCCATCACTTTTGTTCCCCCGTCGAGATGCGCTCCCCTCCCCCACGGAAATTACAAATTTCTAGAGCTCCAGGCTTCTGAATAACTTGTGTCTACTTACCTGTTTTCAAGTACCCCATGACAGTAGGTACAGATTTGGCCTTTCAGCTCTGTTTTTGGTGCTGATTTAATACCAAATGGTGGCTTGAAGGCTGTGTATTTCTTGCCCTGTGATATAATCAGATATCGATCAACTCGATTATCAAAACACTCAATTAATGCCACCCTGGGATGTAGCCTAAATAAAGATTTTTATGGCCTGCAATAAACAACGCCATGGCGGAAAGTTACCGGACTACTTGGCTCAGACCGTGTTGGCGTTAAGCCTCTTAATCTCGAGAGGGATTCCCTCAATTCCCTCCACTGTGCTTTATTTGGGAGGAATTTTAGAAGTGAAAATAGGGACTCAATGTATACATACCCCTCATCAACTCTAAAACAGAATGTTTGGAGGGAATTTCCTCTTTTGCAAATAAATTTTTGGCAGGGATTTAGGCAAATAAGCAAAAGAATTTCCCCTCTCCTTATCACGCAACCCTGGCTCATACTGATACTTTGGTTTGCACCTATGATAATGTTTTGATCCACAAGCCCTGTGGCTCTGATTCCATTTCCATGCCATCTTTGACACGTGGTGAACTTTTATTCTACATCCTACCCGTGGCACCATGCGGAGTTAACTGTGCGTTTTGTTCTTTTAATTCCCATGCTTTTTATTCTTCCTGGTGCTAAATTAACCCACCTATGATTGTCTTTGCACGAATCAGGGTCAGGGGGGGATCAATCCCTACTTGAGCCGAACCATTCTTATGTGAAATAGCTATTCCCTACCTTTTGCTAATCACATATTTTCTATTTATCGTTGAGCTGAACGCTTTTATCCGTCGACTTTTCTCTTTTCCGATATACGTCCATTCATTATGTGGTTGTCGTTTCAAACACTCTCGCCGAGTTTTGAAGAAGATATTGTGGATTTTGCTGCTATTATTTATGACATTTGTTCACCCTCCAGACCCTCTTCTCCCTGGTTCAGCCTGAATCTAAGAAGATCGTGTAGCAAACGTAAAAAAAATTTTTAACAACAACAAAGTGTGGACCGGCCCTGGTAAGACCAAAGGCTTCCATTGTTTCTCCTCTTCGGCCTCTTCCACCACGGATGGACACATGAGGATCCACTTCATCTGATATCTGCACTATTGCTAACAAGTGGGGACATCTCCCAGAGTGTTACTTCCCATCGCTGGTGACAAGTCTAGAGCTGAACAGAAATGTTGACACCCGGAGGGAGTGCGCCAATGAATTCCCTGATTTCTGGACCTGGAAGAGCAACGAAAAATATCTTAGCAGGGACTGGAGGTTTTGAATTTCAATAAAAGATCATATTCATCACAGTTACTGTTTTTTTTAAATCTCTATGCAATAGCATTCGTTAAAGGACTGAGATTACAGTTATAGTGGCATCTCCCAGGCCGAACTCACAAGGCCCCCGTATATGTACTGCGGCGTTAATACAGTTACCATTGCAATGCTGACGAAATTAAGTGATTGGCCGCTTTACAATATGAAAGGCAACTATTCACACAATGTAATTAGACGATTTGAGGGTTACACCACTGATCATTTAGCCCTGCTAAGCAGAACGATATGGAGAAGCAATCCCCCCCCCCCCCCCCTAAAATAGAGGGGGCTATAATTCTTTAGTATATATACCCGGTCCGAATATCACCAAATATCGTCTTGCCAGGACTATGTTTTTACACATCCCAAAAAATTGGGATTGTCATTACGATTCAGGTGCGTGATGTCAGTTCTCAGTAGCACACGGCATTGATATGAATGTGAGCAACCCTGAAAAGATTCCGCGGAAAATCCCCCATATTCAGGTCTAATTTTACAGACTACTTTGAAACCTTTTATACACACCAAAAATGAGAACTTTATTCGAAGAATGATCATTTGAGCCTAATTGACAAGCTACTGTTTGTTGCTATGCGCCAGTCGTATTCCCTGCTTGTTTGGTATCGACACCCCACGCAGACTTCAAAGAATATGAATCCTTCGAATGGGGAAATAAAAAAGAATGTTCATCTAACTGTATGCCAAAACTACTTGGTTGGAGGTTGGCTAAACAATCCAAATCAGACCACAGAGTAATTTTTCTTGTCAGCAGACATGGCCGTTTCCTCCCGTAATTAGTTAAAGAGAGAATGTCGTTGCGCAAAATCACCGTTGACGTCGCACACCGCCCACTAGTCCCCCGCCCATGATACAGCTCGACAGCGAGCGGAACAAGTCGCACAAGGGGGGTGCCGTTTGTTTAGGCAAATCACCAATTAGTTGAAGGGCCATCCTGCTCCCACATGATGATTCGGTTGATGCGAGTTGAAACAAAGTCAAAACGCCTGTTTCAACATGGAGCACGATCATATGTAAACAACTAGAGGGTGTAATACGCGTAATGCCATGGGTCGATTAAAAGGACACAATCCTCTAAACCTTAGACTACCACATACCATGTATTGAAAGGCTCAAAGTATGCATTGTCCACCTTTCACGATGCACAATCACGTTGGGTGGCTCGTTTCCTTCCACACTAGGGCAATACCATATTCATTTTTATAAGACTGGCAGCACTGGGTAAATGCGATCATTTAGGCTGTTAATTAGAACATTGATTGCAGACCATACATGTAGATGATGTGTCCCAAGGCACAATTAATGACCAACATATGAGAAAACATCTCGAATAATGTAATCAGGGCTTCCAATATTTATTCAGTGATCCACCAAATTATTTTGAACCTGGTGACAAAACTTCACTCTGTTTTCACTACGCCTCTATTATTAGGCTGCACATAGTTGGTCAAAACTGAGCAAATTCACTTTCATTCATTAGGGCATGCCTGAGCTTCTATTAGAATAAATAATGTACACAATATTTCATAGTCGGTTGGAACTATTCAAGGCCAACCTTCTTCTTGGGGACGGACTTCAATTTTGGATTTTAACCCTAATTTCTTGAGCCCTTACGCTGGGCCTCCACAGCCATAGTTTTCATTTTTACTGGGGTGTCACAACAATCCCCATATTATGCCGGTCAATGACCTTTGTAATAGTCAATGATGGCCCACATCCTATCATAAACAATGTGATCACCATATTGATCAACCATGGCATACATAACTCTTTCTACAATTTTATACCGTCTTCTCTCCATACTGTGTTGAGCATCTGCAAGAGCTATATAACGCAACTGCAACTGGAACGTATGACATTTTACACAGCCCCTTTTCTCTCTTTCTTCCAGTGTCATTTGAACTAAGTTATCAAAACACAAATCACAAACTTAGGCTCAAATTCAGTCCAACAACTCTGGCAAGGGCCTATAATATTTGTTTCACCTGATTTTAATCAGCACTACACAAAGCGCTCTCCAAAGACATTCCAAGACCAGTCTGAGGACTTATGATGCTCCTTGTAGGGATGCAACCCCAGTGCAGCAGCACAATCGATGTACGTAGGCTGCAGCATGTGATTAAAACTGTTGCCCGCACAAAACATCATGCATCTTTTTTTTTTTCTCTTGGGGGTGGAGGGGGGGAGAAGGGGTGAGGGGGATATTTATATTTTGGTTCCATGCGAGGGTCTTGGGTACAAGTCATCAGTCCTACATCGTAAGTCCGACATGTTGTCAGTCGGGTACACCCCGGTGTCTTTTCGCGCAGTTTGTGTTCAGGCTCAGAGTGAACTTACAGCCTATCAGTATCACGATATTATATTTGAAGCCATGAACTGGTTTATCGGCTACAATCGCACTGTAACAATTCCTGTGCAAATATCCTGCATTTCTCCCAGTAGGAAATGCCTGTCCCAGCACATGAATTTAAACTCAAGTCACACCCCCCCTCGCCCCCTCCCCTCCTACACTACTAGCCAATGACAATATCCGTCACCATCTTAAAACACATTCCTTGCTCTCCCCCCCCCCGCCCACTGTGTTACGTATGTTTCCATGACTGGTAATGGTGTCCATCTTGTAAGCAGTCTAGCCGCAGTATTTTCTATTACCAATGTTGAATACACACACAGGCGCTCACGTCATCACTCAGTGCCCCTTAACATACAGTAATTGCAGGGAAAGCTAGCTAAGGCCCGCTTGCCGAGTGGCCTGTTTGTATTGGATCATGCAGAGCTCAAATTACAATAGTGACCTTGTTGGCGAGTAATTGTCACCTACATACATCCTGACTGGCTGCCAGCAGGCATGGTTGCTTGCCTGTACCCATTAATCATAGTGGGGTGGATAGATAATACATACGCCTTCACCATACTGATCGATCACATATGTGTGGGATCCAGTTTATTAAATGTTGGGATGAGGGGAAAGATTAATGATCGAGGCACTGGCCGCTGGGTTAACTCTTGTAGGTCCCTATTCGCTTTGTTCACAACTGGCGTTGCCTTGTCTGGCCCGGAAGCAAACTGCAAACATTTTTCTACATCACATGTTTAATTTGCTATAAAGAGCAAGAAAAATTGTTCACAGACGATTATGGTGGGGAATCCTTATGGGTGTCCTACGATATAACCAATGTTCCGATTATTAATCTCATAATCTGATAACCGATTCCGATTAATTTTGGGGCCTTACATTTCCTAACATTTTAACTTCAATACCTCAACATTTATTTTACGTACAGCAAACACTGATTGGAAACATATTTTTTTGCATCAATTCTTGTATGTTGGTAACTTCCAATCATATATTCGGCATTAGTGATATATTCTGTATATATTGCTAGATAATGCGGGGGCATAAAAAGGTGTCTATATTGTTGAATTTTGAATATTAAATTATCTGTTAGCATAATCTGTATATTTTCTTCAACTTGGCCGATTCCAATTACATACTGTTGGTGCCATGATCTGCCCGTTCCCGATACCGATATCGTTTTGGCACACTAAAGATAACTTATTATTGTAACTAATTCCCCTACCTAGGTTATGAAACAAAGAACGTAGACGAGGGCCTTTGTTCAAGAATTAGAAGGGAATGGCCCTCAGAAGAGCTTTATTAGGTATTTCCTACATATCAGCAAACACTGATTGGACACATATTTTTGGCATCATTCTTTATGTGTTTTGTAGCTTCCCATCATTATTTCTGAATTTAGTTTTGTTTTCTGTTCTGTATTATTTTCTCAACTTTGCCGATTCCACTTACATACTGATTGTGCCTTAATCTGGCCCGATTCCGATACCGATTCTCGTTTTGGACACTAAGATAATCCATTGACAAATGTCCTCTTACCTAGGGTATGAACAAAGAAACGAGACGAGGGCCTTTGTTCAAGAATTAGAAGTGGAGGCCTCATGATAGAGCTTTATTAGGTAAGCCTGAGGGGCACAGCATATGACCTCATACCATTCCCTAATTTGCAAACGAGGTCTTGTTATTATTCCATAAGCTAGTTTGGGAGATCAGTGGTGCACCCAGTCCGAATTCCTGGAAGTAAAAAGGTCATTCATGAAGAGAACAGCATTAGGGAACCAAAGATTACTCGTGTCTGTTAGTGTGTGTGCATGATTTCCGACAAGAGCAATCTCAGATCTGGTGATAACTTCCAAACTACTGTGAACAATTCCCAAATTTAGCTTCACATGGAGAGGACATGTCATGTATCAGTTCCAGCAATTACTGTATGCGTATTCACTTAATGAGAAAACAAATTCCAAGAAATTCACAGATTATGTCCGCTTGCAGTGCACATTGAAACTTTTCCCCAACACCAGCCCTCCTCGCAGGGTATAATGGAATATTCCTCTCACGTGCAAGTGTTAAGGGCATTAACGTACTGGTTGACACTGATTGGGCGGACTGTCAGGACTGTCATGACACTGCCTTTTGATCCTCCAATGACAGGATAGAGATTCGAAACAACGTGCATGTTGGGCTCAACTGCTGACGTCTTAAATGGAAAATTTAAACTTTGAAACGGCGACAGTCTGTAAGCATACTTCCGCTCTTCCGATACGTTGGCGGTATTCCATGAATCCAACCTGTGAAATGTGAACTGTGTTATTATTGTCAATGAAAAGACTGGGGAATATACAACAAATAATCACAACTGGGTTCTTGGGCAGCTAGTCTCACCTGATATTTGCAATTTGTGGTCGTTTGTGTTCATGCATTTGGTTGAATTCAACCAGCCTGGTCTCAGAGGTGGAGAGAGAGCAAATTGTCAGATTGAAACAGCAACATCCAAAAGCATACAGGTGGCTATAGTCTGTCAACGCATGAGTACTTTACATACAAACGACATTAACCAGTGGCCAGTCTGGGTTTTAAATTCATTGGAACTGATGGTTGGCCATGTCCTGTTACCACTAAGTTTTGTGTAAATGCAAATTAGACTCATCCAGTGGCGTAGGAACAAAATTTTGAGTGGGGGGGCTGAAGTTGGATGGCGGATCTGGGGGAGGGTGTAAGGGGAGGGGGTGTCCCCCTCCCCTTTGGCAAATTTTTGCATTTTCAATGGCCTTAGATGCAATTTGGTGCAATATAGCATTCAAAACACTCGCTTCCTTCCAGAAATATTTTTTTTGCAATTTCACATGTTCTTAGTAGATGCTTTTTAATAATCTGAGCCTTGTGATTTTTTTTTTGCCAAATCGAGAGCAGTGAGTTCCCTTCTTTGGGAGTTGATCTAAATCTCACCTTTAGGAGACTGCTGAATCCCCCTATCCCATCTTAGAAAATTTGTGTTTTCAGGTGACCTCAGATGCAATTTGGTGCAATATAGGACTCCGAATTCTTTTAAGAAATAATTGTGCATTTTCACATGTCGTTCAATGCGGTTTGCTGCTTTAAATCTTGTGATGTTTGCTACCACATCGAGGGAAGTAGGTTCCCTTCTTTGGGAGTTGGTCTAATCCTAACCTTTCAGGGACCGCCAAATACCCCCTTCTCCCACTTTAGGAATTTTTGACATTTTCAGGTGGCCTTGTGTAATTTGGTGGGCAATACAGTACTATATATAGTTCTATATATAGAAACACACTTCTTTTCATAATTAATTGTGCATTTTGACATGTCTTTAGATGCGATTGGCTGATTTATATCGTGTGATATTTGCTGCCAAATCCCTAAAATGCGAAAAAAAAAATCATTCTCAGGTTGCCTTAGATGCAATTTGGTGCGATATAGGACTCCTAATTTTGCATTTTCACATGTTATAAGCGATGTGCTGCCTCTGATCTTGCTATTTTTCTGCATGTCGACGCAGTGGTTCCCTTCTTTTGGGGGGGGGGGGGGGGGGGGGGGGGGGGGGGGGGAGTTGTCGGAAATCTCACCTTACGTGGATCGCTGATGTCCCCCTACCCCACTCTGGGAAATTTTGCATTTCCAGGCAGCCTCAAATGCAATTTGGTGCACAATAGCACACCAAACACTCACTTCGTTCGAATAATTGTGCATTTCCACATGTCCTTAAATGAGATTTGCTGCTCTGAATCTTGTAATTTTGTTCTGCCAATCGAGGGCAGTAAGTTCATTTCCTTGGGAGTTGGTCTAAATCTCACCTTTCAAGAGACCTCCAATCCCCCCTTTCCTCACTTTGGATTTTTTTACATTCCAAGTGCCTTAGATGCAATTTGGTGCATTATGACACCCCAGACACGAACTTCGTTCCAGAAATGATTTTTGCATTTTCTCATGTCCGTAACTCATTCGATTTGCCAAGTTGCTACTCTGGATCTTATGATCTTTTTCTTTTCTGCCAAATTGAACCGATTACCTGGGGCTTAAGTTCAATTTTTCGAGAGTTTGCCCAAATCGGACCTATTGGGGGACCGACAAATCCCCCGTTCCCCACTTTGGGGAAATTTTGCATTTTTCGGTAGCCTAGATGCAATTTTTGGATACATTTTTAACACTCCTTATAAACACTCACTACGTTCGATTTTCCACAGTCATGTTCGTAGATGCGATTTGCTGCTCTGAATCTTGTGTTTTCCTGCCCAAATGTGCTGAGCAACAAGCGCAGTAAGTGCCTTTCTGTGGAAGCTGGTCGAAATCTCACTTTTCAGAACCATCTGAGTGCACTCCAGTTTGTGCATTCTAGATGATCCAGGTTTTGTCTGTAATCTTGCTCATGAGCTCAAACAATGAAATACCTAGATATGATAATGTACCCTACCGTAATTATTGACTGTCATGCCCAAAACCTAGTTAGATCGAGTTCCACAACATCTTCTCCTTCTCATGATTCCTTTACAATTGAACCTCCCCCCCTTCCTCCCCCCAAAGCAGAAGAAATTCTATCTAAATTTCTGAGCTGCAGTGTTTTTATTTGAATGTAAATCAGTTGCTAACAGTTTAGAACAGTGAAATATAGTAAGAATCTAGTCCAATTCCAACTATCATCCACTTGATTATCTCGACCTTGTCATTACAAGAGTCTTGCAAGGTTTCCAGATCATCGCAAATTTCCACACCCTGAATGATGCATAATGAAGCAGGGGCGCAACAATAAAGGTTGACCCACACACAAGATTGCTCCATCACTATTATTTTCATTGCTCAAGCATCACACTTAGATGGTTCTATTTGGGCCCATTCCAGGGATAATATCCTGGGGCAGGGCTAATGGATGACACCTGAAACATTTGGAGACTGACCATCAGTGCCATTGATGGAGTTTTAAAATTTTCTGTCCTTTGTCAATTGTAGAAAAACCCTATAAACCCAGACAGTCAGTCGAATATGAGCTGGGGTACATTGCTGCACCTGCCTCAGGTCACTCAAATTACTCACAATTTCGTGAGGAGGACCACCACCAGAAGGCCAGCTGTTTCCTATTATTCCTACAAATCCGGGTGAAATGACTCATCCTACGTCACTTTGCGCGACCAGTCGGGGAAAATCTTCTGATTCACTATGGATTTGACAAAGACTACTATTGACTGACCATGCCCGTGGTATTGGGGTGTGTCAAGCACCTGACAAACTTATCCTATCACCGTAAACTGGTATACACGCCCCGGGGGGCGTTACTTTATCAAAGAGGGGCGATTATATTTGCGGGTAATTTTCTAAGGACAAAATATAATTTTGCGGTATAGCCTTCCAAAATTTCCTATAGCTACACCTGTGTTAGCTACTTCCCAACACTGTACCTTTGTGTCAAAGACAAATTTTATCATCGTTACTTGGTGAAACATGCCTTCCTAACCTTGCATTGGAATGTCCCAAAAGAGGGGGCGTTTATTACAGGGGGGGGGGCTTCTATACAATTCTACGGTAGGTCTAGTAATGTTGAGAAGAATCATTCATGTGGTCACCATGCCCATAGCCAGTCGCCAGTAAGAGGGTACGGATACCTGGAGCGGACCATATCCACACAGTGAAAGTACTAGCAAATCATATCGTCCTTCGCCCTGGTGAGGTCTGGGTTACAGTGCCCAAGGCTCTACAGCCATGTACTTTTCATGAATGTCCGCACTGCAAACATCATAGGACGCTATAATCCCAAATGGTTTTGGAGAAAATGTGTTTTCACTCACTTTCCCAGAGGCTGCTGATATAATTTTGTAGCCTAAACAGCGGTCCTGGTCTATAATATTTTGCTTTTTTTTTGTCTTATTGACCCAAGAAAATTTTTGCATTTTTCCAGGTGGCTGTTGATGCTATTATAGAAATGAAATTTCCGCGGATACTAAGACGAAAATATTATAGAAACAGGACACCTGAACTCCTACCTCGTTTCGGAATTATTTAATGTTTCCACTTTCCACTGGTCCGGTTCACAGTATTTTGGCAATTTGCGGCATTTTCAGGTGACCATTGATGTACGACCTTTGTGCCTGACACCCTCTGTTCGGACTCCTTTGCGTTTCCACCTTGTCTTATTCATCGCAAGTAATTTCCAGCATTTTCAGCTGTTTTTTGCAATTTAGGCACATCTGAACCGCACATTTTGCCTTGAAATTGTGCCGCCCGCCGAGCTACGGACTGTAGGTTGCCAGCAATAGTTTAGTTTATTTTGGGTCGAAGTCTGTACCGTACATCTATGACAACCATGCAGCATGTAAGTAAATTTGTAAATTATCTAATATCAATTGAATAGCATGCTGGAGTTTGACTCGGCCCAAATTCTTTTTCAACATACCAGCACATCACAGTGGGCTTAGATTATGGAAAAGTCTCACATTCTCAAAATTTATTGGATGGTCATATTTTGATCTTGATTTTTCCCAGATATCTTCCGTTTTGGAATGGTGCATCTCTTCAATAGATTATAATACCACATATAATGTATCACATTACATTCGATAGTCGCTTCCCTTCGGATAGATTTATTATTCACCCCAGTGGCACAACTGCTATGTGGGGCCAGGCCTCATAATCACCGGCATACAGCACCAATGTCATGGAGGGGGGGTGGCGGGGGGGGGTGGGGGTGGGGGGGGGGGGGGGGGGGGGGGGGTGGGGGGGGGGGGGGGGGGGGTGGGGGGGGGGGGGGTGTGGTGGGGGGGGGTAGTGTTTTTAAGGTGTAGTGGGTAATCCCACGTCTTGGTTTAACATTCGTGAAGGATCTAGACTGCAAAATGGTCCACTGTCCAACCCTGAACTCAAATTCGGAAGGAAAAATATAGCCCCGGGTCATGAAGGGGGCCATCCTCTCTATTACCCATCTCTCGGTTGTTGTTCTCAAAGGAGTGAGCCTATCACTAATCAGATTTTACAGCATCAGATAGTGGCCAAGCAAATATGGACCAAATGGGGAAAACCCCTCCCAAAAGAGATTTTTTTCTACCAACAGTAGTAACGCGGTCAGTAACCGTTATTGTTAATTGCCTGAGCAATATGTTACTTTTAACCACCGCATGCCTTCAAGCTCGAATTCTCCCTCTACTATGTCGCTACTAGTTAAGTTTTCTGCTTATCTTATGTGTCCCATGGAAAAACTAATTCAGTTGCTCCGGTACGACCAACCTAATGAAGGGATAGGTGTGTGCTGGAGCAATTTTTTAATATTGTGGTTAGTCCTATTTACACAAAACTTGGTGGGGTGGGGGGGGGGGCCAAAAGTGGTCCTGAAAAACCTGACGGTAATTTCAAGGTGACCGGAGGTAAAATTTGTATTCTTTGCCTATAGGCATCATGTCGCCCTACCTATACCTAGAACCAAAATGTCACCCACTCGTGCCTGGCCGCGGATGCACTCCTTGCGTTGTACTACTTCACCCATACCGCCAAACTTTCCACTTCCAGGTTGCTCTGCCTAAAATTTTGTCTTGCTGCTTTCCCTGCAACCAAAGTTTACACATGGGGGAACACAGTTTTGTCTACAAATAGTTCAAGCATTAACTACCATTGCTCTTCTCCGTTGATAAATAGCTCCATGTACTCACCATTCAGTGATTAGAATCATGTTACAAATTCCTTCTTCTCCCATTCTGATTGAAGCCATTTATTGCATGACAATATAGTCTGGCTTATATTTTGGAATGTCAATCATGTACAGTACAGTTGCTTTGGAGCACCATGTAAACGGTACTAAGTCACTGTACATTGCTAGTAACGTTCCCGGACAACTCCCACCCCGGACATTGGCCACCCCAAACGGACTCTACCTTTAGACCCTAACCCTATTCTGACACGCAAAACATTCCGTTGAGATGGATTGTCCGGTGGGATTTCCTGGTGGGAATTGTCCGGGTCACGGCTATTAACTGTTTTTCATTTTCACCAGCGATAAATTTGGTCCCAATAACTAATTTAACTCTAATACACCAAAACTAGATATAGCTTGACAATAAACTTGTGACTTGTAATTTATAAATATGAAATATTTACTTTTCTGCACCGTTTTGGACCAATTAGGCTAGTTAATCATATACATTTTGATTTCCAGGGTAAACAAGGTCAACATTCTTCCAGTCAATTCAAGTCACCAGTCCAAATTCCCCAAGTCAATCACAAGTCATTCAAATTTTGAATTGATCAAGTCCAGTCACAAGTCTTTTGTTTTCCCATGGCATTTCACAATTAAAAAATTGTGTTTCAAGTTGACTCCCTTGACTCCCTTATCAATATTTCTTGCAATCGCGAAGACCTTTGCGGCTCAGCTAAATACTGGCATTTGTATTTGTGGTACTCCAAATAGCACCCCTCTTGAATTTTTTTAGCCGCACCATGTGGAATTAAGAAGGAGAACAGTTCCACTGCATGGGTATAATGGTATTGTCATAAATATATTTAGTATACCTTACCAAGTAATAGCACCATTCTAATATTACATGCAAACCAACAAGTGTACTTACGTCGTATAATATTATGCTGTTCATGGCTAATTCTTTCATGACCACCTCGCCCTACAGACAGCCCCCTCAGGGTTAGTGGATTTCCCATAGGTTTTGATTGACAGTTACCCACTTTTTTCAGGCTTAATTGGCAACATGTTTTCCATCGCCGTACCAACTATCTCTAGCCACAGTATTGCCACAGCTCTGTATGGGAAATTGTTTTGACATTCATCAACAAATCTCCCACTGTCCAGGTTTTAGATTATTGTCGCATGACACTGCTATGCTACTAACTTCATCTAGGCATGGGAAAAGCAGGCATCCTCAGTACCCCACCATATGTGCCATTATTACCCTCGATGCGTTTTGACCCAACGCATTCTCACAATTAGTCAATTTCATTCCCACTTGACTGAACTTGATTTTTTCTTGTTTCTTCCCCTCCTCCTTCATTTGCCGTTTTTTTAGCCTTTGATTTCCCGATTTCCTTTTTGTCAGGGGAGCAACCCATATCACACCACTCCCAGCTTATGCACTGACCCAGGTTTCCAGCCCTGATAGCTGCTTGAGAACTGGAGACAAGGTGTGTCATTAAGTACCATGTCGGGCAGGGGAATGGGTCTCGCAGACTGGATTTGGCCAGCGAGGGCCCTGTATCCCCCCCCGTAGGCTTGGCCCATGCCGTTTAAGCTCATGCAGAATGCAACTTGTAAGGACGAACTGGAGCGAGGAACAGTCCAACGCTGATTGCCCATCCCCTGTGAATGAGACAAACTACCAAAATCATTGAAATTAAATAGCAAAATGGTGCTGTGGATAATATGCTGACATGGGTGGATAGGATTTTGGATTTCCACGAACAGCTCTACAAAATAAGATTACATCAATATACCAAAAGCAATATTTCATTTGAGTCATTCCAGGGGACTTTAATATCTACGCATTCTGACAATGAATATTGTTCTACCCACGTAAATGGTTCATTAATTTTATGGCATTTGTAAGTTGCACTGTATATTAATGCATGACAAGTTCCAGACGTCAGAAGTTTTTCCATGAACATTCATTGGAGGAGATATGATAGTACTGCAGCTACTGCTGTGCTGCCTACTGAATTTGGTGCCTGGCAGTAATACAGACCACAGGCATAGGAGCCCAACAAGGGGAAAAGTGGAGGAGGGACTTGCTGCAGAAATGAACCAAACCACCTAGCGAGAAACAGGAGAAACAGGTGGATAAATTGAAAGTGGCAGATTATGTTAGTGAGAAATGAAGCGGCAAAGATGGTGGGGGCACGGTGTTGAATTAGCGCAGGATATGGGAAATAGTGCAGTATTAAGTGAATTGTGAATGATTCAGGAAGAGACACAAACCTGAAGAAATCGGGGGGAGGGGGGGGGGAATATCAAAATGCATAGGTATCAAATGCATCAAACAGCACGGGACTCAACATTTTATGAGCGCAGGAATATGGCGGCAGTGAGAGGATAGTAATTAGTTAAATTAATGTAGCAAAAGAAAGTAATGCCAGAGAGGACAGAATCTGAACACACAAGCGAACGTGTCGGAAAACCACAAAGTGAGCACGGATTATTAAGTTGATAGGGGTGTTCCTCCATATGTTTGTGCAAATGCCTCTCCACTCTCGATTCATTTTGGGGTTTTGGTTGTAATGCGCTTGGACGTATAGCGTGGACCATTTAAAAATATGCTGAGTCCCGCAAATCATTGTTTTCACTAAGGAATGAGCAGGATTCTTCAGGGTTCGCCATATGGCCCCGGTGGCTTATTAGGATGAAATGGACTACCATGATGCAGAGCATGGTTAGCCTATAGGCTTGGAACAGCTACGAGGTGTGATTCAACCACAGACAAAATATAGAAGAAATAGCTCTGCTGCTCTAGACATGACATACACAACATGAACATGTATCAACTTGCAAAGCAAGAGCTGTCTGGGCATTGTCAATGATCATGGTCATGTGTGAGATGCCATAATTTGCTAAGTTCTAATCCCTTCACCAAAGAGAATTGCAAGGTTACTTTTGCAGTGCCTTGACCTATTATTCTTACGTGTCAGAAGATTTGTTACTATGCGTTGTTGAAGAAGCCTGGCCAGGAGATGTCGTTTTGGTGACAGTGCACTTTTTAGCGATTCAAGAATAGAGGGAACTGGAAGGAGGTGAAGCCCTGGAGGCGTCAAGAAATTCAGGCAGAGGATATTCCGATATCACTGGTTCTTGCTATGACCTACACGGGAGATAGAGTAATGAATGATCAGGACAATTCATACAATTTGATCATTTCTGAGACCTGATCAACAAGCAGCGCAATTTAGGGGCCAGCAAACCTTGGGAGAGAACAACCTGCATGGCAAGGTGACCAAGGTCCGTTACAGATTTCACGATGAAACGACTGTTGAAAACCAGGTCAACTGGACTGTCAGCTTCAGCTCATGCAGGTTTACATACCTGATATTCTCGACTGAAGGCCTAGATGCTCCCTCAAAGCCAATTTCGACATCTGAACATTGTTGGGAGGCCAGCCTCTGGAATGATAGCCGTTGCCATCTTGATGGTCTGATAGTCTTCAAGGTATTCCCGACTGCTGATATAAAATTGGCATCATAACTTACTACAGAACAGATTCTGAGGTCCATGGTAGAGGATGGGACCTCCAATCAGCAATTCCTCCAACATGGCTATTCATCCCAAATTACCTGATTGTTCCAAGTCAGTGGTTAACTACTTAAACTTTGAGTGTGGGGCCAGTTGATAGTCAGAGCACACAAAAAAACACTTACCACACAGATTTCTGAACTTGTCTCGAACATTGTGTTGAGTGCCCGGACCTCTGGACTAACAGCAGTCGCTCTCTTCTTCGCCGGAGAGATGGCATTTGTTACACCGCCTCTTCTTGTTGAGCGCTCTTGAAGTATGGCAGGAAGGGGAAGAGTTTCTCGAGGGACATGCGAGACACGGTTGTTGCCCCCAGCCATCGGATTTGGGCCTGTTCTTCAGACCGAACCCCCTTGCACGGATCACGCGATCTGCGAGATTCTGCGGGCCACCACGGGAAGCCTCTGATCTTGCCCCCCACACAATGTCAACAGACAATAGTACTCCCGTCTGCAAGCTTATACTTGGTCATGTTTTTCGAGTGGATTTTGATGTTGAGAGGCGGGGGAACTTATTAGATTTCACAACTACTGACAGCTGTCAAGACATCCGTTCTTTGACTGTGACTGGAACACAATTTCTCTCTTCCGAGTCAGACAGCTCTGGCTCAATGACATTAGTTTTCTAGAGGGGGACCTTGGGACATTACCGCCGCCGGATTCTTTGAGCTGATTGCGCTAGCGTAGGACGACTCACTCGAAGTGTCCACGTCTTCTTCATGGGACATGGCACAAACAAGTCCTCGACCATGTGGACGTTAAGGCCATTCGGATACCTCCTTCGCAGAACACCGCGAAGGGAGTTCCCATTTTCTTTGAACCGAGTCTATCAAAGGACTGAAAAATTCTGCTTTGTTTGATGACGAAGATTTGGAAATGCATCGTCCTCCATTGAGCTTGTGTCTTCAATTTTTTGAGGTCAGGGATGCAGTTCCATTCACTGGAACTCTCATTTCACCTTCGGTTACCGTTACTTTGATGGCATACTCACGTTAGATGGAACAGTTGTTGTACTATCTGAATCGCAGATGCAGCAGTTTTCTTTTTGTTTTGGTCGAGGGAGAATGTCTTATTCTCATCACCCGCTGAGCGAGGGGAGATCGGGTAAGATGAGTCCTACCTGTGGGGGGGGCATAGGAATCTTCGTGCTTCTGACGTGAGTTGGTAATTTGGCCTTCTTTACGCTCTTCTTTGCGGTGGCCTTGTTCAATGGGTACTGAGCGTGATTTCGGGTGGGCGGTCACACCGCCAGATGTGACCAGTTCCTTTTGCGGCTTCTTCTGTGAACCACTCCGCTTACAGGTGGTACACAGGTTCTGCCGTGGCCGCAGTTTGAGGGGGCCGCGTCCTGTTGTGTAGGTCGGCACGATGTTTCTGCTCGGTGTGACTGAAGGCTTGCCGAACCACAAACGAGCAATCAGCAGGACGGGTGAGGGGCATATCTGAAAGTAAGACTGTCTGTAGATCAGGGCGACGTGTGGATCGTGCCGGACCACATCGGCTTTTATGTCGCTAGGTTCTCATCTGGCACACCAAATTTGTCGTTCAGGCTTTCTTTAGGACATCTTGGTTTGTTTGGGTTAGACCATTGGACATGAGCTGGGGAGAGAAAGGCGACAAAGAAATAATTTAGTGACCAGCAGAAATTGGCGAGGGAATAAATGATTAGATGATCCATTTGAATAATTTGATTGTGCCTCCCAAGCATCAGACAGGTTGAGACAGGTTTTTAGGTCACTAATGTTTTTCCGCAACCACTTCTGTGGGTCAGGGATATTATCATTTCGGGGGTTGTGGTGGAGTGCCGTCTTCTGCGCAGTTGGAAAACTTAGCTTTAACGCAATAACCGTATCCGGAGATCTGAAACTAGGAACACATGTCCGCCCTAGTTCTAATCTGGAAGAGTTTGAAAGTGGGCAATCATGCATGTCTGCTGCCTTCTATTTTCAAGTTAAATACAGAGTGATTTATGATTTACACGAAATTGGTGGGGGATCATAATTGGTCCAAAAACATTGAAAAAGGAGGAGGATGGGGAGTACTGTTGTTAGTATTAAGCAATATGAAGGTCATTTTGAAGTCACAGGGTCGATTTGCATTATTTCATGCAAACTTTTTCTAACATAACTTGAACAAAACTGGGAGGAAGATGAGGACTACAGTTGGTCCGAACAACGATTGGGGAATTTCAATTTCAAAGGTCACTGGAGCTTGGATGTCAAATGACATAGTTATTGTTGCTTTCTCTAAAAAAAGGTCCCCAAAGGCCATTTTGCGGGGGGAAAACTACATTGGAGTTACTCGTTAGCTCAACTGGCACAGACTTAATCCAAAGCAATGCAACAGAAGGCTTAATTCTAGCTCAGAGACACCCCTCTGAACTGAACTGTGTGAATTTCACGAGGACCCTCAGGGAGTGTGTTCCCCTAAGATAATGTCCATGGCCAATGCTGATAGTAGACCCCCCTAGGGCAGGCATTTACTGTGCAGTAACTCCCTGCGTACACAGGGCGTGGTCTCCCCACTCACCATTGTTCTCTTTTGCGATGCAGTAAGTGCTATTTCACCAAACATCGCATCAGTGGCAGGCAGGCCTACTGCCTACATCCCCCTCTAATTTAGTTGGAACAATCGGCATGCAGTCGAAGCAAAGTAAGCTTGTCTTACTTTAAAATCAACAATCAGCACTCCTGTATGAGATGTAGGTTGATATTCTGCTCAATTTTCCACCTCAGGCCGAAATATAGGTTGTGGTGAATATGAAATGGATTTTCTCTTTCTAGGCAGGGAGTCGGCCATCACTTTGGCCCATGCGAAATGCACGAGTATACGCTGGTCCACAGGTCACAATGGAACTAGCAGACTACTCTGGAGTGGAATGCATCAATAAAGGGTTGACAGCAAGCATACTTCTTTCCAGACTGCTGGAAATCACGTCTGTCCATCCCCCTCCTGCTAATATTAGTAAGTTACTTAGATAGATTACCTAAGATACCTCCTAGATGCGTGTGATGGACTGCCAGTCTAACAGTATGTTTCCCATGTCCTGCTTGAAACTGATGAGTTGAAACAATGACAGTAGCCATGCAAAGAAGTTGCACATTCTTTTCTCAGCGATTCTGGCTCGTTATGTGGGAATCATGCATACCACGGGTCACGGGCAAACATCAGCACAGACATTGTATTACTCTGACAGCTTCCTATACTCATATGATGTACCCTGTTACACTATTCATTATATCCCCGCAAGTCACTAAGGTTCGGGGGAGATGAGGGTTTTGGGGGTTGTTTGTAGCCGCCGTCTCCGCGATCTACCTGACACTTGGTGACAAATGCCCGGGCCAACGGAATCCGGATGAGTTCGAATGGGGGCGTCAATGCATCGTCCGCGCCCTCTATTTGCAGGGTTTTGAACATAAAAAACAGAGTTGGTCCGATTTAGCATAAACTTATGGGGTGGACAAGAAATGGTCGGAGAAGAAAGAGAGAAACATGACAGGATTTTTTATGTCAGGAGGTCAAATTTGTGGTTTTGCGAAAAAAAAGAGTTGGTCCGAATTTATTTAAATGGGAAACTTGAGTGGGGAGGAAAGTTGGTCTCGAAGGGAAAGAAAAGACATGTCGGTAAGTAACTGAAGGGCAAAATTTGCATTTTGGACAAGTCGATTTGACCAAAATATCAATTCTCACAATTTCCCCCAAAAATGCCCCCCCATCCAAACAAAAAGGTTCTTGTACTCCCACATAAGAAAACTGTAGTACCAAAAGGCAATCTGGAGTTATTGTGTTGCACAAGGTTTTTGACTTGACCTCGCTAAGAACTCTGACCTGACCCTAAACCACTAGGGATCATGTACTCCACTGGGAACTGATGGGGAGCTTGATCCATCTGGTCGGGGCCGAAATATTTTGCCTCAGGGCCCCCCCTTTTCTATGAGACTTGTAGCAATGTAGATATCATAGCAACCGAAAGTAGTGTCATTTCTCAGACACTTTTCCCCATCTGTACTCAAATGAATTTGACCAATCATAGAGTCATTACACAACTCACACAATTCTCAGCCTACCATGTAAACCGAGACAGAGGAGTCATGACAAAATACCACACAATTCTAGCCTACATTGTAACCGTGAGCCTATAATGGGCTAGATGTGCAGCTCACGGCAACAGTTCAGAGGTAACTAAGTATACAGTGTAGAGGAGATTTTCCCCATTAGGTATATTGATATTATGCCCATTTTCAAACGCACCATCTTGGAATCGTAACCAATTCAATAATTCATCTCTGGAGTTGCAATAGTTTTTTGTCAGGGGAGGCCTGAAGAATCATTTTGCTACCATCCTACAAGTATCACTGCTAAGTATGCGAGCGACCTCTGCCCACAGTGTTGGCACTAAGGGCTGTTCACCCTAGTGCAATACGATACCAAACTTTATCGGACGTCAAGTTGAAAAGTGTATTTTCAATAGGATGCACACAGTGCGATACGAAACACAATTTATGGACAGTAATTGAAAATATTTCAATTATATCGTACAATAATTTATGCGGATGCAATAAGATGTGCAATGCAGTGAAAAGTATGAATTGCCAAAATGGGCTATTGGGGGACATTTAGCATGAAAAAGTGGGTTTTGGTGACAATTTAGGGGTTTTGAGGAATGTATTGGGCAAGTGACGTAGTCCGTGCAAGAAAATTGGTCTCCGATTGACCTGCTCGGCTCTATTTGCCGCACTAAATATGACCTACAAAACCATGATTTTAGTTGAATCCATAATGACCAACTCAGTGTGACAGTGGGCATGGGCCCGAGGGGACGTGGGTGGCGGCATCCACCAAGTAACAGGCAGGAGATATATGGTGATATTGATAGCGAGTGGCCGGCGGGAGGAAAGTTGTCGCATGAGGGGTGTTGTGGATATGTGGGAGGGGCAGGGGTGGCGGTAGAAGTCTGAGATGGACGTGTACAGTATTTACTGTAGACCCAGAGAGGAGCGATCACAGCCCGACGTCTTGATGTGAATCCACCCTAACCCTCATGGGAATGAATGAGGCGAGAAAAGAAACAGGGAGGGAAGACAACGGTAATGCGTGTTACCTACAGGTAGTTAATTCTCCCTGGTAGGTCATGAGGAAAAGTAGCGGGACCACAGTGAGCCGTAGGGCAATATTTTTGCATGATTGTGCTGAGCAGAGTAACCAAGCTTACACAGTTTCCAGTCATGGCTTCAGTCTTCCTATACTCTAGTGAGAAGGATGCTCACTTCACTGTTGACTGAGGGCAGAGGAATGAGTTTCTTGGCATACTTCACTTGCCATTAGCCTTGGAAACCATGGCAAGGACTGGGTGCCCCAAGGACAGGGACCTGGGGAGGAGGGGATGTGAGGTCAGTGGCCCGATTCGTGATTATCACTTCGTCGATTGATTGTTTGAATTTTCTAACAGGGTCAGGAAGCAAAATTAAAGCTAATCTCGGAACCCTAGACGTATTGATCATGGATGAGCACTGGCAATAACTTGCTTTCCTTTTCGACTAGTGCTAGATTGATATCGAGGCGGGGATTTAACCAACACCAACCTGCTCCCGGGACTTCCACTTTACGTCCCATCCGAAATGATGATCAGTGGGCACCCAGGGATGCCGACCACTTCCTAGTAATTTGGAGGAGCATTAGTCCACGTTCAACGTGCTCTCAGCCAACAGATGAGACTTATTTTGAATATCCTGTGACAAACCCCAATAACACCAGAAAACCCTGGCATTACATCAGAACCTGAAGTGAAGACCAGACCTCACTCAACGGAGTGCAGGTACAGCCACCTAGGGAAAACCGTCCAGTAAACTGACTACTGTAGAGATTCAAACCCGGAAACTTGCCTTGTAAAGTGTCAATGAAACCTCTACCATTCTTTCACTCTTCTTTTGACATAGCGCGCCTCCTGGTTGACCCTTGGGTGCGGGCCGTCTGCCAGGGCGGCCACACAGCTCAATGGTTGGCTCAGCTGCGCCGCTAGGCCCGCCGTCCGAGTTTGGGGGAGGAGAACAAGCTCAATTCTGTCGCTTGCTCAGAGAAGGAAGGGTGATTGGAAATGGTGGGTGGATGCGGCTACGTGTTTCCAGCATACTCCTATGAGTGTTGTGTTTGAGCAAAACTGAATCCATTGGGGAAATTCATAAGAATTGTGGTCAGTGATGTCCACAAAATCAGGTGAACAGTTGCCCCTCGCTGTGTGTGATGTCTCACATGACTGTACTGAGAAAGACACAGGTTACCATTGCTTTGAAATTACTGAAAATTCTGGATAATAAAAAATTCTGCCGACCAAGCCATTCCACGCCCGAGGCGACAAAACTCTGAAACGGTACTTTTTCTAATGAATCTCCGCACCCTTTATCCATTAGTTAGGCGTAGGCGACACGGCCAAAAAAATTGGTACAACATTGTTTATCGCATTAGTGTGAACACTCCATCTGATCAAATATTGTACCATATCACACTATGTGTGACAGCGATTAAAGTGACTACAATGGTCATGTAAGCATAACTTCTGCTATTTTTGTGCTATACCAGTTTTTAGGGAACCCCATTTCAGCCGACACGGACAATTTTGCTATTGTGCAATGTATATAATACCCCAAGAACTTCAACGAGTAACTGGGGACCCTGTGTATCAAAGTCAATCCAAAGTAAAACATTTCTTTTTAACCACCTAGTGAAAAAGAACTAACAATTGGATCTGATCAGAAAACTTCGAGTGTTGTTCACATCTATGAAAGAATAATTTCATTTATGAATATTAACTAATATTTTACTGCTCTGATTGTGCAAAATATCAGCATTTACTCTGTACATCAATGGGCGACCGTTGTAACTCTTACTCTGTGACGTCAATCGTCAGGGTGGAATTCATTCAAGTCAACTCAATAACTCCACAAGCTGGTTGTAAAAGCTAGAGAACTCTGAGTGCCGGGCATTCTGCTTCGAATTAGATTAGTCGGGCGGAACTGTGCGCCGGACTTGTGCAGCGGGTCATGGCCGGGGCCCAGGTCCAACAAGAGGGCCATATTGACTATTTTTTGTGACATAATACCGGGCCTTCACATCATGGACACCTATATTTGTGCATTAGAAAGTATATTCCTACGAACAACAAAACACAAAAAATTCTAGTGCCTGCGTACAGTGCTACAATTCCGTCCACAAGGAAATGCAAACCGCCAAATTTTGGTTGTGGGTCCCGACATTCATGCACTTATTGTGCCAGTTTAGAGATGATCTGTTGCTGACCATTGTACTTTAAGGGGAGGGGATTTTTGTACCCAAACTACACATCCCTCCCAAAGCATCTCAGGAGGGATACTCATTGTTGATTTTGGCATTGTTCATGTCAAACAAAGACTACTCTTTGGTATGACCATTGACCCGACCCAGGAAGTTAGGAAATGCTGACCTTGAGCTTGTTGGATCCACTAGTATTACCACATGAGATATATATGTTCATATTTTGTATGCAGTGTTGTGCTTCATCCTGCTGTCCAGGGTTAGTGGCAAATAGGCAATGCCTTATACCATTTCTGGGACAGGTGATTCATTATAGGGTCATGGTCTTTGTAAGTCACTAGAGGGACTAGGCTAAGGGTATTTCTCTTCATAGGTCAGTATGGTCTGCAGTATGGTCTGAAAGTGAAAACTTCATTGGAGACGATTGAGCACAGCAAATTTAAAACCATGTATCGTGGGGTACCCGTCGACTGGGCGCTACCCGTCGTATGGCGCCTTGAATTATGATACATATCACTGGAAAAATATGCTAAGAAATCAGCAAATAAATCGTAATGCTTTATGCCAAAATAATCTGCCGAAGAGAGTATTAATTTATCTCCTATTTGGTTTCCTTGCACCTGCGGAACAAACATCGTTCGAAAATCACACAACGCGCATTAACAGTTTTGCATACGCACACAAACACAGTACAGTGCGCACTCGACGGGTACACTTGAAAAATTCATTTTCAGCCAAGAGTAAAATAAGGAAGTGTGAACCAGGGGCCACTTTTCAGAAAAGTGGCCCCTGGTCACGGGCATTCAGTGGGACCAGGGGCTACTTTCTATTTACCAGGGGCCACTTAAGTGAAACGAGTTTTGGAAGCAAAAACAGTTTTTATCGCAAAATATGTATTGTGCTCTGTCGCTGATGAAAACAATATGCCACACAGGCCATGGCATACAGCACACACGAAGGTTTACAGATAGTGATAATTTTGTTGCCAACTTTGAGGAAGCTTCATTGGACACTGACCAATCTCAAAATTCTATGCTTCCATAATCTTGTGGTACATTATGGTCTGGGACTCATCTGGGGGTTACCACGTCAACCAATGCTACCTCACGCAGAGACATTCATTTGATAAATCGCTTACGAGTATGAACACACAGTGCACCGAGGAGTGAGTCATGGACAGAGAATCTTGCCCACCGTGCACGTACTCCCATGTCGCGGGTGTGTATGAGCCGTTGTTCAACTGTGATTGCAATACAAAACTACAGTGCACATTACGACTGCCACGAGGTCAGCACGTATCATCGTTGTACCCGTGAGAATTGGTGATTAAAACCATTCATTCATGGCATGAGTACGTAGTACTCCGGTCAACCGGCACAGCAACATTTTAGTGACTCTGTGACGCGACCGCCGCGTGTTTCAGGCTTAACCACAGGGCCAATTGGAAAACTCCCGAGACGTTAAGTGTGTGTGTAGCGCTGATTTCGCAACGTTGATTTTACGCACTACAATTTGTGTAAAACACATACACACTGTGTTTGTGTATCGTGTATGCACGTAAAGTATATTCAGGCTTCTCGAATCGTGCAGCTGGCCGCCGCGTTATAGACTTTATGATATTCACAGAGTATCGGAGCTCCGAATCCATTTCAAAGCTGGCGTATATTATTTTGTTTCTTCAACCCGTGAACCAACAGATGCCTGCTATAAAAAGATGTAATCGAGAGTATGACTTGAAACGAACGCTGAATATGACCTCCCCTGTAGGTCATGGATGGGATTTAACTCGGGTAAGTTGCCTTACGTAATGCTATGACATGTGAACAGGGCGCGCCAAGTTTTACACTAGGAGGGGGTGGCAAAATTGATTTTGACCCTATCTAAGCGGAGCGCCTCCATTGGTTGGCGCGGAGCGTACAAGAAATTTTTTGGTTTGTCTGACGCCCCATAGAACAGGAGATCGCCTCTCTGGGCCTTTCATCGCACTGAAATCTCTTTCCAGTTGGCTTTTTTTGTCCTGTCATTTTGTATATTGGTATTTTTATTCAAAATGTTCCTCACTTTATGATGGAGGGGATGTTCTCCGACGACCCATCATCGACCACATATCAGTCATAAAACTGATGGCATACGCAAAAAGCTTGATCGTT
Source organism: Sclerodactyla briareus (assembly GCA_026419785.1). Taxonomy (NCBI): domain Eukaryota; kingdom Metazoa; phylum Echinodermata; class Holothuroidea; order Dendrochirotida; family Sclerodactylidae; genus Sclerodactyla; species Sclerodactyla briareus. Next base: position 85,644 of record JAODTK010005745.1, on the reverse strand, counting down.
AACGTAGCTTCAGTTACAGTGCGCCGATGCGGCAAGGCGTAAGAATGTACTGAACTTTGGACTGCCGATTGTTGGACTTAATAACCGCTGGAGTAAATGTGCAGACTGGGGTGGCCGGATGCGTCCCCAGCTTAATACTGATGAACGCCTCCCTCGAAGTCGCAGCGCCCCAACGGCAATCAATATACGTGTCATACAATCGGGTCAAATGAAAATGACGAAGAACACAGGCAACGCGTGCGAAGCGCGCCAAACTTTTGGGTTTTCTACTTACATAAGTGATAACACCTCCACCCATTTTTCAAAGGTTTTCACAAGGATTTGATTGGGGAACGTGCCCACCCCATCTACGAAGATTTGTTTTAATCCGATAACTTGATTTTCGGTCACAAGCGATTCATGTTCGAGCATATAACGATCAATGAAAATTGATGTATAAAACACAACCACTGCGCGCGAAGCGCAAAAATTTTAAGTTTTTTATTTACCTAGTGTTAAAAAACTCCAACACACCTGTTTTTTCATTTGGGGATTTGGATGAACCTGCCCCCCCATCTACTATAGTTGTTTCGAATTCGCGAAACTTCATGTTTGTCATAAATTGCTGCGTGTCTATAATCGATCAATGACCATTGAACAAAGACACAAGCACGCGCGCTAGCTCGGGCAATTTGGGTTTTTTTCAAAAAACTTCTATTTTTTAAAAAAAAAACTATCACCACACCATTTTTTTCACAGTAATTTGATTGGAAGTGCCCCCCCCATCCTTGAAGATTTGTTCGAATCCCGACAAACTTGATTTCGTTACAATCCAGATTCAAGGCGTGGCCTATAATCAGATATCGTTATCCAATGAAAATTGATGTAGAAACACAGCACGCGCTCGACGCGCTCGAAGCTTCGCTAAATTTTTGGGTTTTTTATTTACCTAAGTGTTAAAAACTATCACCACAGCATTTTTCATTTGGGGATTTGGGTGAACATGCCCCCCTTCCCCCCATCTACGAAGATTTGTTCGAATCCGCACAACGCCAAGTGTGGTAAGTTAAATTGATGCGTGGGATATCATCGGATCAAATGAAAACTGACGAAGAAAACACAGGCACGCGCGCGAAGCGAGCAAAAATTTTAAGGTTTTTTATTTACCTAAGTGTTAAAAACTATCACCACAACATTTTTCATTTTTTTCACAAGGATTTGATTGGGGGAACGTGCCCCCCCCCATCTACGAAGATTTGTTCGAATCCGACAAACTTGATAGTAGTAGTAACATATATAGACACCTCAGCCCACCCCCCACGAAAATAAGTAGGTTAAAACATCGTTCAAACGGTTTTATTTTATCGGCCCAAAACCCATAGGGCAGTAGGGGGGCAACCGCCCCCCTTGCCCCCTCTGTGGCGCCGCCCCTGCATGTGAACGTGTAATGTGCTACTTGAATAATCGGTATCGGTCGGACCGATTATGGAAAAATAATCGGTAATCAGTAACATCCGATATTGGCATAATCGTTTGAACACTAGCACTCGGTAAGCTCCCGTCGATGTTGGAAAAGTGAAAGATGATCTACAGTTTGACGGGCGCTAGTTTGCAGGAAAAGGTAGCGCCCGTGGACTTTGAATTGGAACTCTACGGGAGCTGTTCAGCTTCTGATGGGCACTGTTTGGCGCCTGGCGCACGCTTATTTTGACCCTTGGTTTCAGCAAACAGTTTATCGGAAATAGGCTGTAACTTTTCACATTGACGTACAGAATATAGAAGCAAGGGATCATTGAAAAGGTTAAACAATCCTCATTCACATTAATCAGCTTCTGAAATTCATGAGCGGCTGATCAAAAAATTGCAGCTGTTGATAGGCCTAAGTGCGCAGTCGACGGGTAGGCCTACCCCATCATACCGTATGCTGGACTCTTGAGAAATATTGTCTCTTTCGAGTTCATTCCATGTTTTACTCAAATTTTAGTACTCTAGAAAAATGAAATGACATAGAAAAGGAATTGCCAAAGTGCTGACATAGTTCAAAACGGAATGTATTGACTAAAGGGCAATTTGACAAACTTCAGATAAGTTTTTGTTGGGCGACGTTAGAAGTTTTTGTGGGGGGGGGGGGGAGGACGTTTTGATTGGTAATTGCTTGCCGATGTTGCTTGACAGTTGAGTAGGTTACTAAAACTTCGGACTTTTTGCCACAAAGGCTTAGCCTCTGAAATGTAGTACAGGCAATTCACCCCTGCCTTAAGGAGTGGTGACAATTCAGCAGCTGGAGTTGTGTTACTGTAGTGTTAGCTGTAGCTGTGAAGTCGGAACAGTGTATGGCCAAAAACTAAAACAAGCTGTGAGTTTGATAATACGCACAGCCGATGTGAAACACTAACGTTTGTACCAGAATTCATAATAAACGCAAAACGTCAAAATGGTCCGTTGGAACAAAGGCGTTTCGGACGTCGTATTTAGCTTACCCTTTACGGAATCGAGTAAAAGACATGAAAGCTCTGCCGTCGTGTCTCAGGCACACCATGATGACACCGTCGAGTGCATTTTCAACCTCAACGTTGAGTATCAGGCCCGCTTTGAGGGGATTTCGGTCTTGTGTAGAAGCCATTTTGTCGCAGCCCTTCCACACAAAGCGACAGCAGCCAGGCACTCCGCGCGATTTCATAACAAACAGAAGAACAACACACGTTCCGTCGTTTGATCTGTGCACAAACCACACAGGGACCCCGTTACAGCTAGATGTGCGCATTTACTGTGCATATCACCAGTACACGTCATCACCCAAGTGTGGTGACGTCACGGCGATGATGAGAAATAGCGAAACGAAATGGCTTCATACCAGAACCGCGCGGGGCCACTCGGGTTGACCTCAAACTGGAAAGCATTCAAATAGCTCTGAGTAAATCTGGATGGGCAGTCCCAGCAAGATTAGCATTACGACTAAATTATTGGTTAGGCCAGGGATGGTGTGGGCTGGGTGGAGAAGATATGCCCATTTCATTCACTGAGGGTTATCTAGGCCTACTTTGAGTTGAGGAAATGATCCATTTAAAAGAATCGATTTGCACCAAAGCTTGCATGCCACAGGTAGATTTTTCTTTGCCAGTTGGGGCTTAGAAGAGAAATTGGGGTGAATCAGTGGGGTCTGATCAGCAGTTTGACCTAGCACTCCAGCTGGTGAAATAAATATGCGAAGGGTATAACTTTTATTTTGCGATAATGGAGTTGCTCTCCATACCTGGGCTTCCATCGGACTTCATCATTTCCATTCTCAAGCCCAAGAACCTCCAGGAACACTTCACAGAAAAATTGGCTAGTCTGATCATGACATATGACAGCTAGCTACAACCCTTGCCCAAAAAAAAGTGGGGACACCCCCCACATTGAAGGAGGGTGGGTTTTTTACCCGGGGAATGTTGAACATAATGGTCTGGTTACTCGTTGCCTGGCATTGTCCCATCATTTTTGGCGAGGATCGTTAGAATGAGGATACCAGGGCTCTAATAGGCCAATTTGGAGCAAGCAAAGAACAATAATGCCCTAGGGTACAACTTTGTTTATTTTCCGAATTTTTAGTACAAAGAAAACAATATGATCGGAACAGCTGTGCAATTTCTGAATGAGTTCCAAAATCCTGAAAAAACAAACAACTTATCAAGCATCACCCATTCCCACAATGTTTTTTGGTGACATAGCGGTACACTAAAACTAGACTTAACAGAGGAGTTACATGCTTGAAGCAGTATTGACTGTGATCTCAATACACCACTCCGCAGTCCAGCTACGTGAAGTTGTAAAATAATGATTCAAAAAAATTCTTTGATTAAAGTTTACAGCAGCCAAGATTGTAAGATAAGCTGATAGAATACAACCATGCAGCCCTGGAGAATGCAGCTGGATGGGCAATAAAAAAATATAAAACACACACCATCAATAATATGAATTTAATCATTTTGTGGTATTTTTTTCAATAAAAATAATTATTTTACTACATTTATCAGTTTCACTGAAATGTATATAAATATATAACAAATATGATACAGATTCACATAATGTAAAGTAAATATATTTTCACCCAAATGGTTTGAACTTAAGTTTTACCAATGATCTAGAACGTGCACAGTTTTAATAAGTAACATATTTTTCATCACATAGATTATTCTGGTAAAGGGGTTATGCTTTCCCTGGCCAATATCTATGAGAATCACCCTCGGGCATGTCATAGTGGCTGTAAGTTGTGGGTAGGCAACTAAAACTCAGTGCAGGCCCCCTCCCCGAGTTGAAAGACATTGCCCAGGTCCCCGTTGTTCCACAAAGAGTTACATGTGATCTTACGCTCATTAGCAACGATGAACTCCCATATGCCGTCATGAGATGATCGTAACTTTCTGTGGAACGAAGCCCTGGTCCCCCTTTTTAGTTATCAGAGAGGAAGCCTCTGAGTAACTCACCTCTCACACACCTGTAGGTCACTTCAGGTTGCAGAACATTGGAGCTCTATCTTTAAATATCATTATCCCCCTCCCGCCTCCCGGTTCCGACCACTCCCACCCGACAATTCCCAGTCCCCACCCGGACAATTCCCACCGAAACGTGACCCTAACTTTAGTCTCTAACCCCAATTCTGACCACAAAAACATTCTGTTGAGGGGGAATCGTCCGGGTGGAATTGTCCGCCCCCCCCCCCCACCCCAACCCACAGGAGAGATACATCAGTAGGTTATTTCTTATGGAGTTTTGATATGCATGAAACTGAAATCCAAATGACAGTGGCTAGCAGCTCAAGGTCATACATAGATGAGCCTCAGAGCTATTAGGATTTACCGACAGCACTACCTGGACTCGGGCAAGTGACACCGGAGTGGGAAACGACATCCACGACCTGAAAACAAAAATTACAACTTGTTACAGGCAAGAAATGGGCAGCTAGCCTATCACAATGATTCCAGCCTATGCCTGCCCACACATACCTATCAATAGAGTTCTAGATGGGATCATCAACAGAGTAACTTGGGAGTGGGTCAGTTGTTACAAGTCCATCAGCAGTTCCAATAACAAACTTTCTTTAGCAGTATCATGTCAAGCAGAAGAAGTTCTCTTGTTCTGGTTTGAAATTAATCGCTGAGTGTTCACATGAGCTAGATGAATTAGGGGTTAATCAACAGTGGAGTGGGTTTTATCCACTAGATAATGCACGACTGGGGTTGATTCAAGCCGGAGTGTGCCTAGCCTGAGGATTAACCCCTGAGGAGTGCATTATCATGTGGATCAGACACAATCAACTGTGATTAAGCCGTTCATTCAAACATCGCAAAATGTGTTGATATTGCAACAAACGACCCCTGTTTTACCACTTCATGATAACATAGGATTAGGAACCTGAGACATGCAAAAGTTGGAAAGATGTACACGTGCAACACTCACAACAATGAAAATTCATACACCAATCAATCGCCTGTACCTACCGTGCATAAACACCGGTTGAGGCACAGTCCGCGGTCTGATCAGCTAATTAGAGGGGAGTATTCAGGACAAGTTTGAATGAATAGATAATAAAACATTCGGATATGGTTTTATACCTTGTGGGACAATGGACTGTTTTCCATACACCAACTGCATATAACAGAAGTAGGTCTCATCTTAGGTGAAGTTGCCTTAGGTGACGTTAGTCCATGTCTCATATGCCTCTGGAATGCCACAAAAGCGTTTCGCACAGAAATGATAAATAAGCCAGTCAGGAGGGTACAGTTAATAGGATATTAATAAGATTGGGTCAAGGTCATGAGAGGACGATGACAGTTGACGTTGAAAAACAAAGTGCAGAAAAGATCTTTCCAAACTCCTGCCCAAAAATACAAAGTCTACCACACAAAAACTTACAATTTCCCCCCATACTTTTCAATAGGAACATCCAAAAACAGGGGAATTGCGTTGCTTTTTCGAAGAGTTTGTTTGACGGTTTGAAAATAGGCCGTTAACGATATATACGCTAGGGGGGAATCTCGTCTAATCCCCTGAACTGTTCAGTGTGAACATGACACTCACAAACCAAGAACTGGCTTTATTGTAGTTGTTGGAGTAACTCCTCTACTATGGCCACTTGCACAGTTGAGAAAATTCCAACATGTTCAAATGAAGAGGCAAACCCAACCTGTGTTGGAGGATTGGGAGATGCATCTGTCTCTCTGCAGGGGAAGATGGTTAAAGGGCAACTGCAGAATGATTGATATAGATGCGAATATATTAGCTGGAAAAAACTGAATGTGTCAGTCCAACCTGAAGTTCATACAAGTTTCTGTTACAGAGTTACAGTCCTTAAAAATTTGTGCATGTGTATGCACAAGATCGAAAAGCCTCCCATCATACAAGTATGTCATACTTCACATAACCCTGCAAACAATCTTGTTTCCTATTGAAATTCACAAATTTTTTTCACTTCGAAAAAGCATTTAGTCATGGGAGAGGATTGCTGCAGTGGGTTCGTAGGTGTTGAGGGTACTTGCTGAGAGAAAGACAACAGAAACCTCTGCTAAATGTTGACGTATTCAACAAAATGACAGACAATGAATACATGCCATAAAACTTACCGGGTTGTCCAGGTGTGAATCCTGCGTTATTGCAAAAATGGGATTCTCCCCAAATTATTTGCCTAATAGGACTGAACTTTGAATAGAAGGCACTAACGCCATATGACATAGGAACATGGTAAGAAATGGGGTTTGGCCTACAATATAAAGTTTTCCAATCTCCACGATATTAACTCTATTGTATTCAAGTTTGCAGTTGTTCTTTAACCATTCCACAGTGCCAGGAGGAGAGCATTCGATCCTGGACAAATCAATTGGACTCTGACATATTTCAAAACAGACTGCATTTTCTGGTGCCAAAATTGAAGGCAAAGACTAAAAATGGCATGTATCTGAATGCACCTAATGTGAAGAATAGCTGACCTGGCCTCAGCCTATTCATGGTTTCGAGATGATTTAGGTAGTGGACTATGAAAAAGCGATGGAGAGTAGGCCTTGAAAGCCAGGTTTGCAATTTTCAGAAATTCTCCCTGGTGTTGAAATTTGATGTATTTTTATATTTTAATGTTTTTGTTTTGTTTTGGGGCCAACAGAGGATCGATCCTTTCAAGGCCCAGCCAAGGGTGCAGACCTGGATACTGCACCTCATGTCAGCAGCGAAATGACTGTAAAACTGTCAGAACAAGGGCAATGGTGTCTAATATATGGTATTACAGTACGGATCTAACAAACAACAAGGTCATGTTTACAGGATTTTCAAAATGTAGGCACAATATGAAATTAATATCACCATCCTCCCTAGTCAGTCAGTCAGTCAGTCAGTCAGTCAGTTCCTGTTGTGAAACCCAACTTCGATGCTTCATTGGTCACTATCGTTCTCATTGTTGGTACCCTGACAGAGGCTGGGAACCTCCGAACAGTCACTGATAGCACCGTTGATGTAATTCTCCAGTCACCATCTTGTACTGAACTCTCTGACCCCAGTTGACCAGGTCCGACGGCTGCCTCCGACAGGGCATGATGCCCTGATCCTAGCGGTGTGAGGAGGTGAACAGCAGATCTGGGGGAGGAGGGGGAAATCTGTCGGCTCATTATGCAACTTAAGCAAGAAATCCAGGTGATGGGTTGAGTATTGTTTATGATTTACACCGATCCTGCACTTGCCTGTACTAAGCAAACACCAACTCGTGGTTATCACTGCAAAGCGTTTAATTCAACTAGTAGGTCCGTGCCCTGGACATGATTAACCATAACATACCATGAGTTGTTCATACAGGGGTTGCACTGGGAAATGCCAGATGGGGGGGGGCAACTTATGTCCACCTCTCTTCCACTGCAACATTGGTTAAATTGTATTACATTTCATATATTCATCTTTTTTATACCTCTTTACTATTCCCCAGTATTGTGAAGAAAAAAAATATTTCTCATTTGTTTTTCATTTACATTCAACAAACAGTATGATCAATACTGAGTGCATTAGTGGGATTTTCCAATCTAAAGCATACAGAATTTAACAAGACAAGCAGATAAAATAAATGATAAGTCTATCGAAAGACTCAATTCAATTCCTTGTAGGTAACAAAACATTGACCTCTATGTGAAATAGTTCTCAAATTTGAAGTAGCATAAGAATTATTAACAGGTGGATGTTTTCTGTTTTCTTGATTTCAAATAATAGTAAATAAAATATTCCATATGAAATATCAGAAAGTCATATGGATGTCTTGTGAAAACAAAGAAGAAACCCTCTTCAACAAAGCAAACTGTCTTTTGAAATTTATTTGGTCAAGACTTGACGACTGGGCAGTCCAGAAAAAGAGTTCTATTGACCCTGAGTGGTTCTACGAAAACATACAATTTGGTGGCAACTTCAACACATTGCTACCAACTGAAGTTTTTGGTTTCTGGTGCATTAACTTCTCCTCTCAGAGATTTCTATTGATAGTGGAGTTTAACACATCATTGGTAGAATATTAGGTTTATGCTAGAATCAATCATGCTTGTCCTATTTCTGAAGAAATTGTGGTGCATTTCTTGACTCTCAAAATTGCTCATTCTTCCAATGCCTATACATGCAAATCAACCAAACTTCATGGTTTGGGGATCCGTGAAGTATGAATACTTACCCCATATTGGACCAGCACCCCACCCTGCGCCAATGAACATCTGGCAATAACACAAAAGTCCGGGTTGGCCATCCCATCGCCCTTCTCATTTTTCAGGCGAGCGCGTCAACTGTAAACAGCTTGATCCAAGTGATAGAACAATGATTAGAGTCGCAAGACTAAGGTGAAATTCTGACGAATTTTTGAGCCAAGATGCTCAATTGTAGCTGAAATGTTCGCCAAAAGAGAGGGGCGATGGGGTAGAAACCCAGACTTTTGTGTTATTGCCAGATGTCCAATGGCATGTGGTGGGGTACATGGTTCAATATGGGGTAAGTTGAATATATGAAATAGGTAAAGGAGATGATTACACAACCTCTGTTCGGAGATTTCCACAACTTTTTCACTCCTACAGATGAAACCAAAATGATAGTCGCCACTTACCGACAGCCTGTCCATCTATCGTGAAGAAGATGCTGTGTGTCGCTGCTATGTATCCACATCCAACTATCACGAGGGGTTGAACGGGCAGCTGGAATATAATAACAATTGAGAATACAATAACTGAGGGCGTTGTGGGGGGTCACAGCATCAACGTGAAAACTGAAGAAGGAAGGAAGTTGAGAGGCACACGCTCTGACACGCCTAGCTGTGGGGGCTTATGACCCGACGCCTCGGCCTTAGCCTACCTGCTTTTAATGTCTCGATGACGGGGCCAGTGCTGCCTGGACAACAGTTTCCTTTCCCAGTGCAAACCATGGCGCTATTATATTATCTGGAGAGGACATTACAGTGTGTATTGTGTGCCCTGTTCAAAGTTCTGCCAGAGACCAAAACTCAAGTGAGGAGGCGCCTTATTGCGTGTAACATCGTGAAACCATTCAGTTTGTTTACTCCCTATCTGCGAGTTTCTTCGACCATAGACCCCCGAAAGTACCTTTGTTGTTCATTAGTAAAGATGGTGTATTATGGGGTAAAGTTCTTCAACATCTTCAGTGAGTGTTACCCCTTTTCAGAGAATGCGGGGAAAGTCATACACGATCTATTACGGAAGCATAGAAACAACATAATGAATTCGGGAATACAAATCGATTGCATCAGGCAGAAACCAACATCTAGAGATGTAAAGTATAAAATTACAGAGTGAACTAGAGCTTAATAATGCGAAGCTCGAAATAAGGAGGCTGTCAAACGGAACATATTCTAATCTTCTGACGAAATGCGAACCATGTCGCCCGAATCACTATAACACTACTATAACCAAGGCTTATATTAAGCGGCGCCGGGCGATTTTTACCTCCCGGTTACCAATGTTTCGCGCCCGGCCTCCAACGGAATTGGCTACCGCCGGGCGCTAGTGATATTCACATTCAGCGCCCGGCCGCGGGCCGATGCTTTGGCACCGGTATTGGTGCTGGTACTGGTATTCACGTATGTCTAGAAAAACATCAGGGATCGTTATTGTTCTTGTTCCATATACTCTGTTTACGCTACACCCCGCGACCACAATCTTACATACGCTAAGCAATTACCACGTCTTGCAGGTCTGTATTGAAAGGGCCTCGATTCGCGGACTGGTATTATGGTTGTTGGTACCAACTGTGATGCTAGAAATTTAAGCGCCAACTAATCAGAGCACTGTAATTCATCACATTTTAAACTAACCACCGACACCTCACGCTACAGAACAAACACTGCCGAACATCGTCGCGTCCGGTGTCGCTGAAAACATTTGTTATATACCCTTTAATGCTGAACCACGATGTGTGCGGGCCCGCCGAAATTTGAATGACACTTACTACAAGCACAGGGATTTTAGCCATACTGTACCGGGTAATTGAGCCAGTACCGGGTATATAACCTGTGCAACGGCCGTCGGTCTGCGAGTACCGTGGCCGCCGCGAGTACCGTACTAACGTGCAATACTGGTATAATAACCGGCAACCCAAGCGCCGCAAACACTTACCCTTGCCTTCCACCAATATCCTCCTCCGAAAATCCGTATAACTCTTCTCTCATTCTCCACGGCAAATTTGACTGTCTAAACATTTTTATAGTCGGTTAGGCTATACGCTGTTTACACATTTGTTGTTATCAGCAAATTACTAAGTTCCGAATTAGGTTAGTGCGAATCAGAGGCGATCAAAGTTTTTGCAAGCACTATACGTACCGATCCCACTAATCAGCTCAGAGTATGTGACATTTTTTAACAGCTCACAAGCGAACGAGGGAGAGCCTATATGTATAAGTTGCACAGCGATTCTTTCCACTTAGGTCCCCCGCATTGAATTTGTACTAGCAAGCAACACCTCGATTACCGTGCTTAACGGTAATTTGGCGATTGTTCAACCGATGATCGCTTCCACTACGCCGGAAACGTTGTGTGAATGGTTCTCACCACGGGGCCAGCACCGGCCACAATAGCCGGGCTTGGCCTTAACCGTCCTGGTAATCAAAACTTTTTTGAAACTTTTTTTAAATGTGATAATTAGATACTGATACATGACACAAAGATGTAAATAATATGGTTCGAAGGTACACTTTTCCTCTCTTGAAATATGTCATTTTGCGCACAATGAAAATCTTTGGGGCCTAGTTTACGCCGATTCCAAAACGTTTTGCATTTTTTACGGAGAGAATTTGGCAAGACGTGTATATTACTTGACTATTATATCAAAGTGCGCTATAGTACCGTCCCGATGGCCCGCACCCTGTGTTTGACCTGTATTTTCGGCTGAAAACAGACACAGACAATTGGTTTATTTACTATATTTCATCGTACGATTATTGGAATTTATTACCGTTTTGTAGCCTATATCGTCAACAATTTGTGCAGAGACTAGGATAATTGTTGCTAAATATTCCTTTTAATTGAAAATGTTATACATACAAATAGAACTATCCCGAATATGATAAATAACAGGATCATGAATTCATGAGGTTATCGCCATCACGATAAAACAACTCGCCACTTCCCTCTAAAAACTGACCGCTGGCACAGCCTATGGCAATGAACCTATCAATAAAAAGATTCATTACTTGCTAGTGATTGCTGGGGGGGTTTGATGTGATTTGATGATTATCGGACCCTACCTTTCTTTACTTTGCATGATATTAGTTGTTGAGGTATCAGGTCAACATTTTCAAGAGCAGATTGATGTCCTGCGGGATCCTTAAAGGTCATTATACCTCCTATCCCAACTTTTCCATTCTCTTCTCAAACTTCATGAAGTCTTGTTGAGGGAGTGGGCCATCCAGGTAATCCAGCTATGCTATGTTATTTATTTTTTGGTAGTTTTGCCTCCCGGTGTTGAAAAAATACTCCCGTTTCTCCCATAAAACCGATACCCAGGAGCTACTTTACTCACTTTGCAGCTCCCGATCTTCGCCTGCTTAATACAAGCTTGACTATAACTGAGGGCGCTGTCGCGGCTTAGCAAACACGTTTCCACACTGACTTCTGTTCTGCATAGGAGCTTCAGTACAGCATGCCCGGGGCTTGGTGCAAAGACCAGGTATCACACCATTAGAGCCAAGTGGGTTCAGTCGCACCAGTAGCCAGAATCAACTTGCGTATTGATTAGTAGTTTGTGGCAAACGGACCTTTCCCAATTATTCGGCTACCTGCCACCGCATTTGATTCTTCCTGACCTAGGGAGGAAACCACATGCCTCCTCCTGGGATCCAATCCCCACCGCTGGGTTTCAACATTACCACTGGGCCCCCCGACTATGTTGGCTCTACGTCGGTAACTGGAGGAGAAGACCTGGTGAAGTCTTGTCTTGTCGTCAACAATGAAACACCAACTAGTGGTTATCACTGCCATTAGGGGGCAACATGCACAAGCTTAAAGGCCTGATTGATTAACCCTCTCTATCAATGTCAGAAAGGACTTGGATTTGTGTTCTTTGGCAGGCTTGAAAGCAACTGGTTCCAATCTGGTATTGTTCTTGGCCAAAATGACCACTTCGAGCATCTGTGTGAACACGAACATATATAACTAGACTATAACCAGAGCCATTGGCTTATGATGATCTTGAGTGATGGTTACACTCAACAAGTCTGGTGCTGGGGAATCTCACTACTTGGAAAAACTATGGCATATGAGTTGTTGTGTAAGAGCACTCATAACAACATCCGATTCAAGCATCCATCACAGTACATGGCATCTCAGGGGGAGCGTATCAGGGCTCATATGTGCCTCTCTTTCCCATGTGCAAACATGAGTGGTACCTTGTAGTTTGCCCTGTAATATATGATGACAGCCACTGTATGAGTCCTTCTCCAGAGCATGGTATCAGGAGTCGAGGTCAGGGTTCTTCTGCTAGTTATATGGTATCGGATTGTTCATGCTGCACCGTTCACTGGCATCATGTACAATTGCAGTTGAAAAGTCACATTTCTAAGGTCATTGATAGTTAGCAACAATCCCTGTCTTTCTGTATCTCTTATGGTAGGGAACACCCATTAGATTTGTCAAATGGACAGTCAGTCATTCAGATCGATCCGATAGGCAGATTGCCATGTGGGTCTTTGAGTGGGTATTTGGGGGAGAGAAAGACATAAACCACATTAAATCTGTAGTGTGAGCAGTCACATTTATCGAGAAAAATTAATCAATTCAGCTACTACAATCAACAAAACTTGGGTACATTTGTCAGGTGGAAAAAAACTCTGGGTTGGAAACTGATCCTAGTTTAAGACCGAGTACGGAAATTATGTTTATAATTTGTTACATTTTCAGGAACGTTACGGGGGAAACATTGAGTATTCCAGTGTAAAACCCACGGATAAAAAACTGATGGAAATTTTGTGCTTTGTGAAGTAATCTCAATACCTTGGCATGGCTTAGGTTTATGCATATTCAATTCTCAGTCTCTCAGAGAAACAAAGAAAATAGTGGGAGAGTGTGCTATAAGCCTAGTGGGAAATAGCGATGCCCCTCACTCCTTCGTAGAAGATTCTAATGTGGGATACCAATCAAGAACCTACCTGCTTGGGGGGTGGACATGTTCAGGCAGAGTGATATCTTTGATAGATTCACTGCCATGGTAACCCGACCGCGGTAGCGTATCAACTAGTACTGAACCAATGGAGAGGCCTGCCCAAGGCAGACTGGATTAGAGTGGTTATCAGTAACACTTTAAACCAAAATATTTGGGGTTCGAATTCCAGCAGGCACCGACGATTTTCCCTGGGTGGCTGTAAATGCAGTTGCGATAGGCGATGTCTTGGTCTTCCACTCATAGTCCGCTGGGGGCAGGGGACCTTTGGGTACTGGGGTTTGTTAAGGGATTAAGGGAATTTGCAATAAGTCTTCGTCTGTCGGCTGTTGCGCGTCCCGTTGGAACTTGAGGTTCCGAGAGAGTGGGGCGAGTCCTGATAGTGCTGTGGGATGTGACGTAAAAAGCGGTCCCGGGAGCAGGTTGTGATTTGTTGAACCCCTGCCTCGATACCTTTTGAGCACTAGTCGAGAAAGAGAAGGCAAGTTATTGACGGTGCTCAGCCACGATCAATACAGCCGGGTTCCCCGGTAAGCTCATGGGATTCCTGAACTAGAAATCAAACCAAATCAAACTAGAAATCAAACTAATCAAAGCAAGAGATGAATGAGTCTTGTGACATGGCGTGTTAGGGAGCACTAGGCCATCTGGAAGGCGGTATGTGAAGATCGTTAAGGCACTGCTTTTACTCTTACTATGTCAGAAATTATCAGATATGTAATATATATAACTTGGAGATAATCTTCAAATGGACTTCAGACATTAAACAGATACATTCTAACTTGGAGATATTATCTTCAAATGGTCTTCAATTGGCAGATGGTGTTCAACACCGGTACGTGCAAGGTAAGGCATGCTGGGCTTTCTTGGGTATGTCATGATATCCAACAGCAGAAGATCTTGAGGTGTACTTTGGATTTTTCTTTAAAACCTTCTAATCAGTGTGCAGAAGCTGCATGAAGAAAGGAAATTGTATTCTCAGCTTAATCAATTGAGCATCATTTCTGTTACCCTTGTTAAAGTAATTTGTTGTCAGATTGTTCTAGCCGCTTGTGAAGACCTCACCTCAAGTTATCCGTTTCGAATGTGGCATCATTAACTCCCAAAAGATGAGCATGGAATGCACAACAATCACATGCGGAAAAATAGCTTGGTGGTCGAGCTAAACCGTACAAGCTGAATTAAGAATTACAATATTAGAGGGTCCTGGATTAGGATCTAAGTATGTTAAATGATGATTTACTTTTATTGAATATGCATGAGGTGCAGCACCCATGAAGGTAGTTCATTGTAGGCAGTTGAGTGAAGCATTTCATTGCTATTGTTCTATGTTGGGAATGTTTGAAGGGTTGGGTGTGGTAGAGCCCTGACGGTTCCACCGGTGGGGAAATAACATTTCCAAGTTTTGCAGTCACCAATGTATCAGACAGAGTTTATTTCCACTCACATGCGGAGGGATGGTAATTGTGTATGTATCTCCGAGGGTACATCACTGTATCCTATTCCTCAGGTACACTAGTTTGGTCCTCATCACCGAGGATGTTCCAACTGACACATGGACCCTGCAAAATGGTCTGTATCTCCAGTATACCTTTTGGAAGCCCAGCCCGTTGAGAAAGACTAGTAACTTTATTATTGAAGAGGCCTTGTAATTCCTTGCAATTCAATTAGAATGTTTCCTCAATAATGCCATAATGGGAGCATGGACTTGTTTAATGCTTCCTTATTGTTATTGTTATTTCAGGGTTTTCCTGTACCCCATGGGCCTAGGCAGCTTACTCTGATTTAACAAGCTGGGTAAGGCGCAGGGCACCGTCAGGGGAGAATGGTACGAATGGTGCACCACTGATGGGGACCACCTCTCAGCAGCCATGTCCTCAGGGCCGTCGTTGCAGAACCCTAGAGCGATCCACCTCCACAGTTTCCATTTTTACCATAATAACCGTCAGTGGTGCGGGCGAACACACACCTCATAGTAACAGACTAGGTGGAAAGAAGGTACAATGGTGCATCCCCTTTTTTGATAGGGACCACCTCTCCTGCCCTCCGTTCCGGACCAATCTGCAGAAACACGTAGGGCGCCCTCACAGTCAAGTGTGATTTTTAATTTTTAACCTACTCAGTGTGTGGGCGAACACACACCCTCTAGTACACAGATCTAGTGTGGAGAAGAATAGTACAAATGGTGTACCCTGAGAAGGGGACCCCCCCACCCTCTCCTCCCTTCATGTCCCAGACCAGTCTGCAGGAACACCTAGGGCACCCACACAGTCAGTTTTTTTCATTTGTACTTACCTTGCAGTGTGTGGGCGAACACACACCTCTGTCAGTCCAGACTAGTGGGGAGGAGGATGGTCAACTGGTGACCACTGACAGGAACCACCTCTCCCTCCCTGTTCCAGGCCCGGTCTCTCAGAGTCATCCTCTTCCTCTACCAATCCTGCCTCCTCTATAGCTGTTGGTTTCCTCTCAGGATCAAAGTTCGATGTCCTTTCGATCTCCTCTGATTATCTGGTACTGTGGTGAGACAGATCCGAACATGAAGCGATCGGTACAAATCCATCGGGAATGCATTCTGGAAACCTTGTTCAAGAGACAAGAGTAAGGAAGGTGCATATCAGATGATACCTAGCTGGAATCGGGAGACCACCTGCAGGCTTGGCTATAACATAGATGATTACTATGTGATGTAATGCAGATCTAACATTCACCAGGCCCAACCCCATTTTAGTACATGCCCCTCTGTGGAGTTATTGAGCTTCAACGTATGTCCATCATCAGAGAAATGAGAAAGTTTGCAATAATTGTGCAACAAGAATTCCAATGCTTCCTATTGTTTTAATGTGCTGATAACGCAGCCATTCCAAAGGAGATCTAGTGTCTTCTTATTAACATCTACTGCTGCTCAAGCAAGAGTTGTGCAGTTTGGGCATCAACATATAGCTTAATAACCCGAGTAGTCATGGAAGGGGGATGGTTAGCACCCGGCTGCATCTGGCACTATTCCAGAATATGCTCTCTTACGGCTATGGGTTAAAAGGACAACTGCAGGCTGGGATCAACAACAGAATTATATCGTTGGAGAATGGAAAACTAGTATCTATGGGTCCGACCCATTTCATTACGATGATCCTATGTGAAGTTAATGACTTCAAGTTTGGGCTTACGCAGAGAATTGGGGAGAATCCCGTTGCACAATTCGCATGACGTCACACATGGAACAACCAGGAAATTACGCTAGGTATTTGATTGTTTCATTTTGTTGAATAAGTCAACATTTAGCAGAGGTTCTGTTGTCTTTCTCTCCCAAATAACCATCTACAACCTACCAACCCACTACAAACGACATTACTCTCCCATAGACTAAATGATTTTTGAAGGGAAATTAATGTCTGAATTTTAAAATGTCAATATAAAACAAGAATGTTTGCAGGGTTTTGCAAGATGACACTTTATAAAGCCAGTTGGAATATCTCTTGCGCATTTCATCTTTGTCCCCCGGTGCTGGCATTTGTGACAATCGTACTGCTCGTTACAATCCGCCACAGTAGTTCACAAATAGAGTTAACTGAATCTTTGAGAAACTTCAAATGATTACTCCCTTTTGTTCAACAATATAATTTCCAATCGGGCTCTACATTAAGAAACAATTGTATAGTAGTGTTAAGAGCATTCACTTTAGGCTAATTAAATAAGAAAAACAAGAGAAATCCTGCAAATGTGATAACTGATCACGTGTCATGTGTCATACGCACACGTTCGAGACTACACTAATATTTTTGGTAACCTGGCGTAGAATGGAATGAATCCTCTTAACTGCTATTGTACGGCGCGCAAGAGCGGTGTTGTTGTCCGGCATCTCTGAATTTGGCCATCTGGGGGTGGTGATATGCACTGTTCATTCGGGTTCTCATATTTTGTTAGTTACTTAATGTTTCCTGGAAATAATTTTGATAGATTTCCTTATTCTTTTCTGGAATCAGCTGTTTCTAACAAATGTATTGCATTTTTCGTACTGACTATTCGGCAAGCTCAGGAGCCACATCGTAAAACCTATGCACGGACGGCCCGTGAGAAAGTTGTCACCAATAGCAACTTGCGGAATGCCCATGCTGAACTCCTACCTGCTTATTATTATGATGGGATGCATTTCATCTTGCGTATACCCATGCTCTACTAACCAACAAACTTCACAGTACTGTAACTGTGTTACGGAAAGTCCTATGAACTTCCTAAAGTTTTGAGTTTTCCCCCCGACCTTAATGAGAGTAGTACACGCCTTAATACCCAATGGGAGTTTGTTCCATCGACGTGGACCATCTTACTGAGCAGGCAACGATCACCATACCTTTTTGTGATATTAACGAAACTTGTGGATCATCACCTGAACACTGTACGGCCATGGATGAGACAGAAAACTCATAGTCAATTCCACTCAACCTCAACCCTAACATTCCCTCAATATGCTGGTAGCGCGTTCTGGAATTCGCTCCCTCCGCAATACTACTGAGATCCGAAACCTTACCATTTTGAGGTAATTGATAAAAGTATATAAACAGTTGCACTTATATCAGCAATGATTGATTTTCTCTCATCTTTCTTTTTTCTCTCTCTTCTCCTCCTTTTTTCCTCTCTTTTCTTCTTTTGTCTTATACAGGTTGCTCACGCCCCTTCTTCTCTTATTTCTTCATTGTTTTGTTGTTTGTTGTTTTGGTGCGGTCAGGCATGATATGCTGTTATACAGTTTTTTACAAGTCCCCCTTCATTTCCAGTACTTTATCGCTTTTGGACGATGTATGCTATTTCTGATCACCTCACATGTTATGTTTTGTTCTGGAATGACAAATATTAAATTGAATTAATTGTACTTGACTACATTTATTCCCCACGAAGATGGAAGGTCTTTTAAGGTGGGTTTCCAAATTCACATACTTCATGCGATGTTCAATTCTGTCATGTTCAATTGAACGCGTGGACGCGGTCCAGACAAAGTGGCTGACTTCAATGTCAAAAGAGGTCAAATTAGCAATTTTTTAAAGCCTGTTGGATTCGACCAAACTAGGCAGCTAAATTATGTTTTACGGCGGTGCAGTCAAATGTTAAATATATGATACAGGTAATGTTTTAGGAAGTGTATATCATCACATTCGATGGACTCTATATAGCTTGTGTGTCTGAGATTCTATAAGCTTCTGCTTCAATACTCTTTAAAACGCCCTTTCCGGGATAACCACGAAGATGCTGGTTTTCAGTAAGCACAGGCAGCCTATTAATGTGCTGTGGGCAAGGCTGGCCTTAAACACTTCAGAACTGGGGATTTCCTTACCAGGGGAGGGTAATTTGTGGGTCTTCCAGTCCTTCTAATAGTTCGAGGATAGGAACTGTACTGGAAGCTTGTTTTATCAGGGATTTTTGGATGTAAGCCGACCACGCCAACCAAGTCTCATTTCATTTGGAACTGCCACCAATGCCATGAGAACTTGATAAAGAGTAGAACGCCTGGCTCTATTGTCCTCTTTCAACGTGTTCCTAGTTTAGGACTTCATAGTATCTGTCACCTTGTTCTGTCTACCGAAGTCACTTGTCCCCACGAATTCCTTTTTCGATTTTAACTCAATTCATTCGTTGCCAGATGCAAGTGTTGTCAAACACAAACAATTTGGAGGTCAATGGAGGTCATTCAAGGTCAGATCCTAGAAATCATCATTCCAACAAAAGTAAGTGGATGGTGATGCTTCCGATTTTCGCAGAAAAAGTTTTCTAGTTCTTCCTGCAGGTTATAGAGGCGATTTAGGAATCTCATGATAACTATTACCCTATAGGTTTCCCCTTCCTCGCATGGTTCCTACCTGCTGCATACTAGTGTCAGTAAGAGTAAGAAGCAGTTGACTTAGGATGAAGGAATTTTAAGTCAGTAATCATAATAATAATAACAATAACATAACGATAACATACTATATAATAATAATAAGAATATATATCCTAATAATAATATAATAATCACTAATAATATAATAATACCGATAACAATAACAATACAATGATGATTTTTTGATGATGATGAATGATAACAACACAAACAACAACGACAATGACGACGACGACGAAGACGACAACAACAACAATAATAATAAAATAATATAATACTAATAATATTAATGATGATACTTGGCTTTTAAATTCAATAGTGCTTTATGCCCTAACTCAATGATTGCGCTTTAACAACCAATGAGTGAAACAGATCATGGGGCAGAGTGAATAGATAGTTTCCGTTTCTCTTGAATGATCTGATACTGGTGTAGTTACTACTGTACATCCTCGGGAGAACTTGGCAAAAGCTGCGGCCCTAACCAAAGGAATGAACTCTCGCTGTAAGCTTCAGTCCTACTCTTTATTGCATGAGAGGTTCCCCAGAGAAGAAGAACGAAGGACTGTTTGCGCACTGGATCGTAG
This sequence comes from Sclerodactyla briareus, assembly GCA_026419785.1. Taxonomy (NCBI): domain Eukaryota; kingdom Metazoa; phylum Echinodermata; class Holothuroidea; order Dendrochirotida; family Sclerodactylidae; genus Sclerodactyla; species Sclerodactyla briareus. The sequence goes on along the minus strand of JAODTK010005745.1, from coordinate 65,559 downwards.
GGCCTCACGTCCTTGTAAGATCAGGCTGGAAGTCACCTTGAGATCTTGGTGAACATAACAAGTATAACCTTGGAAGAGATCTGAGCAGGAACTGGTAGCCATTGCAGGTTGTATAGCACAGGAGTGATTGATAGTGACACAAATGCACTTGACAATCACTGACCAAAGTTTTAGGATAGAGCATTCAACCTCTGGTGAAGAGTAAAGAACCAATCGCCTGACAGATAGACAGACAGACTGATAGTCCCAGGGATAGCGCGGAGGATACTGTTTGTAATCTCTGATAATTATCAGTTCCACTGATAGCATACAATACCTCATAGGGACATCGACCAAAGTTTGAACTGGCCCCTGATCAGTGCACACTGAGCAGCAGGAATAACCACCTCTCATTCTGTCACCTCTGACGGAAGAAGAAGGCATAATGATAAATTACTAATTTCACCCATAGCCCAGCTATACTTGACATTGGGGGCTCCCCAATGCCGGCAGCGTCTAGTTCTAGATAAAGCCTTTTTCAGCTTTCGTTTCTGTACTAATTTTGCCAAAACAGATGCGGTCCATCAAAGAATCAGTACACATTTCATTCCTATTATCAAATGTGCTTTCTCATGGCCCTAAAAAGGTATCCTTACCTATATCTTATAGCCGATATAGACAGGTCGTCTATGCCATTGGAGCGAGGTTATATTACAAAACGAGGTGTAATCCAGAGTTGCAGGATCTCATTGGCGAGCCTATAAATTATCAATATCAGTTTATCTTTTGTCCAGATGCTAATTTGGCACAACTGAAATCCAATGTTTTGTGACACTTGTTCCCACTATTTGAGACATTCAATTGTTTACAGTCGTCAAATATCGTGAAATAGTGAGAAATCATCAAAATTGAAATTCACTGGAATTCAGTAAAAATGTGTTTTGCACGCTATTTTGCCCTTTGTCACAAAAAAAGAAACCATCCAGTTGTCCTGTCCTTCCCAAGTATCTACTGCAAAATCTTCAAATTAAATCAGTCTTTGACAGAAAATAACTCCCCCCCCCAAGAATAAAACCCTCAACTTTGATAACTTATTCCTGATGGAGTTTCCATTTTGTGACTTCACCTTGTTCAGTAGACATTGTTAGAAGACTTGGAAAATTCATTTGATGTGTGATTACTGAATATTCATTGGACAATGTGAAAAATCAGTGAAAACAAAAAACCCACGACCTTCCACTAATTTTTTTTTCCTAATCTCTCCAAAACAGGTATTTTGGTGACCAATTTACACTGTGTAAAATTTGGAAATTGTGTTCAGGTCAATTCCAAACTTAGACATCTGAGCTCCCCTGAGTGGATTGGATAATAATATTATTAAAGACATGACAAACTTTTAGCGGTTGTTGTTCGCAAGGAATCAACGGTAAATAAAAAGCTAACATATAAAGAGTGCATAGGTGGTTGGTGGCATTCCTAAGAAACTGTGGGGCGTCAGCTCACCGAGAAGCTACTACTTCCTCCCAAACTCCTTATCATTCAGCAGGTAGCTGATTTGCATGACGTCAAAGATACCGTCACGATGTCACCCCACCACCAGCATTCCAATCTCACCATAAGTGTTTTCCTGCAACAACCAAACAGGTAGAAAGGATTACCGTATTCATTCGCGCTAAGAGCCCCAGGGCGCTTGCAAATTTCAGGATGGGTCTTACAAGAGTATCACTTTACAGACAACTGTTTTTTTTGTATTACTTTTGGTGTATTTTCCTGGATCGGACGACACTGTGTACGTAAACACAATTCACATATATCGCACAAGGTTTGAAAGCGAACAATGTCTTGCTATTTCCACATCAGTGTATCCTCGCCCCCCTCCGCAACCGCCACTATTCCTGATGAATGAAACTCACAAAAATGATCGTTCATTCAGCAGTAACAAGCACTGTTTATATGTAGGGCCCGGATAAATCCGCATTTTGAAATGTTGAATCCTCGCGCCCATTTAGCGCATGTATATATGCTATGCTCTGCTCTATACATAACACTCACAACTATCAATGGGCCTATGTTAATACACGAACACATAACGCATGCCACCTAACCCATTGCCTTGCCGTCGATTTGCATTGATATACCGGACCAAGAAACAGCGTTTGATTTTGAAATGTGCTAAAATCCAGTGAAATTGTTGCATCACTCCATTCATTCATTGCCTTTGAAGTACCGTAGTCTACTCCCGGTCACAGGACCAACCTCGTTTATCGCGGAGCGGCTATGGCTAGCGGCTCAGCATTCTTGTTTGTGTATGGTGTGTGGCTGTATGTACTTGCAATGAATCAAGCAATACTGCTCCTGGGCTATCTGGGATGCAAACGGAAAATATTTCCAGCTTTATCTGCCCCCCTCATATCGCTTTATAATTACAGAGTTTGCAAAAAAGTGGGTGGGCGCTTACGGGAGTATGGGCCGCTTAGCGAATAATACGGTAATTCTAATGTAATGAACAAACGACAGAAAACATGTTCCACAGTTTCTCAGGTAGAAAACTGTAACCGCTCAGCTGACTTTCATCCACCAAACTACAGCAGAATTGGAGGACTTCAGTCCATCTTGGTCTCGAGAAGGAATCTGCCTATGACTCGCACTCGGCTTTGAGGACTCTAAACTCCGACTCGGCTATTCAGACTCGGGGAGTCGGTCCAAGACCAGGTTCCAGAAAAAAAGACCACCAAAAAAATCCACCAAAAAACCCCGAAACTTAGGTCGAGAATACTGAAGAAATTTGACATCGACATTGATAACCTAGTGGATTGTACTGTCTTGTTTGTCGATGTCATTAGAATTCGCTCATTTCAATTTGCAACGTTAATCCATGTGCGTTTGACTGTACTACCTGCGCCACAAAACGTCTGCAGCATTTCTCTTGGGACTACAACTCATACATGAACTGTCAGCAAAGACGGAGAATATGGTGCATGATATTCTCAAGATCAATTAACATACTTCAAAGTTGAAACTGCTTCTTGGAAAATTATTATGGTCCCAGAGTCTGCAAACATGGATGTGGGGGATTCAGGTGAGGTTACATGGGTTGTTTTGGAGCATTTTTTTAATTTTGGGCACTGTTACGATGTTTACAATATACTCTGTTTGTGGGGGATGATGCAACAACTAACCACTCATTGCTCTCTTGAACCTAATACCACATATTTCTTCTGCTAGGGTTACCATTTTGGCCGCCGCGCCAAAAGTGGGACATTTGTCAGGCTGGGCAAAGAGGAAGGTTGCCCCACCCCCTTGTAGATATTTGGCTTTAATGTGTTCTATAAGAGAATGCTACATGAATCAGGCATATCACTGTCATAGTCCATTCTAATAGGTTGGTTCTAACCTTGGCCAGTTCCTGTCATTATTTTCCCTTTTACATAGAAGTGGGACAATCCTCATTGATTATGACCCAGATGAACATAGTGACTTCTGCTCCAATGTCCAAGTTTTTAATTTGGACTCGGAATGATTTTGAGGTCTCGTTCTCGGATGGTGAGGACTCGTCTGGACTTCCAACTCAGATTGGCTGGCTCACCTCCACACTGGCACTAAAGCACAAATGGTGCTGTACCACACAAACCACACAACTGCAATTATTCCATTTCAGATAGAATGACTTTTCGTGACTCAAACTGACCCCCCAGAGGACCACGGACTTCAAATTCCTCAGACACCCCCCACCCCACCACAAGAGTAGCTTGGTCAATGATGACAACCGCATAGCATGATCATCCAAGGTTATTCTGAAGAAGCATTGAATCTCCCCAAATACCCGTGGGTGACTGGCCCCTAGACGACAGGTGACCCCAGTCCGCGCTAGATGGTAGCTGCACCCTAAATTTGTAATTTTTGTTGCTATTTTTCTTCATAATTGAATTGGTATCTTTCCATGGTATCTTCCACACTGGGTGAGAATGTACTGAACTGCAAACCTCAGTTTTTGTGTGGCGACAGACCATGCCATTTCTTCCTGCTGATACCCATCGATGGAATAGGAATCGTAGTCAATCTTCCCACTCCGTACTACCGTTAACTGAAGAAAATAATACAAAGTTTTCACGGCTTGAACCACACCTTGTACTGAGGATGCAGTCACATTTTACAGAACACAGTTTCAAGCAGCATGGCCATCAGAGCTAGTAGTTTACCCCTGTGTCCATTTTGTTCCACAAATTTTGATAGCTACTTTTATTGCCAAAGACTAGTAATTTACATACCAGAAAGTCTGATAGGGTCGTGATGCCATAACTCTTTTCTTATAACCAGTACACGAACTCTTTTTTTTTTTTCCAGACCCAAGACAAATGGATAATAGTACAATTTTATTATGGGCAACAAATACATTTCTCATAGACATCTTATTTTCCACAAAAAATACGCCCATCCTGAAAAACAATAGCATTCCAGAACTCTCGCTACGGAACCCACACGATTATTCCAACTTGACACCAAACATTCTGTGACTTATTGGTTTCTGGAAATTGTTCCAACTTTGACTCTTTTGTCCCTCTGACCCGACCCAAAACACTGTGGCTCCTGTACTCATCATTGGGAACAACATACAAGTTATGTAGCAAATCCACCCTGCACTAATACACGTGACATTAAACTTCCTAACATTGAACAAAGCAGAGAAAACCTAGTCTCTTGGTCCGACCACATTGACAGACTGAATGCTCCTAAATGCATTAGAGACATAATGAGATCGCACTAGGTTGTTTTGCATTGAGAATTGTATAGGATCCCTTTGATGAACTTTCCAGCAATCCACACTGCACTATGCCCCTTCCCCCTCCCCCCCACCAAAAAACAAAAAAAAGTCTGAAAAATTACCCTCTGAAATGATCATATTTGATCCCGTTTTCAACGAGGAACAGTAGAATATTCACCCCTTGAACCGTTGACAAGTAACTGGCTGATCGTCAATTTGCTGTCATAAAAATAAAGATGCTTCCCCCAAGTGGATATCTCCTTGGCAGCTGTATTTGACTTGAAGTGTGCAAGTGGCTAAGAAATGACAAAAATGAAATGTCTGAAGGGCAAGTGTCGGATACATCTTTTGTTTTCCGAAAATGTCCCCAGGAAACGTAAAATACCGAGCATCATCCGAAAACGATAATATTCACCATCGTATTCACTCCCACTTTTTGAATTTCAAAACGGATTTCATATAAACTTGCGGTCTGGTCCTTTTCTGACTTCGAAATGCAAACAGATTTGGATCGTTGAAACATCTTTTCATTCAGTCTACTATTGCCAGCATCCAAATTCCGAAAAATGAAATGGAGAATGCGCGTAATTCAATCATTTATTTTGATAAAATAACAGTCCGCTTTAGAACTCAGAATTGTGCAACCGGTCATGAAGGAGGTCTTTAGCTAATGGCACCACCGCCCGGTTTAAGGGGCTATTTGCGTAATTATTATTAATTGATGGGCTTCAGAATTATTAATTACCTTTTACGTGGTTGATAAACACACCTATCAGTGACCCATCCAAGCTGAATCAACCGACCAGTAAAGAGCCTCCATCTGAAAATGGCAACAGCAATGACTAATGTAAACCGCACCAGAACGCCAAAAGGCTTAGTATTCCTTGAATGCTTGATGACCTTTGACGGGGGGGGGTTCTGACCCTTAATGACGGGATAATTTACTCATTATTAGACCCACTACCAAGTATGAGCTTAATCCATCAGGTGGGGTGGGTGGAGTTATCTTTTTAACAAGCTGAAATTTGCCAAAATATGAGTTTTTCCCCATTTTCCACATTTTTTACAAAAAAGAACAAATGGGGTCGACACCAAAAACTATTTGAAGTTGTTGCAACCACCATTAGGAGCTGCATACCAAATTTGCAGCTTGAATCAGAACAGGAATTCTGGACTTATCATGTTCAAAGTTTTCTCTTGGTCGCTAATGCCCTCATATGACCTTTTGACTTTGACCGGCCCCAAAACATGATATAACTATTATGGTGAATCCACAACCCCCAAGTATGAGCTAGATCCATCTAGGTTGAGTCACGTTATTTTGTTACGAACCAACATGGACAAAATATCATTTTCAACATTTTACTAATTCTCCCTCCCTCACTCGCTCTCCCCCCCCCCCCCCTCCCTTCCCCTCCCACCGGTCAGCACCAAATACATTAGGAGTCTTCTACTTCCGATAAAAAGAAAGACACATTGTACATGCCAACTTTCAGCTTGATAGGACCAGGCATCCTGGACTTATCCTTTTACAAGTTTTCAGACTGTTTCTTTGACATCAAAGCTCTGACTACCCAAAACATAGGGACCATGTACTGATCATGACACCCATACCATGTATGTGCTTCACCCATTTAGGCGGGTCACATCCTGTTTAGGCCTACAAGCCAGGCGTTACAGATGCATGCACACACCCCACATAACGCAGCCTACGACTCCTCTCCTCTGGTCAAAGAATGAAAAAAAAACTGACTAACAATGACTCAATCCATTGTGCGAGCCCCCTTGCTATTGGACAATGGCCCTCCAATGATTCGTCTTGTTCCAGGGGCAGCTTTCTGTTCCTTAAATAACAAATTTTTAATAATGCCTTATTGTGTTACCTGGTAAAACAGCCTTCGGCTGACTACTCTTGTTGCGACGAGAACAAGGCCTTTTGAATGCCGACTGTATCCTAGCTCGAACGCTTTCGAAGGTCCAGTTAAAGTTGAGGATCTGTGCAAGGTGGAGGAACAGGGGAAACAGTTTTTTACTTCTCATGTGACGAGTCGGTAAGATGTCAATAATAGAAGATAGGCTAGTGTTGTAATTTGATTGCTTTGAGAGATGGACGCCGGATCGAACAAATTAGACTGGTAAACAGGTAATTTGGTCAGAAAGCAGGAATAGTGCCAAAATGTTGTAATTTCCACCAACAGCATATACATCTGAAGACCACACGATGGCTAGATCAAGACAATTAGCAGAATTTGGACAGTTCAGATCATGTCAATGCAGAGACTGATTTTCCCTGAGCCTCTTTTCATGATCATGATACCTGATGGATAAACTACGGTTCATGTATGACCATCGCATTATAGTATTAGGGGAACAGTGGTGTCCAGACAATTCACCCATATCTGACACATTTGCGCAAGCCACAAAATGGGCCCATTGCAATGACACCTTTCCGCTCGCCGGCCGCTCTTACAGTCCTAACTCCTGTGAGACGTCCTGTCCTGCACCAACTACGAGCCAGTTCCATTCATATTAGGTGCTCTAACGACTTCTCGATTGTGGTAGTTGTAACTTTTAGACATTCGTTCGCGAATACCCCGATAAATGGAACAACCTTCCCTACACAGTTGTTAGGAGTTTCCTCTTCATAAATATCCCACATTTTGGGGCAAGTTTGGGTGCTTCTGAAGATTACCATTGTCCTGTAGGCCTGTCACCCCAGATTTTATTGATTGCTGCCTATACAAGAAGTTTCTGCTTAGGTAGCTGAGCCCACCCCAACTATTCCTACACCATCTCAATACTACCTCAAGGTGATCCCGCAAAAAACCCATCCTTGTTTGCTTCTCGATGTCAAAACCAACTCTTGCCTCATTCTTGTCAGTGTTGAGACAGATGGTCCTGCTACGACTGTCATAGTGTACCAATGGGAGCTGTAAAAGACTAAAATTACAACAAGGCGATCGCCAAAAAAAGTGTCTCGCCTGGTTACACGATCGGTGTTTTATATGCACACACAAACAACTAACTAGTCTTTGAGACCATTGTAAAATCAAACGAACATCACAATTTTCCCAACAACACATAAGAATGCCTGAATTCCTGAAATAAACTAAAATAATACACTAATATAATAATAAGTTTGACTTCTAATACAAAAGTTCCCTCAATTGTTTGTTTCTTCCTTTATGGCCCACACCCCCACTCCTCTCTCCATAAAACCCAAATTTGAATAGATTTATCACTCAGTCAACTCACTCTTGACCCCAAATCCAACTTGAAATTCTAAATCGCTCCATGAATCCCCGTAGCAGCCCGGGCTCTTTGCCTCCTAAATATTTCCTTCATTATTAATTGACCTTTTATTTCGGAGCAAGGCAGCAAAACAACAAAATATCCCCATGCAGCAGGCAGATGTCCAAAATATATCTAAGAAAAACTTCCGCATTTGCCCAGTCCCCAGGCAAGAAAGGAGCAAGAAAAATGTTACAGTATATCTGAAAATTCGAATCAACCTTATCAAAATTGGGTGGGTAAGAGGGGTTTCTTGTGCAGACAATTGTCACAGGAGCTATGGCTTACCCGTTCCTCAGTCTGTATTCTAACCGAGGCAATTATAAGATGGAATTCAATCAAATCATGATATCAAACACATTCAGATCCAGAAAAGAAAAATGTTAACGGACCATACCTACTGAGTTTGGCGAAAGTTGGAAATTGCAATGAATTATGCAATGACATAATGGATATATGTAATTACATATAATGACCTCTACGGACCCCTGCTGTACCTTCAAAAGTGATCAGGATCAAAAGTGAACCATCTCCACCAAGTTTTGTGGAAAATCCGACGAATTCAAAACTTGCCTAAATAGCAAAATTAACACATCAAACTGACATCCAGTGACCCCAACTTCACTTTTAAATTTCTCGGGAACCTGGTGACCACATCCACCAAGTTTATGAAAATCCGACAAACTGAAAAACTTTGCATAAATTATTGCAAATAGAGCCACTAATAAGCATATTTTAGACTGAAAATCTAACCAGTTCATTCTACCTATCATCCAGGGCCTTACATACCAAACTAATCAAGTAGCACATTACTGTTCTTGGCGTAATCTTGCTAACGAGCACAAACAATAATTTACATGAAAATGAGCCTAGTTACCCAACTTAATTAATGACTTGCTGACCAAAATCTAATAGATCGTGTATACCCAACCCCGGTCTACACAACAAAATTCGCAAATACAGTCTCAACGGTGTGTGAGACTCCTGCTAACGAAAAGCGTGACACACACCACACACCATAGTATCGCTATTTGTCTCTTCCTCATTTCTTCAGGCGATACAAACACCGGAATTTGGGGCTCACGCTGTGGATGGCGCGATAACGGTAGTTTAGCGTTCCGTGCCCAACCAAAACTTTTCCGATTGCTCGGGCTCCTTGCAGCAGTTTCTTCTTCCTGCCTAGAAAGAAACCACATGCCCCTCTGGGATCGACACTCCACAACCGTTGGGTTCCAGCATTAATCACCAGACCACTAGACCCTTGGCTCGACAACTTGGCCCACGGACCATGTTGGCATCGTATACCCGTCATGTTCATGAGTACTGAACTACTTACTTTTCCGCCTCAATCACCCCCGACTACTCAAGTGAGAACAAGAGCGTCCATTAACACTCATCGTGAGGAGTTAGCTCAAATGCAAAGTTCACACTTTTTCCCCAATTGACCACCCAATTCATACAAGCATGGGCCAACTCACACCAGTTTGAACTTGATCCCCCCAGGTACGTTGACTCTTGACTGATTACAGTTAGAAGTACCCAAATTACTGGATTTTTTAACAGTATCCACTTTTGACCCAGGATTGACCCCCCAACCATAGGAACTACATGCATCCATGTACTCACATGAGTAGGTTACCATCACCACAAGTTTAAAACACATTCACCGGAGCAAGGCATGTCGAGTTATTGAATTAAAAGGTAGGCATTAAAGCACAACCCAGTACACATACATTACATTAACCATTATTGTAAATAATGTAAAAATACTTCATTGAGGAATTAAAAAAAAAAAATGCAACTCAAAAAAAAAAAGCATACATACAAACATTTTGGTTAGTCATCCCTCTGTCTCTCCTGCATACTTTATTTTGATATTGATAACTGTGCAAAATAAATCAGTAATAGCCTTTTCCTCCACAATTTAATTAAAACCTCCATTTTTGAAGGCTTTGCAAGGAATATCTGAACCTATTGGTCCAAACATCCATCCTTCATATACATTCAATTGACTAAACTGACTGGAAGTATTGTGTTTTTTAGTACATTGGTGCACTTTGTGCAACATTGCTGCGAAAAGGGACATCGAAGTAGTACTACCCAGCATTTTTCAATTTTTTCTCTTAAGGGTATGATTTTCGATTCACTCAACTCGAAAATCGTCATTTCGAGCTAAGGTTCCAACTCACTTGGTGAGTTGCATCTCAATAGGATTGTTTGATATTGTGAAATACACACAGGATCCTCAACTCACACTTCAAGTACAATAAACTGGCAAACGGAGTGGTCCCATAAAGACAGGTTTCAAACACCATTTCATTCAGTTTGCCTTCTGCAGAATCATCAGATTTCTCATACCATGACCCTTGCAAACCCTTCGGACCGGGCCATTAACTGGGGACATTGGGATTTTTCCCCTCCCCTTTGCTGCGACACTCCTGATGCAGCAAGGCATCCAAAACAACTTACATCATAGCTCTACTCAACAACCTAGTAGCATATTCCAAATTTGTCATGAGAGAGGGGGGGGGGGTTGAGGTCGGAACCCAAAGGATGTGCGTCCTCATGAATGGCCCCACCCTCCCTATTGCAAATACATAACAATTTATGGGCCCCTAATACATGCTGCCTGCAATATTTGCTAAATACACAGCTGCAAACTTCAACGCGAACTGGAAAACTCCTTTTTTGTGTTTTAAAAAATGTATTTGATCACCATGGTCCCCCCCCCCCCCTCCATGCATAGGCCACTGTCATCACAATACATCCATCTCCAAAAATCGTATAAGCCTATATCAATTTTTGCAAGGCCTCATCAACAATTCTGTGGTGTAGGGAGGCTTCCCTGTATAATTCGTGAGCAGCGAGTGTTGCGACCCTTCTTGTTCACCTAATGTACTGTATTTTCCCTTTGTATCAGGCTCAGCCAGGCACTGTCAGCGTAAACGTGTCCCCCCCCCCCCCTCCCAGAAAAAAAAAAAATTCTACAGACCAGCCTTGTTACTCCATACTTTGGGAAGTGAGGCCATCTGATCATTTCAGAATAGACAATGCCCTACTTTGCCTGACCACGCCCAGGTTATTTGAGGATGTGAATTCAATCATTCATGACAAGAGATTCCATGATAGGCCTGTACAGTGTGTATCTTTGTGTAGGTATGTATGTATGTGTGTAGTAACACTGCCTGTAATTCGAGTAAATCACTATGCCTAATCCAGTGAAGTTCGAACTTAGTGCGCTTCCCATGATGAGTACATGAATGCTATTCAATTTCATATGAGTTTGGGTAAATTCAGGGGAATAGTGGATTTTACTGATTTCTTAAAGACACTGTTACACTAAATGATAATATCGGTGAAGCCTTATCTGCAAGAAGTACTTTAAAACATACACACAGACAGCCAGACACACTCAACAGCCCGACAGCATCAAGAAGACCTACACAACGATGACGTCCAGGAACTTATGTTTCTCACTGGAAGAGTCTGGTGTTGTTTCCTCACTGCCAGTGGAATAAGACCAGAGTGTTAAACACAGCACCTTCTTCCACCCCCCCGGGGAGGTGTTTCTGCAGTTCCCTGTCTCGCACTGGGGGCAAACAAATAAATGAAATGATGACTTTTCTCTATTTATTCTGATCCATCTTGAAAACACTTAGAGGATATATTATATTTGTACAGCCATGAGAACAGATCTTGATACAGTCGAACCAGTGTTTCAGGGGTCAACTTGGCATGGGGGGACTTCAGTTGGGCAAAGTCGCTCCCATTCAACTCAACTCAAGTTTAGGGTTTTTTCCACAGGAGCGAACAATGCGAATTGGCCAAAGGACGACGGCATTATGAGGATATGACCCATCGCTTACTCCCGGATTGGGGGGGGGGGGGGGGTGACAACTCAGAATACCTTTATTAGTCTTCATTATCATGATGGGTTCTGTGTGCTTGCTAGCAATGTACCACTGGGTATGGTTTCGTCTATCACATTCGTGGATTTCCGAGATGATACGAAAAGAGAAATGTTCATATGCAACTACAGGGGTGACATGGCATGGGTTTTCATGATTGGTTTCAACCAGTTCATGGGTGAACACAACATGTTACTGTGGAACACTTGGGTGCACTCCTGGTAACCACATTTACCACATTTTGTGGTAAAGGACCGATGCTCCCTCAGTAGAGAATTTGAAATATGCTATCAGAGACCAGTGGTTATTTTCCCTTTCGGTATATTCTCAAGTGTTTGAAACAACTTTGAAGACAATTAGAAGAACTTTCGATTTGTGTTAGTGTAGTGTCTTATATGTTTGGGGGTGGGTCTGCACACACTCTTTTGCCTTTAGTTCAGTGCCGTTTGAGCCTAAACAATATGTGGGACCAAAGAGTATGCCAAACTGAGGAACGACCAAACAACACAACTATTTGTGGATCATAGATACAGAAATCACAATGCCGATATTTGCCCACAATTGGTCTATTCCATCACGACATCCCAGTAACATCTACAAAGCTATGGCATTAACCTGCCGGAAATCCCTCCTGCGAAATTAGGAAACTCTACGACTTGAATCAGCTACTGTATGTGATGTACATATTGCATGACCACCAGCCCTGTACAGCTAGCTCTACACAGCACACACAACAAGAGTGGCCCTTTATAATGCTCTGTGCCAAACTAGAAAGCCAAAGGGCTGGGAGATTCTTGACTGATCATCAGAATTCTAGAAATTCAGGTATACAAGTGTTTCTACTATGGAAAGTCGAGATAAGATACCAAACGTTGATCTCAATATGAGAATTGAGAATGAGTATGGCTGATCCATCCCGTGGGTCAAGTTATCCTTCATCCTGTTCACAAACAGAAACCCAATAGCTCAGTGATTCCTTGACTCATTTCTTACAACTATGGCAGACATCAGGACTAATCGGAAATTGTACATTATGACACGTTGACCAATGTCCCATCTCCACAAAAAATGATGCAGCTTGATCCCATTTGCTCTTGTGTCTGGGCCATAGATGTCAGAAATGGTAAAGTAATCAATGAGCCATTGGCTTTCTGGTTTACTGTAGTCCCCATAAGGATGCTAAACACCAAATTCAACCTGATCAGACCAACCATTTGGACTTATCGTGTTTACAAGCATTTCGGACTTTCACCTTGTTGACCTCAGAGCCTTTGACTGACCCAAAATAATAGGGTGCATGTTACCATTATGGGGAAACCACAGACCAAGTATGTGGGGGTCGATGGTACCGTGTTTAAGCCAAAATTGGCCATAATATCAAACTTTCACAATTTTCCATTTTTGACCAAATTCACCCCAACTAAACTAAACAATAGGGTTCTGTACTTCCCATAAGAAAGTACACACCAATTTGACCTGATCAGCCCCACCACTGTGGACTTGGTTACAAGGTTTCCAGACTTTCACTCTGGTGACCTCAATGACCTTGGACTTGACCAAAAAACAATAGGGTTCAGTACTCATCATGGGGAACACACATACAAGTATGAGCTTCATCCATCCAGGTGGGGTTTGATATTCGTGTTTACAAGCTGGCGTCACACACAGATTCTTGCTTGACTTTCAGATTCCATACAGGAATTGCTGAGTTCCGCAATCATAATCACACACAAACTGTTCTGCTAAGAGTCAACTGGACCACGATTCTCTCATGGTAAGGTCTCTTCACAATATACACAACAAAAAAAAAATCATGTAAAGAACTCAAGTACAACATTGCTCATTCCATTTTGAAACTTCGAAGAAATTGGTGTGGATTAGTTAGTTTGCCTACCGCTTCCATGGCCAGCCTTATCAGCTTTTGACATTTTTAGTCAGACATATGACAGCAGTTACTGCAAGATGGCCTCAATCAGAGTTTCTTCTTCTTCTTCCTTCATTTGTAGGGGGTGTATCTGTGAAACAAGAAGATTAGAGCCTAATGATTACAGGAAGATGAGAAATATAAGAGGAGATGTTTACCTCCCTCTGTCCCAAACTTGGTATACATAGTATATGTACCAGGAAGGGGATTGGTTGTTTCACCCAGATGCGATCCACTCGACCACCTCCCACCCCAACAGGTACCATTTTTTTTTTGGAGTATTGGTATGACCCGCCGGATATCGCACCCTGAACTCCTGAGTGGAAGGCCCGACGCTCTACCAACTGTGCCACCAATCGGTAATATTATGAGCATAGTGGCTGAGGTGTGAAAACAAAACAAAACGAAAACATGCAGCCAACATCACGCTGACATATCTTGAGGTCTCTCACCTTTGGTTCCGGCCTCCCCCGTAGCAGCAGTCAATCACCGTCATCCCCCAGGCTTGAGATGCTTTGGAGATAAACCGCCCCGCCCGCTGCCCTATCGAGGGAGCCATTCTAGGGATGACAGGCAGGCACTGGGGAGGAGGATGTCTGCGTCCTCTAACTCTCCTCCGAGATGACTCGAGCTGTCACTGGATCCCGCGACCTTGGCTCTGCTCGCTCGGCGGACGTGGAGGGAGGGAGCTGACAAAAAGAAAAGGCGGATGGTCCTACAGAAACTGAACAGAGGTCAATAGACCATAGAGATTGCTGGAACACACGTCCGTGTAGAACGAGAGGAGACTTGGTTCTAGTAACTCTACAACAAGAGCACAATGAAAATTGTAATCTGAATTCTGATGAGGAACCACACAACCCACTGAGAGGATTATTCAGACTGAAACCGATGCTAACCAAACACTTGGATAAAATACTCAGAACAGGGGAAATTTACGGGCCATGGTGATGGTTGTTTGATTAATGGACATGGTGTCAGAGGCAACTTGGGTACACAGATGACGGCTGCAAAACTGACTGTGGAACGACCTTTGAAATACTCTTTAAATCACGTCCAAAAAACACAGGGGTGGAAGTTCTCAGAGAGCTCTCAAAATCAAGATTTTAAGGGGTGGGTAGGGGGGGGGGGGGGTGAAAGTCAAAATATTGAGAAGATCGCCCCTGACAAAGTCTCATTTACCTTGGTAGCCTACTAGCAATACGGATCGCTGGTTTTTAATGGCCAATACCAATCGAAATATTTCACAACGATTTGTGTGAACACTAATCGTTTTGTTAAGCCCACTTATCCATTTGTAATCACGTACATCGATTACAATAATATTCTCGGGAGGTACTGTAACTGCAGACAAATCTGCGCTGCTTACACACTCGTACACATACATATCCCCAGCGGAACTAAGCTGATCGTGAATGATCTCGCATACTGCTGCATGTATACTACTAAAACCTTGCCTCGCTGATGAACGCTGATTCAAAACCTGAATAACTCATTCTTTTGTATTTTGAAAATATTCCAATACATGTAATCAATCCTCTGTTCATGTCTTCGCTACCAAAGAATTACCCATGAGGCCCTATATCAATTTCATACAATCATTGAATTCCTCTTGGATTAATCACACAAAAAGGTATGAGAGCACGCAGAGCAGGTTTCAAGGTTATGTTGTGCCAAACCAAACCTGAAGACACCCATTCAAACCAACTAATGGTCCACAAATTTTGGAGGATTGCTATAATAGCTCATGTTAATTTCGCATATGCATCAGTGTGTAATTAGGATATACCATTTTTTTTCAACCTCAATTTCAGATCGTAACTATTAATCTTTCACCTTGTCACCTGCAAGGCATGTACAATATGACATGATTCAGCACATGGACAAGCATTACAAAAAAAAGTCTCCACTGAAGATACTGGAGGGAATTTTCCCTTGCGATCATAAACTTTTTCCCAGCGACTCATAAATCGCTGTCTGGCTGTGGGGTCTCTGAGGGATACCATAAACCCGTTGAATGTCATCGTTCCAGTTCTATTGGCTGTTATAATTTTAATGGATTGCTCCTCAGAATCTTACAATATCATAATTACATGTGAAGAATGTTGAATTTCAGTCCCAACTGTGCTAGCATTGTACTTCGAACGTTCATTTTGGTTGTTTACAGCATAGTTAGACATCTTTTGATGCCCTATTCACACCGTTATTTGAGGCCTACTTTTGTTGAGTCATGATGCAACAATGAACTGCTGTTCTATCTGCCGCACTCCTCACGGTTGACTCCCCCTTTTTGTTGTCAGTAGTTCCTTAATCCTCAAGAGTGAACTGGCCATTACGTAAACATGTGTCCACAAAATAAACACGCAACTGATGCAAGTGTATTTCAGCGTTGAAAGATGCACAAATAGATGGGAACATTTAGAAAATAAACGTTCCTCATTCAATCTCAAACAAGGTGATTAATGAACCATAAACCAGAGTGACCAGGGAGTACGTTACCAGGTAGGAACGGTTTGTGTGTTAGGAACATCTTCTTTTAAATCATTCAGAAGAACCAAAACAACGAACTAGGAACCATGTTCGCGAAAAAAAAAAAACAAAAATTATGGGGGAGGGAATCTGAGCAAGAAATTCATTGCAGTGCATTGAATTTTCCTATTTGTGATGATGCCAGCATGTTTTTTAGAGCAGCCACTCTGTTCCAGGTCATTCCCAACCTCAAGGAGGGTAAGGTAAAAATGTCAGTCCGCCATTATGAAAACTTATTGGGAAAAACAAGCTCAATGCCCGAAAGATTGATATAACAGAAAATATAATGAAATATAGCTTCATGGGAAAGGTGTTGCAAAGTGACCTTTTTCGAAGTACAAAGATATGTCTGAGAAATTGCAAAGGTTCATGGTGCAATATAGACTTGGATGGCTGTCACCGCAGGCAGAAAATGTTAACTCAGGTTGGTGACCAAATTCACTCAGGTAAATAATGCAGCTAGACACATCAATTGACCTAATGTGACCTTGAATGTTAAATTTCTCAAGATAACGGTAGTAGACCCATCCCACCATTTTCTAGAAATTGAGAAAAAAAAAACTTTTTGATTCATTTTCGCATAGGCATTGCAAATTAGACTACATATTTAGCATACTTCATGCTGAACAAATATAACCACTTCAGCATATCTAAAATCCTGTACCTTGTGTTAAACCACATCATCATAGCTCTCACAGATTGCCTGTGATATTGCTAGCAAGGCGCAAAACAATAATATATATGAAATACCTTACTCAATCACTATCTGCCCCAAACCAATCCGAGTAGAGTTCAGTCAAACCCCCATATTGAAAACAAGACCTAATCAAAATTGGTCCTTTGGTTTTGGAGGAATCCTGCTAACAGGATATAGTGATGAGTCACAGGGCACAGCAGAGAAGCTGACTGGCCTTCACCAGATTTTAAACTCCATTCACCAGTCTGGAGCTCTAACAAATGCACTAATCTGATCTCTGTAAGCTAATCTCATCTCCATATATGCCTACCAGTCAGTCGAGCCTAGGCAACATACCTGATTATCGCAGCAACGGTAGGGGGAACCGGCACTTGGTCGGCATCAAACAGCAGACCTCGTTTTTTTTTTCTGGTGCTGGTGGATGGCTCAGAAGACTGAAGAACTGCCTCTAGGAAGCTGTTCAAGAAGGACACCAGGTCACAGAGTGGTTCCAGCGTATCAGGAAAGATCCCGACCGTGTCTAATTGAGAGAGTATGTAGAAACTAGTTGAGCTTCACGCTCGGCACAGAATTGCTCCTTCAAGATTTCACGTATAATTAGGCTACTATTCCTCCATACCATATCGCAATCATTCATATCCCATCACTGCTTACCAGGACTTCCCTGTTGCAACATGTATTGATTCTTCCTGTCGGCCCGCAAGGCAGATTTTCTGGACTGCAGGATAATCTAATAGCCAAGGCCCACTGGAGAGGCTGAACAACACAGGGGTCACCATTCAGGATCACCATTCTCTTCTTTTTTTCTTTAAGATTTTTAAGAAATAACCTTTGCATTGACTTGCAGGTCCTTTTTTTTCCTCCAGGGATTCATAAAGACATTACATAATAATAAGTCTGCCTCACTTTCACTCTCCTCTTTG
Organism: Sclerodactyla briareus; assembly: GCA_026419785.1. Classification (NCBI taxonomy): domain Eukaryota; kingdom Metazoa; phylum Echinodermata; class Holothuroidea; order Dendrochirotida; family Sclerodactylidae; genus Sclerodactyla; species Sclerodactyla briareus. Next base: position 47,546 of record JAODTK010005745.1, on the reverse strand, counting down.
TGGGATGGTTTACTTGATTTACTAATCAGAAGGAATCGTAGGTTTCCAAGTCATGTTCCACAAATCCATGGACCTTTAATGCATTGTTGTCGAGCAAGTATGTTTCATGAGGTGTCATCCATGTGATGACTTGTGAATTAGTATGATTGCTGTATGTGGCAGCCCTATTGGGAATTTTCCGCCGAGGACCAATGAAACGGGGTGTTCATGTGTGAACAGGTAAGATGTGCGTTTATGCCGTTTAGTACAGGTGTGATAATCACTGATGATCAGGTGTGAAACACCCGTAGCGCTTTGAGCATGACCATAGGTCCAATTTCAACTAAGACATGTGTAGGCGGTGAACCACCCACGGTATAGCCCCGCTTTTGATCAATCTTATGGGAAGAAGTTCCTAACACCCCATAAAGACCCCCATTTTGGTCAGAAACCAAGATAAACTTCATCCACCAAGTTTTTGTCGTAATCCCTGGAAGTAATAGGCACATGAATTATGCGAAAAATGACCCACAATGGCTTGAATGAACTTCTAACTTAGTGAGAAACAAATGTAACTCCCATCCACCAAGTTTTGTTCAAATCTGACAAAGTTTGGAAAATCGCATAAATGTCGCAATTTGACCTCCGATGACCTTGAAATGACCTCCACATTTTCGGGATCAACTATAGTCCCTACCCACCAAGTTTCGCTCAAATCTGACAAAGTTTGGAAAATCGCATAAATGTCGCAAATTTGAACTTCCTATGACCTTGAAATGACCTCCACATTTTCGGGATCAACTATAGTCCCTACCCACCAAATCCGACTAACTTGAAAATTTCACATAATTATGCAAATTTAGCCGCCCCCAGTATTGCAGTGATGCCCACTTTCGAACTCATCCGAGATTTCACTAGGGCGGACATGTGTACCAAGTTTAAGCAATCGATGAAGCGTTGAAGAGTTATTGCGCTAACGCCTAAAGTTTCCGGCGGCGGCGGAGCCTGGGACGTTCGGCGGCTAGCTACACACCCAAAACCATAATATCCCCGACACTTCCAGTGTTGCGGGGATATAATGACCTATAATATCTTGTGCTAATATAGCGATCTTCCACAGATCTTCTACAGATATTGTGCCTGCCTGATCAATGACCAATGATCAATGACCATCATCATGCTAGTAATCCAACCTAACCTACAAGAGAACTTTATAGTTTATTGCAATTTTCACAAAACTTGTCAAGATAGCATGATACGCCTGATACCACTGAAGGAGTATCATAGTAATTCATCTTACTCTGTAAACAAACAGATGATAGATTTGTTTTGTTTTGACAGGATCCACAGAAACAATACCATGTGACAACGTATTCATGCCAGTGTCGCAGACATGTCGTGACATCCCCCCCATATATCAGCAAGGCCACTCACCAAATACGGCGACCACTGTGAGAATACAAGAAACCGATTCAACGATCATTTTTTTCACTCTGAGAGGACGGGTTTTGAAGGTCTGGGTCAATAACGACATACACCGACATTTAACACCTTCTGACATAGGTCCTGAGAATCAATTGCGTCGCTCAGTCTCAACCATGCATAAGCCTTAACAATGGAGTTTCATTCACTAACTTCATTGTCAAAGTTTGAAAAAATCATAAAATCATTATGCAGAACTTCTTTAATCTAAAATCGAGTACCACTTCCTCAAAACATCAAAACGAACCAGTCTACTAGGCTTTTGAGATACAAATGTCCTGATGCAAGGACTATATTACTTTCTTTTTGTTGGCATAGGTAACCTAACCTCAGATACTGTCTCACACTGTACAGAACATCTGATCCCCCACGGCTTTGTGGTAGCTACGCCTGTCAGACTCGGTCTCTGCATGAATGCAAGGTGTATGCGATGACCGCAGAACCACTGCCACCACTAGTGGAGCTTGAGCTGGAACAGCTATATTAAAAGCCCCAGTTTGTCCATGAAATTCCTCAAGGCCCCCATAGTTTGTGTGATGACATCCTAATTCTTATAGGCATCAAATGGGAATTGTAAGTAGCTCAAACATGATAGTATCTTCCTTTCATAATTCCTGGAGAGAGATTGGAGATGAAAACATATCCCCAATCACTCTGTATTCTCCATGCTCCCCTCTGAGAACGGCCAGGTATGCCAATCAAGGAACCCTGGCCGATAAAAATGCCCGTGGGTCATTCTCTTTTTCTCTTCTCGACTAGTGCTCGGAATTTCAGAGCAGGAGTGCAACCATACCCAAACTGCCCCCAGGACGGCCATTTTAACAAGCCCCCCAAAAGAATGACCACTGAACTCCAGGATCCTACCACCTCCTCAGTAACCGGAAGAATGGAAGATTCATGTCACACGGCCGATCTATGAGACTTATTGCAAATATCCCCGAAACAAACCCTGTGATAGGCAATGGGATACCAAGCTGAGAACGTGGAATTCCGGGACACTGAAAGAAGCCTCTCTTCACAGAAGTGATCCCGCTTTCTTTTCAATTTTTGGAAGGCTCCAGTATAACCTTTTACATGGAACTTATCTCCATACATCTTAAGTTCTGCTGCAGTTTCTCCGGCTATGCTTCCAACAACAACACTAGTCACTCTGGCATGCTTGCAAAGCCCTACTGTTGATTGTGAAAACTGGCCACAGATTTTTGAAAGCGGCCGCAAGGACTCAACTGCAGTGTAACCACAAGCAGTGACAGTCGAATGAGCACTGCTGCCTTAAAACTCTGTACAGTGTAAACTACTGTGTAAGTCAGGCCTAACGTGGTTATGTAGCATGATAGACCATAGGTAAAGAGAAGTAAAACTGTGATTACTTTGATGACATTTTGGTAAGCTAAATGCATGGGAAAAACACAGTTTTTGTAACTAACAATTTTAGAAGGTACCTCACTTGTATCAACTTTCTCATGCGATATTGCAATAAGGAGTGTATAGTGTAGTGTATTATAGTGTATTCTCCTGCAGGAGGATTTTTAATTTTCCTGGGAAAACTATAGCCAGGCTTTACTTTAGGAATGGTTCTATTTTTGACCACCACTAAGCCTAACCATGATTAGTCCAACAACAAGATATAGTGCAAATGTCTCCAGAATCACATTTTTTACACAGTATTTTGTTTTTGGAACTATAGAGGATGATTACACAACGATTCTTCACGTAGTTTGCATCGCCAGAGTTTGGTAGAACTACTAACTCACGCATAATTCTCTGTAAATCGAGAACAATGATTTTGTCATTCTGATTAGTTTGATGTAATCCAGTGGTTACATCACAATGTATGCAATCTCTTACCTCTCAGCCTTTGACTCAGACAGGGGTTCCATGACTCAATTTGTGACTAATCAGTTCATTATGTGGTATTTCTACGAAGTTTCGATCCCCAGTCCTTCCAAATGCAAGTGCTACAAGTACTCAATACATGCTGAGGGACTCCTAAAACCAGTGAAAACCAAATTAACTGTCACTGTCACGAACCATCTATTCATGGAGTGAACTATAACTTTGACGGCAAACTGGTTGATGATTGATTGATACTTGCACTATAAGGAGAATCACAACTTAATAAGCCAAGGTCAAGGTATCTATTCACATGGCCTGGATTCTAACTAACTTACAAGATTGCAGCGAAGAGATTAGACACTGAGGTAGGTGACTGTATGACGCATTCCATGTGACTGTAGGTATCTAATTAACTTACAAGATTGCAGCGAAGAGATTAGACACTGAGGTAGGTGACTGTATGACGCATTCCATGTGACCTGTAGGTATCTAATTAACTTACAAGATTGCAGCGAAGAGATTAGACACTGAAGTAGGTGACTGTACCAGGCATTCCATGTGGCTGTAGGTATCTAATTAACTTACAAGATTGCAGCGAGGAGATTAGACACTGAGGTAGGTGACTGTATGACGCATTCCATGTGGCTGTAGGTATCTAATTGACTTACAAGAGTGCAGCGAAGAGATTAGACACTGAAGTAGGTGACTGTACCAGGCATTCCATGTGACTGTAGGTATCTAATTAACTTACAAGATTGCAGCGAGGAGATTAGACACTGAGGTAGGTGACTGTTTTTTTTAGTTTTTTTTTTTGAGGGCATTCATTGTTACCCTTCAAGGCCAGAGAAACACCTCAAACACCTACAGCTCACGTCTCTCCAGGGGGCAGCTGAGCTGCAGTTCCTCTGACGTCTTTGCGAGTGGTGCCAATAAGGTTGGCAGGATGTGCTTATTGGTGCCTGTCGAAGCATTCTTCACTGAACAAGGGGAAAAAAAACATAGCTCTAATGCAGTTGTCAATCGCATGATGCACCCCCAATACTCTGGAGATGGTCATCAATATTAGTCACTGTCAAATATGAAATGACCTACATTTCTCCTAAATGGTGAGTCACTAGACCTGGAGGAGCGAACAGTCATGTTCAATGTAACTTCTCATTATAGCAAAACCATTGAGTTCTAGTGAGTGTCCTCGCCCATTGTAACTGCAATACAATCCACCTAGAGTAATTGACGGTGACTGCTAGAATTTGAACCAGGAATGTTTGCTTGCGAAGGGTCACTGATACAAAATACCACAGGAACCAGAACTTTACAAATATAGTGTGCAGGTAGTCCTCATTGAAGGGATTTCTGGACGCGGACTACCAAACAAAATTGCCTAAATTTGTTCACTGACTGATACCACTATGCAATTCTTCCACCCCGCTCTTGTGAGGGTGTCCTGGTGAACCATCACCTGAATAATAACCCCTCCAATTGACCCCTGGTTCCTGATTGATAAACAGCCACTGATCTCCAGGTCTGCCTATACGTCCTTGGAACTTGACCTCACAACATTATATCAACATTCTCACAACACTCACAACACGTCTAGCCCTAGCCTGCTAAAGCAGACGTTATGAAAGAGCTAACTCTCGGATGCTGACATAATGTCTGCAAGAAATCGTTTACATCACAAAAATTAGAAAATTTAGGAGTCTAATTTGTGATCGTTTCTCCCAGAATGCACCATAAACGTGAAGATATATTGATTATTGAACTTTAAGATAAAGAATACGTCCATCCAATATCGGCTCTCCTTGAACAATTTTCTGGAATCATTGGAATCCTTTCCAATTGAACGTATTAAAAAAAGGTGAATTCATCAAGCATAATTTGCCTAAAATGGACAGGGAGCGAAGCTGCAGCTTCGCGCATGTGTTACACAGTGTTAATTAGTTCAAATATAAAATTATGCTGAAAAGTCTATAGCCTATTAGGTTATACTGGAAAATAAACATGGGAGACTGGTCTTCCAAGTTTGCCAACAGTACTTCAAAGTTGATAACACAGTTGTGGGTCAGTTTGGTGAAATCAATTTTTTCTGTAGGCATAAGCCTTTTCAAGGAAATTGGAAAAGGAAAAGGTTTGACATTACAGTCAACGTTGACGTTATGCAGCTAGGATCACTGAAGGGCCTTCATTGTGTGAACCCTGAAGACTGTCTTGGCTAACATTTGGCTTACAAACTCCAAATGGCTTGAGGAGATATAAAAATAAGAATATGGTCTTATCACAAACTAAAACACCATCAGTATTTTAAAACTGATGTGTTGTGATTGGCTAATTTTGAAGGATAGGCTGTCGAATCGGTCGCCAAAACCGTAGCTGGAGAAAGCTAGACTATCGCTTTGTTTTAATGCCGAACACAGTCTAATAGCGTCCTTGCCCATAGATACCTCTCATACTCAGATTGACAGCGAGCAGAGCCGTGGGGACGCCGCTACAGGGGTTGTTTAGCAACCATCTATTGGGTATATGTAATCTGCACACTGGAGCAAAATAAGCTGATGTGAGGCAAACAACTTCCCTTTAAAAACATAGTCTTCTCGTTTGCCTCAAAGCCCATGTAATAAATTTGATACAGTCCGAAACTGCAACTACTTCGATGCAGATTCTGATGATTCGCATGCAAAGTTTTGTACAATGAGGGGGAAGTTATAATAGTTTTAAAGGGCAACTGCAAGCCTTGAACTACCAGAGGTTATATTGTGAACAATGGAAAACTTTATCTATAGGTCCAAACCCCATTCAATATGATGTTCCTATGTGGATTATTGGCCTTCAAAGTTTCTGCCATTAAGCAAAGAAATGGGGAGAATCCCAATTGCGCAAAAATGCATGACGTCACACATGGACAACGCAGGAAATTATGTTAGGTATTTGATTGTTTCATTTGGGATTGAATTAAGTCAGATGTTTATCATAAGTCTGTTGTCTTTCTCGGAAAAAAAAAATCACCAAAGTAACCATCAACACCTACCACCCACTACAGAGCAATCCTATCCCATGAATAACTTTTTTCGAAGTGGAATTAACGTTTGAATTTCAATAGAAAACAAGATTTTGCAGGTTTTGCAAGTATGACATTACTTATTATTGCATGATGGGATGCATTTCGATCTTGCGCAATAGACATGCTTCACAAAACACAAACTTCAAATGACTATTAACTCCGCGAACGGGAAGTCCTATGAACTTCCCGTTTGGAAGACGACCATCCAGTTTTTATCCAGATATTAAAATTAGCCCCTGTAGAACAGATGCAGTTGTCCTTCAAATGTCAAACAAAAGTTCTATTGTATTAGGAGACTTGCCAGGTTTAGATTAGATTTTGAGAAGCAGCTTTGGCGTTTACCTCATCACTTATTGTGGTCCGGTTTGGTTATCCCTGTGGTAAAGCGTCAGCTCGGCTGCTTGAAAGATATTAAAGAGGTATCCTCCTATACTGGATAAGAAATTACCAGTGTACACTTGAGTGGTGAATCAAGGAATATCATCAGATAGTGATCAGCTTCTTTCTGACTATTACAATAATCAGCCACGCAGATACTACCTCTTGCCACGTATGAGATCAGAACGTTGTTAGACATTGTTAATTGCCCCAAGTATCAAACTGCTGAATGCTGACCTTCAGAGATGATTTTTTTTCATTTCATCATCTTTTAATGTGAGCTTCTAATCCATTCATTATATTGTCATTTTATGATGAATATCAATCAATTTTTACTTTACTCACTTATGACTCAATCAGAGCATGTGGAGGGACACTGCGGAAGGCGGTTTTTTTAGGGATTATAAGAGTAATTTGAGAATCCCAGCAGGATCTATCGAGTTGTCGGTCGGCGCGTGTGACAGGCGAGGGATTGCACGCGAAAAATTCGATTAGGAAGTGGAAATGGGAAAATAGTTGAACACATTGAAGAGTCATTAGAGACGGCCTTGAACTCACTGTATGGTATGGTCACATCAGCAGTAACCTCTCCGGAGGCAACAGCCACATTCAACGGTGCGATTGAGCCATCTTCCTCCACGACAGCAATGATCACCCCAACATCAACCTCAGAAAGATGAGACAATTGATCCTTCTCTCGTTTATTCAGCTTGATGTACTTGGACAAACCTTGAAAATGAGGGAGACCACAAAAAAGAGGAAAAGAATTCTTGAACCATGTCATCTTCATGACCTACAATGAGGTCTATATGCCAGCATGTTCTCGAGTCTAAACTGCAGATGATAATCACCCATTTTTTTCTCAGTCCCAGCAGCAGTGCAATGTTCCCTCGGGAGAGCCAGATAGATAAGGGGGTTCTGATTGCAGTTAACTAATCATAACAATCTCACCTATTTACATCGGTGAATAGGCTCTCCAATAGCTTGTTTCAATTGGCAGTGGATCATGCCCCCCATTATTTATCTTCTTGCTTTTGCTTGCTACACAGAGTGTGACATCTTTGCATATCCAACACACTTCCACACTCAGGTGCACCACATATGCACTATGCTATCTGTCCTATCGTCTATTATACACCACTCTAGGCTACTACACAGTGTGACATCTGTTGCTTATTCGGTTGGCCAATCTAGTCATGTTTGCTCAATTTCTGTCACTTTGTTTAGTCCTGGGGAATCGATAGTAGAAATCAGAATCACCTCTTCTCCACTCAAAATCCGGACGTATGTTAAGAATATCTCACAAGTGAAATCGCTGCAAGGGAAACTGCCAAAATGATATCCCAAGTCAAGTAATTTCTGACTAAGTATTATAATTTCAGAATATGTAAAAGGGTTTCCATGACCATAGATTGGCAGGGAAAAAATGATTTGAACAGAGTGCCAAAGGCACAGTAACTCCCCCTGTCAATCTCTCTGAATCCATTAATATGGTAACTGTGGCTAAATGACTCTTTAATCATTGGATTGCAATATAGGCAGAGACAAAATTTCCACTTTTACTCGAGTGTAGAGGCGGTTTTTTTTAAGAACGAAACTCTCACCTAAAATTCCCGAATATACATTGTAGATAGTCTGATGCTAATCAAGAAGGTACCATGGTCATAATGTTGATCAAGCATAACGATCATCCAAGTGATATTTGTGAGAGAAGAAGAACAATTTTGTCCACTCAATTCCCAAAAGTGCACTCTCCACTTACTGCATGCCCCTTCAAATTTCTCAAAACAACCATACACTGCTGCAAATGACCAAGTTACATCATGCAGAGAAGACTCAAACTATGTCAACAAAACTACAGTAAACTTTCCCTCAATGACCATGATCTAAAATCTTATTGACCCATAATTACCATTGGTCAATAATATTACTGAGAAACTTTATATGTCATTCAATCTGATCAGTGGGAGAAGAATCTGACCAGAACAAACCATATATGTCAAAATGTTCATTAGATGACCTTCAGCCTCAAACTCTGAACACCCTGTATGTAACACTGGTCAATCAGTATAATGACCCACCCAACTGTGCCAACCAGAATTTTGGGGGTTGAAGCAGTGAATTGTGTGTCGTTCATATAAGGGGCCCTAGCGCCTACTCTAAAACTGTGCCTTGGGCTGCTGAGTGAGCTTAACTAAATTGCCCAAAACGCTCCCCCAAGGATTTTGGCATAAATTTTGCAATTTCGACCGTTGATGAGCCTCCAAATGACCTCCGCTGTGGTCAGAACCAAATGATAGTCACATTGTCAAGTTCATCATGCCCTCCCCAGTCATGTGGCCAAATTTCAAATCAATTTCCTGATTCCCAATGGCCGACATGTGTCAGGTTCTAGGGCGATCGGGCGATGCGTTTTGAGTTACCGCACTGGTGTGAAAATCCTCTGGCAGCAGCTACAGGGGCCTATATGGTGAGAAAAAACAAAATCTTCCCCGGGGTGGATCATAAGTGGTTGATAAGATCAAGTATAGAGTTTGTAATCAAAGACAGGACCTAGAGCAAGTTCAGACTGGAAACACTGAACCTGGGGGCAAATTCTCACGGTACGTTTAGATGATCAAATCTTGTTGTGTATCAAACACAAAGTGCTTAGCATTAAGCTGCAAGAGTTATCAGAACAATAAATTAATGTGAAACTGAGACATTTTTGCGAGATGGTATGCATGGCACGTTGTACCATCAAAATTGATCTGGGGAGAGAGGCTTCTACACTCACATATGAGATAGCCTCCCTATTAATTAAAGGGACACGTCCAGCAAAAATATTCAAATGTCATAGGAATGTTACGCATTGAAAATAATGCCAATCAAACTTTGTTTTTTGTCCATAGCATGTTCCGGTTTAAAGTTACAAATTTTAAAGATGATTAATTTGTCACTGCTGGTTGCAATTGCAATTTGGCAGCATTTGCACTGATGTCATCTCTACCAGTTTAAAGTGAAATTGCTAACAATATGGCTAACGTTCCCTCATAATTGGTGGATATTGACCATCATAAAAAGGTTGCCAGTTGCCAAAATCGACCCCATATTAATGAAATTGAGGGAGGAAAGCCATATCGTCCAAGTCCCGAATAAATAAGACCTGGAATCAAAGTGATATTTGAATGATTTTATTCTCTTAACATTATAACAACAAAAAGGTATTCAGTTTGCGAAGACTTGTCTCGTACCAACTTTGTTCTTCAAAAAGTGCCTTAGAGCATAATTGAGGAGGCAGGTGAGGTTGTGAATGAAGAGGATTCCTGCTTCCAAGGACTACCATCAGGCCAGTGCCGAGCGGGGGCGAGGCATGCGTCCCGAGGTGGAGCCACTTCCTGACATGTGAATGCCTCATCAACCAAGATGGTTTCAGGGTTGATATCAGAAATTCCAGGCGAATTGTGCAGGCTTTGCAAACTGACCATGTTTTGTTCTCTTCTATTAAAGCACTTTGAATCATTTGTGGGAAACGTGCCAAGTAAATATAATATATTAATGATCAATATGACCACACTAAATCACGCTTGTTAGTTATCAGGATATCACTAGATGGTCTGCCATCTCAAACTGATTAGATTTTGTGCACAGAAGCATAGTAGGATTTAAGTCCAATCTTATGTAATGTATTGTTTGAGCGAGATAGGCACCAAATGTATAAACTGTGGTGATGTAGATTGGCTAATGAAGCAGGGGGACATTTAGCCAACTGATTAGATTTTAGATATAAGTTAAATGATAGGTACATTTTGCATATTGCATAATTTTAGCAAATTCTGAAAGGTGGTTGAGTTTCTGAAACTTGGTGCCATAGATTTGGGCCTCATAATTTTCAAGGTGCAGTGGGTCCAACTGATGTCGTTCTATGAGACTAATTTAGGAGAATCCTAAAATAATGGGAAGAGGTCTATATTTCAATTTCATTCTAAAAACCTCGCGTAGACTTTGCCCATCTCTCCCTGAAGTGACCAAAAATGACATCATCAGCACTATCAGCTTCCAGGTTATCCAGCTGGCAACACTGAACTCCACGTCATCCTCTAACGATGTTGAAGGATTGGTCCTCTTTTGGACTGGTTAGACAACGGACATCTCGAGAGAGAAGGCACTTGAGTTGGAATATTTTTATCTGCAAAAACCACAAGTATTGGCACTAGGTAATTTTAGGGTCAACTATCCAAAATGCTAGTTTTACAGATTGGTATAATCCACAAAACAGGACGATTTGTGAATCTGTGAACTACGAATACTTACCCCTTGTCGACCATGCACCCCCCCCCCATGTGCCAACCAACCGAGTGTCTGGCATTTTTCACATAGTACCTTACCCCCCGGTTGACAACCCTCAACCCATGGTCGATAGTGGTAGTAGAGTATGTGAAATGAATTTCAAGCGGACCTATTGCAAGTTTTATCAATGCTGAATAATACGCTATGGAAAAAGTTAAACTGTTCAACAAACTCAGGTTTATTGGTCAACAATTGGTCTCCAAACAATCTATTGAATCAATTAAAAATTGTGGATCCATACAGCGCGAAACGTTTAATGAACAAAATGTCTATTATATGAGTAACTTACTGCAGAGTGTTTACTATCCTTGAAGTCTGTACCCACCGGCACTGCTCTGGGGTTGTGATCAATCTGAACGACAGTAATAGCATGCTGTCATCTGTGAGAAAACAGTTGGGAAGACATTTTAGCGAACAGCGTGATTAGCAAAACAATTTGTCCCCTTTCCCGTATTAAGTGGAGGAAGTTTCCATTCATGCTCTCTAACACACATTTTGAATTTTTTGTTTATATAGCTTCTCCATTGCTGAAAAGACATGAACCGAATTGGTGACTCAAGAGAGGAATTTCACAGCAAAAATGGGGGCATTGCATGACTATGCGTGTATGCCACTCCACAAGCAAATTAAAACTTCATTGCCAATAACTGCCTTTTTTTGGCTCAAAAACTGGGTGTGACCACCAAATTCATCCAAATGCATATTACCGTGATGGCATTTCCTGAGGTGGCATCGGAACTTGATGCATGATTCTGGTTTGAAAGGAGTCTTATAGATATAGTATGATGTTGATAAGTAGACTAATTGCTTGGAGACTTAGTATGAAAATAAACCAGAAGCCAAAAGGCTTAGTGATTCCTTGACATTCTGTCAACCCATAGCCAGACACACGGCAAAATGGGAGATAGTACCAGTTCATTATAGGCAACATACGTCTGACAAATTTCTATCTTTACCAATCCAAGACTAATATGGTTCCCTGTACCGCTTGGTAAGGAAGCTACACACTAATTTCAATGGTTTTTCACAGACTTTGAACTCTGGTAACCTTGAGATACCTCCGACCTGACCAAACATAGGGTTCATTTACCTCATCAGGGAATACACAAAAAGTATGAGCCTCATTCACCCGCCATTTACCAAAAAACAATAGGCTACATGTACTCCAAATAACGGAGATACACACCTAATTTCAACCTGATCAGACCAACCGTTCTGAAACTTTTCGTGTTAACAAGTTTTCAGACTTCGACCTCTGGTGACGCAGAGACCTCTGACACTGACCCAAAATCAATGGGTTCATGTACTATCATGGGGAACAAACATACCAAGTATGAGCTGCATCCATCAAGGTGGGTCGATTATGGTGTTGTCAAGCGAAAAGTGGCCAAAATATCAAATTTTCACAAATTTTCTATTTTCGACCAAATCACTCCGGCCCTGAAACTAAAAAACAATAGGGTACTGTACTCCCCATAAAAAAGCTATACACCTAATTTGAACTGTCAGCACCAACATTCTGGACTTATCGGTTACAAGGTTTCCCTGGACTTTGACGAGGGACATCTGACCTGACCCAAATTCAATAGGGTTCATGTTACTCATCATGGGGAACACAACTACCAAGAATGAGCTTCAACCATCCGGTGGGGTTTGAGTTATCGTGTTTACAAGCCAAAAATGGCCAAAATATCAAATTTTCACAAAGTTTCTATTCGCCAAAATTAACTCACGTCCTGACCAAAAAACAATAGGGTTCTGTACTCCCCATAAGAAAGCTAGACACCTAATTTTAACTTGATCAGACCAACCATTCTGGACTTATCGTGTTTAACGGTTTTCAGACTTGAACTTCGGGTGACCCTCAGATAGAACTCTGACTGATCCCAAACATAGGGTTCAGTAATATCATGGGGAACACATACTAAGGTTTTTTTTTTTTTTTTTTGTTTCTGAGCTTCCGCCATCTAGGGGGGGCGCGTATCGTGTTTTACAAGCCAAAATTTGCCAATATCGAATTTTCACCAATTTCTATTTTCGACCACAATCACCATACTGAACCAAAAACAATAGGGTTCCTGGTACTCCACTAAGAAAGCTACTCACATATTAAACGTGATTCAGACCAACCCATAGGACTTAGCGTGTTTACAGGTGTTTCAGACTTGACCTCTGTGGGGGACCACAGATGACCTTGACCTGACCCCAAATCAATAGGGTGCAGGACCTCATCATGGGGACCACACATACCAAGTACTGAGCTTCATCCATCCAGGTGGGGTCGAGTTATCGCGTTTACAAGCAAAAATTGGCCAAAATATCAAATTTTCACAAATTTTTATTTTCGACCAAAATTCACTCACGTCCGGTGAACCGAAAACAATAGGGTTCTGTACTCCCCATGAAGAAAGCTTATACACCTAATTTTAACTTGCTCACACCAACCTTTCGGACTAATTGTGTTTACAAAGGTTTCAGACTTGGACCTTGTGACCTCAGAGACTCTGACCGACCCCAAAAACTAATAGGGTTCAGGACTACAGGGGGAACCACACATACGAAGTATGAGATCATCCATCTAGTGGGGTCGACGTTATCGTGTTTACAAGCCAAAAAATTTGCCAAAATATCAAATTTTCACAAATTTCCTTATTTCGACAAAAATTAACCCCACAGCAACAAAAAACAATAGGGTTCCTGTACTCCCCATAAGAAAGCTACACATTAATTCAACTTGATCAGACCAACCATTCTGGGAGTCATCGTGTTTACAAGGCTTTTCAGACTTTGTCCTTGGTGACCTCAGATGACCTTGAACCTGACACCCAAATCAATAGGGTCCATGAACTAATTCATGGGGACACACATCCAAGTATGAGCTAGCTCATCCATCCGGGTGGGGTGAGTCGAGTATCGTGTATTTACAAAGCCCAAAAGTGGCAAAATATCAAAATTTCACAAATTTTCTATTTTTCGACAAAAATCACTCCCGTCCTGAACCGAAAACATTAGGGTTCTGTACTCCCCATACGAAAGATACACCTAATTAAATGATAAGATCCACCAATAGGACTTATCGTGTTTCAAGGTTGTTCAGACGTGACCTCTGGTGACCTCAGATGACCCTCTACTGACACCCAAATCGATGGGTAGGGTTCAGGCTGATCATGGGGGAACACACATACCAAGTATGAGCCGGACCTACCCAGACCTGATCAAAGTTTCATCGTGTTTACAAGATGGGCGTCACACACACATTTACACACACACACACACACACAACACACACGACGTGACTGATAGATTCCGCTGACTTCGTCAAGGAATCAAAACAACGAACAACGCTATAGATCAAATGAACGGGCAACTGGGCCTCCATTCCCAGCCCCCCCCAATTACATCTCTCTCCCACAGTTAGGTTTTCAGGATACTATGTGGTCAGTTATCCAGCAAGCCCTAAGTTGATTCATAGTATTGCTGGACTGGAGGTATTCCTATTGTTTGTTTCAGAATCTCCCTAAATTGATTGACCAAACAATGGGAGTATCGAATAGACAATAGATCAATTGTTTAATAATGGGGGTAGCAATGGTAATATTGGAAAAAGGGGAAATAGGAATAAACTTATAGTTCATAACCCTGCTAAGTATACACTTATTCAGGACCAGATTGTTTGTTTTATTTGCATCAGTATTTCCAACCAATCTGATTTTAGAGAACGGAAGAATAAGAAAGCAGCATTAGCAGATAATAAGAGCAAAATCTCAAATGCATATAGATGTGGATATAGTTTGCCAGCCCCTATAATGGCACAAATCAGTGACAAATTTCACATTCATTACGACTGAACTTTTTATCAGGCTACCAACGGGGTGTAAGTATGTGGATACGTGACAGAATTACCTGAATTAGCGTAATGGACACAGTTCTTGACATCAGTTGACCCATTCTTTAAATTTTAAAAATATTCAGGATCCACTGGTTAACCAAACACAATGTGTTTCAAGGTAAATCCAATCAAACTTAAAAAGTGAATGTAGACAAATGCATGACATCCAGTGACCTCAAAAGTTATGGTGAAAAAAGTTTCTGGGACGAACAAAATGAATCAACTTTAATAATAGATATATATTCACAGAAAAATCTAATATTCATCTTCCTTCTATCCTTAAAGTTATTGTTTAATCTTGCTAACAAACTTGAACAATAAACTACATTGAACTAGGCTGAATACCCCTACCTAATAAGTGACTTCTTTTCTGTGCCCAAACTCTAATCCGGATCGGCTCTCCCACCACCAAGGTGCTTCGTCACAAAATTCCACCAAAAGGTTCATACCGTTTGGGGGAAATCCTGCTACAAGAAAAAATGACACACCACATTCATACACACACACACATACGCCGACCTGGCGCTAAGTCCTTCCCTGAACTTCGTTCAGGCAAACAAAAACCAATTTTCCTTTGCACAGACTTTCAGCTGATTTAAGCATTCCTTCCAATCATTTAGGAGTTTGGTCAGCAAAATAAAGGTGATAAATAAACATCCCTGTAGGCATCCCATCATACCGTGACCATTCAGAATGGAGCCTCAAAACTGTCACTTTTCACCAATCGCCTGCTGTAAACTGAGGGGTGGCCAAAGTTGGTTAGAGCGGCGGCCTTCCCCCCGGGCGACCGGTCCGGTATAAACAAAGACTTCAAAAAATGGTACTTGTTGCCTTCTCGCTGGGTGCTCAGCACAAGGGACCACGCCGTCTGGCATGTGCTTACCCCCCACCCCCACATTACGGTACCACCAAAAAGGCTTACCTTATCCCGTGTATTCTGGTGACGGATTCGCGCTGACTATAGGTGCAGTCTGCAGGTGTGCACCCCCTTGCTGCATGGCAATCACCTTAAAAACAATTAATATAAAAACAAAAACAGCCATGACAGGGGAAGCCACCCAGAACACAAGGGCTGATTTATGAAGTAATGACATAACGCATGGCATTCCTTATTTCCTTCTTTTGGGTATTTTTTTTTTTCTCTCTCATTCTTGGGCCTTGAAGTGGAACAGTAAATTTTCTGCCCAAGAACATTTCATGTTTTCAAACTCTCTATTTAACCCTTTTTACACCTAAATAATCTCGAGTGACCATTCATTGACTTTTGATCCTTAACGTCTGAACACTAGCTGATAGGATCAATACCCACTAGCCCATGGTAACACTGACCAACCTAATTTGGGTTGGGCAAAGAAGGATTTTGCATTCTCTGGTCATTCCACATAATAGCTCATTATGCTGCTCCTATTTCCTTTGACCTTGAATCTTGACTATCTCGTAGTACACTAGTAATTAATGACACTGACTGAGTATAATGGGTACCCAACCCAATCTGTAGGGGGTGAAGCAGTTTGTGGTAGATTTTTTTTTTGTTGCAGTTTTTCAAATATGTTTCATTGTGTGGTGCCCCTTTAATTTTTCAAATAATGGTTCATTGTGTGGTCCCCTTTAATGACCTTAATCCTTGAACACCCCCCATAAGTACTACCAGCCCATGATAACACTGTACTATGTTCCATGGAAGTTCAATTTCATCTGTAGAAGATTTTGATTTGCAATCTTTAAATTTTTTGCATTTTGTTTTGACATATTTATATTATCCCCTTAGCATTACCTTTCACCCCCCTTCAAATCCTGAACATTTCCAGGCGACACTGTCCATGACAACACTGACAGATATTAATCAGAACATTTTGCAGTTTTCTACACAATGACCCCTTATGCTCCTCTATAATGTGTGACTCTATGATGTGTGCATCATTATTCTGTCTGTTTGCTGCGACTGGCCCAGTGACGTCAGTCTTGGAACCCTTCCAGCATACACCTGCCCCTAAATTTTCCACATTCGGCATAAAATATGCTGGTTTTGAATTGTCAAATCAATAATTGTTTTAATGGAACTATTTAACAGAATGAATTTTTGACCGAAATTCCAGAGGCTTTGTGATGCCTTAGGTTTCATGTCCTCAGATGACCTTTGCATGATCCAGAATAATTGGGACCAAATACTCGTTATAGAGAGCCACCATACTGCGTGGAGCTTGATCCATGTAGAATCCAATTATCATGCTCACCAGTTTGCCAAATATCAATTTTTTTCTCCACAATTTCCCATTCACCACCAAAATAACCGCCCAACTGCCTTAACATCGCTTAATTGTACTTAAGACTTAAGAATTTCTTAAAGGGCAAGTCCAGCCAAAATATTTAAATGTCATATGATTGTGCATTGAAAATCATGCCAGTCAAACACTCTGTTTTTCATGTTCATAGCATTTCGGTTTATAAGTTACGAATTTTTAAAGATTATAATTTATCACTGCTAAGTTGGCAATTTTGGCAAATTGGCAACATTTTGATGACGTCATATCTACAATTTTAGAAACGCTAAGAAATGTCTTAACTTTTTTTTTTATAATTGTTAGATATGACATCATCAAAAGGTTGCCATTCGGCCAAAATCACAAATTCCGATTAAATTGAGGAAGCCATTCTTCCCCCAACCATGCTATGAACCTGGAACAAGGTATTCTGATTTGGCTGGGACTTTGCCTCTTAATGAGTCTGCCTGAGATGTTGTTCATGTCTAAGGTTTGAATGCATTCAAGAATATATATATATGATATAATTTTTCAGATTGTGGGCAAATTCTTTAATCATGCTGGGTTAATTTCTTCCTTTTGGGATGTAGCAACATCAGGGTCTTTCATGAGATTTTGTCTTTCCTGACCCATTTCACGAAACTAACTCCAGCCTAATTGGACCCTCATTTTGAAGTTCATGGATCACAAGGTCTCCCACTTCGATTTCGATAACGTAGATGACCTTTAACCTGACCCCAAAAACAATCGGATTGTGTACTCCATTATAGCAATTGCAACCAAGTATAGTTGTCTCCCACGAAAGGGGCTCAGGTTTTTGTGATCACAAACCAAAATTGGCAAATTATTCTGATTTTCCACAATTCCACTTTGTTGCCCCCCCTAACCACACCAAAGACATCGAAGTTCTGTCTGTCCTTAAGGAAGCTACATGCCAAATTTCACAGCCAGAATGGGACAAGCATTTCTAGATCATTGATGATTACAAGGTTTGTCATTTTTTCTTTACACTTTATTGACTCAGGTCACTTTGAACGAGCCAAAGATATAAGTTTATTACTCATTGTGAGGAACCCCCCAACATACCAATGTGAGCTGATCACACACCCGTGGGGTTGATGTATCGTTGATTACAAGCCAAAATTTTGCCAAAAAAATATCAGTTTTTTCACAATTCTCTCATTTTTCAAGGAATGACCCACCCCCAAACTAAATCAAAAATAATGGAGTGTCTCATACTTCCCATAAGGAAGCTGGCTCACCCAATTAACCTTGATCCGAGCAGCATTCTGGATTTATCCTTTCACATGGATTTTAGGACTTTGTCCTATGTTGACCTCAGATGACCTTTGACCGGACCCCAAAACCAAAGGGTTCTTGTCCTCATTACAGAGAACCCAAATATCAGTTGCGCTTGACCATCTAGGTGGGGTAGAGATATTGTGTTCACAAGCGATGGTCGTCACATATATACATATTTCATACAACACACACACATAAACAAAACGTTGGCAGGACTGCATATATTCCCGACTTCTGTACAAGGAATAAACAGGAAAGCCAAAAGGCTAGTGATCCTCGACTCTTTCTGACAACCCTAAAGACAGACACAAGGACAAATGGGAGATTGTTACCAGCCATTATGGGCCAACATAAGTCTGCAAGTTTCCCATTTTCCCAACCAAGAATATGGTCATGTACCTCTTGATAAGAAAGCTACACACTAGACTTTCAAGGTTTTCAGACTAGGACCTCTTGTGGATGACCACGATACCTCTGACATGACCCAAAAACAATAGGGTCCATGAACTCATCATTGGGGAACACACCTACCAAGGTATGAGCTTCATCCCATCAAGTGGGGTGAGTTAATCTGTACAAGTTGGGCGTCACATACATACACACATACACAAAGACGCCTGGCATGACTGCATGATGCCTGGACTTGCAAGGAATAAACAAAAGGGAACATGTGAATTGCAAAGTTATTTTGTAACTGTGGAATTGTGGCATGAATAATGACAAAAGAAAGATTAAGTGATATGGCAACTCACCGATCAGATGAAACATAACTAGAGCTTTAGCTGCAAAACAGCGACCTTCTCAACTTTAGCGGGCTTGGATCCCATTGAAATGGGCTGAAGGATCAGAATCCACCATCTCAGCCTTGATTGCATCTGGATGAATTAAGGGAATTAGAAACATCAAACATTGAACAAATACTTGAATCTTCAACTTAGAAAATGAATTTTGGTAAGATTCTTTTAGTTCAAGGGCCTTCCCAGCTGGCAGACGGTGTATCATTGACGGCCTGTAACACCAACACAGATGGCATGCATTGGGGGCTGGATACCCACTTGACAAGCCTGTCAAACTACCAATATCAAATGGGATATAACATTGAATGAGTGAATGAAGCTTATGGGTATTGTGGCAGCTACTATACAGTACTAGGTAACAGGACAGCCTTGGTAATTCAAGCCTCATCACTGCTGCATGCCACATACAGAGATGGTGCAGTGGAATGTTGTACATATCTCGGTAACTAGGTAACAGGACAGCCTTGGTAATTCAAGCCTCATCACTGCTGCATGCCACACTACAGAGAGAGTGCATTGGACTGTTCGACAGTAGCTGAGTACTAGGTAACAGGACAGCCTTGGTAATTCAAGCCTCATCACTGCTGCATGCCACACTACAGAGAGGGTGCAGTAGAATGTTAGTACAGCAGCTACACTACTACAGTAGATAAAAGGACAGCCTTAGTCATCAATCCTGCTGCATGCCTCACTACAGAGCAGTGGGGGAGGGGGGGGGGGGGGGTGGGGGGGGGGGGGGGGGGGGGTGGGGGGCGGTGTGGCAAGAATGTTATATGGCGCTACTCTAGAATAGGAGCCTTGTTAATTCAAGCATCACTGCTGCAGCATGCCTGAATACAAAAGAGAGTGCAGTGAAAGTAACTGAAGTGAACAATATAAAGTTACTCATCCATTGTATTTCCAGTGTTGTGATTTTCATGTCTGTATGTGCTTGAGTGATTCCACACCCACTGTACGTCATTTGAGTTTGACTCACATACTGTAGCCATTGCATTTTTCACGCTGGATTATATCTCAAGAAATTAAGACAGTGTTACCTGACACCATGGCCATGTCCTTAACAAGGCAGAGCTGAAAAACGTGAGGGTCTCGTCGTCCTCGTACTTGGCCAGCTCCTCCACGATGTCCATGATGCCACCCTTGACAATCTGCAACACAAGCCTCTCTGTTGGTGATCAGCAATGAGACAGTAGTGAAGCTGATATCATCTGAAATCTATTACAGAGATCTTGTGCATTCCATTTTAGGAGTGAGGGGTCTGATGCAAATTCCGAGTCGGTAAGGCCAAATTTTTCAGATGAAAATCCGCACATACCATGCAATTCTTATGAACATTAGTTGATCACAGTTCTATCAGCTTGCTGGATTTAAACGTTTCCACAGAGAACGCAGGTCGAGGCTAGTTATTTGAGGCAATTCTGGGAAGAAAACTAGAGCACCAATGGTGCTATAGCTCAACCCACACAAATATACGTACCAAGACGAATGTACAATTTATGTGATGAATGTTCAAGATCACGAGGCCAAGAAAGGCTTTTTCAAACCTTGCCTATTGGCCCCTGTAACACTTTTAAAACCTTGATATTCATATGGCCAAAAATGTTTTAGCAGTCAATACCTAATCCACATGATTGGCCTAAATCCTAAATCCTGACACCCATCCATCATTATAACTGAACATCAGAACTGTGCAACAGAATATGTGGGAGTTACAAGATTTGGCAGTATTTCATATAATGGGCCCTAGGCCCAAACTGGGCCCTGGGCCCAAAATTCCCGAACACCCCAACGACCCCCTACTCTAGGACCATTACTGTAACTTTGAAGGAAATCAATTGAAGCTTGTGAGAGGAGATGCATTTCAATTACCCATTGTGGAGGGGGGGGGGGAAAAAGGAAATTTCATAAAATGGGGACCTGAGACCAAAAAATCCTGAATCAAGTCCACCTATATTTGATTGACCATTAAGGTGACATACTAAGTAGTGTTTTTCATTGGTTGCTTCCAGTTTTTTAAAACAAGTATCCCTTTGGGGGCCTCTTACGACGTGAGGGGCTGACAGGTGAATTTTTCAGTGGTGAGGCACTCCATTGTTCTCTTTACTCCATTAATAATGTGGTTACCGGGCACAATGACCATTAGGTTAGTCTTTTGCAAGTTTCATTGGACACTCCAACCAATATTGCTCTTGCAATACTCTATTCTGTGGCAAAGGTACAGTCGATGCCCCCAGTCGCAAGGTCACTGCCTACAAAAGTCGTCCGAGCCCATATGCGATCTCTACTAGAAGTCCTACAATTCAAATTCAAGTTGGAAAAAACTTTTAAATTATACTCTGATATTGATTTGAGTTGTTTTTTCCCCCTCAAGTTTAATAACCTTCTGTTAAAAGGGAGAGAGATTAGCCTCAAGGTACCTGTCGAGGCCAGCTTCTCTATTCCCAGAAACGCTTTTTTGTACTCTCATAATACCCGGGACCCAACAACAAACACAAATGCTGTGAAGGCAAACACAGATATCAGGATCTCCTCTACCATCCATTGCCACCCCACTCCACAACTCCTGTTTGGGAAAATTCAGAATGTACTAGTCTATGTTCTCAAATTTGTTCATATCCAGAGGTGGACCGGCTGCCACAGTTCCATAATGCCATGGATCCCATTGAGACGGGCTTAATTAGCCTTTTTGCAAATAGTTTCTCGCAATGCATTGTGTTCTAGCTCAGGGGGCAACAATGCAATTATTGGACCAACCAAACAGGAACCAGCGAATAAAATATTATGTTGCGAGAAATAGTACGTTTAGTCGGATTTGCACATGAAGAAAAATAAAAAAAAAATAGAGAAAAATTATTGGGAACACATACTAAATTTTGAGAGGATATGCACAAGAGAATGGAGAAGATAATTGAAATTTACAAGTTTTCCAATACGCGCTAACACAAAATACCACTGGGATGTCCCCAAATGCATCAAACAATCCCACAGTGCACGGCAATGGATTGCGGAGAAACGGTCTATTCAGCATCGAGTCGTTCCATTTCACATGAATATACGTACCTATGAAACTAGCTCTGTGAGGCGCTAGGTCAGGGAGAAGCGATTTCTCCTTCTGACCCCCTTGGTCACATGACAGGGTTCAATTAGGGACGGGATCATCCAGGTCCAGTAGCTTCTTAATGGTGGCCGGGGCCTGTAATATAATGAGCAAACAAGTTGGAATAGCTGATACCAGGAGACCTCATCACACTGATCATAACACAACACGCATAAAATGAATAGTGAGTCAAGTATAGCAATGAAAAGTTACAGTAGCTTGGCTATTCAAATTGGGTGTTGCATGCACCGCCATGGGATACCCTCCTAATGGACCGAGCCCGCGAGTACACAAGGTTCTTGAAAACCCGGTTATTGGTCGTTGGGGTATTGTTACAAAGCTGAAGCTGACATTGTTGAAGCGGCTGGGATGATCCCCAAACACTCACCGGTTTTCGGTCTATGAGCAGTGAATGCTTATACTTGCACAGGGCTCCCTCTATTTAAGCCTATTATCCCCATCGTGAATTTTACCTATTAGCTACCTCATTGTCCTGTCCTATTTACAGAATCCTCCACACATAATGACAAGTTACTTGATCCATCAGACTTGAATAAGCTTTTGTTTTGATACCCAACAAGTGCAAGTCGGAAGCTCTTGGTAGCTGCGGACAGCAAAATTCCCGAGGCGAATACACGGCATGTTTTTCGCCATTTCATCTTTATTGTTGCGGTCACATTTAACTGACCTCCACTGACATCTGTCCATAACCATGGAATGACTTGGTACATGGCACCACATTGGCCAATATTTGCTATCATTCCCATTCCTAAGTCTGTGGCAGTGAAGCAGTGAAACACACTTCCCACAGAAATGAACAAATCTCTGACATTCGTTGACACTCATAGTTATACGTTTGAACCACTCACCAGTTACCCTTAAACGCATTTAGGAGGGGGGAGGCCGCAAGCCCCCATTTCTAGTCATCCTTAGATTGGACGAGATGTAATGTAAACAAATCCTGTGGAGCCAGGAGCTAATGGCACTATGGCAAGATGTGATGAAGACAAATCCTCTCCCCCTGGACAATAGGTTTTTATTGTCAACTGTTTTGAAGAACAGACCTTCTTACAGATCAGGTAAACATCTGCTCAGCAGAGATGGAGTACTGTAACACCTGTCGGGCAGTACCGGTAGAGCTCAAAATAAATTTGGAAATTGGGGTCATTAATTGGATTTAATTAAAAATCTAATAACACTATGCGAACATAAGACTAAGGCTAGCTGTGCAAGCTCATCCACGCCCCAAGTTTCAACCTATCGCATGTATGTTTTAAAGTTATGAATACGTGACACAAGAAGAACTCACGAACGAACGAACGGACGGAGAGACATGATATTGTAGATCTGCTATCCCGCAGCTAAAAATGTGGCATCTGGTCTGTGAAATGAATGAAAAGTTACATGGCCTCCATCTCTGTCCTACCTTGTTGTACCTCAAAATTAGGCCAAGCCTATCCATGTGCAGCCGGGCATACTTTGGGCAAAATGTTTCGATTAGCATCTTTGAAGATGGGGATTTCCCAAGCTTGGTGCGTATTGTTCATTCACAGAAGATGCTAATCAACTAGTGCATGATTAGGCGATCATGTATTCGACCAGCAACTGATATTCTAATCCATTGGATATGCCCTGATGTGCGCCTACAATCCCTCCAGAAAAAAAAAAAAAAAAAAAAAAAAAAAAAAAAAAACAAAAAAAAAAAAAAAAAAAAAAAAAAAAAAAAAAAAAAAAAAAAAAAAAAAAAAAAAAAAAAAAAAAAAAAAAAAAAAAAAATTGTTGAACATCGCATAGCTTCCAGCAGGAGGAGTTCTGTCAGTCATGGTACCCTCCCCCCCCCCACCCCCCGTTCAATGTTTGGTCGCGTAGTCGAAACTCCGCAGTTTGAGAGCACAACATTGAATAGGGGGTGCGTGGGAGGGTGCCAACTAATTTTGGCGGGGATTGGAAATCCCATGCATGCTATGTATGCTTATATGTGGGAAGACGCCGACTTACTTTACCGCGCAGCTTGTGTTTGTCATTTTGGTTGTACCTTTGTGTGTATCTTAACTTTGAGTCACCATTCCTTAGCAGCCAAGAAAGGACAGATTATTGTTTTGTTTTTTTGGACTAGCGACTTGTGACCACGAAACGCAACGCGGCGTAGTGATTCCATGCCGTGTTTATCAACTTGGGACGACGTGACATCGTTCAATTGCTAGTGGTGTATTGTTAAAATATGACACAATGCTGCAATTTGCTTTTCGTTGCGTTTCGGAAGCTCTTCATGCGCACTCTGAGAGCACACCCATAGACACAATTGACAATATTATGGCATCAATGCCCAGAGCTTGCAATCTATTCGCGCCTGGAGGGGCGCCGGGGAATAGTACTGGCTATGTACAATGAAAGTGGAGCTTTTGTGGCGGCGCTATTGGAACGGTAATCTCTCACCCGTCACATTCTGTGATTGACTAATGGTTTTACCGGGTAACATTTATGTGACGCCAGGAACGGTGTCCTGTTTGGTATGAGATTCACTGCACAGTATTCATTGGTTTGTGCTGTAGGTTCTATGGCACTTTTGGCACACGAATGCTGTAGGCTCTATTTGAATTTTTTTATATGGTCTCTTTGGTTGGTTTTATTTTTTTGTTCCTATGCCTATGGTAACTACGGTCCACCATTTCAAAAGCCAGAGTTCTGATATAGTTTTACTTAGTTAACTCAAGTTGCATTTAGGTTTACCATGAATTCGATACATATGAGATATAGCGGTAAAGGTAAATCATTTCGTGGTTTGACATTTCCATGTCATTGGTGTTGAACTTCGCCAGTCCGTTGCCATGGCTCTTCTGCGCGTTGGCGTTAGCCAGTAGTTCCGGGCGCGACTTTATTCCCTTTTCTCAATGATTTCGGACACTGCGAACGGCGTAAGTCTGGGCCCCTTCCTTCGTCGCCATGTTGACGTAGCGTGCTTATAGAAAGTTGGCTGTAATATGTCCACTTATATAGGTTTCGACACTATCGTGACGTGTATTAATATACTGACCTCAACACGTGTCCTACAGATTGAAGTTGGAGCACGTGTCCGTCACACCACTTCCCCGATGTTCCCTGCTACATGCACGCTTTGTATAGGGGATCTACAATCCCCGCCAAATGTGTTGAAACAACTGGCATAGCTTCCAGCAGGAGGATGTCTGTCAGTCCATGGTACCTCTCCCCCCCCCCCCCACCCCCCGTTCAATGTTGGTCCGTAATCGAAACTCCTGCAAGTTTGAAGAAACAACATTGAATCGGGGTGGCGGGGAGGGGTTGCCAACTAATTTTGGCGGGATTGTATTTTTTACCTATACTACCTGCACCATACAAGTAGCCTAAGATTTATGACAATCAGATGATCATTTTGAATGGTCGGAAATTCCACAATACTGGCAGATTCTTGCCACAACAACATTTTTGCGATGAGGGGATTATATGTTATCAAGCTGATTCTCTTTGGTGCATTTCAAAAAAAACTTTTTGTAGAGCACTTTGGGATGAAAGTTACAATGCAATCGTCTATAATACGCTCAGAGTGAATTTTCCATCATCTCGTGCTTATATAGCGCTTTTTCGATATGATCAAATTGCTTCACAGATATCACCTCTTCAAGGGTGCCTCCAAGCTTCATTGTAATGTCCAGGAATGGCAGGTGGAACATTAACACTGCCCCTGGAGTGGGGATTTGAAGCACTGTGAGATCTATAGCACACTGCATGATTTCCTCTTCAATGGACCGAGTGCATATTCCAAGTGACTATCAAGTTCGTCAGCATTCTCACAAACATACCATGCTGTAGCAGGACTTTCAGGACCCTGAGGGCGTAGTTTACGACCAGATCGTTTTGGTCCTTGAGGGCAGCACACACACAGTGTTGAGGAATGTGCTTATTATCTCTTACTCTCGAGGGAATTTTCTCTAGAAAAAAATATGCGAAACGAGCACAAGATGCTTGATTACTGACAATGCAACTTCTGGTAATATTTTTTCAGTGGCTCTTGACTCGGTATTGGGAATAGACTAGATAAAATTGCAATTGGGTCTGCTTTGTGAATCGTACTGTCTGAGAGATTAGTCCTGAGGAATATTTCGAGTAATCACCCCCACAGGATATTATTCGCTGTGACCGCCACATCCGCATCGCTGCGGAAGCTTTTCTTGTTAGTGCAAAAGTCTTGGGCACACTTCTGGCACACCCCATTTCTGGCACACATTTTCTGCCCAAGTAATCTTGGATGGGTTCCGAAGCGACAGTGTTCCATGACTGTTTGTCCCTCTATTTTGCACGATTTTCAGACAAAAAATGAAGTTTGTTCATTTAGCACAAAACTTTCTAGGCTGGACTTTATATTGTTCCAAAAAATAGGATTTCCAAGTTCACCATGGTACAATTGCAGAAAAAATGAAGTTTTTCATATTTCCATACACGAAACTAGGTGGGTGGGAACTTCAGATGGTTCTGAGAAATATGGCCATGATTTCAAGTTCACCGAAGGTCAACTTTGAGAAATGTTTTGCAATTTTTCTTACTTTGTCGATTAACATGCAACTTGGTAGAATGTGGACTTTAGTGGTTCCCCAAAAACATGGCCATGATATGTTTCATGGTCACAAAGGTCAAGTCTGAAAAAATTTTGATTTTTTCAAACCTGCCACATTCCCACCGAAACTTTTGAATGTAACTACCGTTTGTTCCAAATACATGAAAAGTCATTCCGTAGACTAACTAACTTGTTG
The DNA here is from genome assembly GCA_026419785.1 of Sclerodactyla briareus. Taxonomy (NCBI): domain Eukaryota; kingdom Metazoa; phylum Echinodermata; class Holothuroidea; order Dendrochirotida; family Sclerodactylidae; genus Sclerodactyla; species Sclerodactyla briareus. The sequence goes on along the minus strand of JAODTK010005745.1, from coordinate 20,372 downwards.
TATTTTAAAGGCACCTGGCGGGTGTGTACGTGTTATTGTTCCCAAAAGCACAGCTATATATAACCCTTCTTTTGGTCTTGATGTCCTCCTTTGTTGATATCTAGATCCTTAATACCCTCCCCCGCCTCCATTGTTTGGAAGTGGGATATAATTTTAGCGGTTAACCCCAGGCATGTCTAGTTTTAGGAGTGAGGATTATTGAATGGTTGTACCATTTAAGCCATTAGCCTGTATCTTCTACTATGTTGCAGCCTACTAACAGAAGCATCAAAAGGAGAAATCAGTTGAATGATGTTGAACAGGTAAATTTGAGAAAGACAAGATGAACGGATGCGCCGTTAGTCTTTTATCTATTGGAAACGTTTCTGGCCGCAATACCACCTAAAGTATGTATTTATATGCGTTGACACACCTCTAATCTCTCACATCTCAAGAATAGTCTACCCTACGAAGAAGGCTTCTCGACGCAGGCAAGTGCACTCCGTATCTTCATCACAACGCTCTTTGAGACGCCCTCTCTGTATCATATCGCACAGGAAATCCTTGCCTCAGTGGGACATGGATGCCATCTCATCAGTGCACTATCTGGGTGTAAACAGGCGAGATATCACAGAGATGACATAGCTGATGCAGGTCATGGTTTGTAAATGTGCATGCTCAGAACTGAGCCATCCTCGGAATAGGCCAAGTTATCTTATCTTCATGTGCAATGTCACTAGGCAACTGGCCCAGGCTTTCAAACAAACTGGTTCATACCTGCCAACTTTTTACTGTGTTCATGTGGACTAGCATGGTGTGGGGGAAGTGTATGGTAAAGTCTGGTACCGGTTGGATATGTCGGGGTTATTTGAAACCATTCTCACATCGTGTGGTGAATTGTTGTGGCCTGAAAAGAATGCATGCATACACGCATAGCCTTTGACAACACATCTATTTCAGTCGACTCGCAGCTGCAAACCGGCCCATGCGAACCACAACACTGAGCACAGTCAATTTTTTTTATTCGTGAGAGGACAGGGAGGGGGGTGGGGGGGGGAGGGAGGTAAGTAGGGTGCATATGGTTCCTGACAAGCTGGAGCATCAACCTCATTTCAGGAACAAGAGAGATTCCAAGCCAAGCCAACTGGCACAGCCTGATAACAAGACACATATGTATCTTACTATACCCCTGCAATCCAACACGTATCCGGGGATCTAATGGTTGTGGGTGTGTAGCTGCTCCAAAAGCTTAAATGCATCAAAACTCTCCACCGCTTTGTCCAACTGACTTGGTATCTGGTCACACGTGTCCATCATAGAGATGTCTTGGATGGGTTGTGAAAGTGGGTGATGCCACATGATTCTGACTCACATAATTTTCTCTTCCTCGACAATCTTAGTGTATGCAGACCTGGGTCTGACGAAATGGAGGTCATTTCGAGGTTTGTGATATCACATCTGAAAATTTATGTGTATTTATTTTACCAGACTTGGATGGATTCAAACAAAGCCTGGTTAAGTGACTTCAATTGGGTCCCGACAAAATGGAGGAGTCAATTTTTGTTTGATTTATGCATTTTCTTTAAAGTACAATGGGTCACGGAAAAACAACTTTTCATACTTTTGTTGGGAATGTTATCAAAAGACTTTAAGTCAAAATGGATTGTTTACGGTGCAGAGGTCCCCTCATGAAGTCAAAGCGGCCTTCCTGCTAGATTGTGCCAATGAACTGTTCCTTCCAACATGCCTCATCCAAAAGATATGTTGAACATAGACGCCCGAATGGAGCACTGACGCGAGAGTACGGATGTGTCGATTTCACGCACAGCTAAAGTAGCTACGGGGATCTGTACAGAACAACACTCACCGCTTCTTTTTCTCGGAAACCACGTTTTGGTGCAACATTTGTTTGCGCGTGGATGTAGAAACGCCTGCCTGCCCCTTTATTGCTTTTCTAAATATTTCATGTGCGGTGTTCTGGCAATGCATTCTTTATGAACTACTTTGGCCAATAAAGCGCAGTAAACACCATAATCAAATTGATTTTTTGGTGGATGCATTCCGTGATGTATAGAATCAGTCCTAATGAATTTTGAAAGAAAATTCAGTTCGTGACCATTGTACCCTAAGATTGTCAGATTTTAATAACACTAAGTGCATGTGGTATATATTTTCTTCTGACAAAAGTGAGAGTCATTGAAGGTACTCTGGGGTGAGGGATTTGGGGGGCGGTTTGCCTAGCAAATACATTTCTGGTCAATAACAATAGGTTTTTTGGGGGGGGGTGGAGTGCTAGGAGTAGGAGTATAAGTTCTAGTTACTGATAGCTGGGACAAAGAGACCTCACAACAGGCAACGAAGAAGTTAGATTCCCCTGTTATGACGACTGGCCTACTTCTGATACAGATTGTATAAGGATGTAGGCTACAACATTATCTAGCAATGGTAAACGAGTAAGGTAAAACCAGAACACTGTATAAGAGATCTCACCATTCTGACAAAGTCTTGAATGCAGCGCTAGTGCCCGAACTGGATTTCTACATCGTCAGGCTGCGGAACTTATAGGGGCATCAGTACACATGTGTGCGATCTCTGGGTACAGAAGCTTTGAATCGTGAGCGGAAGAATATTATGGAAGGTTATTCAACATGAATGAATCCTCTAAAAATATAGACTATGACAGAGTTTCTATGTGTTGTTTGTATATCGTTATCAATCACTACACCAAACTTTTTTAACTGTGATATTTTCTTCATAAGGACCCATATTCGGAAAGGTATACGACCAACAGGATCACCTTCTCGTGCCCTAAAATGATGTATGTTTGAATCATATTGCAGAGAAAATGGGAAAGATTGAAGAATTAGTCATGTTGGTTGATGTCGCATTGATTTTAATGGCGTCGCTGATTAACTATTATTGGCATTTTACAGAGTCAATAATGTCAACACAATGAAAAAAGCTCGAACGAAAAAATTACTTGACTATATGACAGCAGTTCAATATGACTGGCAATAGTCATATGAAATAGATGAATTATTCAATATATGAATACTCTGGAAATTGGACAGGACGTGCCCATATGCTACAAACCATAAGCATGTTATGAGATTGCCGTATGGATATTGATGAGAAAGACCTCAGTTAACGGCACATTATGGTGGAAGCAAACAGCATCAGCGAATTGAGGGAATACAGTCTGATGTTGTTCACCGCATGTGACCAGAATCGGTATGCATGAAAATGGCAAGAGTTTTTTATCATGAAACTTGGAGATGTTAGAACAAAGCCTGCATAGGAGAATACTGCAAGAAAAAGCGTAATATAGAATGGAGTTGGCGACCAAGGCATCCAAAGTCTTAAGAGACACCAGAGCAGCATAAAGAATATAAGTAAATATAGACACTAGAATCACATGTTTATTAGTCACTTGAAAGGGAAACGGAAATGGAAAAGTGGATGAGATTCATCAAAAAGATCTTATTGTCCGTGTCAGTTGGGCCCCATGTCGTGTAGTTTTGAAGCCATGGTCATGTAGTTTTCTCCTTTTGTGATCCAGCGATTTTGGGAGTTCACCACTGGATGAGCTCACCAGGTTCATATTGAGCCAGTTCACCCCAGGTGAAAGAATCATCCAGGACTGTACATAATCGTGTCCTCCCATAAAATACAACGTCGGAACTGAAATGAGTCTGTAGACTTGTAGGACGTTCATTGGTTCTTGATTCTTCTCACAAATTTTCTTCTGATTAATAATAATGATACCCTATAAAAATCCCCGCCCCCTTATTGCAACTTTGTCAACTCTGTCCAACTTCTCTCTGATCAGCTTCAATATTCTATCGCTCGACTTCCACTAGTTTACTACTCCACACACAGAGCCTCGATCTCTGCATCACAATAGCCTTGTGTATGTTTGAGAAGGCTCTAGTCTCCCTTAAGCCCGCCTCAAGTTTCTGGCACAGCGAGTGTTGAACCAATAACACCACTGAGTGTAATACCGACATGCAAAACCAGCATCACCCTAAACTGACCACAGAGCACCTCACGCCATGACCGATCCAAAGAACTTTTACTACGAGGTGCTTGCTAGCGTTCTGTTCGCATAATAACTCTCTAACCACTGTTCATATGAGGTACAAATGTATGGGAGGCCCGACTACACTGCAACACCAGGACTACCACTGCACACCAGCACACAACCCAATGAGAATGGGGTTCTTGCCCCATAGCTAATTAGTAAACGTTCACAGTTGAGATGAATATACTACCCAGGGAGTATGCTCGGCTAGCGAACAATGGGATTCGGGAAAACTTGGCAAAATGCTGTTTTAGGTCAATAGGCATGGATGATCAAGTATAGTGCGACACAAAACTCTTTGCCGCTCATTTACAATTCTAATTACGTGTGCCCACGATTCTAAAAGCCTATGCGGGAATAAATGAATGAGCCTAGTGGAACCTAAATGACCACTAAATATACAGCCTGGCCGGTAATGAAAACGAGGTTGTCACATTACTCTACACACTGTAACTATACCACACCCTGATTTGCCCTGTACACTCCATCTATTTATTAGCACAGGTCTCTTTATCATCTCTTATTCCATCAGATAAAGCCTCCCACCGGCTAAAAGCTCACAGGAAGAGCTAGCTTGTGTGAATGTGGATGTCCCGGAAATAGCCCAAGTACACCTCGCAAACAGATGATTTGGTTTGAATTTGATTTGAATTCTACGGGTTCAGGAAGCCAGTAAGGCGATCAGAGGACCCTGGCCATATGATCGTTGATGGCTCATATGATATCGAGGCCATGTGGTTAAGCAATCCCAACCTTCTCCCGAGACTGTCACTTTATGCCCCACCTGGACAATTATCAGTGAACCCAGACCCACCATTTCTCAGAACTGGAGGATGGAGTCCAAGTTCACTCACCGACTCACGAAAATTCATTTGCCAATATCCGTAACTTGAGAATGTTCACTGGCATTACAGGCGGATCATGATATGAAGACAGACCTCGCCCATTGCAACTGTGAGTACAGCCCTAGGAAAAACGTTCCTTACTGCTGAATTTGACCCGGAATGTTTGCTCGCAAGCATCCTGATACCACTTCGCCTATTCTGATGCACAATTCCGCAGCAACGATGCAGCTGATCAACAATCGAAGATGGAAAAAAAAAGGCATCGCCAAAAAGTGTCTCGCCTGTTTGTGCGATCGGTGGTTCGTATTGTTCACTACACGAACAACCAACTAGTTCAGCAGACCAACTTCCGAAATTGCAAAATATTATGCTAATTAACACATAATGACCTTCAGTGACCTGACTTCACTTTCCAATTTCCGGAACATGGTAATCCACATCCACCAAGTTCGTGAAATCTGACAACTGAACAATTACATAATTGGGCTATTAGAAAACTTAATAGCATATTTTTAGGTCATCTAATCAGTTAATCTACCTTCATCCCGTCCGCACATGCTAACTACATAACTGCAGCACATACGGTTCTTGCTTTATCTTTGCTAACGAGCTTACAATAATTTACATAAAAACTAATTACCCAACTAATTAAATGACTTTGCTGCCCAAAATCTAATCAATCGTGTACCTCCACCCTGTACTACACACCAATTTCCTCATGATCGTCCTCACGGTTTGTGGAATCCTGCTAATGAGACAGTGTGACACACACACACACCCCACACGTACACGCCATAGTGACCATTAAGTCTCCTACTGAATTCCATTCAGGCGAGATAAAAGGAATCTAATTAACGAGTGGTTGTTTGTGATATGAGAATGTCAAGTTAACAGGATGAAGAGTGGGAGACATCACCTTTTCTCAGAAGAGGGACCTCTGCTTCTGCTTTGTACTCCCCCATTCAGGTATCACAGTTTTGGGTTGAGGAAGGTCACAGTGGGATAAGTGGGTATCAGGTGGAGAAAAACCCACATGTGAGGTGGGCAACGACGTCGACTGGACCTGTGAACCTATCGTTCTGATTCTAAACACTGCCCGGGCACTTTTTGCAAAAAACTTCCAGAAGGTGCACTGATGAAGTTTATATACATAGTATGGCTTACGTAAGGCCTAATGTATTGTTATGTCAGAATGTCCTACCGTTGCTATACAGTGTTCATATGCATATTTTAATAGATGAACAAACCGTATCACCAAGTTTCAGTGCCAATATAATATATGTGTTTTTTCGTGCAAGATTCGGATGGTCAAGATAAACTAGACGGCATTCCATCACCACGGCTGAGTCCTCAAACTGCCTACGCACATGTTTTTTGACAACCTTCGCTAAGTTCTGTGAAGTGTCCTAAGAGCCGTACGCCGGCATCATATTAAGTCACCCTCTCTTCATGCTCCTGGATCCGATCTCCTACCTCGCTTCTGAATGAATGCCCTACCGGAGCTACTTCCTCCGAGCACTCGTAATCTCAACCCTCCTTCTCTCGTGTGACTTCTCCCTACCGCATACAGATTTTCTAACGTCACCCCGTTGCTGAAGAAACCGGAATGGATTCCGAATCCATGAGCATTTATAGACCCTCTCTAATCTTACCTTCACCTCTAAAGTTATAGAGAGAGCGCAACCACCGCACAGATCCAAGATTACTTCCTTGAGAATGGACTATACGGCATTCGACAATCTGTATACCGTAAATACTACAGTACAGAGACTGCCCTTTGCGAGTACAGAACGAACCCCTCGTGCCCTTGACCAACGTTCCGAAAGTAATCCTCGTTCTTCTCGACCTCTCGGTCGCGCAGTTTGATATGGTTGACCACCCATTCTACTACAGCGCTGAATCATCTATATGGTTTGGGGGGGGACTGGCAATGCTCTGCAGTGTTTTACATCGTACCTCTCCGATCGAAAGCAGTCTGTTGAAATTGGGAACTGTTCCTCAACCGAGCATAAATTGGATTGTTCTGTTCCACAGGATCTTCACTGGCCCTCTCCGTTACGATGTATGGTGCTCCTTTGAAAATCTCATAAAATCTTATGGAGAACAATCAATGATTTAATGCCGCGCTCCCAGCTATACATCACACTCGACTCGTCGATCCGATCAACTTCTCAATTAGAAGAGCATTATGGGGTGAAGGCGTGGACTTAACATCGAATAAGCTAACTTTTTAACGATGCCCACGACTGGATGTTGCATTTTTCATCAACGTTTACTAAGAGCCCATTACCCCAATTCCTGTTTTTTTTTTTTGTTGTGGGGTTCACGTTGGTGACCTCGAGGCTAATGCATCTGCTGAGGGCAGAAACCTAGGTGTGGCATGGACCAGCATGTTTACTCTCACCTCACTATTCAACACCGTGTGTCGCTCTGCCAATCATGCCATCTCGAATTGGACGTATTCGCAAGTTTATAGATCGTGCCACAGCGGAGCGGCTAATTCATGCCCCTTGTAACATCCGGCTTGATGCGAACAAGTCTCCTCTACGGGTTACCGAGTTTCTGCGATCGATAGGCCTCCACTGTCCAACACATCGCAGCTCGTCTAGTCCTTGGTATCAGCGGGCATCACGTACATCAATGCCCTACTCGATGAGCTTCACTGGTTACCGATGAAAGATTGTATTGATTCAAGTTAATGGCATGCTCACGTATAATCACTCAATGGATCGCCCCGGTATACTGTCAGCCTACTCAAGCTACGCACCCTGGCGCTCACTTTCGGTCTTCGTCACAGCACTTTCTCGATATCCCACACGCGTTGCAACAAATTACGGTGAACGTGCGTTCTCTGTCGACGCACCTCATCTCTGGAACAACTACATATAATAGCAGACATGTGATCTCTTTGCATTTTTTAAGAGGCTTTTGAAAACTATCTTTTATTAATCCAACGTCTTACTCATGCATATCTTGTATATAGTTATTGAATTGGTATATTTTTTGACATGTTTTTTATCTGGAGTTGTTTTTTAGGATTGTATTTTTCTTCTTGTTTTGGATTGTCATAGTAATTTCTGTTCAATTTTAGCATGTTTCGGTTTCTACCTTTTGGGACTTTCTTCTGTTAAGCGCCAGTCGAGCTGGCATTTGGCGCGCTATATAAGAGCCGTTTTATTATTATTATTATATTAGATTGTACCCACATCACTCAATATTCATTGATGCCTGTAATGATAATGCTGACTCTGCCGGTTCAAAACTAGGAGGAGATGACTTTAGTTAGCCTGTGAAGGTTTTGCTCTCATTCCTGTTATGCTCCCAGTAAGTGCTTCCACCCATGGGAAGAAAGTAGGGGGTGCATATGGGGAAGGGGTGAGTTCAGAAGAAAACAGTAGGAAGGGTGGTCCCAGCTGTGAGTTGACACTATCAAACTTGAACATCATATTCAACACCATTTTTGGTTTTAACTCTTCTGTTACTCTGTTAACATCGTTAAGGTGCAACTCCAGCCAAAAAATATTCACATGTCATATGATTGTGTATTGAAAATCATGCCAACCAAATTTTGGTTTCCATTTTCTAGCATCTCGGTTATGAATTTTAACAAATTTTTAAAGAATTATTAATTTATCAGCTACTGCTAATTTGGGGCAATTTTGCAAATGCAACATTTGATGACATCATATCACCAGTTTTTATGAAAAAGAAAATATTTTGAACTTTCCTTATAAGTAGTAGATATGACATCATAAAAAGGTTGCCCAGTTTGCCCAGATCCACTAATTTATAATGAAATTTGAGTGATCCATATCTTCCCACCCGATCATGCTATACACCTGGAACAAAGTGATTTTTAATGATTTTTTTTTATTCCTTAACATTATAACATCACAAGAGGTATTGCATTGGCTGAACTCTCGCCGCTGAGTTCTCACATCCAAACAGCGAGAATCGCCCGACTCATACTGCTCTCTTGTGAATCCCTCCTCCGTAGAACCTTATTCAAAATACTTTTGGCCTTCCCTGCCCCTATTGCCAGCAATCACTCAATATTCACTTTTAGTCACCTAGGTCTCTTCTGTTCCCTCTCTTGGAGACCAAACTCCCTCATCATCTATTTTCACTAATCCTATGGCGCTTGTAGCCTATCTCCCAAATCATCAGCACGCCCCAACTCACCATCCGACCGAACCGATGAGGAGACGATGGTCTGCAGTGTATCCTCTGCATAATCTCTTCACTATGGAAAGTGATAATCCCCTATGGGCCAGAGCCGGGTGACTGCACCATATATCTCGGACGCCCGGGTGGTACCGAGGCGGACAACTGTCCACCAAAGGTGTCTGGATTTGGAGCAAGATGTGCAGAACCATAGAAGAACAAAGAGAATGTTAGTTTATTGGATAGCCTTCATTAGGTGTCTAGATCGGAGCATTGACATGAGACCAATAGAGAACAAAGAGAATGTTAGTTTATTGGATATCATTCATAGGTGTCTAGATAGGAGCAGTGGACATGAAGAACAATAGAGAACAAGAGAATGTTAGTTTATTGGATAGGGCATTCATTAGGTGGATACTAGATCTGAGCATTGTTATGGAGAACAATCTAGAACAAAAAGATGTTTTTATTGGATAGCATTCATTAGGGCCTAGATAGGAGCGTGACATGAAGAACAATAGAGAACAAAGAGATGTTAGTTTATTGGATAGCATTCATTAGGGTTTCTAGATAGGAGCAGTGACCAAATTGAAGAACAATAGAGAACCAGACGAATGTTGTTTATTGGATATCATTCATAGGGTGTCTAGATAGAGATGATATGAAGAACAATATAGAACAAAGAGAATGTTAGTTTATTGGATAGCATTCATTGACTCCTCAACATTCTGGTGCTTTTCCTTATTTCAGTCAGACTAAACAACAGCACATGACATATGACAACGTCCTAAAATTCCATATATACTCCTCGGAAGTATATAAACTCCAAGTTTAAGAAATTCATATGGTGCACTATTTAAAGAAATTATTCTGATGTGTCTCCAACAAAAGCCGAGGTCTTGCCGAGAGCACAGCTGGAGAGGACAGTTTTTACAATGACTGGGAAATGCCCTAAGAGTGTGTCGATTTAAACGACAGAGGAAGCTCATTGTCCACAGTTTGGGGTCATGTGTGGAGACCGCACACTCGCCGAACGTGGATCATAGTTGGGAAAGTTTAGATTGGGGTAGATTTGGACGCTTAAGGTTGTAATCTGGTTTGTCTTGTATTGGATATGTCAGGAAGATAGATAGGGCCCGATGTTATGCTGGGCTTTTGCTTCTAATTCTCTGAGATAACAGAAGCCGGTGCAAATCATTAAGCAAGTCCCATGACGGGGTTACCCTACTCTCATCTGGCAACGTAGTTTCGCACTTGCTGCATTTTGCGTTCACAGGAGCTATGATAGCATCCCTATTTAGGAAACTTGGCACACTGGTCCCGATGTGTATAAGATGATAGTAGGCAGTCCTACATTTACGATTGATTGCTCAGTCATAGATGACCCGGGTTCCAACCAGGCACCCGGATATTTTACACAAGCAGATACTCAATTGGAGGCATTAACCAACAACAACATTTTTGAGGTTAAGTTTCAGACAACTGGTGTAAGAAACCAAACACGATCACTTCATCCTATCGTCAGGTTTATGGGAACTATAGATATTATATTGAGAGTGAGGTCAGTAATCGGTCCCGCACAAGCTCACTCAACCCACTTTGACCAAATTATCGTTTTCCTTTTCCTCCGAATTCCCAAAATTTTCACACACCAAAACTGACCCTGCTAGACACCATCAATGGAGTTTTTTCGTCCTTCCCAAGAAGCAAGTAAACAAATCTCACAGCTTGATCAGACCAAGTGGTTCATACTTATTATGTCCATAAGATTTTCAGACATTGAACCTTCTGCTGACCTTAGATTTTTTTTTACCTGAACTAGGAACAATAGGGATTATGTACTATACAGGGGGAACCCATACCAAGTATTGGCTCAATCCATCAAGGATGGGGTCGGTTTCTTCCACCAGCCAGACAATCACATACACACACCACATACATTGTCATGACTGCGTGAATTCTTGGACTGTCAACAAGGAGTAACTAGAGCACCCATGGTGCGGTAAGCTGCTCAACCGCACAACTGAACCACGACGAAATGTACAATTATTTGCAAAATATTCAAGATCATGAAGCCAAGTAGGCAGTTTCAACAGGCCTAGTTTGCCCCTGTAACGATTTTTGACCAGAACTTCATATGCCAAAGATGTCTTAGCAGTCAATAAACAGTCCACATAATGGGCCCAGGCCCCACAGTGGACACTGGGCCTCTGGTCCAAAACCCTTGGGCACCTGAAGGTACGGCTATTGCGCATCAGTTAACTGAACATCAGCATGTGCAACAGAATTTCGTAGGAGATACAAGATTTTGCAGTATTTCATAACATGAGTCCCTAGGGCCCAACTGGGCCCTGGGCTCAAATTCTCCAACACCTCCAATGCCCGTCTACCCAAGGACCAGTCCATGTAACTTTGAGACAATCAATGGAAGCCTTTGTGAGAGGAGATTGCATTTCAAGTACCATTGTGTGAATGTCATAAAATGGGCCTACGGGCTCAAGTGGGAACTTGACCAAAAAATTCCTGAACACCCTGAAGGTAGGGCTGTCAGACCATCATTATGAACGAATGGATGCACTAAACTACTTTCTAAGAGAGGAAGAAGCATTCATAATTTCCACATATGAGCCCCATGGCCCAACACTGGCCCTGGGACCTAAATCCTAAGGTTGGCTATCGGACCCACCATATGACTGAACATCAGCACTGTGCATTCAAATTTGTAGGAGATCCGATTTGCAGTATTTCATAATTGGGCTCTAGGGCCCCAAACTGGACCCCTGGGCTCAAAATTCTCCAACACCGGGTTCCAAGTGGCCCCTCTACCCAAGACCATTACAATTACTTGAAGAAAATCAATGGAAGCTGGTGGGGAGGAGGAGAATGCAATTTCAAGTACCATTGTGTTGAAATTTCATAAAATGGGCCACTGGCTCAAGTGGGAACTTGGACCAAAATTCTGAACACCCTAAGGTATAGCTGTTCAACCATCATTATGAACGAAGCACTAAACTTTCTAGAAGAGGAGAAGCATTTATGCTAATTCACATAAGAGCCCCACTGGCCCACACTGGCCCTGGACCTACATCCTAAAGGGTGTATGGCTACGGACCAACATTATGACTGAACTCTACTGTGCAACTAAGTTTGTAGGAGTACAAAATTTTGCAGTAATTCATATATTGGCCTAGGGCCCAACTGGCCATATCCCCAATCCTGCCCAACCCCCTTCTGATGGCCCACTACCCCAAGGGAATCATTAACTTACCTTTAAGAAAATCAATTGAAGCTTGTGAGGAAATGCATTTCAAGTACTATTGTGTGAAATTTCATACCTGATGTGCCCTCTGGCCCAAGGGTGCGACCTTTGAATCAAATTTCTGAACACCCAAGGTACGGCTGTTGGACCATCATTAGTACAGAACATCAGCACTGTGCATTAAAATTTGTAGGAGGAGAGACTTTTGAAATTTCACATAATGGCCTATACTGCCCTTTAAAAATGACCTTGAACCTTCAACAAAGTCCATGGGTCAAAATGAACATTGTGTCCAAGTTTTGGTCGACATCCCTCAACAGAATGACTGTTTGGGGGCCGAAAAAGGCACCTGTTGACACACTGGATTGGATTGGATTGGATTGGCTTGGATTGGATTGGAATTGGGAGATGGGATTGGATGGATAGAATAGATAGATAGATAGATAGATTGACATTTCAGATTCCAATAAGCTCAACAGGCATAGCCTGGTTTGAGCTAAAAAAGCACCAATTAACACTTTTTCATGCAACCAGCCAAAAATTACCAGATAATGTGGATTTTACGTAATGGGTTGAAACATTATTTTTGGCCAATTTTTTATAATTTTCTTTTTCCAATATATGATATTTATTTATCCATATTCAAAACAGTTACAAGTAATTAAAACAAGGGTTTTAAACCGGAATTTAGGCTGAAACATCCTAAAATTTCTATGTATTTTGTATTTTTTGCAAATAGTTTGGGCAGCAGGCCTCCCGTGTCTTCAGATTCCCTGTACTTGTCCCTGCATACTCATGAGTGGTGAAAGAGAGATACAATACCCAACCCATCAACTGGAATAGGCAGCAGTACGTCTGTCTCTGATGATTCCTTGTTTTTGCTCTCGTTGACCAATCTGACGCATGTCGAGATGATCCCGGGGCAAGGTGCCAATGAGGACATCTTTGTTGGGGACTGGGAGAAAATTGAATGAAAAAAATTCAAAACAATTGCTATCACACTTCTATTGAGTCCACACCCAAATTGAATATTCCTGGCAATGTTAGGACCTTATCGACCTCAGTGAGTTGATTTCTCTGGTGGCCGTAGCATTTTTTTGGAACATAAATTTTTTTTATACCGAGCAACCGGTTATGTTATAATCAAGCCAAATATTATATTTCATGCAGGGAATTTTGTCGTGATTCAATGTTTTTATCATCTTATCCCATTGCAATTGTCCCTCTGGCTTGCTGTAGGCAAGACTGGTCTAATCACCAAAATTGCCCTTCTGGCAAGCCATATTTATGTGGGATCGCGGACTGTGTTCTCATGAAGTCGTACTGCCTCTGATTGAAATTCCTATTCTATGCAGGCTGGCGTTGATATCGCTTGTTCCAGGAGAATGTATTTGCATTAGATTTTTGGGCATTGGGTTATTGGTGATTGGTGGTTGGCTTGTGTCAGGAAGGTCCATACGCCCCCCCATCCACAACCCTGATTCAGAGAGGGTCTTGCACAAATCTAACACCTACAATCTTAGACAAAATTCACTGGAACACCCTGCTCCGACCTGAAGTGATGGATAGAACCCCTGCTCCCCAACACAATGTTGGATCTGACCCCAACACTGTCCGTATTCAACATTGTTGGTCGTATTCAACATTGCACAGGGTGTGCCAAGCAGTGGTTCCAACAATTTTGACCGACGACGTCTGTCGCCCGACTTCTACTGCTCCTGGCGGTGTAGGTCATATGTTCAATGGTCAATGGCTGGTGAATAAGAAGATTTTCATTTGAAAAAAAACTTTTCTCGCTACCGTTTGGTGCTTTTCTAGAATATCAATGGTGTGGTATTCTGGCCAGTGTATTATTTGTGAAATACTATGGTCAATGAAATGCAGAAGAATCATGAATTAGGGTTATCAATTTGATAACGAGTCAAACCGTTTTTTTTTTTTCCTCAGTTATTTTCGCGTCCCACAAACTGTCGTCAATTTCATTCCTGGTAGGCCCGTACGATGTCAAGAAAGGCACCGAGACATTCACAAAACCTACTATACTACCTTGCATACTTCCAGCTCACTTTTATGAGATGTCCTATTTTCACCCCACCATGTTCGTCTTTTATAGCCTACATCCTTTCATTATGTCAAAAAATTCCCAAAAAAGAAATTGGTGATAATGTTTATATTTTTTGGTTTGTATCGTCTCATATTTAAAACAATTCATGAAACGTACATATGCAAACACACATGCAGCGACCACTGTCATGCTGGTAGCTAGGCAGGCAGAAATAAAAATGTAACTACTACATTCTTCCATACCTACCTATGTCTGTAACGCCCGGCCCCCGCACAGTACAACAATCACTGTGCAATTACCCAGAATCCCAAACGTAACTGTGATTATTTTAAGGCAAGAAAAAAGGAAGCAATGCACAATCTACAATTAGCCGTAAAGCCACCAACTCATGCTAAATCTTTATGTATAATTCGTTACAACACCAATCCACCATTTTCCTAATTAATCACTTCATCATTCATAGAATTGGGAGCCCCGGGAACATATTGCAGTATCTGGGATCGACTACTATCGTGCATAAATTCAGTCCGATCCTTAATCACGTAGTCATGGAGAATTCCTGTTGAGTTAAGTACATGCGGTCAAAAGGTAAGAAAATGTCTTCGGTCCTGTCACGTAGCGTGTGCGATTGTACTGTACCTTGTCAGTGGGAATGAGACCACTTGGTTCCAAGCAGGGCTATGTTTTATAAGTCTGAACGTAGTGCACAGCCTTGAGCGCGAAGCTAAGCGACATGCAGTTTTATTATTATGGTACGATAAACTGCGATGTTCCGCAGCGAGTGGCCCTGGGAATATTCATAAATAATGTAAACCTGAACGATACTACTTCATGACAGTTATTCAGTGGTGATTTCATGCACGCACGATTTTCCGTGAATATGGCCTTGCTGCGATAAATGATGATATTTAATTCCTCTCAGGGCTCTGTTCCCGTCCGTCGCTGTGCCAGCGGGCATGCCCAGATTTTTTTCTTCTTAAAGACTTGATTGGTTGTCCATGGTTTTATATTAACGGATGGACTCGGTTTTTTTCCGGTTCACCTCGTTATCTTAATTACGTACCAGTCGCACACCCGCGAACCGCGTTTGAACCGGTTTTCAAGTTTTAATAACCGCATCCTTATCTGAATCAAACTGATTTCTTGGTTGAAGGAATATGGGACATACACACCAATCTGTGAATTTTGAAGAAAATCCATTTCGTGACTATTGTAGTGATTTGGTGAGTGTAATCTTTTGTGGTTACTTCCCCTTAGTGATTGATATTTGGCCTTATCCATGTCCAGCAAGCAATTAAAGGCTCATCAGGAACCCTGGCCCTATTAATCATGGATGAGGCTAGTGCCAGATGGATATTGAAGGGCAGGCTAGAGGTGTACCCATCGCAACCTGATCCCGTCCCATCATTTCATGTCCCCATTCGAAAAACGATCAGCCGAACTCAGGACCTGACCACTATCACGGAACCTGGAGGAGCGGAATTGAAGTTTACTGACTGCTCACAGACGACTTATCGCAACATTGTTGCTGTAACAATCCCCAGTAACCCCCTGCATAACGGCGGAACCATGAAGATAGACCAAGACCTCGCCCATCGTATAACTGCCGTACAGCCCCTAGGGAAAAACGTCCGTTGACTGCTGGATTTTGAACCAGGAATGTTTGCTTGCAAAGTGTCACTGATCCATCTATACTATCCTTTTGCCCGAGTGGTTCAGTGAAATGAACCAACGCGTCGGAGCTTAACCCCTCTGTCTTCGATAGTGACTCGTTCACGGCGGTGGGTAAATCTATACACGCCCTGGGGTCTCCCCCTGAATCGGACATGAAGTCACAATTGGTGGCTAGGGTCATCCTCGAATCTTGACGGGGAAACGCTGTCCTCACTCAGGACGTCAAACCCGGTTTTTTCCAGTTATTTTCGCGTCCCACAAACTGTCGTCAATTTCATTCCTGGTCGGCCCGACTGTGTCAGGAAAGGCACCGAGACATTCACAAAACCTACTATACTACATTGCCTACTTCCAGCTCACTTTTTGAGATGTTCTATTTTCACCATGTTCTCTTTTTAGCCTACATCGCTTTCATTAGTAAGAAGATTCCTAAAAAAGGAAATTGTGAATAAAATTTTTATTTTTTGGTTGTATCGATACTCAATGTTAAACAAATTCATGACAACGTACGTATGGTCACAGCCCATGCATGCGCCCCTGTCATGCTGGTAGTAGGCAGGCAGAATAAATTACAACTACTACTTCTTCCATACCTACCTATGTATGTTACGCCCGCCCCGCCACAGTAACGCAACCAGATCACTAGTGCAATTAGCATTAATCCCAACGTAAACCTGGTGATTATTTTAGCAAGAAAAAAGGAAGCAGGCAAATCGTAAAATTAGCCGAAAAGCCAGACCAATCAATGCTAAATCTTTATGTATATCGTTTACATCACCAATTGTGCCTAATTAATCCACGTTTCATTCATCACTTAGCTTGTAGGCCACGGAATCATATCGCAGTATCTGGGATCGACTATCGTGCATAAACATTCTGTCCGATCCTTAATCACAGAGTCAAATGGAGCATGCCCTGGTTGACACGTTAAGTCCGCTGGCGTAAAAAAGGTAAGGAGTCCTTCCGGGCCGGTCACGGATCGTTGCTAGTGTACTGTCCATCATTGTCAGTGGAATCGAGACCACTGGTGGTTCCAAGCAGGGCTATGTGTATAGGTCTGAACGTAGTGCGCAGCATTGGCAGCGCGAGCTAGCGCTGCATGTTTTATTATTATGGGTACGATAAGCTGCGTGATGTCCGCGGCGAGTGGCCTTGGATAGTCAGAAAATAATGTACACACGAACGAATACTTCATGACAGTTATTCGTGGTGATTTGCATGCACGCAAGAGTTGCGTGAATTGTGCGCTGCGGCGATAAATGATGATATTTCAATTTCCTCTCAGGGGCTCTGTGCCCGCCGTGAGCTGTGCCACGGGCATGCCCAGATTTTTTTCTTCTTAAGACTTGGTTTTTTCCATGTTTAATTAACTGATGACCGGTTTTTTTTCGGTTTCACTGTCGGTTATCTGTAAATTACTACCCAGTCTCACCGAGACCGGTGACCGGTTTTCAAGGTTTAACCGCAGCCTTATCATGAATCAAACTGATTTCGTTGGGTGGGAGGCAATAATGGGCCATACACAACAATCTGTGAATTTTGAAGAAAATAATCCATTTCGTGACTATTGTAGTGATTTGGTGAGTGATGTTAATCTTTTGTGGTTACTTCCCTGATGATTTGATTTGGATTATACCGGTCCAGCAGCCATTAGGCTCATCACGGCACCCTTGCCCTATAGATCATGAATGAGCCTGTGGTCAGATGATAATTGAGGCAGCTAGGGGTGTACCCCAATCGCAACCTGATGCCCGGACCCATCATTTCATGTCCCTTCGAAAAGACGCGCGAACCTCCGGACCGGACCACTATCCGGAACCTGGAGAGCGAAAGTTCAATTTTAACATGACTGCTCACAGGCAGACGACTTATTGCAAATACTCTGTAACAAACCCAGTAACCGCCACTGCATTACGGCGGAACCATGAAGGAGAGACAAGACCCTCGCCATCGTAACTGCAAGTAAGCCACCTAGGGAAAAACGTCCGGTGACTGCTGGATTTTTGAACCCGGAATGTTGCTTTGCCAGTGTCACTGATACCACTTCCTATCCTTTTGCCCGAGTGGTTCAGTGAAATGAACCACAGCGTCTGAGTCTAACCCCTCTGTCCTTTTCAGGATAGGGACTCGTTCCGGCGGTGGGTAAATCTACACGTCCCTGGGTTTCTCACCTGAATCGGCATGAGTCACAGATGGTGGCGAGGGTCTCCTCCTGAATCTTGAGGGACGACCTGTCCTCACTCAGGACGTCAGTGATCCCTCTCGTTCAAGACTTCTGGAGGCAGGAAGTCACTTCGCGAGCCTGGGCCTGGGGCAACGGAATGCTGAAGTTGACTGTAAAAGCAGAAAGATCCAAATATATCATGCACGACTGTGTGTGTGTGTGTGTGTGTGTGTGTGTGACTGTGTGTTGTGTTGGGTGTGTGTGTGTTTGTAATGCTCTCAACTTATGAAACAAGATAATCACAATGTCCTGGATGATCATTTGGATGATAGAATGTGTTTGGATTCCAGGTGTGTAACATTCTTATGGGAATGCCGAACACAGGTTACCTCTAAAAATGTTTTGCCAATTCCGCTGTGAGGTCCCATGTACCTAGAGCTCCCCCGTCGTATTTCTCGCTAAACTATGCTACTTTTCCTGCATCAACTGCAGCTCTACCCACCAAGGCCAATCAGGATGTTACATGTCTGTAAGTAACACTACAAAATTGTAAACCACTGAACACCTGATATAGAGGGCATTGAGGGCACGTCCAGCCAAAAATATTTAAATGTCATATGATTCTGCTTAGAAATCATGCCATCAACCGTTGTTTCATGGTCATAGCCAGTGTTGGAGGTCCTCAGAGCCGCCTCTGAGGCCAGTTTTTGCCGGCCTCGGCCTCGATGCTGGCGGCCTCGGCCTCGTATCTTCCGGCCTTGGTTTTGGGCCGAGGCCAGGTCGAGGCCGGACATATTTTTTGGCCATTGAAAATAAAATAAAAAATCTATGTCACAGAATGATACGTTTGTTTTGGAATTTTTTAACTAACATAGCATACTCGTTACACCGAAAGACTGTGCCGAGCTGTACTAACGCTGCACTCGGCCCGGCCCGTCGTTCGCCATACAAACGGTCCCCAGTGCAGGTGGCTAGAGTGCTGGCTGCCTATGAGCTAGCTCCCTAGACACTTACAGTCGATGTATTCACGGCACAGTGCAGACATACGCATATGTGCAATCTTTTACAACAGTGAATCCTGCAACGGCGCGGACACATGTGAACACTCACTCATGGATGGCCATCCTTATTCCCTGGAAGGCAGAGGCCGACCCCCGCCAAGATTATTGGAACAAAACCGCACGTTCTGAAAAGCCCCCGCGCTCTCCGTGCAATTTTGAATGTTAGTATGCCATTCCGTGCCATAACAATCCCCAACATTGAACGGGGGCGGGGGGCGTTGCCATGGCCTCCTGCCACAGGGTACCTACCAACTCCAAATACGGTAGTTTCGGGGAATATTTGTGCGCAGCAATTTTGGCGGGATGGTAGGGGGTGGTAGTACCTGATGATGAAAGGTGATCGTCCTTTGTATGCGTAGTAGGAGATCGAGGTGTGCTAAACTGTTCCTAAATCTGGACTCTAATATACAAAAGGATGGTCTGGACTGCGTGATCGTGGACAGTAATTCATTAATTTAATAGACCTTTATTCTTGCGGGGACTTTGCAGAGTCCTAGGCCTAATCATGCGTCATCAAATGCTGAATGCTGTCAATTCTGTATTCAAAAAATTATTTAAACACTAGTTGTATGATCTTCAAATTACCCAACCGACACTGTTAGTCGTAACCGCTACCTTCATCTGACAGAAATCACAACCAAAATTATTTTTTATTCCGTGACTGTCGAGGAATCTATGCAGTCTGACATTTGTGTGGGTTTTGTGTGACGCCTGGCCGTTAACCCATACTCGAACCCCACCTGGTGAGTTGGTGGCATCCAAGGTCATACTTGGTAGTTGGTGCCCCATAGTGAATACATGATCCCTATGTTTTGGGGTCATATCAAAGGTAATCTGAGGTCAATGAACTTCAAGGCAGTCAAGAATCGCTAAGGCCTCTGTGCTTTTTGGTTGTTTTGTCGCTAGGTTTTGCGACGGTAATGTATTGCTACCTAAAACCTTGTTCTTAGCAATACAAGAGCTGAGGTGAATGGTGCAGTAACTGATAGGCACATTAAAAACATTATACTTTTCACCGTTCTCCCCTACTCTTGTAAAACAACACCCTCAAGGTAAACCCCTGTGTGGCAAGCCTGGTGA